>OZ037992.1:30304344-30409344 GCA_964035705.1 Porites rus
CACAGGTGGTACCCCAACACTTCACCCAACTCGGATTGAACACTCTTGTCTGATGACACCCGAAAATAAGTGGGAAATCCAGGTGAAATGTCGCCCCTTACTGCATGACATCCAAGAAGAGCCCAAGAAAGGTAACAACTGGAGAAGTCTGATGTTGGTATACCCCGACGCTAAAGTGCAATTGATACACAATGACATTGAAGTCACACTGCCATCTCTGCAGGAGGACGTCGAGATCGCTGCGTTCGGAAGACCAGGAAAAGATGACAAGAAAAGAATGCAAATGGCGATCTTTGCTAAACGACCAAAACAAGGAAGAGACTGGCAGATTTGGGTTTATCTTGTAGATGATACAAACCCAGCTTGTAAGGTATTTTTGCTCTTGCAATTTGTCTATTTTTAATATATACTAATGAGCATATAAACTGTGTACGACGTACGCGCCAATAAAAACATGCACCAGTCACAAGTCCTAACGGTACCTTACCCCGTTGAAATTCTTGTTTATTTGACCTTCAAAGCCGAGAAGGAAGATTGCAAGGACTTTATTTGTAAGCTGTAAATTTATCAGTACACTTACAGGCACTCTAAGAAGAGATGGAAGTCACCTAAAGTAAATAAGATCTTGAGCGTTTGATTTGCAAAAATCGCATTTTCCACTTTCCAAAAAACGTACCCAGAGCGGTCCTTTTAAAACTTAGCATTAGGATCGCTGATTTTGCTTTTATACTCCTTTCTTTCTATATAGTCACTCTCTATTTTTCGTTGTTTTTTCTTTTTGTATTTGTTTGTTTGTTCGTTTTTTTCGGAGGGGGGGGGGGGGAGGGGGTGAGGGGGTGAGGGGTTGTTTTGGTTGTTAACCTTTCCTTTTTATGCCAGAGAGGTTATCGGTATCATTGGACGCAATTAACAGAATTAAAACCTCTTCACTTTTTCCCCTTTTACCCATGGGTGCAATATTCAATAAGTTTGTATTCAAAAGTACCAGAGATTTAAATTCGCAAAATATGGCTGCCAACACTTGGGTTACCATGCTATAAACTTCAGTTTTGACGAACACGTCAGTTTAAGACTTAAAAGTATTTCCAGATGAATTTCTTGAAAGTCGTTAAGTTTGGCGATCATACCTTAAAAGGACTTCAGGTTATTGAACTTCAAAGTTTTGGAGTAACGCAAACTTACTGACTTTTCTCATGCTTCATGTCTTCCAAAATTCTTCAGGGACTTTAGATATTACGCCAATTAGCGAAAAGAAATCGTGCTAGTGTGCGTAACTGCTCAGTCACTTGCTCCTGTCTTAGAATGCTAACCGTCGTAAAAAATCTCTTGTAATAACTCGATTTTGCTCTCCAAGGGGTTTTTATTTTTCGTCCGTTTATGTAAACAGAAAATTTGCCAGAAAGGAGACCAGAGTGGACAAAGGCTTCTGACACCTCTTTCTGGAATATTTGTGTCTAACAGCAATGAAGACATCAAAATTGAGCTCAATTCATTGGAAGATGGATGGAAGGTCAAAGGAAGCAATGTGAAGGTACAAATGGAAAATTTTAACGAAGCTTTTTCTTAAGCAAAGGTTAATGATCGATAACGTTGCATATCATGAGTGAAATAAGTGGCTCTGGTGGTATTTTTCTGCCTTTTAGCAGACTTCTCGAGGCTTTCCCATTTCCCATGCAGTCGCCGGTTGAAACACGATCTACTCCTCTCAAATCCCCTACTTTTACATCTCTCCAGTAACTCCTCCCTAGCTCTTCATCTTTAATTCTATAGTTAATGTGCTTAAAATACCGACCATCTATTCAAATCGCATTTAAACTAGACAATTTCTTCCTAACGGTCTTGCTGGCGATATAAAAGGAAAGATGCATTTGTACTACCGCAAAGAAAAAACCTTGCAAGAGTTCGTTCGACTGATCACGGACCAACCATTTTTTCTTAAAAGATAGTCGAGTGAGTGAATGAAAATAAAAACTGCGACATATAAATATTGATCCCAAGTGAAGAAGCTGAGGTAACAAAGGGAAAACGTCTGTGAACAAGCTATGCCAGCGTAGAAATTGCCTTTATACACTAATAACCTCAGAGAACATATCTATCAGTTCTTAACCTTTCACTTTTCTTGCAGACCATCAAGTCAAGAGATGCATGGAATTCAACAGAAAGCTCTACTGAATTTCCACGTTGCTATTTCGATATATGTCACGTTAACAACGCGAATAATTCATTCTTCTGTGAAATCAAAACCTCCCACGAAGGTGACTCTGCACACGCGGAAGTTGTGGCATATTTTGAGCGAGTAAGTTTTAAATGGTCTGTTAGGGACAACTCAGGTGACCACTACGGAAATTCAAAAAAGTGGTTGTTACTAGAGATGGTCGCTAAGGAGAATAAGCTCTCTTAAGCGACATATTCACCATTTTCACATAAACCATAATGCACTATGTTTAACCCCCAAAACTTTGCATAACCATTGTCTTGGATTTCTCTTGGGACGACTGTAATACCTAGGAGAAATTGGAAACAATGGTTGTGCAAAATTCCTGGGGTAAACAAGGTGCATTATGGTATATGTGAAAGTTGTCAGTTGGTTAAACAATAGGGGACGGTCGCTTACGAGAGCCGCAGAAACTCATCGCGTTCGTCAGAACGCATCCTAGTCTTGGTCCTCCTGTGATACAAAGCAACAAAATATCGAGGTTTCGCTGGCGACTGCCGATTAGCAGCCCCTACTGATTTTATCAGGGGCAACTCGGCCGGAACCTGGACCCCTTTCGACTCGATTTTGTCTTCGTAAATGACGAGCGCGGATCCGTGATCAATGATAACCACCAGTTAATAGTTAACAAAGAGAAAAAAAAACAAACAAAACGAAAGAAATGAATGTTTAATGAGTGACTTTGCATCTGATATAGACACGACGTAAGTAACGTCCAATAAGCTCAGTGTTCATTTTCCACAAAGTGATGATTTATATGAATAAAACCCTTGGTATTCACCGAGTGGTCGCTTGCGACAGCATAAAAACAAAGGCAACGTCCAGTTGGGTAATCTCGAAAATGGTCGCAATCGCTTAAGGGTGAGGTCGCTGTCATTACAAAGCTTAAGTCACAGTTCAAACGGAGTTTTTCAAAGGTAGTCGTAATTAGGGCTGGTCGCTTACGAGAGTACTGGTCAAAAGGAAACCTTCGACTGTATTTGGGAAAACCAGGTTTTTTTTTTCTTTAACAAGAACTTCTTATTCCTTCATTCTGTAGGAAACAGGTCTGGAACTCGTTCAGTCTGCTGCAGATGTCGACAAACTGGGTAATTCTTGCAACTTCTTTTCAAAAGGTAAGATCATAGTGATTTCAAAATTATTAATAAGTTATGTACGCTTTCTATAAACAAAGTTTTTGTTCTGTTTTGTTTGCTTAACTCTTCCATGTGTTTTATTTTTCAGAAATAGACACCTCAATTCCATTGTTTCTTTTTTTTCTTTCTTTGCTCTACGATCCTCCGGCATCTCCCCCAACTTTCCCTGCAGGTATGTTTAAAGCACTTTGAGATAAAAAGGATTTTTTTCACGGCCGTCAAGTTCAATGAGTTAACACAATGCCTATATATAACACGTCTTTACTTGCTAAGGAACGTGAAAAGTAAAACATTTACTTCCGTGTCGAAGACAAAATCACAACTTTGTAGCAAACATCTCCCCAAAGCGTTATATCAAACGTAACAAACAAGAATGAAATATGAAAAACTGTTCGCTAACAAGTTTTAAAAAACGGCCTTCTTTTGTAAGTACTGTCTTGCTGTTTGAATTTTGATAAATTTTATGAAACAGTTCCTTTAATTTTTTTCCCTTGCTTACAGGGGCCGGTCCATTCTAAGCTACGTGCCATGTATAATGCCCTCAGTGGCTGATCAAGATAGAGGTCGCTGGCCAATTTGTTTAAAAAAGGATTGGAAAGACCCGAGAGGAAACAATACTCTGATCCCCTGACAAATTTCGCGAGTTTGAGAGGCGAGCATTTCTTGCCAAGAATACATTACTGTCTTAGGTCTGAGATACGATCAGCCTCAATAGCTTTTTTTTTCGTGTTTCTGGTTAGAATTAAACCAAATGTGAACTTAACTTAAGGTATTGTGATCAGATCCTAATTTCTTGAATTTGTTCAACAGAAACAACTCGGCAAAACTTCACGACGTTGAAGTTTGTATCAAGAGAAGCACTGTGGACGCTTGTATTAATTTCTTCACGCAAAAAAATCTTCTTTTAGTGTGCCCACAAGCAAAAGCTACACGCAGCTGTACACCTGTATATTAAGTTTGACTGCTTTAAGGCCCAGTGAAGCATGCTGAAAGTTGTTTTGTGACACTTTTTCAACATTTTACATGTTTTTGATCCGTCGGAGTTTAAAAAAAAATAAAAAAAGAGTAGAGTTTTAAGTTCTAATTCAAATGGTCCTTAGTGTAAGTGGAACTGGCTAGCTGCAAGTTGTTACAAAAGATCTGAGGTGCAAATTTACCGCCGCCAGGTTAGCTCAGTTGGATAAGCCCCGGTCTGCCGAGCGGGAGGCCGCTGGTTCAAGTCCCGGCCGGACCAACACTCAGGTTCTTTAAATAACTGTGGAGAAAGTGCTGCCTTTGTAAAGACATCTGCAAACGGTTAGACTTTCTAGTCTTCTCGGATAAGGAAGATAAACCGTAGGCCCCGTCTCAGAACCCTTGCATATATAAATTCTGTGGGACGTTAAAAAACCCACACACTGTTCTCTCATGTGGGAAGGGACTGTTACCGGGCCACAGTAATTGGCGTCATGCTGCTGCGGTGACCCTGCCAATAGTTGGCGAATCTAATAAAATAAAAATAATTTAAAATGCATTCGAAAGTCCCAATAAATAACGTGCCCAGAAAGCCGTTGTTATTTAAGTTCAAGGTAGAGGCATTTGTTTCTGGGTGCACTCAAAGGGAATTATTGAGAAGAAACCTAAAAACAACAACAAAGTATGATTAAAGCTTTCTGAAGCCATTTTAAGCATTTTGAGATACTGCTGGTGGAAAATTTTGTCTGTTCCTCACTCCCAGCAAGACTGATAGAAGTCAGTTCTAAGCCAGCAAGGTGAACCTACACCCTACAACCAGACTTACTGGAAATTTTCCCAGCAGACATTACTGACCAGTTTGGTTGGGTCAGAGGGCGAAATTCAGCTTTTCAGTGGGTGGAAGGGGGGAAGAGGCTTCTGACAAATAACACATGCCAGCTGTTTTACACATAAAATTCCCTTCGACACCCTGAATTGTCTGTTCCCCAGCAACATTTTCCTTCCACGGGCATATTATTTCTTCCACATCTCCCAGCCATCAAAAATCGGCCTGATCGAAGAACAGATATTTCAAACGAAACAAATCCATTAGTTGCCCTTGAGTTTCCGTAGCAAATAACATGATGAAACTATTCCTTTATAACAACGAAAAATGGATTGGTTTGTTAGCTATGACTGTACCCGCCAAAAACCACAACCTTTAATTGGGAACTACATGGAGATGTCAGGTGTCAAATTCATGTACGAGAACCAACTTAACGATAAACATGGTTCCTAGATAGAATACAAAATGCATGAAAATTACAGAAATAAAGGGAAAAACTTTCACTAACACTTTAAACCGACGAAATACAGAAAACGCTAACAAAGTAAACTTACAAACACGTGTTAAGGCGTCCGACAAGTACGATGAAAACCGATTACTAAATGCAAAAACAAATACAACCTAAAATTTAGCACAAACATAGCGAGCACCTTTTACATGTTTACGACCGCGCGGTCCTGGGCCTAAGTAAAATACCGCTGGTCGGGTAAATAATAAACCGAATTTCAACCAAAAAATATTATTAAAGCAAAAAACAAAACAAAAAAATTAAAAAAAGGAAGAGCAAAAAACAAAACAAAACAAGAAAACTGGCACTAAAATGACCTACGCTTTTGTTCTTTTGGCTATGTTTGTACTATATTTTCCGATCCGGTCAAGAACCATAGCTCTTGGATCCGTCATAGTATGAACAGCAACGACCGCCTGAACTGGAACAGTACGTGTCGTTTACACACAGAATATCGTGCTATGGTTGGCCGAGAGGGTGTGGTGCACCAAATGCCAGTCCTCATTCCTGAATGTTTACTTCCGTCTCAGTGGGTTCCAGTCCTCGCTCCTACCTATTTGCTAACGCGACGGTCCGAATGGGTGTTTACACTGCACCAAAGTACATCACGAAATGCATTGCATTGATCTTTCTCATACTTTCTTCACAAAACATGCATACGGAGCTCTGACACGACGCAATTCTTAGCCTTATACACACACACACACAGAGGGACAAACAGTACTTCAGCCGTTTCAAGGAGCGAACAAAATGCTGTTGTCGGCAACATTTCCCATTTCCCCTCTATTATTTTGTTTTTCCTCGCCGTCTCTATCTGTTCACCATATAGGACTACTATATAACTTTTAATTAATTGTAATTGATCTTAGGGCCGCAGCTTTGAATAAATTTGAATTATTAAGTTAATCTCTTCGTCTTTTTTTTTTTTGGAGAAGACTTTTCTAGTATGTGAAGTCGCCACTGGCAAAAACAACAACAAAAAATTGTTACCTTTTTGGCACCCGGTGGTTAGGGAAGGGGCTTTCCCATAACCCAAAATGCACCATGCATAACCAAACCCTTCCCTCCGCCACCCAAAGAAATAAGTGTTGTTTTTAATGTCCCTTTGAAGGAATGTAAAACCCAGGAGAAACTAGATACAATCTTTTTGCATTTTATTCGGAGCGGGGAACAGAGAGGGGGTGGGGGAAGGTGTATTACACGCAATACGTAGGTGGTAAAATGCATTGTAATATGATTTATCCTATGTTACACACGACAGGTTATAGAAAGCAAGATCTAGATCTAGATGAGTGTATCCTGGATTTATTTGTTTGCTGATACAGTACAGACTGGATTCCAATGCAACATATTGCTGTACACTATATAACTGAAAGCAAATAATTCCTTATTTTCTATTTACAGCGACTTGTATCTCTTTACGTACACTAAATACAACGTAGGTGCAAAAATTACTTAAGATGTGCTGGAATCATTATACTTATCATTATTATTAATCATTATTTTTCCTTTTTACTCCTAATTTTGCCCTGTCTTTCATGAAAATCCTTAAATAACAGTGACCGAGACCAGGTTTTATGAGCCCGCGAGACTGAGCATCCCACACAAACCCTTGCTTGTTTTCACAAAAACCGCTGCACGCCAACCTGATTGAGGTCGTTGTTATCTAAGGTCTTCCATTTTTCTTAGGCACCATGAGCAAAACCATAGTCCTTCGTAATAAAGAATACTTAGCTAAAAGAACTTTTCTCAGAATGTGAGCCGTTCCCAAATTACTATTATTATTATTATTATTATTATTATTATTATTATTAATTATTATTATTATTGACTGTTATTACCATTGCCATAATCACCATCATTATTATTATTATTATTATCAGCGTTACCATTATCATAAGCACTAGCATCAAAAAATTTTAAATTGTAATTTGTTTTTTCTCCGGAGAGGGGAAAACCGGAGTACCCGGAGAAAAACCTCTCGGAGTATGGGAGAACCAACAACAAACTCAACCCACATATGGCATGAGCTTTCTCCTGAGCATCGTAAGCATAAGCATCATCATCATCATCATTATCATTATCATTATCATTATCATTATCATTATCATTATCGTTATCGTTATCGTTATCGTTATCGTTATCGTTATCATTATCATTATCATTATCATTAACATTAACATTAACATTAACAGTAAGATCAACATCAACGTCAACATCAACATCAACATCAACATCAACTTTTACATCAACATTAATTAAAATTATTATTCATTCAAAATAGTTCCCTAATTCTGATTGGCTAAGAGGACATGCATAATTCACCATAACCAGTTACTGATGACCCAATTTGGAAGAATTTTGTGTTTAACGAGGAGATGACGTCAAAAATGCAGCCTTCTACAGGTTAATGCACCGTTAACCGAGGAGACCTGGGAACGAAACTGAGTGGTTTTCGTTGTAAAAACTAAAATGGCGGATACTTTACTCGTTTCGCGGGGAGAAATACAGCTGGAACTAGGCGAAATAATGGCTAAAAACGTAGCAAAAACAGCAAGAAGACAACTCGGAGGGTGACATCTGCTATTTGGAGAATATTTGCGGAGCTGGACAAACCTAAACGTAAACTATCGAGGATAAACTTAACATCGATGCAGGTAACCTTTCTTTAGCTAGGTTTTTAAACTAGGTATTATTTTGAATGAATATAAAACAATTATTGAATTCGGCTTTCGTATCAAATGAAGAATTATGGAGATCTCGTTGGGTGTTATCCTCCTCGGACTACGGTCTCGACGGATAACACCCTCCTCGATCTCCATAATTCTTCATGAGATACTCAGCCTCATTCATTAATTGAATTTCCAGCATGCTAATGCCAATACCGATGCTATTGCTAATCCTAATGTTAATACTAATGCCAATGCTAATGCTAATGCTAATGATGTTAATGTTCATGTTCATGTTCATGTTCATGTTCATGTTCATGTTCATGTTCATGTTCATGTTCACGTTCATGTTCATGTTCATGTTAATGTTAATGTTAATTCTAATAATTTCTCGAGCCTTATATTAACTATTAATATCACGGGTAACAAATTACCCTCAAGATCGTGTCTTTTTTGTTTTGTTTTTTTGTTTGTTTTTTGTTCGTTTTTTTTTTGTTTGTTTGTTTGTTTTCTTTTGTTTCTTTACTTGTTCATCGACTGAGCACTCCTCGCACTGAAAAGTTTATGGCGTAAATTTTGGCCTAAGTTCGTTAAGTCCACAAGTTTATGATTTTTTCGAAAAAAAGAAAGAAAGAAAAATTCCTTGCTAGAATCTTTCTTGATGAGCCCTCTCGTGCGTTTAAGTTTTCTAAAGCGTCGTTCAATGCCCTGAGTCAACTTCATTCATAACATTTTAAAAATTCGAATGAGACGTATGAAACATTGCCATGATGGCAACAATTTCAAATGTGATTTTATAAATTTACGCTGAAATTTCGTGCTAACATTAAGGAGTAATTTGTTACCCATGATATTAAGTTTAGAACAATCTCACATTTGTATCCACTCCCCAGCGTCTTATTATATTTCTGTTGGTTCACCGGTCTCCTTATGTGGTATCTGAGAATAAAAATGACGAAATAAAGGAAATATATCAGAAATTTAACGGGAATGTTTTGGGCAAATATTAATTACTTACTGACCGGTCCCAAGGGAAACAAAACTCACAGTTTCCGTCGGGACCAGTCTTAAATTATTTGTTATATAGCTCACGACGAAAACTTTTTCGTGTACAAATTTATAAAAATAAATCTCGAGAGCGGTCAACATTTGCTGGTAACAGTGCACTGTTATCCTCTGACATCATAGATTTTCGCGGGAAACAGTTTCATTGTTAGATGTAATGTGACTTCGAAGTAACCAATGAGAACACTCGTTGTTGCGACCCAATTTCCAACTATATAACAACAATGGATACTTTCCACGGTGGGACACTGTACAAATTCGAAACTTTTGCTTAGTAAATTGAATTGTTTTGTAAGATCGAAAGGTGTTAATATTGTGGCTAAGTCATACTATTTATTTATTCATTTATTTATTCCATGCTCATTATTTGGTTTTTTACCGATAAACACAGCCTAGACTTTAACTAAGATTCTTTGTCTTAAACTCATAAATATGAAAATTTATTTCGAAAATCATTTCTTTCTAGAACTGACAATCCTGGATCGAGTTTATGTGATAAACACCAAAAATACTCAAGTAGATTAAGGCCTGGGTCTTAACAAATTTTTCAGAATTTTTGAAGGGGGTGGTGTGAGGTAAAGTATTTTTAAGAAATTCTGTGACTAATAATTTAAGGTCGATCATAACCAAGAAATCTTCCAATTTCATTTTAAAATTGTTTATAACTGCATCACGTGACCACCCACGCCCTGTTTTATCGAGAAATCTCCTAAAAAGTGTCACGTTGATTCTAAACACAGTTAATGAACTGTTTAAGATAATTAAGGTCGAATTCGCGTATAGGACGTTACAATTATGATCTCTCGCTCTCTCTCTTTTTTTTTCCAGTACGTGTTGGGTGCTAAAATTTTCAAATACTATTATACTAACACTCCCAAAATACTTCTGTTGTATATCCATAATTTTCAACCTAGTGGGGCAAATCTTTCATTGTTCATAAATCTCAAATCATCATTACAAGTACAAAATAAATCAGTTGAACTTCTAACTTACGGGAGGCAAGCTGGCGCTTAACTGTTCTGTTTCCAATAGGACTTCCACATCATCGCTTTGTTTCTGCATTAATTTTGTGCTAAGTCTCATGACGGAAGCATCACTAGATGGTAGAGTAAACGTGACTTTCTCAGGTATCCTCATTTCATCTATTTTGCATCTTTCGATCTGTCAAAAAAAGTTAGGTATTCATATGTTAGCAAAATCCCCCCCCCCCCCCAAAAAAAATAAATAAATAAATAAATAAAATAAAAAAAAGTAAAAACTCAGTTAACCCTTAGCACTCTTTTCCTGATGGAATAATGTCATTTAAGAAAAAAAAAAAACAAAAAACAAAAAAACGAACACACAAACAAAACTTGAAGGAAACAGGAAAAAATCAGAATGAACCCTTTGACTAAACATTGGATACCCATACAATAAGAGAAATGGAGATAGAGCCGCAAGATTCATATCTCGCAGTTTTTACGAACTACCCTTTAATTTTCTTAGATGTGTTCCTACAAAAAGAGCACGGTAACAAACTGAAAAATTCATGGAACCCAATAAGTTAAAGTAAATTGTTCAAATCTTAACAGTTTTACAATGAGATTTATGAAACTGCCAAAGTTAGATTCATTTGAAGCAACGGCAGTGCAGCTAGACATTTGCCAGTCCAATATTTTGAAACTGCTTTCAAGTTTTAAAAATCCACGGGGTCATTGGGAATGGTATATAAGATTTCATTGATGAAAAAAAAAAAAAAATGTCAGAGGGATTTTTTCTTACTATTATTATTATTAATAATGTCATTATTATTACCGGCTCACTAGCTGAGATAAAATCTTCCATCCTCATCTGTACAATAAGCATCTCATTATTTTTGCTTTTTTTCCAGCAAAATCTATCAGAGTAAACTTTCATCATGCCCAATTTCTTTTGCTCCTTCTGAAAATAAGGAAAGGATATCAAAGTCACTTTACCATCGCCACCGTTTCTAATTAAATTGAGGGTGAAATGACGCTCCCTTGAAACTTAAACTGCATATTTAATACTACCCATATATTTACTTACTCACTTACATACGCTATACCACTGCCCACGCCCAATAAGTATTCACAGCAAATCTGAATCATTTACATTCTGTAACTTATAGTTGAATATTATCAATTTATTTATTTATTACTATTTTTGTGCATGATATTTTGCTAGACGCTACACATTACCTGCAGGAAAGATGATCTGTCATTTTCTACGTCTCTGGTTATAAACACAAAGAGCTGTTTCCTTGATTCACATCTCCCATGAGTTCCAGGCTGCACATAGCTGAATATATCAAGGATATATTTTGCATACTCGCAGCCTAAATCTGTACATTGGCGTTGTCGGGGTAAAGAGATGTTATCAGACATTCTTCAGAGAGCTAGAAAAACAGAAACACAATTCTGCAATTTTGTGAGGCATTTTAACGTACTATGTAGACCTGCAATAGGGGATTGATTTTTTTTTTCACAAATCAACAGTGATGTCGGAATTATGAGCTAAAATCAGGCGAGAAACTTGACACATAACAAAATAGACCGTGATTTTTCAGGTACTCTTCATCTTTGCTTTGTGCGAATAATTATGTAGTAGTTAAGTGTCATAAAATTATTCGATTTTAATATCCATGAAATTTACTTCTGGTAAGTGCTTAAAAGTCACAACCGAGCGTGAATTAAACCCCTCCTCATTTTTTCATTTATTTTTCAGCCCATTAAAAATAATAAAGGATCCTTACATAAATCTATTACGCAATGTTGTTAGAGAAAAAAACAACAAAATGAAATTTTAGCAAGTGTGTTTCTTCCGCCAACGTAGTAGGGGATTCCCCTTCTATTTCTGATTCAGCACGTTTGCTTTATCAGGGAATCGAAGCCGGTTGGTAAATTGCGAATTCCGATAATGAACTAAACGGGGTTAAATAACATGCGACCGGGACGAACTCAGACCGGTGTGAGTTCGTATCGGTCTCCATACATTTCTTTTCATGCGTTTACATGGGACTGGCCTAAAACTGAACTCAGACCGGCCTCACTTCGTGTCGGTCGCTGACCCGACACGAGTTACTTTCGTACCGGTCTGAGACTGTCCCGTTCTCGTGTAAAACGGAAACGAATTTCAGACCGGGTCCAAAAATAGCATGTTTTAATTTCTTCGTATGGCTCGATCATATAAAAAATAAGAACACCAGTGTGCCTTTAACACGTCACCAGATTAGCGTTAGAAGTTTACAATTTTCTGGGAGCAGTGGAATATACGGTTCTCTACTCACTGTCTTAATTGGCGTAAATTGTGCACCACAGTAGGACGGTTAGCGAATAATACGTTAAATAATCGATTTAAGAAAGTTATGTAGCCCTAAGAATCTCCTGTTTTTGAGTTTGTACCGGTCTCATGTAATCAACGAAGTGTTTCATACCGGTCTTGTGGGTATCATGTAAACGACTAAAAAAATTACAAATTCGTACCGGCCTGAGTTCGTCCCGGTCTCATGTAATTACCCCCTAACTTTCTAGTCGATTTTGATAAAGGACTATTCACTTTAGAGGCTGACCAAGATCAGTGTGTTCTTTTGACTCTTCAGTTGTCGCAGTAAACTGCTTTACTTACATCTGAGTCGATCGTTCATGTGTTGTTCACCAGACTGGACAACCTTACCATAACAGATTTTGTGACCCTCTGTTTGTTTGTTTGATTTCGTCACCTTCTTTTATACCTATCACATGACGGTCGCTCAAGGGCACACATTGCTATTCGTGTCGTCTGGATTCTAGAACATTTCTATTGTCTTTTACTCTTCTGTTTATAAACAAACGGGTCTAAAGTGTAAAATTGAGCACATGTGGAAATTTCCATGGATCTCGTGACAATTCCGTGATTAGCAACCAGGGGATTCCCCGCGATAATTTGCATTTTTGCTTGCAAAGCGCTTTTATTTCCGAAGGGAAAAAACCCTGTTTACAACGAAGAAAAATCAAAGGTGATTACAATATTTCTCATGATCATGAAACTTTCGGCAAACAGTTTTCTATTGGTTAAAAAGAACATAGCATGAAGTATATTTAGGAAATAAGAAAAAATACCATGACAAGCGTTTAACATGTAGTTTGCATCGTCCTATTGTATCGCCTGGACTTCATATTAGAATGCTTTCGTCGTTGCTAAAATCCGTCGCTAATTTTCAAGATTACTCGATGTCTTTCATTTATACTTTTCCTAAATAAATCTTTGATGACACTCACGTCTTGGCTTTCTTTTTAATTTTTCATTGACGGAAGAAAGGGATTTGTTTTAACAAGTGTCTTGCCAAGGTTAATGTCATATCAACACAAAAGAATAGATTCCGTGATGTTTTAATTAGGGAAAAACCCTCTAAAGTTGATTTATTTTATTGGTTGTAAGGTAAAACTGAATGACGTGAACAACAGAGGGTAACAACTATAAAAAGATACAAACACAGAACTGCACTGAACGACCGCACTGAAGGTCCGCGTCACTCGCAAGATCAGAGTTTGATGAAGTATTGCACATGGGTGAGTGTGAACCAAAAGAAAACATATAGGATTGAATAAACTAAGCCTAGGAAATTAGCAGGGTATATGAAAAAAAAAATGATTAGTCTATTTCTCTAAGTTCAAAGTAAAGTCAAGAATACTATAACGGCCGATGTTTTAGTGCTCATCATTTTTAACAATTTGTTATTCATACTGTACGTCTGCATATTTCTGCCTTATCATCACCCAGAAACAAGGATAAAATAGCTAGAAATATCACTTGTGCGATATATGTTTATATATTGAATATAAAGTACAAAATAAGTCCAAATTTAACAATTGTCAGATGTTCATTCCAAGAAAATCCACCAGCCTGAGTTAAAGGTGGCTCTGGCCGAAGTCAACACACCAGAATAATTTTTGAATTGTTCGCACGGCAGACTGTCAAACAGGGATGAGTTATGCAGACTAAAGAAATGGCACAGTCGACTAGGGATTAAATGAAGATTGATGCCCGATGCTGGATTAGGAGTGAAATGCTAAGATCCTGGAAAAAGCATATACTGCGGACCTTGCTAAAAATACAGACGGACGCGTAAAGTGCAAATTACAAAGCAAGGGTTTAACGCTTGTTAAGGGTAAAAATTAGTACTCTAGACGTGAAACTGGCGAAGCAGTTAGGCCTTTTTAGAACTCTTTTTCGTCCTGTTCTCTGTTAATCTATTCGATGCTCCAGAGATTCAAACATGTTTGACGAAGTTCTCTGCCACTTGTTTACACAGTTGTCAATTCATAGTGTTCTGAGTGTGTTAGACTTTTATGTCTCTCATGTACATTTGAATACTTTGGGCGGTCCCTCGACGCGTTATAAAGTGGGAGCGAAAGAGGCAAATGCACTAGCTCCTGGTCCCTCTAAATGGAACTAGTCATGCAGTCTACATTTACGCTTATCAAGAAATTACTGGGAGTGAATGGTTAAGTCCAGCAGTGTCCACTTACGTAATCCACTTTTGGGCGTCAAACTGGGGTGTATATTCACACGTAACCCAGGCTCACTATTCGTGTCACGTACGGGGTTTCATAACATGAGTAAATATCGAGAACATATTGGGCAAAGATTAGGTCTGGAAATAGACTAGCCAGCAGAAAGTTTCAGAAAGTGAATTAGTAATTGAAGGTCACTAGTGTTATACTTATTTATAAACGAACTGTTACTAAATAGGTCTAAATAGGCTAGGGAGGTCTTGAAACGTATTTCAGTAGACTACAGAACATAATAACTTGCCTTACTACAGAACATAATAACTTGAATTAGGGCCTGTTTTAACATGTAGGTGGGGGACCCCAGCCCGCTTAGGTGGGGTTTCCCACCTGTCCAGATAAACTCTCATTTTAATTTGATCAGGTTCACATGATAGGTGGGGCGACCCGCCACATGTTACCTCACCTATCTGGGGTCCCCTACCTCCATTAAAACAGGCCCTTAATTTAACTACGTACTCTGAAAACACATTGTCACAGCACTGCTTTTTTAGCTCGAAAAGCGATGAGGAGCTTAAAAGGCTGGACTTTCCACTTTTGCAGAAAATCTTGTACAAACCACTGCTCTGTTAGATCTAGAGAGCGATGACGCGGACCGTGCGTCAGAAGTCCAAATCAGCAGCTGTTATACGATCCATGGTGGTCTATCAACACCTCCGTCAACTCTGATTGAGCACTGCTGTTTGATGACTCCAGGCAATGAATGGGTCATCGAGGTAAAATGTCGTCCTGTACAGCACGACATCCGAGAAGGCTCCCAACAAACGAGGAACTGGAGAAGCCTGATGGAGGTTTACCCCGACTCTGTTGTGAAACAAATACACAATGATACTGAAGTTACTTTGCCATCTCTTCGGGAAGACGTGGAAATAACAGCGTTTGGAAGGCCTGGAAAGGATGACCGGAAAAGAATGCAAATGGCGATCTTTGCCAGTCGTCCAACACAAGGACGAGACTGGAAGATTTGGGTGTATCTCGTAGATGATACAAATCCTGCTTGCAAGGTATCAAGCGATACTATATTTCTCTAAACAGGTTACTTAAAAGGGACGCGGGAAAATCAACCTGTACTGTTTTTATTTATTTATTTATTTTTATTTTTTTTTTTATGGACGCCATCCTAGCCATTATCCATCAACGTATAATTATATAATATACAGATTTAGCCAGGGCTAAAAGCGAAGCGTTAACTAGATACTTATAAACAAAAAAATAAAATTGTCTACTGCTAAACGGCAACGGCAATGAGAAAGACAACAAAATCAAAAGATCTAATTAGCTAGTTAGAGTGAACATCAAAGATAATGTCGAGAAAGACTCGACTTTGTTGTTGTTCTTTCTCTATAAAAGTCCAGGTGGCTCTGAGATTTCCCGCCAAAAACACCTCCAGTTGCCTGTAGTGTCATACCTGTTAATTGAGTTATTTTACATTGGTATGCCTGTTGTGCCGACAGTCGGACTTTCGAGCGTACGGTCACGTGATTACCAAAATTTCTCGGATGGATGGATTACCATATTTTTTTTAAGGTATGGGGCTCTGCTATAAGGTTCAGTCTTAGGCTATTCTGACTCAGATGTATGCAGACATATATTAGTTAGTTGAATAACTATTTAGATTTTGCTGGTCATTCGGAGGGGTTTTTGAATTGCACCGAATGTATTTTTCAATAAACAGAGCATTTGCCATGAAGAAGATAAACGAGGAAACAAGCTTCTGGCACCATATTCTGGGATGTTCGTGTCAAACAGCAATGAAGACATCACAATCGAGCTCAGTGCACTCGAGCCTGGATGGAAAATCAAAGGAAGCAGTGTAAAGGTACGAAAGGAGAACTATGAGGTCACATTGTGGTATAATAGGATGCATCGGACAAATCAAACACGTTTCAACCCCTTATGAGTTTCTGGAGAGACTTAATACATAATTTTGCAGCAGTATCACCCTTCGACCTAAAAATAATAATACCTGGTGCTGCACGTTTTGCAAATACAATAACCCTTAACCTTTCTTGTATTTTGTAAGGCGTTTATTCGGTTTACCTCGTATCTTCGATCGAACGCTTCTCCTTACGGTCTGCTACACAGCCATTTGTAGCGTCGTCACACAACGCTCCTCCAGGGTTGCGTGACGACACTAAAAAAGTCTGTGTAGCAGACCATTCAACTAAAGGATGTGCCACCATAAGAAAATCACTATCTGAGTCGCATTCAACGCCCCAAAAAAAGCTTGACCACTAGTGGATTGATTGATTAAATATCCATGCTGCCATAAAAATGGAAACTATTTACAATATAGAAACAATCAAGGCTTTAGAAATGACACTGGTAACATCTCGTTCATGTGTTTTCGTTCATTCATTCATTCATTCATTCATTTATTTATATATTTATTTGTTTTCAGACTATCAAATCAAGAGATGCTTGGAATTCACCTGAAAACTCAGTTGATTTTCCACGCTGCTATTTTGAAATAAGACACGTGGACAAAACAAAACAATCATTTTTCTGCAGAATAAAGGCTTCCCACGAAGGAGACGTCGCCTGCGCAGAAATTGTGAGGTATTTTGAAAGGGTAAGTTAATTAAATTTTGTTATAAATTACACAAGGCGGACTTCGTTGATTAATTGGATTGAATTAGAAGAAGAAATTTGACAACATGAGTACAGTACACCCCTTGACAAATTCGCAAAAATGATTTTGAGCCTCTTCTTCTTCTTCTTCTTCTTCTTCTTCTTCTTCTTCTTCTTCTTCTTCTTCTTCTTCTTCTTCTTCTTCTTCTTCTTCTCTTTTGTGTAGACAACACTATTGAAAATGACGTCTTACCTTTTCTTTTTCATTTTGTAGGAAAAAGGTCGCCAGGTCATCCAGACCCGTAGAGCTTTTAAAAAACTGGGCTATCCTGATTGTGAATTTTCAACAAGTAAGACCAAAGTAAATGCCAACATTATAACCCCATTTACACGCGCTAAAAAATCGGCACGGCACGCCAAATTTTTGGCACCGTGCTGACCATTTTAAGGCACGGCACTCCCACTTTTCGACGTGTAAACTTTTCAGTCCCAAATGTAGTGTGGCACCAGTGCTCAAAATTTTAGGGGTGCCGAGACTACCTCCCGGAGGTAGTCTCGGCACGGGTAAACGAGGCACGGTGCTAAAAATTTGGCGTGCCGTGCCCATTTTTTAGCACGTATTTTGGTTTTATGTTTAACTAGTTTATTTTTCTTTAGTGATTTTTTTTATTGTTATTTTTATTTTTTAGAGATAAACACTTCAATTCCGACGTTCGTTTTTGTCCTTTTTGTCTTTTTTGCTTCGTCGCTGTCTCGCCCAACTCTCAATAGGTACGTTTTGCTGAGTAAATAACGGGTCCTTAAAGGAAAATTGTATTTCTGAACGAAATAAATGGTTTTAATACAATGCCGCTAAAAATTGCAGGGACCAACAGTGATTTAATGTCTGATCCAGAGACTGAAATCATGGTGTATGTGTTTCCAAGGGTCTTGGCGACATCGAGGGTAAACGGAACTGCTTCCCGTGAAGTCTTGTATTATATAGCAAAGAAGGCAGAATTAAAGAAAGGCCTTGTTCATGAGAAGGGCTGAGACAAGAATAGTCACGAAACAAGAATTCTTGACTTCACAAATATTTTTTGATAACCTTGCACGAAACTTTTTGAGACGAATATGAAATGTATATTTTGCTCTCTCTACCCGGAAAAACACGAGAATTATACACACAAACAGTGAATGGAGAGTGAGGAGGGGGGAGAGGGGGACTTTATTTTGCTTAGAGGAAATGGTTTTATGGGAAAAAGTTAGAAAGTAGATTGAACTGGTACTCCTGTTTTCGTTGTTATGATGTTTTAGACCTGATATTTGTTAGAGAGCGGCCCACACGCATATCTTTGCCTTTTCCTAGACCACAAACAATATAATTTTCCTTCAATTCATTCAACAGAAACAACTCAAAAGCCGCAACAACTTAGGAAAATGACGGTTGAAACAAGAGAAGCTATTTGGAAACTTGCATTTAATAACCCAAAACAATCTTTTGGGGTGAACAGACCAGCTTCGAGCTGCAGAATGGCTACTTAAACTTGTTCCAGCCTCAAGGATTCAGCCGAGCCGCAACGTTTAAATAATTTACTCTTTCTTAGTTTTTCTTAGTTCAGCTGCAATTAAGATCAGCGTCTGAATCAATTCAGCCGGTGTTAATAATTTGGGTCGGCCTTAATTCGAATTAGGTTCGGCTCGTGAAAAGTTCGGCGTCTGAACATGGTCCTAGACTTTGCTGATCATACACTACGCTGTATTGATGCATGATCAAATATTTTAGGTCAAGTTGCTGGTAGTTTCTATATTATAATTTTTTTCTTTCTAAAATTAAGTTGAGAGTGATAGTCAAAGCGTATAACGCAACAATGTTGGATCCGTTTACACAGCTCTTCCATATTGTTCGGGCCACGCACACAATTCACATGTGTCGCTCGAACTCGTTTAATATGGCATAATATACTGGCAGCAAGTCCCAACTCTATCCAACCACTCCTAACAGTCTCGGGCAAACAAAGTTGGGAGTTGTAGGGTCCGTTTGTCCGTTTGGCGCATTTGAATATATTTATATAGGTATTTGCGCCTTATAAGTGTTTGAAACTAATTAATTAATTAATGGTTTTATAAAGATGCGCTGGAAGGAACAACAACAATCTTTGTTGTACTCACTCTGATCTCTTGCTCAAAAAAAAAAAAAAAAAAAAAAAATATATATATATATATATGACATTGAAAGTATCATAAAAGACTAAACTTGAGTGCTGGCTGCCTTTAATAACCATAGGGGCTAGCGGAGCCAGGCAGCCAGTAGACATAGCGTTCAATAAGAAATAATTAGTTAAAGGTCAGCAAGATAGCTGTGGCACAAATGCACACATAAAAAGGAGGGAAAAGAGAAGAGGAATTACGCTATTTCTACGCTATTAAGGAAGTCTAAAACAGTTGAATTAACTTATGTTTAAATACGATAAATCCGTGAATTCCTCGGTCTTTAGACCTCCCATAATGGTAGGTAGATGAAACATGAAATAAGAAAAAAAAAGCAGCTTTGGTAAGCTAAATTCACTGTAAATTAAAGGAGCTAAAAAAGATACCCCATCTGTCCCGCTGAACGCTGACAGCTCCTTTTAAATGAACTGCTAGCGTATTAAAGGGATGTTAGTTAATTCAGTATTATAAACGTTCAAGGGATGGTTGGCTTTTTGATGGACCACATAAAGACTAGGGAAATATTGTTTGCGTTTTTCTATAGTGGAACAAACAGAAAGAAAAGAAAAGAAAAGAAAAAGAGCAAGAGAACGGTCAATCAGAGACTTTAACTAATTAACTTCATTTTAAAACTCGTCTAGAGAGCTATTTTGACTGCGACGGTAATGAGACGAAATTGATTGAGACACCTGCTTAAAAGGAGGAATCTATAATATAAGTAACTCAGCTACTGGCAGAGCTAGAGCGGAAAGCACTTAAGCCAAAAAGAAAAAAAATAATCTCGTTAGGTGTAGAAACCATGGCTAAAGCTTTGAAAGGCCCTTATAAACAGTTTGAAAACCATCACCCCAGTTAATGAAACTTAAACGGTCGCATGAATTGCAACAGACATCAAACTTTAAAAGGACTATTCGAATTACGCACATGTATAATGATATAATTTCAATAATAGGGAAAACGGAACGAAACGAGGGGTACTAAATCCTAGCTGTGACTACTCCAAACCAGCGACAATAACAATAACAATAATAATTAATAATAAAATCTTTATTCAGTAATAATGATAATAATTATGAATAATAATAAGAACAAGAAAAAGAACAAGAAGAAGATATTACTGTAGTACAAAAAGACACACAAGAGTCGACAGTCACCGACATTGCTAAGCCAGCGGATCTTCAAAAATATTAACAATTATCATTATCAAGACAATAATAATGATAACAATGAATAATAACTACAGCTTTTACTCTGAAAAAAATAAGTCATTTTGGATTCTCATCACTTTATGTTGAAAATTTCATACCATAGACAGTGCGATGAAAGATTTAATGAAAACGAAGGAAAACGGAAACAGAGTCTAAGCGTGCAAAGTAAGCTCAAGTATGACCTCGTTTACATGGAAACGTGCAGATTATCTTACAGTACTGTACGTTTACACGAGTCCGTGCAATTTTTTGCTTATGTTAGTTTTTGGAATGACTTTTTTTATCATCAAAGGCGCGCGTAACTAGGCTTTAAAGGCTTTTATCGCGAAAACTGTGCAAAAACTTGCACACTTCTCAGTTGTTTACACCATTCTCCGTAGCATTGGAACCGTACACCGGTCAAAAATTTCAGACCTACTTTTGATCAGGTGAAAAACTTGCCGTGACACTTTAGTCGTTCAAAAATGTCTGCGGAACCTTGTAAACGGGGTCTAAGGAAGCTTCAGATAAACAAACTCTTTAAAACCGTCAAAAAATGGACATAAGCAACTCGATTTTTCGTTGTTATCGTCGCGAACCATTCTGACGTAAGAATTTATTACAAGAAAATACGTTACATTAAAGAAAAAAATGCTGGATTGAATTATATCGGTATCGATCGATAATCAATATGTTATCGATGAATAATCAATAGCATCAGTGACATAGACCATGTAGACGCGAAATTGATAAACTTTCAAAGGTTGGTCACTGATTAGGCATTGATCGCCCGTTTATCATTGCCAGTAAGGTAGCCTGCGAACTGCAGACTAATTTCCGGTCGCTGCTTCTCTCCCCCCCAAAAATAACTAGTATCGGAGGGAGA
This sequence comes from Porites rus, assembly GCA_964035705.1. NCBI lineage: Eukaryota > Metazoa > Cnidaria > Anthozoa > Scleractinia > Poritidae > Porites > Porites rus. The sequence goes on from OZ037992.1 coordinate 30,326,101, forward strand.
CATGCGACGACCGGAAACACGTCTGCAGTTCGCAGGCTACCAGTAAGGATCAGTAAGGGCCTCTTTACCTGGAGGTGGGGAACCCAGATAGGTGAGGTAAACTGTTCAGGCGGGGAAAAAAATAACATGCGTTTCGCGTTTACATGCAATCGTACAACCCCGCAACCCCGGGGTGCACTTTCTGAAAAGTTTTGAATGGTCGCTAAGCACGTACATCTAATTACGGTAACGTCGTCGTAGAAAAATTAAAACAGAATTTAGAAAAGCTAAATAGGAATACATTTGGCAAGCTCACTAGAATCAGGGATCTGGTCTAACGAAAGAATGAATTAAGCATTTACACAACTTAACAACGGCCAATTTACCATTAATATATATCCCTACTGATGTCAATTGAAGTATAACGTTGAACTGCAAAGGTGTTTTCAGAATTAACAAAATATGAAAACGTACTTTAATTTGTATGGCTCATTAATGCCCATTTGGCTTTTGTTTAATTGCTGTTGATGTTGTTGTTGTTGTTTTTTTTTGGACAATGTTTATGCCATTAGGTGAAAACGAAAAAGTGGCAAGCAGACATCATGTTTTGACTATCATGCTCTTTTGCTTCAATTTACTTGCTGCTCTTGCCTCAACCTTCCATCGCTTTAGTGGTTTTCTAGCTATTGTCACTTTTAATAGTTATATATGGTTCGAATATGGCGCGAATTTGATGTAACACCAATCCGACCCCAGCTAGGCTGGTAACCCCACCTAAAACGTTTACATGTGAGCCCGGCTGAGAGGATTACCCCGTCTGGCAGATCGGACAACCCTTCTCGGCGTGTCACCCTGCCTGTAAACGACCGTGATCGAACAAAATAAGAGATTAGATGGACAGGCGGGTTACCCCACCTAACCGGGTTAGGTATGGTACCCCATCTACCTAAGGTCCCCCCACCTCCAGACCTTAAGTCAATAAGCAATGATTTTCTCTGGTTCATCGTTTGTTCTTTTTAAAGAGAATAAGAAAATTGCATATATTCATATCAAGAGATTTTGATAAGTTGGATGTATGAAGAGTTTCATCGGAAGATGGGCCTCACATTTCTCAAAAGTCACGGTCTTGTTTAGACATTCGACTCCAACCTAAAATCTACCCATATTATTCCAGATTTTGTTAAATCGTGTTGTAGGCACATCGAAAACAGTGCCGGATCCAGACCTTGAGATGGGGGGGGGGGGGGGGGGAAGCGGTTATCCAGACCCTTAGATAAGGAGGGGGGGTGTCCCAAAAAAAGTTTTTGGGCCCCTCGGACCTCAGTTTGGTCTAATAATAAGGGGGAGCGGGCCGCCACTGGAAAATAAAACGGGCTCATGTCAGATCAGAACGACAAAAGGAGTCATAACGGACGGTTGATCGCGCTTTTTTTAAAGTATCAAGTTTACTGTTTTTCTTTGTTCAGTATAATACAATTGATTTTGACCAGTAAATAATACACGAACTATCCTACCCCGAATAGCGTGTTCCAAGCTTGAGTGCAAAGCATAGTGTAAGAATAAGTAGGCACCTTAAGCATCGACGACGAAATGAGATGACGACGCCGACTGGAAGTGAAATTTTCCTGCGCGAAGTTTCTGGACATGCGTAAGGTTGCCAAAACGTCGTCCATCCTTCGTCGACGACGAAATTCAGGGAGGTTTGCCGTCTTCGCTAAAACGTAAGTATAGAACCATACTTTTTGTGTGTAAATCACTCTTTTTTCCCCCTTTTCATTCAGTATAAGTGGAAATATATTCTTTGTGAATTAGCAGAATCCAAATGTTAAGCACTTTGTCGATTTCTTTGCCTGCTAACTTGGATATATTTTTCGGGTTCGGTTTGTCTGAAAACCTGAGTGATGGCGGAACAACCAGTCGGAAAGAGAAGTAGGCTTTCCTCTGGTATCTTCCGAACCTGTTAAATTAGATGCTGTTCGTTCCCTTGACGGTCTATGTTTACTCGTGCATTCTAGGTTGTACTATAGAATAAATGTTCATTTTTTCGTACTAAAATTTAATAATTTCCCATGTTGTTTTTAGCCGCTAGCAAAGGCAACTATTTCCAGTGGACTCTGGAACATGATGTGGTTATGAGGAGCCCTAAGAGAGGACAAATATGGGAGAACATTGCAGCAGCACATAATTCTCTTCAACAGCCGAAGTTTGTAGTAAATGCAAGTCAAGAGCTGTTCGAGATCGTTATTCACTTTTACCAGCTTCAAAAAAAAAAACAAACAAAAGCTGCGCGACGAATAATACAGGTCGTAAAGAACAATACATTCGCCATAGTCGATTAAACCACCGTCATCGTCAAAGTACGGAGGTATTTGAATGCCATAAAAAGACTGTAACAAGAAAAACGTCTTTGCAAAGAAGACGTCGTCGTCTGTCTGGGAAGCACTGCTTAAACTTCGTTTTCCCGCTGAAAACGAAAACCCTTGCCCAGTCTGCCTCGTCGTCATGCGTTTAGGTGTCGATGCTTAAGGTCCCTAGTAGATATACATTACGGTGCGTTCTTGCTGCTTGAACACACGAGAGAAAAAAAATGTATACAAAAAACCTGTTTAGGACTGTTATTGGTTAAGTGTACTGAAGGGTTTTCGATCATTTAAGACGGTGCGGTGTATCATTCCTTTCTTAGCAAGAGACTATAAAGGGGACAGAGAGGGCATCCCCCATATACGCCCTATTCCATAGGTAATTCGTCTCGAGTTATTTTTAGAATCGGGATAAAGTTACCTCGCGCGAGGCGTGGATGTTTCGTGTAGGTTTCGCATGACCAAACGCCGTGCAAAACATGTCGGGCGAGAGGCAATGAAAGCGTAAAAAGATCGAGAGCATTCCTGAATATTGAAGCGAAATGAGTCGGCGCTCACCTGGGAAAAAGGAATCGCTGGACTCTTTGACAACCCGTGAAATCAGTTTAACTCGAAGTTGTCGTAACCTCAGTGCTTTAATAAAATGAGAAATTTCGCAGGTCTATTGAAACCGGTCGTTTGTACAATTTAGGGAGTTTAAGATCCAACGACGCGGACGACAACTAGAACGTCAAAAAAAAAACAATAGGTTTAATTAGCAAAACAACAACTTCGCACGTGCAACACACTTTTTGTTCATTTCTTTCCCGTTTTTGCACGACTACGACGTGAAAATGCCTAATTTCGCGTTTTATGGAGGACGTAAATAAGCAACGACGAAATTTTATTTCTCTTTCTGAGCTTGAATATGGTCCCTTGAAATTCAGCTTTAGGAGGGTTCGCTTACAGTTGACAAAGTAAGTGGGTAGGAATAATCGCTATAAAGACTGAACAAAATAAACATCAAACCAGAAATTGCCCTCTTCAAACTGTAAATTATAAATGATCCTTAGCCAATATTCAGTGTGTTAAGGATTTCCCTGCTCTACTGTTAGCTCTATACAAGAGAGAAAGGGCGCTTCTTTTATAATTTCGGTTTCGCTGACACAGCTTTCGCAGAAATCTCGCTGTAGTCGTTTTCGTCGACAAAAGGAATAGCAAAATCGCTCTCCGCGTCTTCCCCCATTTTGTTCTGCGTCATTTCGTGAAGGACGCGTGGCTCTCAGCGTGGGTCATCCACGCGGAACACATTCGCGCTATGTGATTAGCTGTTGTCTAATCCCCCTTGAGATCTGTGGTGTTAAAAATAGCTCGAGACGAATTACCTATGGAATAGGGTGTATATGGGGGATGCCCTCTCTGTCCCCTTTATAGTCTCTTGTTTCTTAGCTATTAAGAGAAAATCAAAATGGATTAATTGTGTGAGATGGACCATCAGTTTTCATGAGAGTTGTGTAAATTTTTAATGTTCGGTGCCATCTCAGATCGAGAAAACAACTTCCTTATTAACCAAAGTCAAGTTCACCTCAATCGACCCAAAACGTAGCTTCAAAATGTCGGAATGAGGTACTCTCTCGGTAACATTTACTTTGGGAAGGGAAGAAATGGAACAGTTTTGAAAAATGGAAACGGTGGGATTGCATCTGTCAGATATTCAGTTTTGTTCTCAACAACTGCCTTCCACCCCAATAATTACCGACAAAATTTCTGGTTAATTATACCTGAAGTTGAAGTTGAAGTTTTTTTTAATTCATAAATACATACCGCATTAGCAGTTCGAAAACTGAATTGCGCATTTACGTTACAAAAATTAAATCTATCTTAAAAACATTAACTAATCTATCTTAATTAAAAGGAATAAAAAAGCTAACAAGAGATGAGATGCAAAATTCGAAAACTCTAAAATAAAGCTATTCATTAAAACAGTCGGTTTTAAAATGTGGCATGTTAAAGGTCGCGCGCGCCAGTGAATAAGTAGATTCGTCCTGTACAGGTAATAACTTATAAAGGCGGTGGTTGTTGTCATTTACAATTGTGTGAAAAGTGCAATGCAAACTCATATTTCGTCACGGTGGGTTGCTTATTCCTAAAAGTTCATAATAACACCAGCCTCGTGATTATCCTGGTGGGCTGCTACGTCTACATACAATGTTCACAATGTCCAATAATACACCTCCAACAGGAGATGGGCTCCCGACATCGTGAATAAAATGACGGAGATTTGGATACGCATCTAAAAGGTACTCAAAGGCATACCAAAAAAACGCAAAAAAAGCGGGTTAAATGCAGGAAACCTGGGAACGAACTACGCTAAAAAATCCGCGAGCCTTAAAGAAATAGTTAATGATAAGATTGAGTTACATGTCAACTTTCACGTAGTGTCATAACGGCCACGAATGATTTGATCCCTATTTCAACAAAACTTAAAAAAATAGAGTCTAATAAAATTCCTTTTCACTCAAATTAATTATTCAAGCGCTTGCCAAATACTTCTAAAAGCTAATTGCACTGGTATTATCTCCGTTCGTATTTACACTTGTGTCAAAGTATTTACAGGTGGTAAATGAATTTGCACCAAGGAACTGCAACATTAATTAGAAAGTCATGTAAACCCCATACTTGTCGTCACGTACTCGTAACTTCATCAGTTACTGTACTGGACTCGGCTGGTTCACGGATAACAAGTTCGTGTTCTACTGCAGGCTTCGTGTCGATCTGGGGTAGCTAAAATGATTAAAAACAACAAAAAAAGTTTATTACGATACGAAACACCTCTCTCCTCTGCAGAGCCCTCCACGTTATACGTCCTGGCTCCACATGTGATTATCGTTAACGAATAGCTTTTAGGCGCCCATTACTCCTTGTTTGGAAACAACAAACAGAAATGAGCTCGAGATTTCAAACATCATCTTGAGTACTTCTAATCGAGTTTTCGAAATCGGATCTTAATTTTTAAAGACCCTTGGCTTTCTAGGTCCTCTTTTACGGCACAAGTGATAGCACCATTCCCTAATAGAAACACAGACGCAAACAACGGCCCTGTAAAAAAAAAAAAAAAAAAAAAAAAAAAAAAAACTGCTGATTAAAATTACTTACCAAGGACAGTGAGACGTGTAACTGCTCTGTTTCCAAAAGGATCTCATTCTCACTGTTTTCATCGATTAGCTTGGCTTTTACTTTCATGAACGATGCGTCGGATGGTGGCAGAGTAAAGGTTATTTTTTCAGGTAGTCTCATCTCTTCTATCTTCCGTCTATCAACCTGCATAAGATAATAGTAGATGTTCATGTTACTTTCTGAAAGGGGCGATAAAGGCGCGCCTGTGAGTTTTAAGAGCTTAGCTATACTGTCTTACGGACATGAACTCAAACCCTTTTTATATTTGTCTATCTCCATCCACCGATGTGTACCGATAACTAACGGCAACTAACTACTTGTGCTGCTCGAGATCAACCGAGTAAGTTGGAACTTTATTTCTTTTTTAATCCCACAGTTTGGAGGAAAATGCGCTTTGATTTTCCTATCTCTTTACTAATTACTTTTCGAAATAATTGAAAAATTTATAGACAGTTTTATAAATTTCATATGCAATGCAATCTGATTCTGAAGTTATCAATAAAAGAGGTTTCAGACTTCTTGTCTCTCTAAAAAAAGATGAGGAATTTACAAAGAAAATTTCAGTAAAGTTTGGTTTCTTGGCTACCACTAGTCTGGGCAAAATCAAAGGCCGCCCACATTTATCTTGAAAGATAAGCATTACCTTTTTCACAGCTTGAAAAGATCCCATCTCCAATTTGGCAATAAGAGTCACTGATCCCTGCTTTTTTCTCCAGGAGAAATTGTTTGAATAAACCGATATCATTGGAATTCTGGTCTTTTCCTCCTGAGAATAAGACAAATGTTAAATCAACACTTATCAGTAAAACTGAAGGTGATGGGACAGACCTTTAATACGAAATTATTTGGAACAGGTGTTTTTTTTTTTGTTTTTTTTTTTTTAACTGAAAATGCATTTGTCCTCGATGATAACCAAGAATACCCCCTTTGCGGCTTTGGAGGCTCAGCCCCTTCTTTTCATAAAATCCCATGTATTACGGAAACCTCTCTTTGAACAGAGTCTTTCCTTCGTCCTGGGGCTTACATGAACGAAACGGCAAAAATTAGCTAAGGCCTGTGGTGGGAAAGCAAGTCGACAGACGTCAAAAAACCACAGTACAGTGGAGGGCGGAAGCACCTTAAAAATTGGTACGACACACTGCAAGAGAGATAGCGAGATTTGTGATTGTGGGTTCATGTAATAAGAAGCTAAAAGAATCATATTGATGGCGATGAAAATACCCAGTTTCTGTTATTAGCTGATGATGAATGATGCTGATATGTTTCGTAATTCCTTCATCAGCATTTCTCATTATGATGGAGATAGAACATTATAACCCACTCATGACGTCGACAATAGCAAGGGTGCGAACTCCGCTACATTATCCCATCCTAGATCCCTAAGAAAATGATGTACCTGTAGAAAGGTTCTTCTGTTCCCTCCAGCTCTAGTTACGAATAGAAAAAGCTGTTTGTGGGATACATTGTTCTCGTCAAGCTCTAGTTGAACGTGGCTGAAGATATCAATAGTGTACCAGGCATCTTCGGACTCAGAATCTACACATGTTGTTTGTTCAGTCAGCGAGACATCGTCTGACATGGCGTCAGCGAAAGCTAGGCAAAAGAGGAAAAAATGTGTTACTCACTTAATCAACTCTGCCGATTAATTCTCCCTTGGCAGTGTCTTGGCGAAAGCCGCCCGTGGTGAAAAGATTTACAAGACAACGAATTAAGGCTGCTATGAAAGGTACAAACATGTAAATCTATGACATCTTTCCTTCTTATTGATCCGCTTAGGACTGAGGTTTCTGAGGAATGAAGTACTCGTTAGTCCCCCCCCCCCCCCCCCCCTTACCCATGCAAATGTTGAAGTGGTTCAAGGTATAATCCTAAGCAGAATAACATTCATTTCCCTTGTAATTAACACCCGTGCGTTACAAAAAGGCTTTTGCTTACGATATAATAAAAAGACCAATGCATGGCTTTAGCTTTGCCGTCCAAGGACGCCATCTTCTCCGTGACACGGTCATTAGCACAGCCAGCATGATAATATGATTTTATCGTGTGATTACTGACAACCCCAGATGAAACTGCAATACAGAACAATTGATCACTGGCATCATAGCTTGAAAGACAAAATAACTTATAGTTAGTCTACCTTAATCAATCAAGAGGTCTTGGAAAATGTCGTAAAGTCTTATCGATCGCTAGCCGTTGTCGATATCGATTTCAGCACGGTAAATGTGTAAATAGGGAGCTTAAGCAGCGACGTTTTTGAGCGACGCACGTCAACCGGAAGTGAGCCTTTTGCTCTTTTAATAAGCCTTGACGCTACCGTATTTATATTGCCAAGTGTCTTAATTCTTGTAGAGACGATCTGCCCAAAAATTTGTTCAAAATCACGGCTCAAGAGTGCAAAACGTCCATTTCCGGTTGACGTGCGTCGCTCAAAAACGTCGCTGCTTAAGCTCCCTAATATGGCGGTTAGAAAGTGGGAAGACTAAAAGAACGACGTTCAATCTCATACCCAGGCCATTTTCGATGTTCAAAATGGCGACCTCATATTGATAGCCTCAGAGAACACTCTTGAAAAATAAATATGTATTTGAATTACATTGGCATGTCAAAAGTTACTTTGCCTCCTCGACTGTTTGAAGTTTTATTTGACGAGCACTTTACCCAGTTAAATGAATTAGCTAGGAGTGTGACACAGCCGGAAATAGTGATGTTTCCAGGGCTGTCAGTGTCTTCGTTAGAGTGAGTCAACTTATCTCTTTAAATCATCTTGATATTACTCCCTCAGGAAGGTTACAAAACAATTAGATTATCATTTTGATTTTGGCATACCAGTCCCTACAAAATGGTATTCTAGTATGTGATTTGCGAACTAGAAAGATTTTAAAAGGTAGTTTTAATTTTGCAAGTTTCTTTTTGAACAAATCGATGTAAAGCAGTTACAAAAACGATGGTGCCGCGAGAGCCAACAACTCCCTTTCTTTAACAAGCAATTTACTCAAGCAGCAAGAGTAGACTCGAGAAACGAGAAATCTAATTAACTGATGGATAGCCAGAATGCTTGGAGGGAAGACTCCAAAGGTTACCTAGTATAGGAGTAGAGATAGCGTATGTTTGAACATTCTTCAATCGTTGCATGACTTGAGCTTAAGGGTACTGTTTCGAGAATTGTTCTCTGCTCTGAAGCTTAGCCCTAGCCTCCTAATGTATAGAGGCGGGCAAGTCGTATTGCTTTTATAATGTCTGGCAAAAGATCGGGACAGTGGAAAACAATAGTTCATCCGTTGTCACCTAAATGGTTACCGGGAAGAATGGTCTGACTCAACGACCTATTAAATGGTTTTAACCGGAAAATGTAATGCTGGTTATGTAATAAATAAATAAATTATAGACTCCGGCTTCCCCCTTGAAGTAAGCCTCCCCTTTGCAAAAAAATAATCTGGCTGAGACAAAGAAGCTTTCTTGCGTAATACATATTACTAAAGGAAACACGGTGTTTCTGGAAGCTGAAGTATTATTAAAAAGCGTCGATAGAATAGTGAAATATCGCGTTTAAAATTATTGTGCATGTTGTTTAGGGAAGACAGTGATGCGTTGAACTTTTGATTTTCAAAAGAAAAAGAGAGAAATAAATAGAAATAACATCAATTCATCAGCTGGTAAAAATCCCAACCAAGTATGAAACCGAAAGCTTAAACTTCCCCTTAGCCTAATCTGCATACATAATCGAACAGGGGATTCCCCTGCCAGCATGTTTACGTTTACAACCTTGCGTTTGTGAAAATTATTCATTTAAATGCTTCCTTTGAATGAGAGCCCGCTGTTCTTCGATGGGGGAAAAGTCCCTTTAAAAATTAAAATTCATTGTCCTATTTCATGTGCTATCGGATTTAAAACGCGTTTTTGGTCTCATAAAAGCCTAATAAAAGCTTCGTGCCTGTGAATTTGATCGCGTGACGCTAGAACGATTTTGTAATTCATGAAAGGGAACTTTTGCACGCAACCGCTATTATAATTATTTATGTATATCACCGTTTGCAGCTGTAAAAATAAACCGAATATACCGTCTGTTGCTTTCTGTACTTAGATAGCGCCTTCTATATTTATTTCCCATAAATATTGACCAGAGTTGTATATAACAAATATTATGGAAATATTTATTTTACCAGTAGAAAATTTATAGTCTCCCCGAAAAACCCTGTCTACGTTTGACTATAATAAAAGATACTTACGTGTTATGTATAATGTATCCCTTTCCAAGTTTCCAGCGTTTCGCTATCGATTGTGTCTTGGTGTGAAGACGACTGGACTTATCAACTTTTTGATGATACAAGTTCGTCTAGCTATTCGAGTTTGTCGAATAGCCGGGAAATCTAAACAGACCTCACCGAGAATTTACATTGTGCTGGGGATTTCCCGGGTGAAGTCGATATTTGGTTCATTTTATTTATATGATTTTATCTTATTATAACTTATTTTTCTTTTTACTTTTCGCTTATGGCAGCGTTTTCGTTTTCGAAGGGAAAAGTACTCGTTGGGGGCTACGTTTGATGTCGTAGCTGAGAATTATTTTAATTAATCATTCGTTTATTCTCCGTTTGATATACGCACGTGCCAATGACATGATCATCTGGGAGAAACACGAGTCATTGTAGCTAAATAGGTTTCAGTTCTGTAATACCACTTGCTTTGATATTTCCTTATTTGAGCAAAGAGTGAAATTTACCGTGGTTGCAGTACTCCGTTGTCAGAATATCTGGCGTGAGTAACAAATTCACCAAATACGTTTTGCAATGTTGCATCCTCCAAATTGAATACAATGAATCTATCGTTCATGAAATTAACGTCTCTCGCCTTTCCTTCAAGCCAAGACAAAAGTTTCTGATTTTCAAGTTTCAGGGGCTCCCAACGACTGTTTTCTGTAAAATATCTGTTTGGAGAAGCAAATATTGCCTAGAATTTTCTATTGCTCAAACATGGCTAAAGATTTCTGGTGAGCGTTCCATTCTGGTACAATTTTGGAAGCTTATCTAAGAAATTCCCTATGATTTTCTGAAGTTTAATTTAATTTAAGTTTAATTTTTTCACATTTTACTCCCCATGTTAGGCTAATTTTCGTTTTAATTTTCCTAAATTTTCCGATTCAAAAATATGATGGAGTGAGGAATAAGAAAAAGTCTCGATTTCGTAAACGTTCAATTGCATCTAAACTTTTCTGAAAAATAACACTGAAGCCCTTGTAGTTTGAAAAGCTTCAAGCTTTCCTAGGATGACCGAACAGATATATACAAACTTTATAGCGCTCCTTAGAATGCATTTCTAGAGATCTAAGACTACTCTGGATAGCCCAAAAAAGACTTTTCAATGCATTTAGGAGGAAACCGCCGTTGGGTACCCTTGAAAGTTTGCGTTTCACACTTCCGAAACTGGGAAAAAACCCTTCTCTAAAAACTTTGTTTGTGACACGACTTCCCCTAAATAACATGCTAAAAGCCTCTCAAGAAACGAAAGTGTTTAAACCAGAAGTAGTGATGCAATGATAGCTAGCGAATAAAAATGCAAGCAGAACATGAAACAGACAATATAAAAGCAGAGGCTGCAACAGAATTCTACACAGTACCAATAAACATTGCCGCTACAAGGTGCTGTCACTCCAAGGAGTTAAAAACGAACTACATGGGTAAGTGTTAATTAAGTTGAAATAAAACATCTGCAAGTATTCCAGGTTAATGCTGGAAGAATTACTATCGAAGACTGAAGCAAAAGGTTTACAGAGGACTCAAGGATACCTTTTGACGGAGTAATTAATCTAAGCGGGTTTGTTTGCGTTTTTGATTTTTGATTTCATTTTGTCTGAGTACGTAATACATATATATTTTTCGGACTCGTACGCAGTAACAACGTACGTACGAAGGCGCAAAAATTTAAATTTAGAAAATAAATACATAACGTTGATTTGTAAGGTAGATTTATAAGTCTCGTTATGAGGTTATGTGAAAGAGAAAAGGTTTCTCGGGAGAGCTCAATTCTTTAAGTTAAACAACCTGTCCAATTCTGAGCTACTAATTTGTGATATATACATTTTTTTTTCTTAAATAGGACTAGAGAAAGATGACGATTATCAATCGGAAGTCCAGATCAGCGGCTGCTGTAAAATCCTGAGTGGTACTTCACCATCTCAACCTTTTCTGGTTGAACACTGCTGTTTAATGACACCCGGAAATGAGTGGGATATGGAGGTTAAATGTCGCCCCATATTACATGGAGCCCAAGGTGTGTCCAATCAGAGAAGCAACTGGAGAAGCCTGATGGTGGTTTGCCCCGAAGCTGAAGTGCAATTAAAACACAATGACATTGAAGTCACTCTGCCATCTCTGAAGGAGGACGTCGAGATCGCTGCGTTCGGAAGACCAGGAAAAGAGGACAAGAAAAGAATGCAAATGGCGATCTTTGCTAAACGACCAAAACAAGGAAGAGACTGGCAGATTTGGGTTTATCTTGTAGATGATACAAACCCAGCTTGTAAGGTATAGGGTGCGATTACGATCGTTTATTTTGTTTTGTTTGTTTGTTTGTTTGCTTAAAATGTTACCACCATTATTTCTTTACCATGATTTTAGTTTATTATTATTATTTATTTCATTTTAATTTTATCATTATTATTTTTTTTATCACGATTTTATTGCCTTAGCAAGCCAGCCAGCCATTGATCACCCCCATCCCCGCTATATATATTAACCTCTCTTCAGGAAAGCGAAGGCGCTAGAGAGCTTTATTACTTATTACCACCAACCCTTGAAATGCAAAACGATAGTGCCAAATTCAAAGTATAATTTATTAATTCAAGTTGTTTCCGTACAATGATACGAACACTGATTTCTACATGTTATTTCTCTTTCTCGTGTAAACAGAAAATGTTTCAGGATGAAGACGAAAGAGGAAACAAACTACTGACACCACTTGCTGGGATATTTGTGTCTAAAAGCAATAAAGACATCAAAATTGAACTCAGTGAACTGGAGCCTGGATGGAAAATCAAAGGAAGCAATGTAAAGGTGCAAATAGGGAACTCTGTTGTTAACAGTCTGGCCTCCTTGGTGATATAGTATTGATTAAAATCCACGTGGCGTTTTATCTGCGACAGGTTTGGATAAGTTGGTAGGGCTGTCTGAGTCATATGTCTAGAGCGAGAAAGTTCGGGCCCGATTCTCAAGACGATACCACTACTTAGGGTTTCTTTGTTGTTGCTGTTGTTGTTTGTTTGTTTGTTGAAATAGGATGCTGCCCTTTCCAAGGTGAGGGTTCCGTGTAGTTTGGATGTCACATACAAAAAAGCGAAAAACCCAGTGCCCTAAGTTACATGTAGCTGTTTAGTGATAATAGATCAACACTTAACCAAAGCGAGAATTTCATTAGTGAAAAGAATCCCTGCCTCTCGAGGCTATGGAGGTGTGAGTTCTAAAGTAATAAAGACTGGGCTTGGCTCTAACCACTACCTATTCGTCATGTTGCTTTTATTTAAGTGATTAAAGGGGCTGTGTCACGGCAGTCCAGTTCATTTTGTTTAATTTTGCCAATTACTCGCCCTCAATCGCTATGGAACTTAAAGTAAGCAAAGAAGTTACATATAAATGACAAAATCAGAGATCCGAGACAAAACACTGATATATCTCCTGAACATTATTTTTGAAGTTGCAAGCAGTAGGGATCAACTTTGAAATACTGTTAGGCTGAACAGTTTTCGAAAACCCTAATTTCATTCCGTTTCAATCTTCTTCAGTTTTGCCCATCCGTGGCATCTGTTGTTTATGTTATGTTATTTTAACCTTCAGTAAAGTTTTAAGCGGTTATTTTTATGTTTCCCTTAATTTAACGGGCATTTTGTAATTTCCTAATGTGGCTGAATTTTGTAACACAGCTAGTCTAATCAATGAAGTGATCAAGCTAAGTTAATCTTTGTTTTTATGCTTTTGTTTTTGTTTTGTTTTTAATGATTTGCATTTCAATTTTCTTTTTAGACAATCAAATCAACTCATGCATGGAATTCGTTAGGAAACTCCGTAGATTTTCCACGCAGCTATTTCCAAATAAGTCACGTGAATAGTACCAAGCATTCATTCTTCTGTGGAATAGAAGCTTCTCACGAAGGAGACAGTGCACAAGCAGAAGTTGTAGCGTGTTTTGAACGAGTGAGTGTTGACAGGAAAAAATACTGTTGTATTACATTATTAGTCTTTCTTCTGTTGCTCTTTGCAGAAGAAAAATATTAATTTATCATGCTTATGATCATATTTAAGTCTCCTTAATTGCTGGATTTTTTCATATTTATTTTGTAGGAAAGTGGTCAGAAAATCGTCCAACCCTCTAACAATTCTCGCAAACTGAGTAATATGTGGAACTTTGTTTCAAAAGGTAGGCTTCGATTAGACTGTACGACAAAAAAATGTCCGGTCACTTTGAAGTGAGATGCAACTCAGAAACCAGTAGCAAAACAAAGAACTCTGCTTAATACATGACTCGTTTAACCTGTATAATGAATTTTCATATTGTATTTCTGGGCTTCATACATTGTTTTGAATATCACCTCTCAATATTTCTTTCTTTCTTTCTTTCTTTTTTTCTTTCAGAGACTAAAACCATGTTTCCATTTCATGAAGTTTTCATTCTGCTTTATGCACTTTTTGCTTCGGGCTTCAATACCACACACGTTACAGGTAAGCTTGCTTTATAAATTTCAGTATAAGTTTGGTTTGCTGACATTGTTTGCATGTTTTTAAAAGAAGTGTAAGTAAACTTTTCAAAAACTTGAAAATCCTTTACATGCGTAAAATAAATAAGCATCAAATCTGGTATATAACTGCAAATACGTTTCCTTTCATTTCACTTGCAGCAAGCATAATAATCGCACAATCTTTGTTTTAAATTTTAACAGGATCAAATTCAACTTATCAGCAATTTACGACAAAGAAGGATTTACAAGATCTTACCAATTCCAAGCCGCCTGACAACTTCCATTCCACTGGAATGCCTCGTTCCGGGGCGCTGGTAAAGCGCAGGAAAGCAGGATTCGCCAGCTTTGGTCCAACTGTCCAACAAGACCACCCGCACTGTGCAACTGCAAGAAAGCCGAACGCCTCGGAACGAGGAAATACAATACAAATATTCCAAAAACAACGTTCACAAGAAGTCTACTAGAAGAGTAAACAAGAAACAAGAAAAAAGCCGATTAGAAAAGAAAGAAAGAAAAATAATCATCATCAATTAAGGTCAACGAAGAATAGCTTAAGTATTCATTGTTCAACTAAGCTACATCTTATAGCAATCAAATTATAAACTGGTTATTCTCACAATTTCCTCATTAAACAACAAGTACCAAACTTCATTTAGTTTTTCCTAAGAGACGGTGACTCGCTTAGATTTATTTATTTTTGTTTCTATTTTTACTGACCGCTTACTATGCTGTTTGTTGTTGAGCGAAATTTAGCTGAAACGCTTTTGATCTGGTTGTATTGCGTTCATCAACATTCAACATGTTTCGTGGTAGTTTCAACATTAAGTGATTGCAAATAATCAGTCAAATTCTTATTTAGAGGTAGCAGTCATTTTGATAACCGCAAATGTGTTCTTTTTATTTATGGCACCTTTCATGGTAAAGTTTGAAAGCACAAAAAATTCAAGTCGTACCATAGTCTACAGTGGGCAAATAAAAACCTAAAATTTAAGAGAACAAAAAATTGACCTTTTTGTTGTTGTTACTAATATGTACATACCGCAATGTATTCATGTAAACGCGCTGGCACTGTTTTGTTCTTGTGTTGTTTTCGTTTTACTTTTTTCATTGTTTTTGTGGATTAGCGTCCATGCGAAATTTGATAGCACTGTTCTTCTGTACACGTGTGGACGGAAGAAAAGGAAATTTTCGAGGACAATGACGTGACAGTCAAACAGCTGTTCGACCAGAAAAATCTGTCCTGAGTCTTGCTATGAATGCATGTGTTCCTCTCACTGACTGTTCAGATCGAATAATCCCCCAAAAGAAGTCACCTGTTTAACCTACAGGACAGCTCTTTCGGCCACCATGTAAATGTCTCGTAACTCAAAAGGTTAGAAATTCAAGCTTACTATATCAAAAAGCGAAGAAACCTTTTGAAGTGAAAATTTGATGTCTGACTATTAGTTTTTAGCTGCTCTAATAGTTCATAAACGTAAAGACTCCGAGGGATCGATAATTATCCTGCTGGATTTTTTGATGGCGTCATGAGAAAGCGAGCTAAATTAGAGTTGAAAATGATTGGTTGGATTTTGGCACAGTAGAGGAGACTCGTTATGAGAGCCGGCAAACATCAAAGTTGAAAACAACGATGCTGTATTTCATGTTGGGAGCTCCCTGACCGTGTACAATCCTTTGTTTTTTCGATGTTTCTATCGAACAGTAAATTCAAAATGATAGGAATGCTATTGAACGTTGTAGACTCGTTGTGCACGGTCACGTCCAAAACAGGTAACAAAAACATACACTAAAGAGTCTAACGGTTTTCATAACCATTCTACTTTAATAACTATGATCGTGCTCTTTGACTTAAAGGATAAGGTTTGCATGATTTTTCACAATTATTATTTAAAATGGTTTCGTGCCTGAAAAAGTTATTGAACTTTAATCAAACGAGCGCCTGTTAGAAGAACTTGTCTTTTCTTGTCGAGGGATTTCTGTTCCCCCCTAAAGTGCCAACCCTTTTTAAATACCGATTCGTTCAAGTTTGGATGTATACAAGGTTTTGTAGAAATACAGCCTTTGAAGACCGCCAACGGTGCAAGTCACGTGGATAGAATTGCAATCCCGGGTCACAAACAATGCAAACAATTTATTGCACTTCTTTAACCCTGATAATCCTTCAAATGTCATACCATCAGATATTTAGATAATTCTTGCACATTGAAAATTTATAAAAAAAAAAAGTTATAAAAAAGTAAATAGTGGCCGATGCAAAATAACGTCCCAAATTTGATCAAAATACTAAATTAACCATTCAACCCCACCGCTTAACTTAATAGATTATATCAACGCAAAGATTTGCCTGAGTATCATGCGTTTCTGGGGAAAAGGGAAAAGATGGAAGCGAAAAAGGGAGAGAGCCGAAGGAGCCGAGAAACGCCTGACACAGACGCTTTTACTGGAGCCTTCCACCCCCACACAGCATGATTCGATACCATCCAATCAAAATCACTTCCGGTCATTGGGTTGGCAGCTTCACGTGTCAAAAAGCTCGCCTAAAATAAATCTCACTTTACTGTCTGACGGAGCTCCGGTGCTTGTGTTGCTACGATTTCGCTATTTTCTGAAACCTCCAATGAGGAGTTTTCGAATACTTGTAATGTAAAACCTGCCGTTTATGAGGAATTATAACATGTTTTAGGAATTGTGCTAGTGTACGATCGCCAACGCTCTGTTTGTAAAAAAACGGATGCCCGGAAAATTGTAAATTGCTTTTGTTTACAGAGTTGCATCAGGCGCTTGTCTGGCAGTTAAAAAGCTGATGTTATCCCTCGTATTCTCTGGTGGTTGAAAGGAGGTGCAAGAATAAATAGGAAGGTGCGATGGTGAAACACCTATGTCTAGAAATTATCAAGCAGCAGCAAACTCCACCACTTCACAGAGAGCTCGTGAAAGCTGTTACCAGTTCAAAAAGAAGTGAGAGCCTACAGCAAAGGTCAATCCCGTTGGCGAAATATGATGACGCCCGCTTGAGCTTAAGACATTTCTGAAAGTGAGAAAATTTTGGAAGAGGAGGCGAACGAATTCTAATCACGTACGCTATCGTAACCGCCACAAGCAAAGTCAACCTTTTTAAAAGCATTGCTGCTGTCAGCTATCCCTCGCTCTATTTTCATTTACAGTATCAATACCCTTTTAACGGCAGGATGTTGTAAATCAGAACTTAGATATCTGAAACACTGATATCGTCTTCTTTGTCCCGGTCTTGCAAAACCAATACTCGGACATAGTTTCGGCAGAAGCTGGTATATGACGCTTTTCCATACTCCGCGAAAACACAATTCTTGCTCAGGTTTTATTTTTATTCCAGGAAAGAACTTGGGAGCGACCTCTAGAGCCTTTTTGAATTCCTCTCTGCGTCTCTGTCCATAAAAGTATCACATACCGGTAACATGAAATCAAAACATCTATGAAAAATTTCAATGGGTTCTCCTTGCCGATCGCTCTTGCGGTCGGTGACGTCAGAAGGTTTTGTGTGTTATCCAATCACTGCCACATCCAGATTTTGGATGTGTCACACGATTTGCTGAATGGTTTTGTGTCAGGCCTTCCTTTCTCTTCTCCCCCTCCCCCTCCCCCTCCCCCATCTAAAATCTCCTCTCCCCCAGCCCCTTAGGAAGGCCTGATACTCAGGCTACGCAAAGATATGTAGATTCCCGATTCCATAACCAAAAAAAGCTGATTTTCCATTTGATGAAAAATTTACCGCTGTACTTTCGGTAAAATTAACAGTAAACGTGCCTAATCCTCCATTAGTTTCGACATTCTGCACAGTCATAACTCTCTCGTGGAGCCCAGAGGCACCGCTTTTTAAAAACATTCTTTACAGCGTTAATTAAGCAAATTTAACATTCACACAAGAAATTTGTATTAACCTCTAACCCCTACCCCTAACCCTAACCCTAACCCTAAAACCTAACCCTCACCCTAACCCTAACCCTAACCCTAAAACCTAACCCTTACCCTAACCCTTAACCCTAACCCTAACCCCAAACTAACCCTAACACTAACCCTAACCCCATGCCATAACCCTAACCCTGACCCTAAAACCTAACCCTAACCCTAACTCCTAACCCTTAAACCTACCCTAACCCTAACCCTAAGCCTTATCCCTAAGCCTTATCCCTAACCCTAATCCTAACCCTAACACTAACACCTACCCTAACCCTAACCCTAGTCCTAACCCTAACCCTAGCCTCTAACCCTAACCCCTAACCCTAACCCTAACCCAAACCCTAACCCTAACCCTAAACCCTAACCCTAACCCTAACCCTAGTCTTACCCTAACCCTAACCCTAGCCTCTAACCCTAACCCCCAAACCCTAGCCTTAACCCTAACCCTAACCTCTAACCCTAACCCCCAAACCTTAACCTTAGCCCTTACCCTAACCCTAACCCCTAACCCTAACCTCAGCTATAACCCAAGCCTCTCATTCTAACCCTTAACCCAAACCCTAACCCTAACCCTAACCATAGCCCCTAATGCTAATCCTTACCCTAATCTCTAACCGTAACCCGAAACCAAACCCTAACACTAACCCTTACCCTCATCGTAACCCCTAACACTAACCCTAACCCTAAGCCTTATCCCTAAGCCTTATCCCTAACCCTAATCCTAACCCCAACCTCAACACCTACCCTAACCCTAACCCTAAAACCTAACCCATACCCTAACCCTAACCCTAACCCTAACCCTAACCCTTACCCTAACAATGACCCTAACCCTAACCCTAACCCTAACCCTAAACCCTAACCCTAACCCTAACCCTGACCCTAGTCTTAGCCCTAACCCTAACCCTAACCCTAGCCTCTAACCCTAACCCCCAAACCCTAGCCTTAGCCCTAACCCTAACCCTAACCCTAACCTCTAACCCTAACCCCCAAACCTTAGCCTTAGCCCTTACCCTAACCCTAACCCCTAACCCTAACCTTAGCTCTAACCCAAGCCTCTCATTCTACCCCTTAACCCAAACCCTAACCCTAACCCTAACCATAGCCCCTAATGCTAATCCTTACCCTAATCTCTAACCGTAACCCGAAAATCTAACCCTAACACTAACCCTTACCCTCATCGTAACCCCTTACCCTAACCCTAAGCCTAAGCCTTATCCCTAAGCCTTATCCCTAACCCTAATCCTAACCCTAACCCCAACACCTACCCTAACCCTAACCCTAGCCCCTAATGCTAATCCTTACCATAATCCCTAACCGTAACCCGAATCCTAACCCTAACCCTAGCCCTTATTCCTAACACTAACCCTAACCCTCATCGTAACCCCTAACCCTAACCCTAACCCTAAGCCTTATTCCTAAGCCTTATCCCTAACCCTAATCCTAACCCTAACCCTAACACCTACCCTAACCCTAACCCTAACCCTAACCCTAGCCTTAGACCTAACCCTAGCCTCTAACAATAACCCCCAAACCCTAGCCTTAGCCCTAACCCTAACTCTAACCCTAGCCCCTCACCCTACCCCCAAACCCTACCCTTAGCCCTTCCCCTAACCCTACCCGTAGCCTCTAACCCTAACCCCTAACACTAACCATAGCTCTAACCCTAACCCTAACCCTAGCCTCTAACCCCTACCATAACCCTAACCATAACCCTAACCCTAACCCTAGCCCTAACCCTAGCCTCTAACCCTAACCTCCAAACCCTAGCATTAGCCCTAATCCTAAATCTAACCCTAACCCCCAAACCTTAGCCTTAGCCATTACCCTAACCCTAACCCCTAACCCTAACCTTAGCTCTAACCCAAGCCTCTCACCCTAAACCTTAACCCTAACTTTAACCCTAACCCTAACCCTAGCCCCTAATGCTAATCCTTACCCTCATCCCTAACCATAACCCGAAATCTAACCCTAACCCTAGCCCTCATTCCTAACACTAACCCTTACCTTCATCGTAACCCCGAACCCTAACCCTAACCCTATCCCTAACCCTCATCGTAGCCCCTAACCCCAACCCTAACCCTAGCCCCTAACTCTAACCCTAACCCTAAATCTAACCCTAACCCAAACCCTAACCCTAACCCTAACCCTAACCCTAACCCTAACTCTAACCCTAACCCTAAATCTGAAATGTGTATGTCTCGAACAATGATAAAAAAAAGAAATATTAACGAGACACAGTCAAAACTGCATTCAATAGGACCGAAATTAAAGTGGAATCCTGTGACCGATTTTGATAAAACAGACGGTTAGGTTTCCCAAGAATTACAGTAAACATGTGATGCCGATCAAAAGTTAAAAATTTTTAGAGCACCCAAGTTCTGGCTAAAAGAAAATTCCTGTAAAAGATGGATTACAATGTTAGTCCACGCAAAAACCAGAAGTTCTACAATTTTCCGATAAACAAACTTTGTATCGGTAAATACGTAACGGAACAACTTTCTATTCCAACTAGTAACGGCGTGGTAGTCGCCCGCTGATGGTTATTAATCCACTCCCGAAATATGGCTAAATCAGCTATCCACAAATTATTGACAGAAATCCTCCACGTTATCGAGAAACTAATTTGCATCTGATTTATAGACAAACACTAAAAAAAGAACATTCTGCTCAATAGCTTCTCGTTAGAAATGCATTCTATGCCAAACTTTGCGGTTCTTGAAGGGGAATCAAGACACCAGTCGAGCGCCAAACAACAACAAGCAGCCATGTTCGTTTCAGACATCCTTGAGTCGTTCAGCGCATCAGTCTTCACTTTAAATCACCATATCTTTACTTTACACGAAGGTCTTTCCTATTAAAGTGTCTGCTACTATTTGAATCTCAAGCAAGCTTTCAAAGTGAAGAATTTTGTCCCCATGACTATGCACCATAGTCGCTGTCACTGGTCGCGTGCTCTTTATCAGGTCTTAGTGCGCATGCTCATGCAAAAAATACCCCTGTTGTAACCTGAAGATGCGAGAAATTTTGGTAATCCCGTGACCGTCTGTCCGTCAGTACGTCCACCCCTATATGTAAGCCGGTGTGAAATTTCTCATTCAAGCATCTGTGTGTTTTAGCGGTAAATTGCATATCCACCCGGACGTTTAGAGAGAAAAAGTACAAGAGAGCCGAGTCTTTTTTCGACTAAATTTTAATTATGTCTATCTATACTAACTTGGATAACAGAGTAAGAGCTACAGCGAGAAACAAGAAACAAAGGAGACGTATCTCGTTGCAAGAATAACATGAAAATTTTATAACGGTGGTGATAAAATGTGAAATGCTAGCGACTAGCAGAGTGAAAATGAGTGGCAGTGAAGAAAAAAGTGAACGGGAACACAAGCAAGAGAATCATAGACCCACACCATCGCCCAGAATGACGCGACATATTAGGGAACTTTAAGAGCACTCCGAGAGCCAAATTTGAATTATGATCAGCGAACCGAAAAAAACGGACAAAACTGTTCAGAGTGGCTGACGTTTTTCACGTTTTTATTAGTGTCGGCAGCATATGGATTTTGTAGACCTTGTAGAAGTTCTGGCTTTTTCGCACTGAAAATACGCTACTTTAGTAACTTTTTTGTATGAGAGGTCACGTTTGAGGCTAAATATTTGTTGGGCAAGTCACTTTAGTCATGTGTCAGCATATGGATTTGTTAGTCTGACTATTAAGGAAGACACTCCGAACGTTTGGTACGATTACATTGTTTGGAAGTTCTGGCTTTTCGTCAATTTTTAAAAGTACTCCTGTTCGTTTAAGTTCGTAAATCTCGAGGACACGCTCGACTGGGTTTGAAACTCCTGCCTGCATATTAATATTTTGATCAATTGAAACGGATTGAAATGTTAATAATTATCTCATACACTGTCTCTCAGTTATCCCTGAGGCGTTTAAAAGATGCGGCTTTTGCCTTTTGAAGGAGCTCTCTCGCGCTAGAGAGAAGCGCGCGCAGCGGAGCATCATGAGTAAGAAAATTTGGTTATCTATGCATCCGTAGGTACGTCCACCCCTTCATATAAGCAGGGGTGAAATTTTGCATTGCAAGAACCCGCGCGTTTCGGCGGTAAATCGCATAGCCACCCGAACTATGATAATAATAATAATATTTAACATTCATATTGCGCATTTTCTATAAAAATAATCAAATGCGCATATGGGCGTGGAACTTTTTTCTTTCGACCTAATTTTAATGTCTACATTCATGTGGTTAACACAGAAAAAAACGAGACCAATTTCGTTGCAAGAATTATTTGAAAATTTTATATCGGCGGTGAGAAAATGAGAAGTGCTAGAGGCCTCCAAGGTGAAAATGAGTGGCAGCGAAAATAAAAAGTTAACAGGAACACATACAGGTTAACCAACTCGGGGATTTCAAAGGGAAATGTCATATAACCAAGAGAGAAATCCGCGAACAACGCATGGAGTGCAGAAACCAATTGATTAAAACAGCTTGTCTTTAATATGAGCTGCTTTGAGCTGTTTACGAAACTGAAACGCAACGATGAAACAAAAGCAAGTGTTCCGCCCCTTTCTTTTGCTATTTGAGAACTATTTCTTTGGCCGTTGCTCGCAGTCATTCTAACGACTATCAAGTAACGCGGGACCCGCACTTGGCACCTAGAGATTTACATTTGTCATTTTGGTTGCATTCCCTGTAGCCAAACGTTTCTCAGATTTAGATAATCCAGACTGTTTCGATTTTCCTGCTAGCCAGAACAAAAATCTGAAAAAAGATTGATCCATACAGTAGCTGCCTGATGCTCTGATCTTCTCAATTTCAACACATCGTTTTTTATGTCTTTCCGCTAAATTAAGCGTCCTCTCTTAAAGGGATGGAAAGAAAAATTGCTCTTTAACTAGTGATGGTTCATACTGAGAATCGTCAACTTAAAATTAACTGGAATTTGATTCAAGAAACTTCAGAAGACAATTGCGAATTCTCAAGTGCTGAGAAGGGCGTTCTAAACACACACAAACACCCGCACACACATTGGACACTGTAGTTTTACGGTGAGAAAATGCAAGCGTTTTCGCTTCCCTATTGATTTAGACCTACAGGGGAACTCGATTTTAATGTACTACAATCCTTTAGCGGCATAGAACAAAAGAAGGAGTGTAGATAACTTTTGCCCGAACTAACCTTGAACCGCCGTGTTTATCGATGAACGAGCACGATGTTGCAATCGTAAAGCAGTTTCGTTAAATGGTATAAAAATCTGAAACCAGATTGAGATACCAATCTGAACGATGCAAGTGCGGAGGTGGATCGTTCAAATTGCAATCTTAGATTGGTTTAGTCCTTAGTGGAACGAAAAATCAAATTTTGGATCGCAAAAACCGGATTTCGATTGGTCAAGAGGAATGCAACTTTACACTTCACTAGCTCATCAAACCGCTTGATTGACCGCTACCGATTCTTTAACGAGAGTAGTCGGTATTTAGCTGGCTTTTCGAAGCCATTATGCACCGTACCTTTGGTTGGTCAAGAACTAGTACCTGTAACTTCCGCCAAGGACTTTGGCGTCACACTTGACTCGAAATTGACCTTCAATGGCCATATTGCTTCACCAGCGTCCTCTCTTTTGTCAACGTTATTTCAAATAAATAGGGTATGACACTTGTTCTCTAAACATGTACCGTACATAATCCTAAATTCTCTAGTATTTAGCAAACTGTTCTATTGCCTGACCGTATGGTCTGGAACGTCTAAAGAAAACATTCATAAACTAAAACTTGTGCAAAACTTTGCTGGCCGAATACTTTCTAACACAAACAAGATTGATCACATTACACCAGTCTTACACGAACTTGGTTTGCTCACCACTGAAGAGCTACTATGCTTACGTGGTATTCCTATAATCATTAAATGTCTCAATGGTCTTGCGCCCAACTACGTAAGTACTAACATACTAAGTTTGTAAAACACCCAGAAACTCACTCGCATTGCACTAGACAGAACCTCCCTCAGTGCCGAACCTCCGCCGCACAGTGTTCGTTCCGTTTCGTGGTGTCTAAATATTGGAACAGTCTTCCTAATGATATTAGAGACTCTCCCTCTATTGAGGTTTTTAAAAGGTGTGCCAGACTTGAGATAATGAGAAGGCGGAAATAGAGTATTTACCCATAGTTTGTTGATCTTTGTAATTAATTGCTTATTATCTTTTTTTTTTTTATAATTGTAGTTCTAGCTAGCATTTAAATTTAATTATCTTTTGTACATTTTTAGAGAGTAGTTAAGTGTAAAATTTCAATGTTCGGTGGCCTGACTAATTAACTAGAAGTTCTGTAAGTTCTTTTAACCAAAAAAAAAACAAGTTCAGCTGAGTTTAAAGATGCTTTCGACATTTAGAAATAGAAATAACAAACATTTACCACATTTACCTACTGGACAGGGAAGTCGTCATGTGACAGTAAATGGAAACGACCAGTTAGTTACTCAAATGATAGTATCTCTTTCTTTACAGGTTTCCACACAAATGATAATTGACAACTAACATTCAGGATAATCGTGCGGTGTAACGTCGATAAGCTTTATTGGAAAACCATATTGGGCCCAAAACATTAAACAATACACCATGAATAAATTATGGGAGTTTTGGACACGTGTCTATCAAAGAACACTAGTATGCCAGGAAAAACCTAGCCGACGTGTAGTCGCACCTCTCCCCTCCCCCCCTCTCCATTTTTCCTTTGTCGGGGGGAGGGTGCTGCTACACGTAGGCTAGGAAAAAACCCAACAAAAACCCACAAAAGGGCGGGAAAAAATATGGGAAACCTGGGTCCGAACCAAGCCCAAAACTCCACGACCCTTTCTACGATGTCATAAAAAGATTATAATTACAACATCAAGTTAAGCTTTTAAACATACATAGATTTTAGCGGTAACGACTGATAATAACTTAGATGCCACACACCCACTCTACAATCCCTTGTCGAAAAACCCTGAATACATGAAGTAAATCAAACAGAAGTCAATTATCTTCTAATACCACGCAACCCATAGGAATTTCCAGTAACAAATCAATTCAGTGAACTGCTAAATCGCTTTAACGTAGCAAGCAAAGAAAGAGTTAATGACCATCTTTTAATAATGCGAAATACTGATTGATTAAAATTTTTTTTTGATTCGCTTAACTCTGTACAATATTAGATACCAAATAGAAGAAGGCTCTCTATACAGACTCCAATGTTTTTTTACCTCAAAGAAGAAAGACCAACCCCAACATTCACCATGATATTTTTCATTTCTTTTCCTTTCTTTTCTTGTTAAATCTTTTCTATCTTCTTTCTTTTTTCTCGGGCGAGGGGGTAATTCTGCACGATGTCCACTTTATTAAGGTTGACGGGTTTCTTCTTTTCTCTCTTTTGTAAAACCACCCTCTTTTTGGTTATAATCGGTAGGCTAGCTACATACGTGTTATTGAGAACGATAATCATTTATAAGCATACTGAAATTTATACCTCGCGTCAAATAAGTACGTGTAAATGGTGACGAGTGACCATTTGATTAGCTAATTATATCATGGGTGGCAAATTAAGCTCACAATCATTGTTCATCGAATTGATCATTTATCGAGAACTAAACGCAATAAACACTTTATAGCTTAAATTTTAGCTTAAGTTCATATTAAATTTTCAGAATTTCACGACAAAATACCTTCTTATAGAATCCTTCTTGATATGCTCTTTAGTGACTTTAGGTCTTAAGAACATGATATCTTCATTCACGATATTTTACTAAACTTTGCCGCCACCTTGGCACTAACACGTACGGCAGGTAATTATAAATTGACGCTGAAATTTCGCGCCAAAATTAAGGGGTAATTTGTCACCCATGATATTACGGAAAAACACTTTAAAAACCATTTCTACGCAGCTAACTTAAACATCGGGAAACTTCGTTTCCAATTTTATTTATAAAGGAGGGTAACACCGTGTCCTTATTTACATTTACCTTAATTTAAACCAAGGATAAAGTTACACCACAACATTTAGAAAGTCATTTAAAACCAAGGCTTTTTGTCACGTGATCGTAAGTTCGTCAGTTACTACACTCGCCTCGGCTGGTTCAAGGATAACAAGTTCGTTTTCAACTGGAGGCCTTGTGTCGCTCTGGGGGAGCTAAAAAAAAAAGAAACAAAAAAGGTTCATTATGAAAAGAAACACTTCTTCCTCTCCTCTGCAGATTCCTCTTTGTGCTGAAGGTACTTCCTGCGAAGGAGAGATACCGTCAAACACTCCACAATGTGATCATCATTAGCGAATGGCTTTCAGACGCTCAACTCCTTGTTTATAAGCAACACACCGGAAAAAATTTCAAACATCATTTTAGGCACACTCAATCGATTTTGTGAAATCGGATCCAAATTTTCAAAGACCCATGGTTTTCTAGGTCCTTTTCTCCAGCCATCAAGGTGATAGTGCCATTTTCCCATAGAAAACGTTGATACGAATAACGGCCCTGGGTACAAAAGAAAAAAAAAACTACATATACTTACCAGGGATAGTGGGACTTTTAACTGCTCTAATTCCAAAAGGATCTCATTTTCACTGTTTTCATCGATTAGCTCGGCCTTTACTTTCATGAACGACGCATCGCTTGGTGGCAAAGTAAAAATCATTTTCTCAGGCAATCGCATCTCCTCAACCTTCCGTCTATCCACCTACCATGAATAATACCAGTATACGTTAAGGTCACTAAATAATCCCAATACGTGTGTAATTACGGAATGCCTATTACAATTAATTCGCGCACATATGCAACCATCGCCCTCCCATTTTAGAGTGCCTGTCTATTGATTGGGAGCGTGAAGCGCCAGTAGCTAACCAACCCAAATGTGTTCCAAAAGACCAGTACAGTCGTAATCCAAATGAATGAGATCTTTCTTCTGTTCAAACTACCGAATCATTAACAGTTTTATGTTGTCCTTGGCTGCTTTAAACTTATTTCATTTCAGTAGGAGGGGACAAAAAAGAACCCAAAACATTGGTCGAAATGAAGAGGAGAAGTAGATCACGATGTGACTGTCATGGTCTGTGTGACTTGTTACTTGTTCGATGCAGGTTTCTGAGGCGCGATAATAGTTTGAGGCAGTGGGAAGCTGCACATGTAAACGTCTGATCTCACCCCACTGATTTCTCCGCAATTCATGCAGCCATACCCTAAAAGAGCGGTGGAGGGAAACGTCCCAGTTATCTTTCTAGTAGGGTGATGACTGCTGCGGGCCCGAGGGGCTGTATGTTGGTCCACCTATCTAAAGGATAGGTAACCTTTTTCTGTTTGTCTTTCTTCATCCAGGTGTGTGACCATATTTAATAACTAACTACTTGTGCTGCTCGGAATAAGTTTGAACTTGCATACTGGCCATAGTTTGGATCAAAATGTGCTTTGATTGTCCCATTTTTTACGAATTGCTTTTCGTAATAATAAGAAGATATTTCAATTTCACTTGTAGCTCAATCTGATTCTTAAGTAATCATATAAAAAAGGTTCAGACTCCGGCTTTGCTTGGCTTCCATAGATTTCATTTTTGTTTTGTAGTACCTTTACCATAAGTTTGCCCAAATTCAAAGGCTGCCAACATTTACCTGCGTATAGAAGTATTACCTTTTTCACTGCCTGAAAAGATCCCATCTCCAATTTCGCCACAAGAGTCCCTGGTCCCTGGATTTTTCTCCAGGAGAAATTGTTTGAATAGATTGTGATCATTGGCATCCTGATCTTTTCCTCCTAAGAAAGCAAGCGTTAAATCAACGCTTAGCAGTTAATTGGTGAGGAACCTTGGTTAAATGGGACAGACCTTACGATTGAATGAATTATTTCAATGTAAAAAGGTGACTTGTGATAAAGGGGTCGATATAACTAAGAAGCTTAGTGAAGAATAACGTTGATGACAATGACAATAGCCAGTTTCTTTAAGCTGATGACGACTGATACTGATATGATTTTCATTCCTCCATCTGCATTTAACATTATGACGACGATAACCAATAATAAACAACAACCCACACATGATGTGGACAATAGGTAGGGTGCGAACTCGGCTACATTCTTATACCATCCTAGTTCCCTGAGTAAGTTATGTACCGGCAGAAAGGTTCTTCTTCTTCACACCAGCTCTCGTTACGTATAGAAAAATCTGCTTGTGGGATACATTGTTCTCATCCAGCTCTGATTGAACGTGGCTGAAGATATCGATATTATACCAGTCATCTTCAGACTCAGAATCTACGCATGTTGTTTGTTTAGCCAACGAGACATTGTCTGACATAGCTGCAGAAAAGGCTAGAGAAAAAAAAGGGAAATACTATTACACTGTACATCAGCAGAAAGTTGGCATTTAACGTAAGAGGAGCTAAAAACGATTCACAAAACAAAGAGGGGTTTCATTTTTTGATGTGGCATGGACGCTAAATTTTTGACATCTTTCTTTGTCATTGATACGTATTAACGCTGAGGTTACCCATTTACTTGCCGCTCACCCTACAGGCCATAGAAATGCTGTGAGGATTCGTGGCTTACACCTTAATTAGCAAAGACTAAATTCCCTTGCTCTTTACATTAAAAAAAAAACCGCTTCAAAAAGGTTTCTGAGCTTACGATGTCAGACTAAAAAAGACCAATGCATGGCTTTAGCTTTGCCTTCCAAGGACGCCATCCGCTGAAGCGGCGACAAGGTTATTAGCAGAGCCAGCATGATCACGATTTTATCGTTGTTTTCTGTTGAACCACAGACAAAACTGCAAAACAGAACAACTGTTTAACAACACCATCACTGGCATCATAGCTTGAAAGACAAATAACTTCTTATACTAAGTCTACCTTAGTTTATAGGTCCTGGATAATGTCGTTGTTAAGTGATATTAATCGCTGGTAAAAATGGTAGGTAATTGACAGGGAGAGTCTTAGGACTACTTTCATCTCGTACCCAGGCCTTTTAGAAATTACGACGTACTATTGATAAAAAGCCTCAGAGAAACATAAATGGATACATTAATGAATGAAAGAAAAGATATGTGAAAAATGTAATACTTTGGCAACAGGTAGACAATTTTCATGACGAACACGTTAGCTATTTTGAATATACAATTATTGAGCAAATAAAGGTGTTCAAAAATAAACTTTGAACAATATGACGTTTTTCTACAGCTGTCAGATATGGTCGGCCATTTGTTTCAAAATTATGACACGATATACGTGCGGTTTTTTCCCACGTATACTTGCAATCATTCCTGCTACACGATATACGTGCGTTTTTTTGTCACGTATACTTGCGTTTTATTCCCAAATATAGGACCATTTTCTTACAAACGCGCATATATATGCGCACAAAAAAAGCGCATATATATTCGTTACAAACAAGCATGTGGTATATGCGGTCGCAGAAAGTCGCCGTATAAGAGGCACCGAATTATACCGTCAGCAAAAAACCCCTTCATGTACGATGGAGCTGAAAAGTAACTTCAGTTTGAATCAAGCATGGCCACAATGCTCGCGTTAATTTCGAGCAAGATTTGGTCCTTATACGTTGCCCTCACAGTAGTGGTGGTTCGAGATCGTTATTCACTTTTACTGGCTTAAAAAAAAAAGCTGCGCGACGAATAATACAGGCCGTAAAGAACAATACATTCCCCATAGTCCATTAAACCACCGTCATCGTCAAAGTACGGAGGTATTTGGATGCCATAACAAGACTATAACAAGACAAACGTCTTTGCAAAGATGACGTCATCGTCTGTCTGGGAAGCACTGCTTAAACTTCGTTTTCCCGCTGAAAACGAAAACCCTTGGCCCAGTCTGCCTTGGTTGCGAAGCGTCGTCGTCATGCGTTTAGTTGTCGATGCTTAAGGTCCCTAGTAGATATACATTACGATGCGTTCTTGCAGCTTGAACACACGAGAGATAAAAAAATTGACACAAAAAACCTGTTTAGGACTGTTATTGGTTAAGTGTACTGAAGGGTTTTCGATCATTTAAGACGGTGCGGTGTATCATTCCTTCCTTAGCTATTAAGAGAAAATCAAAATGCATTAACTGTGTGAGATGGACCATCAGTTTTCATGGGAGTTGTGTAAATTTTTAACGTTCGGTGCCATCTCAGATCGAGAAAACAAATTCCTTATTAACCAAAGTCAAGTTCACCTCAATCGACCCAAAACGCAGCTTCAAAATGTCGGAATGAGATACTCTCTCGGTAACATTTACTTTGGGAAGGGAAGAAATGGAACAGTTTTGAAAAATGGAAACGATGGGATTGCATCAGTCAGATTTTCAGTTCTGTTTTTAGCAACAGCCTTCCACCCTAATAATTAACGACAAAATTTCTGGTTAATTATACCTAAAGTTGAAGTTGAAGTTTATTAATTCATAAATACATACCGCATTAGCAGTTCGAAAACTGAATTGCGCATTTACGTTACAAAAATTAAATTAAGGATCTAAACATTAACTAATCTATCTTAAAAATATTAACTAAGGGACGGATCATTAGAAAACTTATAGGGGGGGGGGGGGGGAGGGGGGGCGGGCGTAGTACAAAAAAAATATTCGCGCAAGGCAAAATTAAATGAAAAAAAAATCATGCACGCCAATTAACCCTAAAAAATATTCATGCTACGGCCTAAAACAATTCATACAAGAAATTTGATAACGAAAAAAAATTCTTGCGGCTCAAAAATTCCCCTCCCCCCCCCCCCCCCATAACTTTTCTAATGGTCCGTCCCTAATCTATCTTAATTAAAAGGCATAAAAAAGCTAACAAGACATGAGGTGCGAAATTCGAAAACTCTAAAATAAAGCTATTCATTAAAACAGTCGGTTTTAAAATGTGGCATGTTAAAAGGTCGCGCGCGCTAGTGGATAAGTAGATTCGTGCTGTGCAGGTAATAACTTATAAAGGCGGTGATTGTTGTCATTTACAATTGTGTGAAAAAGTGCAATGCAGACTCGTATTTTGTCACGGTGGGTTGCTTATTCCTTAAAGTTCATAATATCACGAGCCTCATGATTATCCTGGTGGGCTGCTACTTCTACATACAATGTTCACAATGTTCAACAATACACATCCAGCAGAAGATAGGCTCCCGACATCGTGAATAAAATGACGGAGATTTGGATACGCATCTAAAAGGTACTCAAAGGCCTACTAAAAAAACGCAAAAAAAGCGGGTTAAATGTAGGAAACGTGGGAACGAACTACCAAAAAAAAAAAAAATCCGCAAGCCTCGTTAAAGAAATGGTTAATGATAAGATTGAGTTAAACTTTCAAGTAGTGTCATAACGGCCACGAATGACTTGATCCCTATTTTAACAAAACTTTAAAAAAATAGAGTCTGAAAAAATTCCTCTTCACTCACATTGATTATACAAGCACTTCCCAAATACCTCTAAACTAATTGCACTAGTATTATATCCGTTCGTATTTACACTTGTGTCAGAGTATTTACAGGCGGGAAATGAATTTGCACCATGGAACTGCGACATTTAGAAGACTTAGAAAGTCATGTAAAACCCATACTTGTCGTCACGTACTCGTAACTTCATCGGCAGTTACTGTACTGGACTCGGCTGGTCCACGGATAACAAGTTCGTGTTCAACTGGAGGCTTCGTGTCGATCTGGGGTAGCTAAAATGATTAAAAACAAAAAAAAAGTTTATTATGATACGAAACACCTGTCTCCTCTGCAGAGCCTTCTATGTTCTACTTCCTGGTTCCACATGTGATTGTCATTAGCGAATGGCTTTTAGACGCCCATTACTCCTTGTTTGGAAGCAACAAACAGAAAAGAGCTCGAAATTTCAAACATCATCTTGAGCACTTCTAATCGAGTTTTCGAAATTGGATCTTAATTTTTATTAAAGACCCTTGGCTTTCTAGGTCCTCTTTTACGGCACAAGTGATTGCACCATTCCCTAATAGAAACACAGACGCAAACAACGGCCCTGTGAAAAAAAAAAACAAAAAAAAACTGCTGATTAAAATTACTTACCAAGGACAGTGGGACGTGTAACTGCTCTGTTTCCATAAGGATCTCATTATCACTGTTTTCATCGATTAACTTGGCTTTTACTTTCATGAACGATGCGTCGCATGGTGGCAGAGTGAAGGTTATTTTCTCAGGCAGTCTCATCTCCTCTATCTTCCGTCTATCGACCTGCATAAGATAATAATAGATGTTCATGTTACTTTCTGAAAGGGGCGATAAAGGCGCGCCTGTGAGTTTTAAGTGCTTATCTACATGTATATACACTGTCTTAAGGACATGAACTGAAAAAGTTTTTATTTTTGTCTGTCTCCATCCACCGATGTGTACTAATAACTAACAACTAACTATTTGGGCTGCTCCAGATCAACCGTGTAAATTTGAACTTGCAATTTAGTTTAGTCCCACAGTTAGGATGAAAATGCGCTTTGATTTTCCCATCTCTTTATTAATTACTTTTCGAAATAATGAAAGGATTTATAGATGGTTTTTAAACTTTCATATGCAATGCAAGCTGATTCTGAAGTTATCAATTAAAAGAGGTTTCAGACTTCTTGTCTCCAAAAAAAGATGGCCGGGGATTTCCAAAGAAAATTTCAGTAAATTTTGGTTTCTTGGCTACCACTAGTCTGGGAAAAATCAAAGGCCGCCCACATTTATCTGAGGAGATAAGCATTACCTTTTTCACAGCTTGAAAAGATCCCATCTCCAATTTGGCAACAAGAGTCACTGATCCCTGCTTTTTTCTCCAGAAGAAATTGTTTGAATAAACTGTTATCATTGGAATTCTGGTCTTTTGCTCCTGAGAATAAGACATTTTAAATCAACACTTATCAGTAAAACTAAAGGTAAAGAAACTATTTCGGTTAACTGAGCATGGGACAGACCTTACATATGAAATTATTTGGAAGATGTGCTTTTTTAACTGAAAATACACAAAGTTTGTTCTCGATGATAATCAATCAGAATATACCCCCTTTGCTGCTTTACAGAGGCTTAGGCCCTTTTTTCATATAATTTCAGGTATTACGGAAACCTCTCTTTGAACGGAGTGTTTCTTCGACCTGGGGCGAAACGGCAAAAATTAGCTACGGCCTGTGGTAGGATAGCAAGTCGACAGACGTCGAAAAAAGACCACAGTACAGTGAAGAGCGTAAGTACTCTAAAAATTGGTGCTACACACTGCATGAAGACAAAAAAGGGGTAGCAAGATTTGTGATCAGGGGTGAGTGTAATAAGAAGCTGAAGAATAATGTTGATGGCGATGAAAAAACCCAGTTTCTTTTAGCTGATGATGATTGATGCTGATATGATTTTCATTCTTTCATCAGCTTTTCTCATCATGGTGGAGATACAAAATTAATAACCCACCCAAGACGTCGACAATAGCAAGGGTGCGAACTTGGCTACTTTATCCCATCCTAGATCCCTAAGAAAATTATGTACCTTTAGAAAGGTTCTTCTGTTTCCTCCAGCTCTAGTTACGTATAGAAAAAGCTGTTTGTGGGATTCATTGCCCTCATCAAGCTCTAGTTGAACGTGGCTGAAGATATCAATAATGTACCAGGCATCTTCGGACTCAGAATCTATACATGTTGTTTGTTCAGTCAGCGAGGCATTGTCTGACATGACCTCAGGTAAAGCTAGGCAAAAGAGGGAAAAATATGTTATTCCCTTAAACAAAACTGCCAATTAATTCTCCCTCGGCATGTATCTTGGCGAAAGCCGCCGGTGGTGAAAAGATTAACTAAACAACGAAGGCTGCCATGAAAGGTACAAACATGTAAATTTCTGACATCTTTCCTTCTTATTGATACGTATTAGCACTGAGGTTTCTTTATGTACTCGTTAGTCAACCCAACCATGCAACGTTGAGGGGGCTCGAGGTATAATCCTAGGCAGACTAAAATTCATTTCCCTTGTAATGAACACCGGTTACACAAAGGTTCTTGCTTACGATATAATAAAAAGACCAATGCATGGCTTTAGCTTTGCCGTCCAAGGACGCCATCTTCTCCGTGACACGGTCATTAGCACAGCCAGCATGATCATATGATTTTATCGTGTAATTACTGACACTCCCAGATGAAACTGCAATACAGAACAATTGTAACTAATAGTAAGTCTACCTTAATTAATCAAGAGGTCTTGGAAAACGTTGATCGCTAGCCGTTGTCGATAGCGATTTCAGCACGGTAGATATGCCAGCAATATGTAAATATGACGGTTAGAAGGTGGGAAAGACTTAAAGAACGACGTTCAATCGCATACCCAGGCCATTTTGGACGTTCAAAATGGCGACTTCATATTGATAGCCTCAGAGGACTCCCTCTATGAATAAATATGTACTGTATTAAAATTACATTGATATGTCAGAAGTCACTTTGACTCCTCCTTGAAGTTTTATTTGACGAGCACTTTACCCAGTTAAATGAATTAGATAGGAGTTTGACACAGCCGGAAATAGTGATGTTTCCAGCACTGTCAGTGTCTTCGTTAGAGTGAGTCAACTTATCTCAGTAAATCATCTTGATATTACTCCCTCAGGAAGGTTACAAAACAATGAGATTATCATTTTGATTTTGGCATATCAGTCCCTACAAAATGGTATTCTAATATGTAATTTGCCAACTAAAAACATTTTAAAAGGAATTTTTAATTTTGCAAGTTCCTTTTTGAACGAATCGATGTAAAACAGTTACAAAAACGGTGGTGCTGCGAGAGCGAGCAGCTTCCTTTCTTTAACAAGCAATTTACTAAAGCAGCAAGGGTAGACCCGAGAAACAAACAATCTAATTAACTGAATGCTTGGAGTGACTCTAAAGGTTACCTACTACGGGAGAAGAGATAGCGTATGCTTCAACATTCTTCGATCCTATCATCTGTTTGATCCTGGGTTCGTTGACTTGCGCTTAAGAGTACTGTTTCGAGAATTGCTCTCTGGTTTGAGGCTTAGACCTCCTAATGTATAGAGGCGGGCGAGTCGTATTGCTTTTATAATGTCTGGCCGATCGGGACAGTGGAAAACACTATAGTTCATCCGCTGTTACCTAAATGGTTGTCGGGAAGGATGGTCTGATTCAGTGAATATTAAATAGGTTTAACCGGAAAATGTAATTATTAAATGCTGGTTATGAAATAAATGAATTGCTATAGACTCCTCAGTGCTTCTTCCTTGAAATAAGCCTCGCTTTTGCAAAGAAAAAAATTATCTGGCTGACACAAAGCAGCTTCCTTGTACATATCATTTGCTAGAAGAATCACGGTGTTTTTGTCGATAGACGTGAAATATCGTTTTAAGATTGTTGTGAATGTTATTCATAATTAAGGAAGACATTTATGCGTTCAACTTTTAACTTTTAAAAGAACATTAGAGAAAAAAAATAGAAACAACATCAATTCGTCAGCTGGTAAAAATCCCAACCAAGTATGAAACCGAAAGCTTAAACTTCCCCGTAGCCTAATCTGCATACATAATCAAACAGGGGATTCCCCTAGTGCCCAGCATGGTTACGTTTACAACCTTGCGTTTGTGGAAACAATTCATTTAAATGCTTCCTTTAAATGAGAACACGCTCTTCTCCGATGGGGAAAAATTCCCTTTAAAAAAATTTAAATTCATTGTTCTATTTCATGTGCTATTGGATTTAAAACGCGTTTTTTGGTCTGATGAAAGCCTAACAAAAGCTTTCGTGACTGTGAATTTGATCGCGTGACGCTAAAACGATTTTGTAATTCATCAAAAGGAAACTTTAGCACGCAACCGCTATAATTATAATTACTTACATATATCACCGTTTGCAGCTTTAAAATATACCGAATATACCATCTGTTGCTTTCTATACTTACAGATAGATAGCGCCTTCTATAATTATTTACTTCCCACAAATATTGACAAGTGCTGTATATGACAAATATTATGGCCTGGAAATATTTATTTTGCTAGTAGAAAATTTTGTCTCCTCGAAATACCCTGTTTACCCTTGACTATAATAAGGTTACTTACGTATTGTGTAGAATGTCTTCCTTTCAAATTTACCAGCGTTTCGCTATCGATTGTGTCTTGGTGTGAAGACGACTTGACCGTATCAACTTCTTGATGACACAAGTGCGCTTAGCTATTCGAGTTTGTCAAATAGCCGGGGAATCTAAACAAACTTCACCGAGGATATATAAATGATACTTTCAAAGAAAATGACGAAGCCATATACCGGGGATTTCCCTAATGAAGTTGATATTTGATTCATTCTTTTCTATTTTATATTATTAGAATGTTATTTATTTTTCGCTTATGGCAGCGTTTTCATTGTCGAAGGGAAAAGTACTCGTTGCGGACTACTTTGGGAATTATTTTAAGTAATCATTCGTTTATTTTCCGTTTGATTTAGGTACGTGCCTATGACAATCAGCTTGGAGAAACACAAGTCATCGTAACCAAATAGATTTTAGTTGTGCAATACCATTTGCTTTGATTTTTCTTTATTTTAGCAAAGAGTAAAATTTATCGTGGTTGCAGTAATCCGTTGTCAATATATCTGGCGTGAGTAAATTTACCAAGACGTTTTGCAGTTTTGCATCCTCCAAATTGAATGTACAATTAATCTATCGTACATGAAACGTCTTTCGCCCTTCCTTCAAACCAAGACAAAAAAAGTTTTGATTTGCAGGGTTTCACACTTCCGAAACTGGGAAAAAACCCTTTCTTTAGAAACTTTGTTCGTGTCACGGCTTCCCCTAAGACACAATAAGTTTGTTAATAATGCAATATGGCCCTCCAAGATACGGAAAGTGTTTGAACCGGAAGCATAGGTAGCGAATAAGAATGCATGCAGAACATGAAACTGCCAATACATGAGCAGAAGCTGCAACAGAATTCTACACAATACGCTGTCACTCCACGAAGTTAAAAAACGAACTACATGGGTAAGTGTTAAGTTGAAATAAAATATCTGCAGTAAAAGAATTTAACAATTAATGAATGAGGCTGAATATCTTGTGCAGAATGATGGAGATCGAGGAGGGTGTTATACGTCGAGGCCGTAGGCCGATGCGGAAAACACCCTCCGAGATCTCCATAATTCTTCACATGATGCTCAGCCTCATTCAATAATTGTTTTGTTATTTATTCAAAATAATTCCTAATTTAAAACAGAGCTAAAACATGCTTACCTTCATCGATGTTACGTACATCTTCGGCAGTGCACGTTTAGGGTTGTTCAGCTCCGCAAATATTCTCCAAATAGCAAGTCGTCCTTCGAGTTGTCTTATTGCTGTTCTTCACATGTTTAGCTATCATTTCGAGTGAAATGTCCACCATTTTTGTTTCCACAACCAAAACAACTCAACCTCGTCCACAGGTCTTCTCGGTTAAAGGTGCATTAACCTGCAAGGAATCTGCACTTTTGACGTCATCGGTTGATTAATCGCAAAGTTGTTCCAAATTTGGTCATCTGTAGCTGATTATGGTGAATTATGCGTGTGCCTTTAACCAGTCAGAATTTGGGAAATATTTTGAATGAATAATAATCGAGGTTTATGCTCGAAGAATTTCTATCGAAGACTGAGGCATAAGGTTTACAGATGACTCAAGGAAAGGGTTTTTACAGAGTAATTAATCTCAGCGCGTTTGTGCGCGTTTCTGTTTTTTGTATTTCATTTTGTCTACGTAATACATAAATTGTGCTTTTTTTTATCTTTTCCGGACTCGTACGCAGTAACAACGAAGGGGCAAAAATTT
Organism: Porites rus; assembly: GCA_964035705.1. Lineage (NCBI taxonomy): Eukaryota > Metazoa > Cnidaria > Anthozoa > Scleractinia > Poritidae > Porites > Porites rus. Next base: position 30,364,017 of record OZ037992.1, read on the forward strand.
AAATGTAGGAAATAAATACATAAATAGATTTATAAGGTCATGATTTATAAGTCCCGTTATAAGGTCATGTGAAAGGGAAAGCGTTTCTCGGGCGAGCTCAAATACTTGTTTTAAGTAAAGAACCTCTTCAATTCTGAGCTATTAATTGGCAATTACTAAAAAGGGGTTAATAGGATATGAAGAACTAAGCAGATGTCATTTCCTCGTTAAACACAAAATTCTTCCAAATTTGGTCAATATTAACTGGTTATGGTGAATTATGCGTGTGCTTTTAGCCAATCAGAATTGGGGCAATATTTTGAATCAATAATAATTTGTTATATATATGTTGTTTTAAATAGGACTGGAGAAAAATGAAGATTATCAAACAGACTGTCCAGATCAGCAGCTGCTATCAAATCCTGAGTGGTACCTCACCATCTCAACCTTTTCTGATTGAACACTGCTGTTTGATGACACCCGGAAATGAGTGGGATATGGAGGTCAAATGTCGCCCTATATCGCACGGAGCCCAAGGTGTGTCCAATCAGAGAAACAACTGGAGAAGCCTGATGATGGTTTACCCCGAAGCTAAAGTACAACTAAAACACAATGACATTGAAGTCACACTACCATCTCTGCAGGAGGACGTCGAGATCGCTGCGTTTGGAAGACCAGGAAAAGATGACAAGAAAAGAATGCAAATGGCAATCTTTGCTAAGCGACCAAAACAAGGAAGAGACTGGAAGATTTGGGTTTATCTTGTAGATGATACAAGTCCAGCCTGCGAGGTATAGGGTACTAATATGATTGTTTATTTTGTTTTGTTTTTTTGTTTGTTTAAAATGTTACCACCATAGTTTCTTTACCATGATTTTATTTCATTTTAATTTTATATATAATTTTAATTTTTTATTTCATTTTTTTTTTTGTCATGACTTTATCACCTTACCATTGATCAACTCCCTACCTCCCCCTCCCCTCCTGCCCCGCTCTAGACATTAGCCTCTCTTGAGGACGGCTAAGGCGCTAAAGATCTTTATTACCACCAACCCTTGAAATGCAAAACGATAATGCCAAATTCAAAGTATAATTTATTAATTTAAGTTGTTTCCGTACAATGATACGAACACTGATTTCTACATGTTATTTCTCTTTCTTGTGTAAACAGAAAATGTTTCAGGATGAAGACGAAAAAGGAAACAAACTACTGACACCACTTGCTGGAATATTTGTGTCTAAAAGCAATAAAGACATCACAATTGAACTCAGTAAACTGGAGCCTGGATGGAAAATCAGAGGAAGCAATGTAAAGGTGCGAATAGTGAACTTGGTTGTTAACAGTTTGGCCTCCTTAATGATATAGTATTGATTAAAATCCACGCGACAGGTTTGGATTAGTTTAGGGCTGTCAGTCTCTAGAGCGAGAGAACTCGGGCCCGATTCAGCTCAAGACAATACCACTACTTAGGGTTTCTTTGTTGTTGCTGTTGTTGTTTGTTTTTCGAAAGAGGATGCTGCCCTTTCCAAGGCGATACTTTTGTGTAGTTTCGATTTCCACTTACAAAAAAGCAAAAAGCCAGTGCCTTAAGTTGTATAGAGCTTTTTGGTGGTATATAGATCAACACTTATTAACCAAAGCGAGAATTTCATCAATGAAAAGAATCCCTACCTCTCTACCGTCTTAACTTCCACAACCTCTACTAGGCTGTGGAGGTCTGGGTTCTAAAGTAATAAAAACTGGGCTTGGCTCCGACCACTCCCTAATCAACTTGTTGCTTATATTTAAGTGATTAATCAATAAACTGATCACACTAAGTCATCCTTTGTTTTTATGTTTTCGTTTTTGTTGTTTTTCTTTTTGTTTCGTTTTTAATGATTTGCTTTTCAATTTTCTTTTAGACAATAAAATCAACTCACGCATGGAATTCGTCAGAAAACTCCGTAGATTTTCCACGTTGCTATTTCGAAATAAGTCACGTGAATAGTGCCAAGCATTCATACTTCTGTGGAATAGAAGCTTCTCATGAAGGAGACAGTGCACAAGCAGAAGTTGTGGCGTATTTTGAACGAGTGAGTGTTGACGGAATGAAATACAGTTGTATTACATTATTAATCTTTCTTTTGTTGCTCTTGGAAAAAGGAAAATACTAATTTATGATCATATTTTAGTCTCCTTAATTGCTGGATTTTTCATCTTTATTTTGTAGGAAAGTGGTCAGAAAATCGTCCAACCCTCTAACAATTCTCGCAAACTGAGTAATACGTGCAACTTTGTTTCAAAAGGTAACTTTCAATTAGACTGTACAAAAAACAAAAATAAAAGCAAAATGTGTGGTCACTTTGAAGCACGATGCAACTCACAGACCAGTAGCAACAAAAAGGCCTCTGCAAAATATGTAGCTCGTTTAACCTGTATAATAAATTTTCATATTGTATTTCTAGGCGTTTTACATTTTTTTTTTTTTTTTTTTTTTAATATCACCTCTCATTTTTCTTTTCTCACAGAGTCTAACACCAGGTTTCCATTACTTGAAGTTTTCTTTCTGCTTTGTGCACTTTTTGCTTCGGACTTCAACACCACACATATTACTGGTAAGCTTGCTTTATAAATTTCAGTAAATAAACGATGCCATAACCGTGTACATTGGCTATTTCGGAGTTGCCTAAGGAACTGGGGGGAGTTTCAAATTCAAACTAATCGCTAAACTCACCACCACCATATAAAAGGTCATGTTAAGATTGGTTTTTTGAACAAGTTTGGTGCTCTAAGGTTAAACAGGGATCAAGTTATGACTCTTGAAACATGGTTAAAGATCGATTCTGTGATATCCCTAAAAACGGGCAAACAGTTATTTTCGAATTAGTTCCTTCCAAGTAGTAGATGCATGACAATTTTTACAGTTTAAAAGAAAAGCTGAAAAATTTTAAAGAGTTTATATGGTTTTGGGGAATCTTTAACCATGTTTCAAGAGTCATAACGTGATTCCTGTTCAATTTTAGAGCACCAAACTTGGTCAAATACCCAATCTCAACATGGCCATTTATGTGGTGGTGTCGGTTTATCGAATAGTTTAAATTTGAAACTCGCCCCAGTTCCCTACGCAACTCCGAAATGGCTAATAGAAATCCCATTAAAGGGCCAAGTAGTAAAGGATACCATTGTATAAATCAAATGTGGGAACGATACGTTTGCTGACATTGTTTGCAGGTTTTTGGAAAGATTATGACTGTAGTGTAACTAAACCTTTCAAAAACTTGAAAATCGTTTATCTGATTAAAATAGAAAAGAATCAAATCTATCTAACTGCAAATACGTTTCCTTTCAATTCACTTACAGGCAAGCCCTATAATCTCACAATTTTTGTTTTCAATTTTAACAGGATCAAATTCAACTTATCAGCAATTTACGACAAAGAAGGATTTTGAAGATTTTACCAATATCAAGCCGCCTGACAGCTTCCCTTCCATTGGAATGCCTTATTCGGGGGAGCTGGTAAAGCGCGGGCAAGTAGGATCCGCCAGCTGTGGTTCAACTGTCCCCCAAGACCCCGCTCACTGTGCAACTGCAAGAAACCCGAACGCCTCGGAACGAGGCTTTGATCTTTCTGTATTAGAACAAAGAGTGAAATCTACCGTGGTTGCAGTAGTCCGTTGTCAAAATATCTGGGGTGAGTAAATTCACCAAGACGCGTTGCAGTTTTGTATCCAGGTCAAATTGAAAATACAATTAATCTATCGTACATGAAAGTCGTTTCTCGCCCTTCCCTCAAACCAAAAGATTGTGATTTGCAAGGTTTTACCCTTTCGAAACTGGGAAAAAGCCCTTTCTCTAGAAACTTCATCTGTGTCACGACTTCCCCTAAAACACAGTGACGCTGTTAATAATTACAAGTCCCTCAAGAATCAGAAGTGTTTTAATCAGAAGTAGTTATGCAATAATCTTATATATAAGAGTGCAAGCAAAGCATGAAACAGCCAAAAAGCAGAATCATTTACAAAACTCTAACGGTACTAATAAACATTGTCGCTACAAGGTGATGTCACTCCATGGAGTTACAAAAAAAAAACGAACTAAATGCGTAGCTATGAATTTGAAATAAGATATTTGCAAGTATTCCATGTTAATACTGAAAGAACTACGTTTTAAGACTGATCAGGCAAAACGTTTTACAGAGGCTGAAGAAAAGACAGACGAAAGACATTAATCTAACGGCTTTTGTGAGCATTCTGATTTATATTTCATTTTATCTACATCATTTTTTTTAATATATTATCTTTTATCTCTGTGTGATTATTCGCATACTATACTTTTGTTATCTTTTTCAAACTCGCACCATGTGACAACAGGCTAGGGCGCCAAAACGTAAGCGAAAAAATTAAAATAAATACATCAATCTATTTTCTTTTTTTTCTTTCGAGAAGAGTAGGGCGTTATAAGTTCATGAAAGGGACAAAACCTTCCTCAGGCGATAATAAATAAATATTTGAATATTTTTTTAATAATTTCCCTTGCTGAATTGAGTATTTTCTTTAAAACAACCGTCTTCAATTCTGAGCTATTTGTCATTATCTGTTGTTTTAAGCAGGACTAGAAAAAGATGAAGATTATAAAACAAAGGTCCAGATAAGCGGCTGCTATAAAATCCTCAGTGGTACCTCACCATCTCAACCTTTTCTGGTTGAACACTGCTGTTTGATGACACCCGGAAATAAGTGGGATATGGAGGTAAAATGTAGCCCCATGTCGCATGGGGCCCAAGATGCTTTTAATCAGAGATACAACTGGGGAAGCCTAATGGTGGTCTATCTTGAAGCTGAAGTGCAACTAAAACACAATGACATTGAAGTCACACTACCATCTCTGCAGGAGGACGTCGAGATCGCTGCGTTTGGAAGACCAGGAAAAGATGACAAGAAAAGAATGCAAATGGCGATCTTTGCTAAACGACCAAAACAAGGAAGAGACTGGCAGATTTGGGTTTATCTTGTTGATGAAGAAAGCCCAGCTTGTGAGGTATAGGGTGCTATTATGATTGCTTATTTTTTTTATTGTTTGTTTGTTGTTTGTTTAAAAAGTTACCATCATCATTTCTTTACCCTATGATCATGATTTTATTGCCTTAGCGAGCCAGCCAGCCATTGATTAACCTCCCGCCCAACCCCCTCCCTCCCCGCTCTAAACATAACCGTCTCTTAAAGACGGCGAAGGCACGAGAGAGCTTTATTACAACCAACCCTTTCAATGCAAAATGATAATGCCAAGAGCACAATTTATTAATTTAAGTTGTTAACATAAATTGATAGGAAAACTGATTTCTACATGTTATTTATACAGAAAATGTTTCAGAATGAAGACGAAAGAGGAAACAAACTAGTGACTCCACTTGTTGGAATATTTGTGTCTAAAAGCAATAAAGACATCACAATTGAACTCAGTAAACTGGAGCCTGGATGGAAAATCAAAGGAAGCAATGTAAAGGTGCGAATAGGGAACTTGGTTGTTAACAGCCTGCCCCCTTTAATGATATAGTAATGATTAAAATACACGCGGCGTTTCTATCCGCGACAGGTTTGGCCATGGATAAGTTGGTAGGACTGTCAGAGTCTCTAGAGCGAGAGAACTCGACCACGATTCTCAAGACAACACCACTACTTAGGGTTTCTTTCAGTGTTGCTGTTGTTGTTTGTTTTTCGAAAGAGGATGCTGCCCTTTCCAAGACGAGGCTCTAGTGTAGTGTGGATGTTCCAAGTTACATGTAGCTGTTTAATGAGATATAGATCAACACTTAACCAAAGCGAGAATTTCATCAGTGAAAAGAATCCCTACCTCTCTACCGTCTAAACTTCCACAAGCCTCTACTACGCTATAGAGGTCTGGGATCTTAAGAAATAAAAACTGGGCTTGGCTCTGACCACTACCTATTCGTCAGGTTACTTATATTTAAGTAAATAATCAATAAAGTAATCAAGTTCAGTTAATCTTTGTTTTTCTGTTTCTGTTTTTGTTTTTGCTTTTGTTTGTTTTTGTTTTTGTTTTTGTTTTTGCTTTTAATGATTAATCCAATGCTCTTTTTAGACTATCAAATCAACTCATGCGTGGAATTTGTCAGGAAACTCCGCAGATTTCCCACGATGCTATTTCGAAATAAGTCTCGTGAATAGTACCAAGAATTCATTCTTGTGTGATATAGAAGCTTCTCACGAAGAAGACAGCGCACACGCAGAAGTTGTGGCTTATTTTGAACGAGTGAGTGTTAAAAGAAAAAAATACCAAATTGGTTGTATTATATTACATTATTAATCTTTCCTCTGTTGCTCCTCGCAGAAGAAAAATATTAATTTATGATCATATTTAAGTCTCCTTAATTGCTGGTTTTTTCATCTTTATTTTGTAGGAAAGTGGTCAGAAAATCATCCAACCCTCTAACAATTCTCGCAAACTGAGTAGTACGTGGAACTTTGTTTCAAAAGGTAAGCTTCAATTAGACTATACAAAAAACAAAAATAAATAAATAAATAAATAAATAAGACGTATGGTCACTTAATTGAAGTACGATGCAACTCAGAGACCAGTAGCAAAACATAGGTCTCTGCAAAATAAATAGCTCTGTTAACCAGTGTATAATGAATTTTCATATTGTATTTCTAGGCTTTATGATTTTTCTATTTTTTTCAATATTACCTTCCAATTTTTTTTTATTTCTTTCTTTATTTTTTTTCCCTCTCAGAGACTAACACCAGGTTTCCATTGCATGAAGTTTTCTCACTGCTTAATGCACTTTTTGCAGCGGACTTCAACATCCCACATGTTTCAGGTAAGGTTGCTTAATAAATTTCAGTAAATAAACGATGCCCTAAACGTGTACATAGGAATCCCATTAAAGGGCCAAGTAGAAAAGGATACCATTGTATAAATCAAATGTGGGGACGATACGTTTGCTGACATTGTTTGCATGCTTTTGGAAAGATTATGACAGTGCTGTGACTTAACCGTTCAAAAACTTGAAAATCGTTGACATGCGTAAAATAAATAAGTATCTAATCTATATAAATGCAAAGACGCTTTCTTTCAATTCACGGCTTACAGGCAAGCACTATAATCTCACAATTTTTGTTTTCAATTTTAACAGGATCAAATTCAACTTATCAGCAATTTACAACAAAGAAGGATTTTGAAGATTTTACCAATATCAAGCCGCCTGACAACTTCCCTGTCATTGGAATGCCTTGTTCCGGGGCGCTTGTAAAGCGCGGGCAAGCAGGGTCCCCAAGATGCGGTTCAACTATCCCACAAGACCCCGCTCACTGTGCAACTGCAAGAAACCCGAACGCCTTGGAACGAGGCTTTGATCTTTCTGTATTAGAGCAGAGAGTGAAATCTACCGTGGTTGCAGTAGTCCGTTGTCACAAAATCTGGGGTGAGTAAATTCACCAAGACGTGTTGCAGTTTTGTATCCTGGTCAAATTGAAAAGAAAAGTAACCTATCCTGTATGAAACGTCTCTCGCCCTTTCCTCAAATCAAGACAAAAGATCGTCATTTGCAAGGTTTCACCATTTCGAAAGTGGGAAAAACCCTTTCTGTAGAAACTTTGTCTATGTCAGGGCTTCTCCTAAAACACAATAACTTCAAAGTCCCTCAAAATACAGAAGTACTTTAATCAGAAGTAGTTTAATGTAATAACCTTGTATAGGTAGCCCATAAGAGTGTAAGCAAAGCCCAAAAGAGCCAAAATAAAAGCAGAATCATCTAGAAAATTGTATGCAGTACTAATAAACATTGCCGCTACAAGGTGATGTCACTCCACGGAATAACAAAAAGAAAAAAAAAAAGAACTAAATGAGTAACTATGATCTCTGAAATAAAATCAGACCTACAAGTATTTCCATGTTAATGCTGAAAGAATTATTTTCCAAGACTGATCAGCTGGCAAAAGTTTTACAAAGGAGTCAAGATCTCACGACCTTTGTGAGCATTTATTTTATATTTAATTTTATCTACATTTTTTTTTTTTTTGCTTTTCATTTAATATTTTACCCCTGTGTGATTATACGTATATTATACTAGTCTTTTGTTATCTTTTCCGGACTAGCACGTTGTGACAACAAGCTAAGACGCCAAAATTTAAGCGTAAAAAATAAAATAAATACGTAAATCGATTATTTTTTCCTTTGCGAAGAGTAGCAAGATATAAATATTTGATTATTTTTTAATAATTTCCCTCGCTCAGTTGATTATTTCAAATAAAACGACTTTTTAGTTCTGAGCTATTTGTGATTATCTGTTGTTTAAACAGGACTAGAAAAAGATGAAGATTATAAAACAAAGGTCCAGATAAGCGGCTGCTATAAAATCATCAGTGGTACCTCACCATCTGATCCTATTCTGATTGAACACTCCTGTTTAATGACACCCGGAAATGAGTGGGATATGGAGATAAAATATCGCCCCATATTGCATGGAGCCCAAGGTGTGTCCAATCAGAGAAGCAACTGGAGAAGCCTGATGGTGGTTTGCCCCGAAGCTGAAGAGCAATTAAAACACAATGACATTGAAGTCACACTACCATCCCTGCAGGAGGACGTCGAGATCGCTGCGTTCGGAAGACCAGGACAAGAGGACAAGAAAAGAATGCAAATGGCGATCCTTGCTAAACAACCAAAACAAGGAAGAGACTGGCAGATTTGGGTTTATCTTGTAGATGATACAAGTCCAGCCTGTGAGGTATATGGTGCTATTATCATTGTTTATTTTGTTTTGTTTGTTTGTTTGTTTGTTTGTTTAAAATGTTACCACCATAGTTTCTTTACCATGATTGCAAAACGATAATGTCCAATTAAAAGCACAATTTCTTAATTTAAGTTGTTTCCACCCACTGATACGAAAACTGATTTCTACATGTTATTTCTCTTTCTCGTGTAAACAGAAAATGTTTCAGGATGAAGACGAAAGAGGAAACAAACTACTGACACCACTTGCTGGAATATTTGTCTCTAAGAGCAATAAAGACATCAAAATTGAACTCAGTAAACTGGAGCTTGGATGGAAAATCAGAGGAAGCAATGTAAAGGTGCGAATAGGGAACTTAGCTGTTAACAGTTTGGCCTCCTTAATAATATTTTAATACTTAAAAGTATTGATTAAAATCCACCTGGCTTTTTATCCGCGACAGATTTGGATAAGTTGGTAGGGCTGTCAGAGTCCCTAGAGCGAGAGAATTTAGTCCCGATTCTCAAGACAATACTACTACTTAGGGTTTCTTTGTTTTTGCTGTTGTTGTTTGTTTGTCGAAATAGGATGCTGCCCTTTCCAAGGCGAGGGTTCCGTGTAGTTTGGATGTCACATACAAAAAAAGCGAATAACCCAGTGCCCTAAGTTACATGTGGCTGTTTGGTGATGATATAGATCAACACTTAACCAAAGCGAGAATTTCATCAGTGAAAATAATCGGCCCTGCCTCTGGAGGCTATGGAGGTCTGAGTTCTAAAGTAATGAAAGCTGGGCTTGGCTCTGACCACTACCTATTCGTCACGTTGCTTATATTTTAGTGATTAATCAATAATTAAAAAACAAAGGATTAACTTAGCTTGATCACTTGAATTGTTTTTGTTTTGTTTTTCAAGATTTGCATTTCAATTTTCTCTTTAGACAATCAAATCAACTCACGCATGGAATTCGTCAGGAAACTCCGTAGATTTTCCACGCTGCTATTTCGAAATAAGTCACGTGAATAGTACCAAGCATTCATTCTTCTATGGAAAAGAAGCTTCTCACGAAGGAGACAGTGCACAAGCAGAAGTTGTGGCGTGTTTTAAACGAGTGAGTGTTAACTTAAAAAAAATACTGCTGTGTCACATAATTAATCTCTCTTAATTTATGATCATATTTTTTCATATTTATTTTTTAGCAAAGTGGTCAGAAAATCGTCCAACCCTCTAACAATTCTCGCAAACTGAGTAATACGTGCAACTTTATTTCAAAAGGTAAGCTTCGATTAGACCGTATGAAAAAAAAATGTATCGTCACTTTGAAGTACGATACAATTCAGAGACCAGTAGTAAAACAAAGGCCTCTGCTTAATACATAGTTCGTTTAACCTGTATAATGAATTTTCATATTGTATTTCTGGGCTTCATACATTGTTTTGAATATCACCTCTCAATATTTCTTTCTTTCTTTCTTTTTTTCAGAGACTAAAACCATGTTTCCATTACTTGAAGTTTTCTTTCTGCTTTATGCACTTTTTGCTTCGGGCTTCAATACCACAAACGTTACAGGTAAGCTTGCTTTATAAATTTCAGTATAAGTTTGGCTTGCTGACATTGTTTTCATGTTTTTAAAAAGATAATGACAGTAGTGTAAGTAAACTTTTCAAAAACTTGAAAATCGTTTACATGCGTAAAATAAATAAGCATCAAATCTAGTATATAACTGCAAATAAGTTTCCTTTCATTTCACTTACAGCAAGCATAGTAATCTCACAATCTTTGTTTTAAATTTTAACAGGATCAAATTCAACTTATCAGCAATTTACGACAAAGAAGGATTTACAAGATCTTACCAATTCCAAGCCGCCTGACAACTTCCCTTCCACTGGAATGCCTCGTTCCGGGGCGCTGGTAAAGCGCAGGAAAGCAGGATTCGCCAGCTGGGGTCCAACTGTCCAACAAGACCACCCACACTGTGCAACTGCAAGAAAGCCGAACGCCTCGGAACGAGGAAATACAATACAAATATTCCAAAAACAACGTTCACAAGAAGTCTACTAGAAGAGTAAACAAGAAACAAGAAAAAAGCCGATTAGAAAAGAAAGAAAGAAAGAAAAATAATCATCACCAATTAAGGTCAACGAAGAATAGCTTAAGTATTCATTGTTCAACTAAGCTACACCTTATAGCAATCAAATTATAAACTGGTTATTCTCATTATTTCCTCATTAAACTACAAGTACCAAACTTCATTTAATTTTTCCTAAGAGACGGTGACTCGCTTAGATTTATTTATTTTTGTTTCTATTTTTACTGACCGCTTACTATGCTGTTTGTTGTTGAGCGAAATTTAGCTGAAACGCTTTTGATCTGGCTCTATTGCATTCATCAACATTCAACATGTTTCTTGGTAGTTTCAACATTAAGTGATTACAAATAATCAGTCACATTCCTATTTAGAGGTAGCAGTCGTTTTGATAACCGCAAATATGTTCTTTTTATTTATGGCACCTTTCATGGTAAAGTTTGAAAGCACAAAAAATTCAAGTCGTACCATAGTCTGCAGTGAGCAAATAAAAACCTAAAATTTTAGAGAACAAAAAATTGACTTTTTTTGTTGTTGTTACCAATACCGTATTTATTCGATTAACCGCCCTGGGCACTTCTTAAATTTTTGGACCTTGAGAGTGGGCGCTTATTCGAGGTGGGCGCTTATTCGAGGCTGGGCGCTTATTAAATTTTCACCATTTTCAGCAAGAGTAGTATGTTAATTTTGCAACAATACAGTAAATGGTAATAATAAAACGCGAAGATGTGACAAAGCAAGGTTTCTGTAAAATACTCTGAAGAAAACTCCGTCTTCGGGCAAGTCTCTTATTAGTACTTATTTAAGGTTTTTTGGAAGGGAGGGACCAGAAAGGGGGTGGGCGCTTATTTAGTTTTAGTTTGAGGGGAAGAGAGGTGGGGTGGGGGTGGACGCTTATTCAAGGCTGGGCGCTTATTAAAGTTTTCTGCCTTCAGGATGGGCGCTTGTTCGAGGTGGGCGCTAATTCGAGGTTGGGCGCTTATTCGAATAAATACGGTATGTACATACCGCAATGTATTCGTGTATACACGTTGGCGCTGTTTTGTTCTTGTGTTGTTTTCGTTTTGCTTTTTTTATTGTTTTGTGGATTAGCGGTCCATGCGAAATTTGATAGCACTGTTTTTCTGTACACGTGTGGACGGAAGAAAAGGAAACAGCTGTCCGACCAGGAAAATCTGTCCTGAGTCTTGCTATGAATGCGTGTGTTCATCTCACTTTTTTCTGAAACAATGACTGTTCAGATTGCATAATCCCCCAAAAGAAGTCACTTGTTTAACCTACAGGACAGCTCTTTTGGCCACCATGTAAATGTCTCGTTACTCAAAAGGTTAGAAATTCAAGCTTACTATATAAAAAAACGAAGAAACCTTTTGAAGTGAGAATTTCATGTCTGACTATTAGTTTTTAGCTGCTCTAATAGTTCATAAAATTAAAGACTCAGAAGGATCGATAATTCTCCTGCTGGATTTTTTGATGGCGTCATGAGAAAGCGAGATAAATTAGAGTTGAAAATGATTGGTTGGATTTTGGCACAGTAGAGGAGACTGGTTATGAGAGCCGGCAAACATCAAAGTTGAAAACAACGATGCTGTATTTCATGTTGGAAGCTCCCTGACCGTGTACAATCCTTTGTTCTTTCGATGTTTCTATCGGACAGTAAATTCAAAATGATAGGAATGCTATTGAACGTTGTGCACGGTCAGGTCCAAAACAGGTAACAAAAACATACACTAAAGAGTATAACGGTTTTCATAACCATTCCACTTTAATAACTATGATCGTGCTCTTTGACTTAAAGGATAAGGTTTGCATGATTTTTCACAATTATTATTTAAAATGGTTTCGTGCCCGAAAAAGTTATTGAACTTTAATCAAACGAGCGCCTGTTACAAGAACTTGTCTTTACTTGTCGAGGGATTTCTGTTCCCCCCTAAAGTGCCAACGCTTTTTAAATACCGATTCGTTCAAGTTTGGGTGTATACAAGGTTTTGTAGAAATACAGCCTTTGAAGACTGCCAACGGTGCAAAACACGTGGATAGAATTGCAGTTCTGGGTCACAAACAATTTATTGCACTTCTATAACCGTGATAATCCTTCAAGTTGCATACCATCAGTTATTTAGATAATTGCAGATTGAAAATTTATAAAAAAAAGTTATAAAAAAGCAAATATTGGGCCATGCAAAATAAATTCCCAAAATTGATCAAAATACTAAATTAACCATTCAACCCCACCGCTTAACTGAATAGATCATATCAACGCACTAATATGTAGATTCCCGTTTCAATAACCAACAACAGCTGATTTTCCATTCGATGAAAAATTTACCGCTAAAGTTTCGGTATAATTAACAGTAAACGTGCCTAATCCTCCGTTAGTTTTGACATTCTGGACAGTCATAACTCCCTCAAGGAGCCCAGATGCAACACTTTTTTTCAAAAATTCTTTACAGCGTAGATTAACCAAATCTAATTCTCACACAAGAAATCTGTATTAACCTCTAACCCCTACCCCTACCCCTAACCCTAACCCAAAAACCTAACCCTAAACCTAACCCAAACTGTAACCTTAACCCTAACCCTAACCGTAACCCTAAACCTAACACTAGCCCCTAACCCTAATCAACAACCGTAACCCAAATCCTAACACTAACCCTAGCCCTAATCCCTAACCCTAACCCTAACACCTACCATAACCCTAACCCTAACCCTAACCCTAGCTCTAACCCTAACCCTAACCCTAACACTAACACTAACCCCTAACCCTCACCCTAACCTTCACCCCTAACCCTAACCCCTAACCCTAACCCTACCCCTAACCCTAACCCCTAACCCTAACCCCTAACCCTAACCCTAGCCCTTAGCCCTAACCCTAACCCTAACTTTAACCCTAACACTATCCCTTATCCCTAACCCTAATCCCTAACCCTAACACCTACCCTAACCCCTAACCCTAATCCTAACCCTAACCCTAGCCCTAACCCTAACCCTAGCCCTAACTGTAACCCGAATCCTAACCCTAACCCTAAATCTAAAATCTGTATGTCTCGAACAATAAGAAAAAAGAAATATCAATGAGACACAGTCAAAACTGCATTCAATAGGACCGAAATTAAAGTGGAATCTTGTGACCGATTTTGATAAAACAAACGGTTAGGTTTCCCAAGAAGTACAGTAAAAATGTGATGCCGATCAAAAGTTAAAAATTGTTAGAGAGCTCAAGTTCTGGCTAAAAGAAAATTCCTGTAAAAGATGCGTTACAATGTTAGTCCACGCAAAAACCAGAAGTTCTACAATTTTCCGATAAAGAAACTTTGTATTGGTAAAATACTTAAGGGAACAACTTTCTATTCCAACTAGTAACGGCGTGGTAGTCGCCCGCTGATGGTTATTAATCCACTCCCGAAATATGGCTAAATCAGCTATCCACAAATTATTGACAGAAATCCTCTACGTTATCGAGAAACTAATTTGCATCTGATTTATAGACAAACACTAAATAAAGAACATTCTGCTCAATAGCTTCTCATTAGCAATGCATTCTATGCCAAACTTTGCGGTTCTTGGAGGGGAATCAAGACACGAGTCGAGCGCCAAACAACAACAAGCAGCCATGTTCGTGTCAGACATCCTTCAGAAACTTGCTCTTTCAAGTGGTTCAGCGCATCAGTCTTCACTTTAAATCACCATATCTTTACTTATTTTGTACACGAAAGTCTTTCCTAAGTATCTGCTACTATTTGAATCTCAAGCAAGCTTTCAAAGTGAAGAATTTTGTGCCTATGACTATGCATCATAGTCGCTGTCACTGGTCGCGTGCTCTTTATCAGGTCTTAGTGCGGATGCTCATGCAAAAAATACCCCTGTTGTAACCTGTAGATGCGAGAAATTTTGGTAATCCCGTGACCGTCTGTCCGTCAGTACGTCCACCCCTATATGTAAGCCGGTGTGAAATTTCTCATTCAAGCACCTGTGTGTTTCGGCGGTAAATTGCATATCCACCCGGAAGTTTAGAGAGAAAAAGTACAAGAGAGCCGAGTCTTTTTTCAACTAAATTTTAAAAATCTATCTATACTAACTTGGATAACAGAGAAAGAGCTAAAGCGAGAAACAAGAAACAAACGAGACGTATCTCGTTGCAAGAGTAACATGAAAAAAAAGGTTCTGATAAAATGTGAAATGCTAGCGACTAGCAGAGTGAAAATGGGTGGCAGTGAAGAAAAAAGTGAACAGGAACACAAGCAAGAGAATCATAGACCCACACCATCGCCCAGAATGACGCGACATATTAGGGAACTTTAAGAGCACTCCGAGAGCCAAATTTGAATTATGATCAGCGAACCGACGCCAAAAGAAAAAACGGACAAAACTGTTCAGAGTGGCTGACGTTTTTCACGTTTTTATTAGTGTCGGCAGCATATGGATTTTGTAGACCTTGTAGAAGTTCTGGCTTTTTCGCACTTTAAATCGGCTACTTTAGTAACTTTTTTGTATGAGAGGTCACGTTTGAGGCTTAATATTTGTTGGGCAAGTCACTTTAGTCATGTGTCAGCATATGGATTTGTTAGTCTGACTATTAAGGAAGACACTCCGAACATTTGGTACGATTACATTGTTTGGAAGTTCGGCTTCTCGTCAATTTCTAAAAGTACTCCTGTTCGTTTAAGTTCGTAAATCTCGAGGACACGCTCGACTTGGTTTGAAACTCCTGCCTGCATATTAATGTTTTGATCAATTGAAACGGATTGAAATGTTAATAATTATCACATACACTGTCCCTCAGTTGTCCCTGAGGCGTTTAAAAGATGCGGCTTTTGCCTTTAGAAGGAGCTCTCTCGCGCTAGAGAGAAGTGCGCGCAGCGGAGCATCATGAGTAAGAAAATTTGGTTATCTATGCATCCGTAGGTACGTCCACCCCTTCATGTAAGCATGGGTGAAATTTTGCATTTCAAGAACCCGCGCGTTTCGGTGGTAAATCGCATAGCCACCCGGACTTTTAGAGATAAAAAAACAACAACGACAACAATGCCAATTCTTAATAATAATAATAATAATAATAATAATAATAATAATAATAATTGTAATAATAATTGTTATAATTGTAATAATGATTGTATTTATGGGGGAGGTGAAATACTTTCTCGAGAAGGCACCACACAAGGAGATCCGCTAGCGATGCCGTGGTATGCACTTAATACATCCATAATGTTACAGAATTTGAGGGATCATTACCCATTGGTTAAACAGGTGTGGCTCGCAGACGACTCAGCTGGAGGAGGGAGTATAGTGCACTTATAAAACTGGTACAGGCAATTGAGTAAGGAAGGACAAAAGTTTGGTTACCTTGTGAATGGGACAAAGAGCTGGCTTATTGTGAAGTCTAGGGAACTAGCGGAGGAAGCAAAGAGGGTGTTTGGAGAGGAAGTCAACATAACGACTGAAGGTCAGCGCCATCTGGGAGCAGTTATTGCGTCGCAAGAATACAAAGATCAGTATTGTGAGGAGAAGGTTCGTGCATGGAAAGAGGAAATCGAACGTCTCTCTGAAATAGCGAAGAGCCAGCCCCATGCGGCGTATATTGCTTTCACAAAAGGCTACAAGTCGAAGTTCGCCTACTTCAGGCGCACGATTGAATCGTTTGAAGATTATGTCGATCCAATCCAGGAAGTGATTGAAGATTTACTACTCCCTACTTTGTTCGGTCAATCAGAGCCTCTCCCTAACGAAGTGCGCAGACTTGCTACCTTAGCAACGGGTCAAGGGGGTCTAGGCATTCCTGATCTGAAATCCGAGGCACCGCAGCAGTTTGCTGCCTCGAGACTAATAACCACCGCCCACGTAGATTCTATTACATCACAGAGTTCCATCATGGTGCCAGGAGAAAGATCTACGGAGGAGCTAAAGAGGCATCAACAATCACTTAAGAGAGCAAGTGCCAAAGAGAAAATGGATAGCATTGATTCAAGCCTCTCCCCAGGCCTGCTGCGTCTGGTTAATCAATCGAGGGACAAGGGCGCAAGTTCTTGGTTGAATGCGATGCCACTCGCAGACAAAGGTTTAGCCCTCAACAAGCAAGAGTTCAGAGACTCGCTACGCTTGCGTTATGACTTACCCTTAGTCGATTTACCAAGTCATTGCATATGTGGGGATAAATTCACTGGTAGTCACGCCCTCTCTTGTAAAAAGGGGGGGGGGGGGGGTTGTAGTGCAGAGACATGATGGTGTACGGAACTTGTTAACGACATTCATCGACAAGATCTGCAATAATGTCGAAATCGAACCACGCCCTCAACCCCTGGACAACGAGAGATTTCATTTGAGGAGCGCTGTTACAAGTTCTGAGGCAAGGTTGGACATCAAAGCGGGAGGTTTCTGGGCAAGAGGAGTTACGGCATTTTTTGATGTTAGAGTTACGCACGTCAACTTCAAGTGTTACCAGAGCAAGCCAACATCGGAAGTGTTCAAAGAGCAAGAAGAAGAGAAGAAGCGCAAGTACCAGCAGCGGGTGTTAGATGTAGAAATGGGTCCGTTTACGCCTTTAGTGTTTGGAACCAATGGCGGAATGGGAAACGAGTGTCAGCGGTTCTTAAAGCATCTCGCAGACAAGATAGCTCAGAAAGACACCGAGCCTTATCATGTTGTAATCACTTGGCTCAGGACACGGATCTCGTTTGAACTCTTAAGATCGGTACATGCATGCGTCAGAGGTTCGCGAACGCCGTTTCGTAGCAAGCTAGAGCAATCATTAGACTGTAAAATAAATGTCGCTAGTGCGGATATCTGAAATACGTGTCTATATGCTTTTATACTTGGACACTGGTTTAGCCGGCATTAGTATGATTCGATTGCAGGATCTTAATATCTCTGCATAATGAAATTCTTAATTTCATAGAATTTTGAACTTTTATTATTAATTATATCTATTTCCTCTTCTTTTATGTAAGGTTGAGTTACTTCTATTTTTTAGAATTTGTAAATGAATAGTTTTTTCTATCTTCACTTATAATATATAGGATTGTTTTTGTTCTCTAATGAAGGACGAGGGGTTTCTTTTGTAACGGATGGAATTGTAGATAGTGTTTTTGATGAATTGATTAGATTTTTTGTAACAGCAGGTTGATTGTAAATAGGATTTTAATTGAGGTTTTGTAATAAAGATTCTTTTCTCTCGTTTTAAATTTAAAAAATAATAATAATAATGATAATAATAATAATAATAATAATAATATCTAACATTCATATTGCGCATTTTCTATAAAAATAATCAAATGCGCATATGGGCGTGGAACTTTTTCCTTTCGACCTAATTTTAATGTCCACATTCATGTGGTTAACACAGAAAAAAACGAGACCAATTTCGTTGCAAGAATTATTTGAAAATTTTATATCGGCGGTGAGAAAATGAGAAGTGCTAGAGGCCTCCAAGGTGAAAATGAGTGGCAGCGAAAATAAAAAGTTAACAGGAACACATACAGGTTAACCAACTCGGGGATTTCAAAGGGAAATGTCATATAACCAAGAGAGAAATCCGCGAACAACGCATGGAGTGCAGAAACCAATTGATTAAAACAACTTGTCTTTAATATGAGCTGCTTTGAGCTGTTTACGAAACTGAAACGCGACGATGAAACTAAAGCAAGTGTTCCGCTCATTTCTTTTGCTATTTGAGAACTATTTCTTTGGCCGTTGCTTGCAGTCATTGTAACGACTATCATGTAACGCGGGACCCGCACTTGACACCTAGAGATTTACAATTGTGATTTTGGCTGCATTCCCTGTAGCCAAACGTTTCTCAGATTTAGATAATCCAGACTGTTTCGATTTTCCTGCTAGCTGGAACAAAAATCTGAAATAAGATTGATCCATACAGTAGCTGCTTGATGCTCTGATCTTCTCAAAGACGCTAAATTAAGCGTCTTCTCTTGGAGGGATGGAAAGAAAAATTGCTCTTTAACTAGTGGTGGTTCATACTGATAATCGTCAACTTAAAATTCACTGGAATTTGATTCAAGAAACTTCAGAAGACAATTGCGAATTCTCAAGTGCTGAGAAGGGCGTTCTAAACACACACACACACCCACACACACATTGGACACTGTAGTTTTACGGTGAGAAAATGCAAGCGTTTTCGCTTCCCTATTGATTTAGAGTTACAGGGGAACTCGAGTTTAATATACTACAATCCTTTAGCGGCATAGAACAAAGGAGGAGTCAAGATAACTTTTGCCCGAACTAACCTTGAACGCCGTGTTTATCGATGAACGAGCACGATGTTGCAATCGAAAAGCAGTTTCGTTAAATGGTATAAAAATCTGAAACCAGATTGAGACACCAGTCTGAACGATGCAAGTGCGGAGGTGGATCGTTCAAATTGCAATCTTAGATTGGTTTAGTCCTTAGTGGAACAAAAAATCAAATTTTGGATCGCAAAATCCGGATTTCGATTGGTCAAGAGGAATGCAACTTTACACTTCACTAGCTCATCAAACCGTTTGATTGACAGTTACCGATTCTTTTACGAGAGTAGTCGGTATTAAACTGGCTTTCCGAAGCCATTATGCACCGTACCTTTGGTTGGTCAAGAGCTAGTACCTGTAACTTCCGCCAAGGACTTTGGCGTCACACTTGACTCGAAATTGACCTTCAATGGCCATATTGCTTCACCAGCGTCCTCTCCTTTGTCAACGTTATTTCAAATAAATAGGGTATGACACTTGTTCTCTAAAGATGTTCAGTACATAATCCTAAATTCTCTAGTATTTAGCAAACTGTTCTATTGCTCGCCGTATGGTCTGGAACTTCTAAAGAAAACATTCATAAACTAAAACTTGTGCAAAGCTTTGCCGGCCGAATACACACAAAAAAGTTTGATCAAATTACACCAGTCTTACATGAACTTGGTTTGCTCACCACCGAAGAGCTACTATGCTTACGTGGTGTACCTATAATCTTTAAATGTCTCAATGGTCTTGCGCCCAACTACTTAAGTACTAAGTTTGTAAACGCCCAGAAACTCACTCGCATTGCACTAGACAGAGCGTCCCTCAGTGCCGGTTCTCCGCCGCATAGTGTTCCTTTCGTTTCGTGGTGTCTAAATATTGGAACAGTCTTCCTAATGATATTAGAAACTCCGCCTCTGTTGAGGTTTTTAAAAGGTGTCCAGGCTTGAGATAATCAGAAGGCGGAAATAGAGTATTTACCCATAGTTTTTTTTATCGTTGTAATTAATTGCTTAGTAGCTTTCTATTTTTTCATATTTGTAGTTCTAGAAATCACATTTAATTGTCTTTTATACATTTTTAGATTTTAGATTTTTTTATACATTAGTTAAGTGTAAAAGTTCAATGTTCGGTTGCCTGGCTTATTAACTAGAAGTCCCGTAAGTTCTTAAAAATGAACAACTAACACATTCTGGATAATCGTGCGGTGTAACGCCGATAAGCTTTATTGGAAAAGTATACTGGGCCCAAAACATTAAACAATACACCATGAATAAATTATGGGAGTTTTGGATACGTGTCTATCAAAGAACACTAGGAGGCCAGGAAAAACCTAGCCCACGTGAAGCCGCACCTCTCCCCATTTTTCCTTTGTCGAGGGGAGAGTGCCGCTACACGTAGGCCAGGAAAAACCTAACAAAAAACCCGCAAAAGGGCGGGAAAAAAATATAGGAAACCTGGGTCCGAACCAAGCCCAAAACTCCACGATCCTTTCTACGATGTTATGAAAGGATAATAATTACAACATAAAGTTAAGCTTTTAAACACACATAGATTTTAGCAGTGACAACTGATAATAACTTAGATGCCACACACCCACTCAACAATGTCGTATCGAAATACCTCAATACATGAAATTTCATGTTATAATTAACAGCTAATAATATAAATCAAACAGAAGTCAATTATTTTCTAATACCACGCAGCCGAAGGAAATTTCCAGTAACAAATCAATTATTTAACTGCTCCATCGCTTTAACACAGCAAGCAAAGAAAGACTTGATAACTATCTTTTAATAATGCGAAATACTGATTGATTAGTATAAAATTTTGGTTTATTTTTCTTTTTAATTTGCTTAACTCTGTACAGTATTAGATACCAAATAGAAGATGGCTCTCTATTGCTGGTTTTCAGTGTCACGCCATTCAAAATAGATCAAAATAAAAATCAAAACCGTTCAATAGATAAAGTCCAGAATCTGGGAAATGAAAGGAGGTACATATACAAAGACCCTCGCAAAGATTCAGGTCAGAGGAATATTTCCTATACGAGATATCCAAAGAAATGTTTTACCCAAACTTATACAGGTTTGTATGGAGACGCCATGCTCGCGCTCACCTGCTGGATGAGCTCCAACATGGCGGACCGAAATCAACAGAAACATCAGTTACCGAGTTTTGCTACAAAAGCGTGAATTTATTCTTCGAGAAACTCATAAACATTAAAGTAATTCTATTTCTAATACATGAACTGTTTAGATAGCAAAATTTCCTGAAATAAGTCATTTTTTTAACCTACATGAAAGATCTCTTGTCCGTCATGTAAATGCCGCGTCACGCAAAAAAGTAGAAATTCAAGCGTCCTCTAGCACAAAACCAAGAAACCTTTTTGAAGCGAAACTTTGTGTGAAAATTAGTTTTAGCTGCTCTAATGCACCGTGGAAGTAAAATCTCGGTAGGATCGATAGTTTTTTAGTTTGAATTTTAGTGACGTCGTGTGAAAACCAACAATACAGACTCCAATGTTTTTTTGCCTGAAAGAAGAAAGACTAACCCCAACATTCACCACGACCTCTTTCATTCTTTTCCTTTCGTTTCCTTTCTTTTCTTGTTAAATCTTTTCTATCTTCTTTTTTTTCTCGGGGGAGGGAGTAATTCTGCACGATGCCCACTTTATGAAGGTTGCTGGATTTCTTCTTTTCTTTCTTTGGTAAAACCACCCTCTTTTTGGTTATAATCGGTAGGATCCATACGTGTTACTGACAAGGATAATCATTTATAAGCATACTGAAATTTATACTTCGCGTCAAATAAGTACGTGTAAATGGTGACGAGTGACCATTTGATTACCTAATTATATCATGGGTGGCAAATTACTCTCACAATCATTGTTCATCGAATTGATCATTTAGCGAGAACTCAACGCAATGAATACTTTATAGCTTAAATTTTAGCTTAAGTTCGTATTAAATTTTCACAATTTATCGACAAAATACCTTCTTATAGAATCCTTCTTGATAAGCTCTTTAGTGTGTTTAGGTCTTCTAAACCTGATATCTTCATTCACGATATTTTACTAAACTTTGCCGCCGTCTTGACACTAACACGTACGGTAGGTAATTATAAATTGGCGCTGAAATTTCGCGCCAAAATTAAGGAGCAATTTGTCACCCATGATATTACGGGGGAAAAAAATTAAAACCCATTTCTACTCAGCTGAGCTTAAACAGCGGGAAAAATCGTCTAATTATAAAGCAGGGTAACACCGTGTCCTTTTCACATTTACCTTGATTTAAACCAAGGCAGGAGCCCATCAAATGATGGGCTCCTGACCAAGGATAAAATTACACCATTACATCTAGAAAGTCGTTTAAAACCATGGCTTTTTGTCACGTGATCGTAAGTTCGTCAGTTACTACACTCGACTCGGCTGGTTCAAGGATAACAAGTTCGTTTTCAACTGGAGGCTTTGTGTCGCTCTGGGGAAGCTAAAAAGATAAGAAAAAGAAAGAAAGAAAGGTTCATTATGAAAAGAAACACTTCTTCCTCTTCTCTGCAGATTCTCCTTTGTTCTGAAGGTACTTCCTGCGAAGGGGAGATACCGTGAAACACTCCACAATGTGATCATCATTAGCAAATGGCTTTCAGACGCCCAACTCCTTGTTACAACTCATGGGAAAAAATGTCAATTATCATTTTAGGCACGCTCAATCGATTTTCTGAAATCGGATCGAAATTTTCAAAGACCCATGGTTTTCTAGGTCCTATTCTCCAGCCATCAAGGCGATAGTGCCATTTTCCCATAGAAAACGTAGACGCAAATAACGGCCCTGGGTATAAAAGAAAAAAAATAGTTATACTTACCAGGGATAGTGGGACTTTCAACTGCTCTGTTTCCAAAATTATCTCATTTGCACTTTCATCGATTAGCTCGGCCTTTACTTTCATGAACGACGCATCACTTGGTGGCAAACTAAATGTCATTTTCTCAGGCAATCGCATTTCCTCAATCTTCCGTCTATCAACCTACCATGAATAATATCAGTAAACGTTAAGGTCACTAAATAATCCCAATACTTGTGTAATTACGGAATGCCTATTACTATTAATTCGCGCACATATGCAACCGTCGCCCAGTAAACCCCTCTCCCCCCCCCCCCCGCTCCCCCCTCCCATTTTAGAGTGCCTGTCTATTGATTAGGAGCGTGAAGCGCCATTAGCTAACCAACCCAAATACGTTCCAAAAGACCAGTACAGTCATAATCAAATGAATAAGATCTTTCTTCTGTTCAAATGACCAAATCATTGACAATTTTATGTTTTCCTTGGCTACTTTAAACTATTTTCATTTAGAAGGGGACATAAAAGAATCCAAAACATTGTTCGAAATGAAGAGGAAAAGCAGACCCCAATGTGACTGTCATGGTCTATGTGACTTGTGCCCCTTTTCAATGCGGATGGGTGAGGCGCGATAATAATTTGAGGCGCTGGGCAGCTGCACATGTAAACGTCTGATCTCACCCCACTGATTTCTCCGCAATTCATGCAGCCATACCCTAAAAGAGAGGTGGAGGGAAACGTCCCAGGTATCTTTCTAGTAGGGTGATGACTGCTGCTGGCCCGAGGGGCTGTATGTTGGTCCACCTAATTAAAGGATAAATAACTTTTTTCTGTTTGTCTTTCTTCATCCAGATGTGTAACAATGTCTAATAACTAACTACTTGTGCTGCATGGAATACGTTTGCACTTGCACACTGGCCATGCATAATTTGGAACAAAATGTGCTTTGATTTTCCCATTTTTTTTATTAATTGCTTTTCCTAATAATAAGAGGATATTTCAATTTCATTTGCAGCTCAATCTGATTCTTTACTAATCATATAAAAAAGGTTCAGACTCCGGTTGTCTCCACATAACGCTGGAGAAGTTCAGTAAAGTTTGTGTTATTGGATCCACTGATGCTTGGCTTCCATAGATTTCATTTTTGTTTTGTAGTACCTTTACTATAAGTTTGCCCAAATTCAAAGGCTGCCAACATTTACCTGCGTATAGAAGTATTACCTTTTTCACTGCTTGAAAAGATCCCATCTCCAATTTCGCCACAAGAGTCCCTGGTCCCTGCGTTTTTCTCCAGGAGAAATTGTTTGAATAAACAGTGATTAGTGGGATCCTGATCTTTTCCTCCTAAGAAAGCAAGCGTTAAATCAACGCTTAGCAGTTAATTGGTGAGGAACCTTGGTTAAATGGGACAGACATTAAGTTTGAATGAATTATTTCAATGTAAAAAGGTGACTTGTGATAAAGGGGTCGATATAACTAAGAAGCTCAGTGAAGAATAACGTTGATGACAATGACAATAGCCAGTTTGTTTAAGCTGATGACGATTGATACTGATATGATTTTCATTCCTCCATCTGCATTTAACATTATGACGACGATAACCAATAATAAACAACAACCCATACATGATGTGGACAATAGCTAGGGTGCGAACTCGGCTACATTCTTATACCATCCTAGTTCCCTGAGTAGGTTATGTACCTGCAGAAAGGTTTTTCTGTCCACACCAGCTCTCGTTACGTATAGAAAAATCTGCTTGTGGGATACATTGTTCTCATCCAGCTCTGATTGAACGTGGCTGAAGATATCGATATTATACCAGTCATCTTCAGACTCAGAATCTGTGCATGTTGTTTGTTCAGCCAACGAGACATTGTCTGACATAGCTGCAGAAAAGGCTAGAGAAAAAAAAGGGAAATACTATTACTCTGTATATTAGCAGAAAGTTGGCATTTAACGTAAGAGAAGCTAAAAACGAGTCACAAAACAAAGAGGGGTTTTATTTTTTGATGTGGCATGGAAGCTAAATTTTTGACATCTTTCTTTGTCATTGATACGTATTAACACTGAGGTTACCCATTTACTTGCTGCTCACCCTACAGGCCATAGAAATGCTGAGAGAATTCGTGGCTTAAACCTTAATTAGCAATGACTAAATTCCCTTGCTCTTTATGTTAAAAAAACCCGCTACAAAAAGGTTTCTGAGCTTACGATGTCAGAATAAAAAAGACCAATGCATGGCTTTAGCTTTGCCTTCCAAGGACGCCATCCGCTGAAGCGGCGACAAGGTTATTAGCAGAGCCAGCATGATCATGTTTTTATCGTTGTTTTCTGTCAACCACAGATGAAACTGCAAAACAGAACAACTGTTTAACAATACCATCACTGGCATCATAGCTTGAAAGACAAATAACTTCTTATACTAAGTCTACCTTAGTTTATAGGGTCTTGGATAATGTCGTCGTTAATTGTTATCAATCGCTAGCCGGTGGCTATGTCGATTTCAGGCGGTATGGTAAAACTGGTAGGTAATTGACAGGGAGAGTCTTAGGACTACTTTAATCTCGTACCCAGGCCTTTTAGAAATTACGGCGTAATATTGATAAAAAGCCTCAGAGAAACATAAATGGATGCATTAATGAATGAAAGAAAAAGATATGTGAAAATGTAATACTCATGACGAACACGTTATTAGCTATTTTAAATAAATAATTATTGAGCTAATAGGGGTGTTCAAAATAAACTTTGAACAATGTGACGTTTTCCTACAGCTGTCAGAGTGTGTAATCGTAGCTCATTGATTCATCTTGATATTGAGACTTTAGGAATTTGTTACAAAGAAAACTGGATTACCTTTAAAACATGAAAATGGCAAAGCAATCCCTAGAAAATGGTCTTTTGGTATGTAACTTACGAAATGGAAACGATTTTTAAAGCAAATTTCAATTTTGCAATGTAAGCGATTTTCAAGTTCCCTTTAAGAACAGCTACGAAGTTACCTCGAGTAAGGAAAAGCTCTTGAATAAGCATACTCGCAAGCAGCGTGTGAATTCGAACCGAGTAATCTAATTGTTGATTATAAGCCGAAGTCAGGTCCAAGACATTCCAAAGGTTACCTATTACGGGAGCAGATGAAGTGTATGTGTGAACATTCTTCGATCCTATCATCTGTTTCAAGCCGGGTTTGGTACCGTTCTCTGATTTCAAGCTTTGGCCTCCTCACGTATAGAGAGGAACGAATCTTATTGCTTTAATTTATAGTACCTGGCGCATATCATCCCTTTTTTGATTGTATACTAGTTCATCCGCTGTTACGCAATCGTTTGGATGCGCTGACTCAATGAAGAAATCTTGAGTTTTTAACCGGAAGAAGTATCGTTTATGAAATATATAAATTTCTATAGGCTGTTACAGGCTCCACTATTAAAACAAAGAAGCATTCTGGTGTGGTGCATTAGCTAAAGAAACACAGTTTTTTGTAAGTCAAATCGATATCTAAAATTGAATTTAAGATTATGGTGTACAATGTTTAAGTGGTAAAGATAGTAATGTCTTCAAGGTATAGTTTTTAAAAGCAACGAAAAGAAAGAAATAGAGATGACAATAGTTTGTCAGTCGATGGAAACTCCAACCAAGAATGAAACCGAAAGCTTTAAATTTCCCGTCGCTTATACCGCAGACATGATTTACTCCATGTATTCTTTCCCATGGCCAACACGGGTCATTTCCCCTGCATGATACCAGACTAGGGGATTCCCCAAGCAGTATGTTAAGAACCTTTCAGTAAAAAGGTTAACTAGTTCTTTTGAATGAAAGCTTGCTATTCGTCTATGAGGGAATGAATCCCTTTGAAAAAATGTTAAATTTATTGTTATATTTTATTTGTTAATCGAATTAACACGTATTTTTGTCTGATAAAAGCCTGATAATGGCTTCGTGAGTGTGAATTTGATGGCGTGACGCTGACAATTTGGTGAAAAGGAACTTTTGCACGCAACCACGATTACGTCGACATCGATTACACATCATCGATTACAGCTGTAAAAAAGGAAAAAGAGCTTCAATATACTGTCTTCCTGTACATAAATATTAAGCTGCTATATACAGTGTATGTCAAATGTTATGGAAATTTTTTGTTGCCCCTAAAAGTTCAAGCAAGCGTTTGAATAGTAAAGACACTTACGTAAATATTATTCCTTTCTTTACCAATGTTTCGCTATCTGTTGTCTCTCGATGTGAAAGCGATGACTTTTCGATGATACAAGTTTGCTCAGTGATTCGAGTTCGTCTGGTAATTGCCGAGGGATCCAGACAAAACTCACCAGTACTGCACTAAGAAATACAGAGAGCCACAAAAGTGCCGGGGATTCCCCGAGGGATGACGTGGATAATATTTTAGCTTGTTTGATTCGATTTTTTCTCCCTTTCTTTCTTTCTTTCTTTCTTTCTTTCTTTCTTTCTTTCTTTCTTTCTTTCTTTCTTTCTTTCTTTCTTTTTTTCCCTTTTGTGTTAATAGAGGCTTTTCATTTTCAATGGGTAAGTAACCCGTTGACCACTTTTTCAGTTATAGCTGAAATTTTTTTATTTATTTTTTTATTTATACTTTATACATTTATTTTTCTTCGGTAGGATATTGTTAGTGAAATCCTTTTGACACAATGTACCTACATGAGACTCATAATCGATTTAGAGAAACACACATTATTAAAGCTAAATCCCAAAACATGTGCCACGATTGAACTTTGATAAAAACGTCTTCCCCAGAGATTTGACTTATGTTATGCTAGTTATCTTCCTGTATTTGACAAAGAGTAAAATTTACCCTGGCTCTGGGGGTACGTTCTCAAAATATCTAGGGTGAAATAAATCCCTACTCACGGCTTGATAAATTTCCTGGGACCTCTGGTCAATCGAGCAACTTTTGCTGGGCGAGCTTGCCCTTGCATACGAAGGAAATAAGACAAAAAGTATATATGGCATCCAATGTACGCAATGAACTTTTACTTTACGAACCGATTGGCTCATAAAGCGCCTGTCAAGCAAGCAAATTTGTATTCAGACCACTGCTTTTCAGGAAATTGAAAATACAAAGTTCATTACAAAAGATTGAAAAGTGAAAGCTTTCATATTTTTAAAGCTGGGAAAAAACCCTTCAGAGACCTGTTGTTCCGTGTCACGACTTCCTCTCATACAGAACAGGTTTTTAATAATGAAAAGTCCCTCAAGGTACGAAACCTGTTTAAACAGGAAGTCATTGATGAATAGATGCTATTTCGGTAGAGATTAAGAATGCTAGCAGAGCATGAAATAGCCATTATAAAAGCAGAAGCTGCAACAGAGTTCTACGCAGTACCAATAAACATTGCCGCTACAAGGTGCTGTCACTCCACGGAGTTAAAAAACGAACTAAATGGGTAAGTATAAATTTGAAATAAAATTTCTGCAAGTATTCCAGGTTGCTGGAAAAATTACGCTCGAAGACTGAGGCAAAAGGTTTGCAGATGACTCAAGAAAAGGGTTCTGACAGAGTAATTAATCTAAGCGCGTTTGTTTGCATATATTTTATATTTCATTTTATGTACATAATTATTTCTCGGTAAGATTATATTATCCTATACTTTTGTTGTCTTAACCGGACTCGTACGTAGTCACGTACGTAGGCCCCAAAATGTAAACGTAGAAAATAAATAAATTTAAGCAAAGAGAAAAGAAGCTCGTTAGATAAAAAAGAGAAACAGTTTCTCGTTCGAGAAAATATAAATATTTGAAACTTTGGGCAACAATTTCCCTCGATTAATTGATTATTTTCTTCGATTCTGAGCTATTTGTGATTATTTATTGTTGTAAACAGGACTAGAGAAAGATGAAGATTATAAAACAGAAGTCCAGATCAGCGGCCGCTATAAAATCCTCAGTGGTACCTCACCATCTCATCCTATTCTGATTGAACACTCCTGTTTAATGACACCCGGAAATGAGTGGGATATGGAGGTTAAATGTCGCCCCATATTACAAGGAGCCCAAGGTGTGTCCAATCAGGGAAATAACTGGAGAAGCTTGATGGTGGTTTACCCCGAAGCTGAAGTGAAATTAAAACACAATGACATCGAAGTCACTTTGCCGTCTCTGCAGGAGGACGTCGAGATCGCTGCGTTCGGAAGACCAGGAAAAGATGACAAGAAAAGAATGCAAATGGCGATCTTTGCTAAACGACCAAAACAAGGAAGAGACTGGAAGATTTGGGTTTATCTTGTAGATGATACAAGTCCAGCCTGTGAGGTATAGTGTGCTATTATGCTTATTTATTTGTTTGTTTGTTTAAAATGTTACCGCATTTCGTTACTCTATGATCATGATTTTATCGCCTTAGCGAGCCAGCCAGCCATTGATCACTCCCTTCCGGCAAAGTCGCTAAAGAGCTTTAATACCGCTAACCAATGTAATGCAAAACGATAATGCCAAGAGCACAATTTATTAATTCAAGTTATTAACATACACTGATACGAAAACTGATTTCTACGTTTTATTTCTTTTCCTCGTATAAAACAGAAAATGTTTCAGGATGAAGATGAAAAGGGAAACAGACTACTGACACCACTTGCTGGGATATTTGTGTCCAACAGCAATAAAGACATCACAATTGAATTCAGCAGACTGGAGCCTGGATGGAAAATTAAAGGAAGCAATGTAAAGGTACGAAAGGGGAATTTGATTGTCAACAGTTCCCTTCACGATATTGATTAAAATCCCACGCTTGTTATCCGCGGCATGTTTGGATTAGTTGGTAGAGTTCTAGTCTCTATAGCGGAGATGACTGGACCAATTTCCAGTACCAGTACCAGTACCAGTACAAGTAGAGTGGTAGTGGTAGTGGTAGTGGTAGTGGTAGTGGTAGTGGTAGTGGTAGTGGTAGTGGTAGTAGTAGTAGTAGTAGTAGTAGTAGCATTAGTAGATCTTGTTTTTAAATAAATTCCATTTCACTTTCCTTTTTAGACTATCAAATCAACTCATGCATGGAATTCCTCAGGAAACTCCGTAGATTTTCCACGTTGCTATTTCAAAATAAGTCACGAGAATAGTGCCAAGCATTCACTCTTCTGTGGAATAGAAGCTTCTCACGAAGGAGACAGTGCACAAGCAGAAGTTGTGGCGTATTTTGAACGAGTAAGTGTTGACAGAAAATAATTACTATTATTGCAACAATTTCGCCTGACTTGCCATAAATGCGCTGATAAATCTTATACTTACTTCTGTTGCTCTCCATCGAAGAAAAAGAGTATATTTAACCAAGCCTTCGGTAACCGCTGAACTTTTTCATCTTCGTTTTGTAGGAAAGTGGTCAGAAAATCGTCCAGCCCTCTAACAATTCTCGCAAACTGAGTAATACGTGGAACTTTGTTTCAAAAGGTAAACAGAAAATAATGTATAATCACTTTGAAGTACGATGCAACTCAGAGACCAAGAGGAGCTAAAAAAGACCTCTGCAAAATACATATCTCTTTTGACCTGTGTAATCTATTTTCATATTGTAGTCTAGTTTTTATCAACTTTTTATATGAACTTTCAAATTTCTTAATTATTTTTCTCACAGAGATTACCGCCAGGTTGCCATTTCATGATGTTTTGACTCTGCTTTGTGCACTTTTAGCTTCTGGCCTCAATACCACACACGTTACAGGTAAGCTTGCTTTATAATTTTCAATATTAAATATACGATGCCATAAACGTGTTTTGGATTGGATATCCTATTAAAGCGCCTGGTAGTAATAAACGATGCCATTGTATAAAACAAATGTGGGAACCATACGTTTGCTGAGATTGCTTGCTTGTTTCTGGAAAGACAATTACAGAAGTGTAAGTAAACCCTTTCAAAAAACTTGAAAATCGTTTACATGCGTCAGGAAGCATCAAAAGATACCCTGGCCCTCGATATAACAGCAAATACGATTCTTTTCATTTCACTTACAGCAAGCACAACAATCTTAATATTTTTGTTTTAAATTTTAACAGGATCAAATTCAACTTATCAGCAATTTACGACAAAGAAGGATTTTAAAGATTTTACCAATTCCAAGCCGCCTTACAACTTCATTAGAATGCCTCGTTCCGGGGCGCTTGTAAAGCGCGGGAAAGCAGGATCCGCCAGCTGCGGTTCAACTGTCGCACAAGATCATGCGCATTATGCAACTGCAAGAAAGCCAAACGCCTCGGAACGAGGAAATGCGTTACAGTTATTCCAAAAACAACATTCACAAGAAGTCTACTAGAAGAGTAAACAAGAAACAAGAACAAAGCCGAATGGAAAAGAGAAAAGGAAAGAAAAATAATAATAATGATCAGTTAACGCCGAGGAGACCGATAGTTTAGGTATTTACTGTTCGACTAAACCACAGCTTTTAGTGACCAAATTGGTTATTCTCATAATTTTGTCATTAGACTATAGAAGTACCAAATTTCGTTTAATTTTTCGTAAGAGACTGTTACTCGATTAGATTTTTATTTATTTATTTTTTTTGACCGCTTACTATGCTGTTTGTTGTTTAACGAAATCTAGCTGACTGGCCTGGCTCTATTGCGTTCATCAACATTCAACATGTTTCGTGGTTAGTTGAAATGTTTAGTGATTAGAAATCGATAGAAATAATCTGATTCAGTCAATATATTTCTTATTGATAAGTACTTTCAAGTTCATGTTTTTAAAAGTTAGTTGAATATATTTCATGATAAAGGTGTTGAAGCACACACGAGTTATAAATAAAACCTAAAATTTTAGAGAACAAAAAATTGACTTTGTTTTTGTCGTCAGCAATATATATGCTTTCTTTTGTTTTTGTTTATTTCTTTGTTTTTTCATTGTTTTGGCGGATTAGCCGTCTATGCACAAGTATGTCTAAAAAAGTGTCACTGAAAACGCATCTTTCTGAAAACGCTCTTAATCTACAAAGTGGGAAGTTTTGAAAGCGACCTTCTCTTTGGAAGAAAGTTCCTCGAAAGATGGATAAGTGTACGGTTTTCTGGTCTAAGAACATGCAACCCGAGGTTACAAAATACTGTTGATCCTTTACTACGAGATACAGTAATGAGAACACAAAATGTGACCCTAAGCAGTGCATAGGAATGTAAAATACAAAAACGGACAAAAAATTAATCCTGGATTAACGTTAATCGGCCATTCAGGAACCGGGCCCTGTAGTCGCATGGACTTTTGGATAGGCTTTTGTACATTATGCTTTTGCTTCCCCACTAAAATGCTCCACCTTAATGCACTATTTTTCCCACTAAAATGCTCGGTCTCCCCAAAAAAGTCACTAAAATGCTCGGATAATGCTCATTATACAAACGGTTTTTTAAATTAATTTCAAAGTTTACACTTACAAAAACGTGCAAGTGTTGCAAGTAACAACGACAACATGTACAAGTTCACAAATACAGCCAAAAAAACAGCTGTATTAGGTTTTTTGTGAATTTTGAGTTTTAGTCTTCATTTTGTTTAAAAAAGCAGGAGCTCATAGGCATGAGCTCCTGAAAAAGTTAATTTCTATTTTATTTTCTCGGAAAAAATTAATTTTCCGGGGAAAATGCCACTAAAATGCTCGAATAATGCTCAATGCTTTTGCCTCACTAAAATGCTCGAAAAAATGCTAGCATAATGTACAAAAGCCTACTTTTGGAGACGATGACGTCACAGTGTCTGATCCCGGGAGGATACAAATGGTTTTACAACGAGCTAGTCTCCCACGCAGCCGTTTTTTCACAGAGTCACGTTTAGGATTGCCAACGTTTGGCTCTGAAAATGAGATTCTGCGTTATGATTTTGAAAAGAAGCCTCTCGTCGGTCTTCAAAGCCCGTTTTATATTTATGATACTACATTCGAGACCGAGATCGAATAATAATAATAATAAATAATTTATAGCGGGGCTCCCGCGCGCGCGAAGCGCGCGTGGGACAGAGCCCCATACTCATGGAATATGGTCAACCTCTTTTCGCTTGGTTGTCACGTGACTGACCGAGCGTACGTACGTACGTACGTACGTACGCGTCTACAGATTGTACGGGTAGGGTAGGGGAGACTATCAAAAGGAAGTGAGGGGTGTCTAAGGCGTGTGTTGGCAAGTCCTCATATTTTTTATATGACATTCACAATATAGTCAATTGACAGCTGTCAAAACAGGATAGCCACTGACCAGTATCCCATGACCATAACGCGGGCTCATTTGTCAACTCATCGAGGTGACGTAATTTATTTGGAAGCTGTCCGCTGACCAGTTAATCGTTTTACTAGATCGCAAACAATATTCAATCTCATACTTTTTAGCATGGATATTATTATTAATATTTAGCTAGTTTGGGATCGGAGCACAGGAAATGTGATCAATTGACAGCTGTCAAAACAAGGTATCCGCTGACCAGTATCACTTGAGCGAATCGCGGGCTCAGGTGTCGACCCATCGAGGTCGAGTATTTTTTTGAAGTTATCCGCTGACAAGGTACTTGTTTTCAAATGATTGCAGGCTCAAGTTTAATTTTTTTTTTTAATTCATATGAAATATGTTGTGTTTATGTGCCGCACAATTAAAATTTTGATTTCAAACTAACCTCGGACGCGAAAATTCAGCCAGCTGCTACAGGCAGGGAAGACAGTTGCTTTTGACTTTTCTCGCCATGTTCACGCGTTGGTCACGCTTTACGTCCAATTTTTATGCTCTGATTGGTCAAAATTTGACAGGTGATAACTGCGCAAAATTTATGCAGCATCTTGAATCTTGTTTACTTTGACAGCTGAAGCTGACAGAGTTTTGTGTCAACTTGTGATGTTTTTAACTTTCTTTTTCCACTGGATGTACAAAATGAAATTCAGATTCTATCAGGAGTCTTCTGTTATTCATGGCTAGTTTGTTTATATTGAGGGCTTAAAACTGGATTTACTAATTCTTCAGAAAAAGGTTGAAGCAAATACAAGCCTTCTGTCGACGAAATGCAAATTACAAGAAACCGCTTTTAGCGCCGAGCTCCTCGATTACAAAGAGAGGTATGAGAAGGTGTTATCGACATTATCTAAAAAAGATAATGAAATTGAGGTGTTGGAGGAAAAGTGTTTTTCCTATGAGAGCCAAGTTTTGTCCTTGCAACAAGAAAATGATTCTCTTAAGCTGGCTATGAAGATCATTATGCAAGAAAGAAGCGAGGGCGAATGCCGCCAACAAAAGATATGTGATTGTTGGTCCCAAGTGGGCACACTTGGGAAAAGTGTGAATGATAAACATATCCAGCGGCCGTTGGCGGCCTGCAATATAGAAACTCAGAACAGATTTGAGCCCCTTAGAAGTGAGGTACAATTCCAAGTGAGAAATGAGGACAACTATACTGCAAATAACGAAGAAAGTCGCCAACAACAGCAACAGCAACATTCACATGTTGATTCATCTGAAGCGAGCCGGGCATTTGATTCAATTCCAACTAGTCATAACCGCTATCAGGCCTTACTTGTCTCTTCTCCTTCGAGTCAAGTATCCTCTGAGATGCCACTGCATCAGTCTGGAGCGCACGCAAATACCTCTCGAGTTAGTGCAAATAACTCCAAAAGCGGTGAAGTCGGAAAGACAAGACCCATAGTGCTTATTGGTGACTCAATGATAAAACACATTGATCCAAAAAAGCTTTCGCAAAGACATGTACATAAATTCTCATATCCCGGGAAAACCACTGCTGAAATAGCTGAAGCTGTTGACAACATCGCTGTTGCATCCGCGGATCCTTCTCACGTCATCATCCATACTGGCACCAACAATCTTCCATCGGAGTCTGCCGATTCATGTGTCGCCGATATCAAGAGCCTTGTATTGAAGGTGAAGAGCAAGTTTCCAAATTCAAGCATTGGTCTCTCGGGTATAGTCTACAGAGAAGATATCAACGTCGATGCTAAACGCATTGAAGTTAATGAGAGGGTCAAGCTCACAGCAGTAGATGATAACTTTACTTATATTGATAATTCGGTTATTGACGCCTCAGCATTAAATGGTAGTAGACTTCATCTGAATGCCAAAGGTTCGTCATTGCTGGCCGTGCAATTTATTAAGTTTTTAAGATCTGGTTCTGGCAAGTATAATCAGTCTCTTAAGGGTTTTCAGTCCTCAGCTATCCAACAACTGGTAAAGCTTCTGATGGAACTGGGAAACCTTCCCTCTCCAGCTCGCAACAGGAGACGCCCACGCTAGCTTCTCAACCGAGTGACGTATCATCAGGTATTCCTAATCAAAACGTTGATTCATTTGAAAGTACAATTCTCTCTGATTTTCTTCCTTCTGGTCGTGGTTTTAAAATTGCAGGTTTAAACATTAATAGTCTTACAAAGCATATTGATGAACTAAGAATTCTCCTTGCCGATCGCTCCATTGATATTCTCTCAATTAATGAAACTAAACTTGATGACTCTATCAATAGTTGTGAGGTCCAAATACCAGGCTATGAATTTATTCGTCGTGATAGAAACAGACAAGGAGGAGGAGTAGGTTTTTATATAAAAACCTCGATTAATTTTGGAGTTCGCTCTGATTTGAATGCACCCAGTCTTGAAAATTTATGTATAGAGATTCGGAAACCAAACTCCAGGCCATTTCTGATAGCCACTTGGTACAGACCTCCTTGCTCCTCAATTGATTTATTTTTACATTACGAATCATTTCTTGAGAAATTAGATTCCCTCGGCCTAGAATATTATCTGCTAGGTGATTTAAACTGTAACCTGGCCTCTGCACAATATGATTTAAATACTCGACGCTTATGTGAAATTTCTGATTTATTTGGGCTTCAACAGCTTATAACTGAACCTACTCGCATAACGGAATCCTCTTCAACATTAATTGATTTAATTTATACAAACTATACTGACAGGGTAGTCTGTTCCGGAGTCTCTCATATTGGTATCAGCGATCATAGCCTTATTTACGTTTATAGGAAATTATCTCTCACTTTTCCTTCAAAAGGGCACTCAACCATTTCTTATAGAAATTTCCAAAATTTTAATAGAGAGAGTTTTCGTAACGATATCGCTCAGCAAGACTGGTCCTGTAATGTTTCTGAAGATCCAAATGTTTTGTGGACTGACTGGAAAACGAAGTTTTTGGATATTGTTAATATTCATGCGCCACTCCGAACTAGACGTACTAGAACAAATAAAGCACCCTGGATCAATTCAGAATTAAAGAAAGGCATGCGTGATCGTGATGCTGCCAAAAGAAAAGCAATTACATCGAATGATCCACACGATTGGAAAAGGTACAAAAAGTTGCGCAATATAATAAACAATGACATCAAAATTTCTAAAGCATCTTATTATTCTAATGCATTTATTCAATCTAAGGGTAATCCTCGAAAAACGTGGCAAACCTTTAATGAGCTTACATCCCGTCGTGTGAATAATACAACGGTGAAAGAACTGAAATTGAATGATACCATTATCTCTAATTCTAGTGAGCTTTCTGATGCTTTTAATGACCATTTTTCAACAATTGGGCCCAGACTTGCTAATGAAATACCTCTAACTGCTGAAAATAATTCAAGTTATATCAATAATGTAAAGGTAAATAACAACAATTTCAGCTTCTCCTCGACTAACTGCAGCATTGTTTTCTCACATCTAAACAAATTATGTAGATCTAAAGCAACTGGTCTTGATAATATTTCTGCTAAAATTGTACGTGAATGTGCTGATCTTATTTCAGTTTCACTATGTGATCTCTTTAATAAATCTTTAGTCTCTGGTATATTTCCTGATGATTGGAAATGTGCTAGAGTTACTCCGTTGTTCAAGGAAGGTGAGCCATCTGATCTGAATAATTATCGACCTATTTCAGTCATTTCCGTTATAGCTAAAGTGTTTGAAAGGATTGTTTATGATCAGTTGTATAACTTTTTGACCAATGAAGATATCATTTCTAATCATCAATCGGGTTTTCGCTCGTTACACTCAACTGCAACTGCCCTTCTGGAAGCTACAGATAATTGGGCCTTTAATATTGATCGTGGCAATATTAATGCTGTGGTTTTCCTCGATTTAAAAAAGGCTTTCGACACCGTTGACCACGATATCCTTCTAGCTAAAATGAACCTTTACGGAATACAAGGTACAGCTCTTGATTGGTTTAGGTCGTATTTAACTAATCGTACACAACGATGTCTTGTTAACGGTTCTCTTTCTAGAATCTGCTCTCTTAAATGTGGGGTACCGCAAGGAACAATCCTTGGCCCCCTTTTATTTCTTATTTATATTAATGACTTGCCAAACTGCCTTACTTCGTGCCAGCCTAGAATGTATGCCGATGACACCCACATTACTTATGCTGGCGTTGATGTGAATTCAATACAGTTAACTCTGAGTCACGATTTAGATAACCTAAACAAATGGCTTATTTCCAATAAACTTACTTTGAACACTTCTAAAACTGAATTCATGCTAATTGGCTCCAGACAAAAATTGAGTACTTTGTCGAACCCACTTGAGCTCTCGATTAATAATGTTCCGATAGAACACGTTTCCTCTGTCAAATCGCTTGGAATATTTATTGATGAAAATCTACGGTGGCAAACACACATTGATAAATTATCTAAAAAGGTCGCTTCCGGAATTGGAGCAATAAAAAGAATTAGACCTTTTGTCCCTCCACCTACCCTTCACTATATATACAACTCACTAATTCAATCTCATTTCGATTATTGCAATCTTGTCTGGGGTAATTGTGGTAAAACATTATTTGACAGGCTACAGAAGCTTCAGAACCGTGCCGCTCGCGTTTTAACCTTCTCTAGCTATGATGCTGATGCTAACCGTTTGATTAGACAACTCGATTGGAAAGACTTGAGCACTCAATTTCAAATACAGAAATCCATAATGGTATACAAGTCTTTAAATGGCCTTGTTCCTGAATATTTATCATCTAAGTTTGTTAAACGAAATGAAACGCGTTACTCCCTGAGGGACTCTGTTAACAAACTATTTGTCCCATTTCCGCGAACTAATTTCATGAAAAACAGCTTTACTTATAGCGGAACAGTTCTCTGGAACAGCCTACCCTGTCATGTGAGAGAAGCCGAATCTCTTAGTCAATTTAAAAGATTAGTTAATGTTCATTTTTAATGTTATACACGGCATTCATGAAAAACAGGTTTTAGTTAGATTAGTTGTAGTCAGGTTTTGAATTTTGTTTAGGATAGTTAGGTTATTTTTAATTTTTTAAATTCCTGATGGATTTTACCGTGTTTAAATAAAGATTGACTTGACTTGTTTATTGGGTTTTTGGTTGAGTCAAAGTCGGAAATCCGATTTCGGATGGCATCGTTTTCGTTTTCACCTTGCTTAATGCGTAAGAGGGTTGCAAAGTCTGAAGCGATACTGGCCTTCCTTGATACCTTTCAGGAGCTGCATCTCGAGTGGTAAGCCTAAGTAATTATTGTATCTGATGTTTGTTTTTTATTCCTAATTTAATGAAGTCGAGCGTAGTTTATGCGGCTATTTTGTTTACGCACGTTTGTAAGATTTGAGACAATGATCTGACCGCGTATCAGGTTTGTTATAAGCTTACAGATCTTTAAAAAGCCTTTAGACATTTTCTCACCGCAAATAGAAAGAAAACGTTTCAAGGAATATTTAGTTATAATTCTGACTGTAAAAGAAAGGTTTGAGCGATTTCCTTGCCTCGAGTTCGTCTTTGAAAAAAGCAAACACCGGGAAGCCGGCTTAAAACACAAAATTCAGCTTTAAGCTCGAAGACTCAGGATTTTTAGAGACACTTTAATACTTGTCTTCCTGAATGAAAATTGTCGTCTCTGTATATGTTTCTCCGAATTATATTTCTTTTATTAATTGTTAGTACTGTCTCTTGTAATTTTAATCGCTGTGTCGATTGTTTTCAGTCGTTCAGTGAACAACGCTTCCCGGAGTACTCAAAATGCCGCGCGTTAAACCGTTTTAAAATAAAAAATAAACATAATAAATTCTTTATTATGTTGGAGTGTAACTCTGTTAATGTTCATTCAAACACTCGCCACTGCTAGCACTGCAAAATTCAGAACCGGCTGGCCGTATAGATGATTTTGAAATTTTTTTTTAACGGTTTAGCTAAAGCCCACGCGTGCTGCGATCGTCCTGAATATTGAATGATAGCAATTTGTATCGCAATATTGTGAAATACTGCATTCTGTTGTGCGAGGTCTGTATGATAAAAACAGTGCCTCATAGTACTGTTTCATCTCAGATGTGATGTATAAATGATATAAAAGGTTGGTTTACAGTCGCACCCAGATTTGTTGGCAAGATTTTGTAAAGTAAACTTGTCGAACGCAAAAAATTCGGCCAGAATTTTTTTTCCAGGCCTTATTAATCTAAGGCGGTCATGAGCCATTATGGCTCTTAATAAATGTGATCGAAGATGATTGCCAGTTTTTGGGTGTACTTATGAGGCTATCAACTCGATGTGAGATTTGGTTCACTCTTGGGCTGCTTGCAAATTATTTTTTGTAAAATCACTTAGCCTTTCCATGAAAAGTCACACGAATGTGCTCTAAAGTTAACTGAATTGTGAAATACAAGTTTATTGTTTGATTTAAATTATAAATTTATTAATGGGAGCCTCGCTTTTAGCCCTGGCTAAATCTATATATTATAGCGCTATTCAGCTACTCTTTCATAGCGCTTTACAATGATCAGGTTAACGTAGAACCTAAAAGCTAAAAAAATCTATTAAAATACCGAGATAAATTAGTTACAAAGCTTAAAAACTATAGATACATATTATACACAAAATGAAAGTTCAAAATCTAAGGTCTAAAAATACTAAGATAAAATCACAGATAAAAAAAAGACAAAAGAAAAAAAAACGCCCAAAAAAACGCTTAAAAACCATAGGCGTCTTTAAAAAAATAAGTCTTCAAACGTCTTTTAAAAATAGCGATTGATGGAGATTTACGAATGCTAAGAGGCAAGTTATTCTATTGCCTTGGCGCGGCAATGCTGAACGCCCGATCTCCATAAGTCTTTAGTATAGCCAGTGGCACAGTAAGCAGTTCTTGTCCACTGGAGCGTATATAGTAAAGACCGAGAGCACTTACAATGGCTCAGGAGACTAGAAATGTAAGATGGCGCTTTGCCATTGAGTGCTCTATAGACTAATAACAGGAGCCTAAAAATAATACGTGAATGTACGGGGAGCCAGTGTAGCTTGAACATTATTGGAGTAATCGAATCATACTTCCTTGTTAACGTGACAGTGCGAGCAGTGTGAATCTTTTCAACGTTGGCAGTGAAAAAGTCAGCAAATGAATCAGCAAGTAAAGCATTGGTAAGAACCTTATAAATAAATAAATAACTTTAATAGCGGAGCTCCCCGCGCGCGCGAAGCGCGCGCAGAGCGGAGCACCATGGGTAAGAAAATTTGGTTATGACGTAGCGTACGCCCGCCCGCCCACCCGTACACACGCTTCATGTAAGTCGATGTCAAATGTCACAAAGGATCTTGCACAACTTGAATAGCCTCTTAGTTATGTAAGCCATCCGTATGAGTACGATTAGATTGACAGCTGTCAAAATTAGGCATCCGCTGACAATTATCACATGACTATCTCGCGGGCTCAGATGAAAGACCAGTCGTTTTGCCCCTACATATAAGCGGATATAATATGTCTCACTTACCACTTCAACATAAAAACAAAATTACGCCGAGCAAGACTCGGCTCAAGTCGTTTAAAGATATATTGGCAAACCAAATTAAGGTCAATTGACAGCTGTCAAAATGGGACATGTGCAGACCACTATTAGAAAACTAATAACGTGGGCTCAGATTCGCTCAGGTACACGATCTGGCGATTTCCACTACATGCCAGACGGATATGTCTTACTCACACTCGTAGTCTGTTAATTCGAATATTCGCCATTCTAATGAAGGTTAATTGACAGCTGTCAAACTAGAGTATACGCTGACCATCATCACCTGAGTGTATCGCGGGCTCATTAGTCTATCCATTGAGGTCACGAAGTGTTTAAAGTTTTGCGCTGATATTTTATTTGATCACGGGCTCAATTCGAAGTCCCATAGCTTAGAAAATCGATCCATCTTAGAAAATTCGGCAATCACGTGCCCGTACACCGACCACCCGACATTCCGTCCGTCCGCATCACAGGTATACTAATGTTTAATCTCACACTTTCTAGCTAGTTTGGGAGCTTGCAACCTGATATTGTACATCCATGTTTTGATTAATTGACAGCTGTCAAAATAGTGTTTCTGCTGACCAGTATCGCCTGACCCTATCGCGGGCTCAGTTATCGACCCACTGAGTTCTAGTGTTTTTTTAGCGTATCCGCTGACAGGTTGCTGCAGGCTCAAGTTCAATTTTTTTAAAAAGCATATGAAAGTCGAGTTCATGAGCCGCACTTTTAAAATGTTGATTTCGAACTGACCTCGGACGAGAAAATTCAACCGGCTTTTACATTTACATGCGGGGAAGGCAATCACTTTTGACTCTTCTAACTGTCACGCGTTGATCACGCTCTACGTCCAATTTTTATGTTCTGATTGGTCAAAATTTGACAGGTGAGTTCATGCGGAAAATTTATGCAGCGTCTGGAAACTTGCTTACTGATAGCTGGAGCTTACAGAGTTTTCTGTCATCTTGTGACGTTTTAAACTGGCTTTTTCTACTTGGCGTACAAAATGATATACAGTTGCTATCAAGATTGTTCTGTAATTCATGGCTGGTTTGTTTATTGCGCTTTTTGTTGACAAATGCACCGCTTGTCAAAGTCATTGGAAATCCGATTTCGGATGGCATCGTTTTCAAAAATGAGCTTACTCACTTACCCTTGTTTGAGGCGTAAGAGGGTTGAAAATTCAAGAACACTTGATGACCTTCAGAAGCAGCATCTCGACTGGTAAGCCTGAGAAATTGTTGTCTTTAATGTGTTTTTTTTTTTCGGTTTCCTGAAGTCAAGCGTATGGTTTATGCGGCTTAAGTTTACACACGAGCAATGATCTAACCTACAATAGTATCAGGTTTAAAAAGCCTTTAGACATTTTTTGACCGCAAATTCAAAGAAAATGTTCCGAAGATTATTTACTTATGATTTTGGCTGTAAACAGAAAGCTCTGCGCGATTTTCTTGCCTCGAGTTCATCTTGAAAAAGAGCAAACACCGGGAAGCCGGCTTAAAACATAAATAAGCTTATGCTTACCTGACTCATGATTTTCAAAGACACTTTACTCTCATCAATACTTCTCTTCGTGAATGAAAATTATTGTCTCTGTACATGTTTCACCGAATTATATTTATTTTATTGATTGTTAGTAGTCCCTCTCGCAATTTTTATCGCTGCACCGGTTGTATCCAGTCGAACATAAACATCTCATGATCATAGGAATACTCAAAACGCCGCGCGTAAATATCACTCGCTTTTAAAGATTACACATAACAAAACCGTACGCAGTTTAATAAATAAAGGGAAATAAAACCTAAACATAACAATTTATCTATCATGTTGAAGCGTAAATGGTAACTCTATTAATCGCACTGCAAATTTGGTGCCTGTCAAAAGTGAGCCCCGTCCGGCTGGCCGAAAAGTGATTTTGGGAATTTTTTTATCGTTTTCATTAAAAGCCCATATTACCCTGCATATCACATAGGACCAGATTTTTCTAACTGAAAGTCCTGGCATTATAGAATTCTCTTCATGAAAACGTTTTATAATTAAATGCTATAATTTGTTGTGCAAAGGAAGTGCGTGCTTTGATCGTCGTGGATATTGAATGAGTGCAAATTCTCTTGCAAAATCGTGAAAAACTGCAGAATTATAGGTTTAAATAGGGCAAAAAAGAACAAATTCTGTCCGAGGTCTGTATGATAAAAACAAGGGCCTCATAGTACTGTTTACCTGAGACGTGATGAGAAAAAGTATGTTTAAAAGGCTGGTTTACACGCAACCAGATTCGTCGCCAAGATTTACTAGTAAACTAAACTTGTCGAACACAAAAAATCCGGCCTGATTTTTTATTTTGGCCTCTCTTTTTGACAGAGGAATGCAACGTGTAAATTGGCTGCCACCAAGGACTATCGTGGCGCGTATGTTTCTTAAAATTATATTTCGGGGTTGTCCAATTATCCATAGTCTCTCAAACGGAGCAATGTTGGAGAGAGTGGTGAATGCCACATTATGATGCAACAGCTTATGCAAATACAATACACGAATAGGTAGGTCTATTTGTTTTCCAGGCCTAATCTACTGTGATCAAATACTGCTATTTTTGGGTGTACAAATAAGACTATTTAATAACTCGATGTAAAAGCTGTTTCACTCTTGGACTGTCAAATTATTTTTCTCTAAAAACACTTATAGCTTTTGCCTCAAACGTCAAATGAATGTGCCCTGATCTGTGGATTACAAGTTTATTGTTTGATTTAAATTATGAATTTATTAACGGGAGCTTCGCTTTTAGCCCTGGCTAAATCTATATATTAGTAACATCCTCGTGAGGTTTTTCAGGAACTATTTACAAACTATTTCCAATTTGTAAAAGCAAAAATGACAATAAAAACTCGAAATGACAATTTATGATGGTATTCTACTAAAATCTAAAGCTTATGAAGGAAATGTCTGCCTCAATAGTGTGTCTTTCAGGGCGCGCTTGAAAGATGCCAATGAGGCACTTTGCCTAAGTTCATTATGCAAGTTATTCCATATGTAGGCCCCTCTGTAGGAAAATGTGCGCTGGCCTATAGCTGTTCTGTATAGCGGAATCTGCAAAGAGTTCCGTGTACGAGTGTTACGAGTATGTATATTTGAGCGCTTGGTAAACTTGCTCGTTAAGTATTGAGGCGCAAGATCGTTCTGACATTTAAAGGTCAAAACGGAGTCTCTATAGAATAATTGTTCTTTAACAGGAAGCCAGTTTAGCTCTCGAAGCAAAGGTGTTACGTGGTCAAACTTCCTAGAGTTTGTTACGATCTTGCTGGCAAAATTCTGAATAGATTGTAATCTGTTTATATTCTGGAGTATAGTATTAGACCATACAGATGAGCAGTAAAGCATCTTGCTAAAGACTAATGATGTTATTAAAAACTCTAGTGTTTCCTTGTCGAAGCTCCTTTTGACTCTATTTATTTGGCAAAGCTTTGCGAAACAAGATGACACTACACATGAAATATGGTGATCGTAGGTCAGATGGGGGTCAAGAAAGACTCCCAAGTCCTTGGCAGAGTCTGTTGGCTTCAGTGTTTTACCTAAGAATACCACTCTAGGGTCTTCTGGTAACCTGCTTAACATCTGTCTGGTACCGAGGAAAAGGAGTTTAGTTTTATCGGGATTGATAAGTAGATGGTTCTCACAGCACCATTGAGCTACACTGTGAAGGTCTTGTTCGAGCTTTTCAATGGCAGCATCAAGCTCAACGAGAGGAAATGACATGAATAGCTTTGAGTCATCCACATACGATTCTAGGTTGCAAAACGTCGGTGACGTGGGTAAATCGTTGAGATAAATGCAGAACAACAATGGTGATAGGATTGCGCCTTGAGGAACTCCGTGAGTTATAGGTAGAGTGTCAGAGTAGGTGGAGCCAATTCTCACGTATTGCCTGCGACCAGTTAAATAGCTCTTGAACCATTTGACAGTAGAGGAGAAGGTGGATATCGCGTCTCATGAGATTTCTAAAAGCTTGTTTACAGTTCTAAACAGCACTCTTTGATCTGAGGAATGCTCATTAATTAATGATGTATAATAAGTAGATTTCAGTGAACTAATCAACTCGTTGACGATTAATGCAGTGCAACCACAGTTGTTACAAAAAAGAGGATGTATTGCAAATTAGATAGGTACTCCGGGTGCCTGACAGCTTCCATGCGCGGGTTTCGGTTTCGGTCAAGTCTTTATATATAGTGACACACTAGAAA
Source organism: Porites rus (assembly GCA_964035705.1). Taxonomy (NCBI): domain Eukaryota; kingdom Metazoa; phylum Cnidaria; class Anthozoa; order Scleractinia; family Poritidae; genus Porites; species Porites rus. Next base: position 30,408,785 of record OZ037992.1, read on the forward strand.
AGCCTCTGCACTAAAGCGCTATTGCTTTGATAGCGAAGAACCAATTGCGCGCCATTGGCTCCTAATACCACCTAGTGGGGACTTTGAATCTAACAGACGCTAAAGCTAGGGCACCACAGGAAACAATATTTCAAACTGCGTTGTTTATAGAAGGATAACAATCCACTTTGTTCTTGCGGTGGCAAAAAATGCTGAATGTTTTGTGACAGTACCGACGGAAAGTATCAGCCAAAGGGATCGTTTGACGAACGAGGGTGATTTGGCGCGAGGTAAACAACTGATATGTGTAATTTCATGGTCGCAGACTATGAGTTCTGGTGATCTGTTAGTGGAATCAGTGGGTATCCCAAATTGCACCAAAAATGTTAGCAATGTCAGCTTACATTATTGCAAATCAGGTTTCGCATGGAAATTTTTCAACATCATTAGAACTAAAGCACTAAGACCATTTCTACCATTTCTTCACGTGACAGAGTCCATATGATCACCATACTGCGAGCAGTGGTTTCTCCAGGCCGGAAGCTACGTCACACGAAGGGAGAAAACCTACTACGAGCGAC
>OZ037992.1:30411844-30464344 GCA_964035705.1 Porites rus
GTGGTACACTTATGACCGCCAATCTGCCGCATGTTTTTGATATGGCTGCCTCGGTAACCCGAACAATAAAAAAACTCATTTTGGTCATAAAATCTTTTATTTCGATAGCTAGCTATGCTGAATTTTCAACAGCGCCTTGTATTAGGATTCTGTTTAAAAAAACTACACGAAGCTTCCAGAAATCCTAACTTTAACTGACCTCGAAAAACCTGAATAAATAAAAATCTTTTTAGCCCTAATAATTAGTGTTTCTGCGAGCTTCTTGGGGGCCCTTATATGTTTGGATTTATGTTCCTAATCACGTCTTAAAGATAATAAATACGTATTTGACATTTCTACTCTTCGCCACGCCCTACCAGTCTGATAATAATGGATTATGAACTGAGAAGTGACCTCGTTCCGAGAACTTTGGCCATATGGCCCTCTTTTTCCTTCTTGCCTTAATACTCTTTAATAGGATTGCTAGAGAAGCTTAATATGCTCTAAAACAAGAGCTGATTGGTGTACTACGCGCAGTTCATCACCTCGGTACTACACAGTAGGAAGGAACGCTAAGGGTTAGGTGAATATCGACAAGTTTTCAGATTTACAGTAGGTGCTGTTCTTTGGTGTTGCGCAAACTGCTGTTGGTTAGGTATCTATCTGCGTGGTAGGTATTGCGTGGTTTCTTTTCATTTAAATAACAAATTAAAGAAATGACTATACTATACCTTTCTTCCTTCGTCCACTGAAAATCTCTGTTCAAAAGCTTCACGATCATTCAAATCGCTTGGTGGAGGGGCCTTTAAATCGTGTTTCGCCCACTCATCTAGGGCGAACTTATTCACTGCCAGGTACAAACGGACTGTACCAGGTTCACTTTCGGTCAGCAAACAGCAATAGAGACCATCAGATGTGAATTTGGTGAAGAGGTGGCGAACGGAAAGGAAGGTAAGAGTTCTGTCAAGAGATTAAGTTTTTAGTACAACTCAATAATACAACTTGTTCACCCCTTTGATTTTGTTTCTACATTGCTTAAGACATTGCTTAATATTTTAGGTGGCAAACAAGGTGTTTTGTGGGAAATACGAAAGAAACAAATGCACTTTATGACCCCTATTATCTTTGTATGAACAAGTTGTGAGAATAATGATAATTAAATGCTAATTACAATGATAATTTATGATAATGATAATAATTATTATTATTATAATGATAATGATGATGATGTTGATGATGATGATGTTGATGATGATCATGATGATGATGATCATGATGGTGATGATGATGGTAAAGACAGTGACGATGACGATGACGATGACGATAGTCATAACAATAATTTAAAGTTACAATGTCCTTTATTGGATATTATTGGATCACATTAGTTACCTGTGAGCTCCCATAATTAGGGTTGCATCAGATCCATGACGATCCACTCCAGACTTAAGATGCCAAACGTCCACATCGGTCTTCACAAACACTGCTACAAAATCACTGTCTTCAGAAAAACACGGATAAGAGCCGATTTCTGAGGAATGTAACAAACAATTTATTTTTATAGGTTTTGAAAAAAGCATGTCAGACAAAGGACGAAACCTTGACATGGACTAGACAGCCACGTTTCAAGTTAATTTGGAGGAGGCTTGCGATGACGCCACTTTAACATTATTAATAATAAAACTTTCTTTATCGAAATCAAGGAAAGTCATAATTGCAATAAGAATGCATTTTCTGCTACATTTTGTGTATGGTTTAAAACTTTGCACCATAATTATTTTTTTTTAACCAGAAGTAAAAAGAAATCAATGCTTTCCTGAGTGTAGGTCTGTTCGAATGTCACACTAGATTACGATATATATAATATATCTAAAGTTCGGTTTCCATCTTTTGTCGGTTTTCCCACATAAGACTGACCACAGTGGCTCCTCTTTTTGGATAAATTAAAGTGACAGTGAAACAACATTTAATCATTTTCTACAGGGTCTAAGTTGTTCTACCTCCTGCACCTGAGGCTGGATGGAGTTGGTGTAGTCTGTGCACAGGTGCAAAGGCTTGCCAAACCCATGTCTCAGTCGCAGAGCAACTCACAGCTATAACTTATCATCGCTGGAGAATGAACAAACTATAACTGTACCGTCGTGATCCTGGGCAATTAAAGAAAACAAAGTGACACTCAGGTCTGAAGGAGTAATTAGGGTAAAAGCAAGGCTGCGATGCGACCCCACATGAAAGTAGAGAAGTAGTGTAACATAATCGTGATCCTAAGTGAAGGAATAACCTGAAATGAGTGTACGGACCACAAATTGTTAAGATGAATTGGAAAAATGGACTTGAACCTCCAACTGGAAAAAACTGCTCCAAGGATGCTACTCTTTACTTCTTTTACTGTATCTTTTTGATACCCATATCCGTGATGACAAGAAGATACCCTTAATCAATTATTCCTTGATATGATCGAGGTAAAACATTTTAAGCTGGTGTATTAATCAACTTGCAATGCTTTAAACGAACTGGAATATTATATATTTGATTATTGGAATAAAGAGCTACTTGATATTGGGATTATCAAATTGAAAAAGAAATCCTTTCTTCATGCATGTACATTATTCGAAATAACAATAATACTCCGCAAACTAGACAGCTACCGCAGAGTAACTATAAAAAAAAAATCACCGAGCGTAGCACTAAGGTGTTCGGTTAGGAACTGGGATGTGTACGTAAGGAACAACAAAAAAACAGTTTTTAAATTGAAGGACGATGATCTTGGCTTAGATATTGCTGTTTCAAAAAGTCACGCCTTAGACTGTCGTTATTGACCTTACTTACCGGCAATTTGACGACTTTGGGTGATGGCATGTTTCTGGTATCCCATAGTTGAACGGAGCTGTCATCGGATGCAGTGGCAATCAAAGGATGACCACTTTCCCTGCTACCAATACAACAATGTCGAACTGCAGCTGAATGAGCTGTTAGGGTTTCCCATTCAGGGTGTTTATCATACGGCTTTGGTGCCATGCAGAATACCTTGAAAAAGGATTCAATAGCATAACAAACTCAAACAAACCTCATATCAAACCTCGGACGTACAAGCAGAGTCATACCCCCACCATGGTACCAGGGGGCGGGGAGGGGGGTGGGGTTGTTGAAGGAACCCCAACCTAGAGTTTTTTATATGTTGCAATGTTTCGAAAAGATTCAACCTTCATTGGAAAGCCTTTGATCTTCTCTACAAGATGGGGTATATTTTATGGGTGGGAGCGCTGCTGGAGACCTGTGACTTCACCAAACATGGTCGCCATCTCGGTTGCCACCTTGGATTTTATTACGAAGAATTAGAAATCACGTAAAAAAATGCTAGAATTTGTAATTTTTTCTGCTTGAGATGAAAAATACCATAAGTAAGTACTTTGCTTCATTTTGTCCACAAGCTTTACTTTTATCGTTGAAAGTAGTTGAAAAAACATGCATTTTTGCTGAAAAATGGCTTGACCACCTGCCACTTTTGACGTCATATCTCATAACCATAGAAAGTGACCATCACTAAACTTGTCTCAAAAAACGAACAGCTCCTGAAAAAGTGAGGTGGTAATGTTTAATCGTTTGGGGAAAAGCTCCAAAAAACCTCAGGGGGTGGTGGGGGGGAGGTGGCAATATACACCACCCTTATACGTCTGAGGGTTAATTTAACTAAGTGAAACCGTGTCTGACAATGCATTTTGTTCTGCTCTGTTCTTTCTACTTTTTGCTCCATTTCATATCTTTGAGGATCTTTGAGGAACTTTATAAGACATGTTCCTGAAATCACGTCTGATTCATCACCCAGAATGCCGCGACACAACTAGGACATTTTTACGGTCCAAAGCTCCAAATTTGAAAAGCTTCGGCTTCTTACAAAGAAGCCAAAAGTACAAAGAAAATGGGCAAATGTTCAAATTCGAAAATGTTTTTGGGAATATCACACCATTTGTTAACAGTCAGTTCATTTATCATTTATCAATTCATAATATCACCGCAGAATCGAAAACTGCCTTCATGCATTGGTCTTACTAAACCAAGTCTGCCTTTCTACCTTTCGGGTACAGTGAAGGTTTCACATTTTCCAAGTAATATCAATTTCAACCCACCTCATTCGCGTAGAGATGGATAAGTATCCTCCATCAGTAAATCCAGTGTAAATCTCCCTCTACTAACATATCCGTGAACGACGAGCTCAAAAACACAGCAATTTCCTTCGTCGGCAATTTTCCTTCTAGAAGAGAGTTTAAATCGTTTATCGATCCCTCGTCCTTTTCTTGTATCACTTGTTTCCGTCTCTCGTAAACAACAGAAGGACCGTTTTGAAGAATTGATTTCCACGGTTCCCGTTGGTTGCGGTCATTCTCCCACAATTCAAGTTTCGCTCTAAACTTCTGATTTGCTTGTATCCCTCGCCGAATAGTTCAGTCCTACTCCTGGTGTTGTGTTGCCGTTTCCCATAGTTATACTACTTTAAGACATTTAAAACACAGTTTGCCGCCGAGCCATCAACAGACATTGACCGATGTTATATGAGAAAACAAAAAGGGAAACATGGGCGACTGATTTTTATATCTCATCTCTCAAGAGTTAGCTAGAGAACTGAAACCTAGACTAGGTAGAAATTATGTATTGTATGAAAACGAGAAGTTTACCACAACAGACAGCTGACTGCGTATGAAAGGAAGAAGTAACCCTGCTAAACCCATTCCTATCCCGGACACCACCCCAACCCACGGGTCTCTTTCAACTGTTTGAACTGAGACTATGAAAAAGATGATTGATAATTGCATTATGTTATTGATGGCCGATACAAATAAAAACAAGCCTGGCGGGTATACCGTGTGGTACGAAATCTTTGCGGATTGGTGATTTTTTCTGTTTTGCGGAAACTAATTTTTGTGATTAGGACACATTGGTTTTTCTCGCTGAGGATAATTTTTTTCGATTTTCAAAAAGATCCCAGTACCTTTCCTGCTAGCAGAGGTCTCTCAAGACGAGGCAAAAATGATAGGAAAAATGAGAGACCTCTGCTAGCAGGGAACCAGTACCTTAGAGCTTAGTTGGAGCCGGGAACCGATCAGAGATAAATTGTCTAAACTAAACCAAATTGCTTCGACTTGGACATAGTTTTTAAGCTAAGAAAAGTTTTTTTTAGTTTGTTATTAGTAGTATTTTTATAAGGTTTGATTTAAAACACTGCGAACCGACCGGATTAAAATGAACTCATTCAATTTTTTGAACAATCATAAGGCGGGTGGGGAGGGGGGGGGGCAGTTAGGTGCACGCGAAAGGGGTTTCTTCTTTAGCTTCAGGTATAAAAGAGGGTAGAGATTTCCCTAGCTGAAGTATATGAAAGGGTAGGGAAATGCGCCATTTCGGTCCGTAAAAAAGCCCAAAAGGAGTACACGATCACTCTGTTTACCTTTCCTAGCAAGAAAACATACTTTGCATAGCGAGATCTTACATCTTCATTCCCCTTTATTGTTACCTCGGAATCTTTACGTAAACATTTCCGGTCAATTGATTTGTTTTGTCTAATACATCGCATGCATGCCATTCTTTAAACATTGAAATAAAAACAGCTTCCGTATAAACATCTACATACGACATAGATGATTGATCGCTAAAAACGCGATTACAATAGATGCATAAATGATGATAAAAATAAAGAAAGATAAAATCAATGAAATCAATACAAAAGTTAAAAGCAAGGATATTGTTACCCAAAAGCTGGCGAGTGAAGTACTGTATTCTTCCATAAGGCTGTTGTATTGATCATAAACACTGTCGACCTTCCGTACCATGTTTTCATAAAATTTCTGTATAAACGCATCTTCGTTCCGTACCATCTTCTTCATGTGAGCCTGCCGTGCTTTAAGGTGGTTTCGCGCATAAGTACTATGCACTTTTCGATCATCAGCCTAACCTAATTGTTAACCGTGTAGACGGTTAAAAAAATTGGTCCGGACCACTTTTCAATGGGTCCGGGCCCGGTTTTTTCTGTAGTGTAAATGGGAGCCAAAAGGTATGAAACAAATTTTCCGGGAAAAAAAATCCTGCGAAGGGTTTCCTTTAAAAAAACAATTCTTGCACAGGCAATCGGCCAGAAAAAAATCCTTGCGAGCTAAAAAAAACCCACTCCCCCCCCCCCACCCCCCCATAACTTTTCTAAAGGTCCGTCCCTAACATTGTTGTGTCATTGCATGCAAGATTTCATTGTATCAAATACCATTTAGCATACATTAACATTAATCCTCACTAATTTCGCGCCAGAATCGGAAATTTGTTTGCGCGTAAGGTTCATCACCCCCTTGAAAAAGGACAGGGAGGGAGGAGGAAGAGAGATATATTCAAGGAGCCGGTTCCTGACTCAACAAAGTCTTACATGGAAAGGCTCCACTCCGAGGTCCAACCCCTTACTATATTATTACCATTTTTGACTAGCCTGTGGGCAGGCTCACTTGAGCTACTGCGGGAAAAGTTTGGCGGCGGAGCTTCTATTGACAAATGGAACCCCTTTCACATACCTAGTTTAGAGCTTTGTATTCCTTTAACTGCTGTCAACGCTCTGCCACAAAACCAGAATTTTTCAAAGCCATAAAATGCTTCTTTGGGCCAATTTGGGTCTTTTTACAGACCCAAATGACAGATTTCCCTAACCCTTTCTTATACTTTAACTAGTGAAATCCCTACCCTTTTATATTCCTGAAAAATGAAAAAGGTATTCCTTTCGGTTGGAGCCCCCATGTATAATAATAAATAATAATGAGTCTTTATTTCATCAAAAGATAAAACTACATATCTTATGCTACAATAATAAGGAAGATAAAAAACTATGATAAAAATATCTACATATATATTAAAAAAGTGTGTCATTACAATAAATGGAGCTTAAAAATCAACCTATTTACAAAGGTTTTCATAAAACGCTGTGTATTAATTTTCAAGCGTGCGCAGCCTTTTTTCCTAAGATTATGTACATAAGTCTTCTGGACTGGAATGATATCTTTCAGGGGGTGGCAATCCGTTGATATTAATTTCTTTAAAATGTTTCGGTAAATAAAACGGCGTTTATGGCATCGGTCTAAAAAATTTTGCATAACCGGACTCCGATGCCCCATAGACTGAAAGCGCATAGCTAAAATTAGGTAAAACAAGAGATATAAAAAGGTGATCTATCTCTGCCTGAGAGTAGTGTGCCTTTCTTAGTGTTCGTAGGACGTGTAAACACTTGTTTGCTTTGACAAGCTTGGTTCTTACACGCTCATTAAATTTCCCGTCACTAGTAAAACGAAGCTATTACATTGAGGAATATTGTTAATTGGAGAGTAGAGTACATTGTGATTTTTCTTTCTAACAACCAGCTCTTTACATTTACAAGGGTTGCAGACCATTTTATTGCCTTTACACCAGGTTAAGAACTGTCCTACTAAGTCGGTACACGGGTCGCGGTTCCTAGTGATAGGGGAAAGAATAGTGGAATCATCGGCATATTTAAAAAGAACAGAGCAACCACTAAAGAAAATCTCCAAGTCATTCAAAGATATATCAAAAAGATACGGTCCGCTTACACTACCTTGTGTGGTTCCTCTATTGACAGATTTCCAATGTCCTAAAAAATTATAACTAACAACTCGTTGACTTGCATAGAGGAAACTCTGATACCAATTGATAATGTACGGATTTAGGGGTAGCTGCTTCAGTTTGGCAGACAAAATAGTATGGTTCACAAAATCGAAGGCCTTACTGAAGTCCATAGTAAAAATTCGCACTGCGCTACAGTCAGGCGTCACACTTCCATGAAATACACCGGCTTTGTAGCTGCAATACATTGCCGTGTCGAATCGAAGATCATTGGATGTAGTGAGAAGGCAGTGGTGGATGATACTTCGCAACAAATACACCATTACCTCGAATAAGCGTAAAATTTCAGCTAAAAGGATGGGATTGATTGATAGATAGATATATTGTTTGATTTATTGGTTGATTGATTGATAGATTGATTGATTGATTGATTGATTGATTGATTGATTGATTGATTGATTGATTGATTGATTGATAGTATCTTACAGGAAGTTTCTGATTAGCCACTAAACCTCAGACTTTTTCGCAATCGATCAAACAAATTTATCTCTTTACGAGACTAAGCTCTTGGTTGACAAAAAAAAAACAAAAAAGCAGACAAAAAAAAACAATGTGAAGAAAGAATTCAAAACAATTCTTAGAAAAGGCGGATTGATTAGCATATCGATGTCAGTGAAGTACCTCAGTCACACACCATCAGCACTCTTTTCACTACATCATCACAGGCTGGAGAAAAATTTTGAAGGTATGGCTTTTCAATCTTCTTTTTCTTTTTTTTTTGTCCACTTCATTACCACATTGTATTGCAGTTTCTGCAAATGTCCCTTTGAAATTTAATTTATTGCACCCACCTACCTTTTTTAAAGTACCGAGCAACAACAACAGTTTCTGCCTTATAAAGCCAAAAATTAGGCCGGGGCTGTAGCTGTTTTCCATGAAGGGCAGTACGTCTCATCAATTTTCATCTAGTATATCATTTCATATTAAAAATTAGGCTAGATATGATTTCAGTGGCACTTACTGACATTGACATCATTCTAACTCACAGGAAACCCCAAGATGGAGTATGATAACTCTAGTGATCGAACCTATGCAAAAGTTGACATAGCGAAGTTTAAAACTGGTGCTCGGGTTGACGGGGACGATAACTTCAGTTTTCTGGAGTTTTCGACTGACGCGGGGCTGGAAGCATCGGAGTGGGGTGTTTCGGTTGGAGCAGGGGCGAGAGCACACTTCTTTCACCTTGGTTGTGAGGATGTCAAAGTGAACGCTCGTTTTCTAGGAGGCGATGTAAAAGCCCGTGCTGGGTTGGATTTCAAGGGCTTTGTCAAAGAAGGCCACATGTTTGGTGCTGAAGCTAAGGCGCGAGCAACACTTAGTGAAGCCAAAGTTGGACCCTTAAACCTTCACCTTGGAGCAGGGGTATCAACCGGCGCCAAAGTAGAAGACGGAACTGTTGAAGCCAAGATTGCTGGGACCGGCCTGAAATTGGGCAAAAAGATTGGAGTAACTGTGCTTGATAACGAGTTTTCAATAGATACGCTCGGCCTCGTTGGAAAGGGATGGCTGTGGTAACTCAGTAGTGCAACTATAAACACTGAACTTAACAGGTTTTGCAGACTTAAGGTTGATTTATCAAAGCTACTGTACCTTAGTCGGGTGATAAAAACTTTCATTGATAATACGTTTTGAAGGTAGGCAGTCGATTTCTGGACAAAAAAAAATTAGCAGAGGCACCCTAAATTACTGATGAAGAAACACTTATTCCATTAATTGATTGATAATAAACGATTTATTCTTATTTGATCAATTCTCGATCTTTAGAATACTTTCCATGGCACCTATAATTAATCTCAGTTCGCCTGCTTCTCTCTAAGATGCAGTGTCTGTTGCCTGAGGAGTTACTCCCTATAATGGCCTATAAGAAGTACCTTAACTTTCTTACATTTCTGGTATATGAAAGGGTAAGGATTTCACTACTCGGAGTATATGAAAGGGTAGGGACATCTGTCTTTCTGGTGTGTAAAAGGTCATGTGTCCTAGGTTTGTGATTTATTCATATTACAAAGACAGTGAATTTACAGTAGTTAAAGGGGATGCAAAGTTCTAAACTTTCAGCTTTTCCGTGACAGAACGCATGGAGTCTGAAACGTGTATTTATTTTTATTTCACGGAAACATCGTAGGAAATACATCGTCCTTGAGTCGTGTTTTCAAAGAGATCAGAAAGTAATCAGTTAGTTTTCTGTCACAAAGTGTTAGCCGCATATCTTAAGCCGAAACTCAAGGACACTGAAATTGGATTACATGAAAAAAGGAGTTAAGAGATGAAACTGAGAAGCATTCATCGAATCGAGAAATCAGAGTTTTAAGGACGGTTATTTAAAAGAAGTCTAACTTAGGTCGGGGTTTAAATAAACATTGAACCTTGAGATCTCTTTCGAAGTAGGTTATTTTAAGAGGGTAAGTTATTATTCAGTCTAGCCTGATGTTTCCACGAAACTGTTCACGATTACCTGTGTTTAGATAAAAATGGCTTAGAAAATGGCTTAGAACGTGGTTTTGTTAAACCCTGGATGAACTCCGTTTAAATAACCAGCTCTATCCTTAATCGCAGGTTTATAGTTTTACCCGGCTCTTTAAACGAAGATGGGCAACTTCTTTGGTTGAAATTCTGGTAAGTTTAACTATGGTTTCAATACAAAATAATTGTTTTAACGACCTTGGACAAAGTCCGGATTAAATGTAAAAAAAGGGATAAAAAACAGTTCTTAGAAAAGGCGGAAAACCATTCAATTGATTTGCATATTCGCATAATTTCTATTTTGAAGCAATCTAGCTCTGTTTGTTCAACTAAGTCAATTTAGTAACGCACTAATGCTGTTTTCTTTGTCTTAACCCAGGAACAAAAATCGGGGTAGGAGACCTCGAGCGCGGGGTCCTCGCGCCGGTTTCATCGAAATAGCCAAATGCATTATTTTTAGAACAAACTGTGCCACCCTCAACGTCACAAACTCGCGGGAGAGTCCTGAAATTAACGCGGCTCTCGTGTAGAACTTTATTTGAGTGCTCTCTTAACTTTCCATGTGTGCTTAATTTCTCGATATATAATGCATGCAAAGTGGAAGAATGAGGCAATGTTATATGTATAAACATTACTAGAAATACGTTTATCGCAAAAACCTCACGAAGTTCTAATGGACCAGAAATGGCAAAAAAAAAAAGAAAGGCTGTACAACTTTAATACGAACACTACCTGAATTCGCCAGTAACGTTTAGTGTATGACGGTTTAATTTTTTTTTTTTTTTTTTTACACAATTTATTTTTTTGTAATAAAAGCTTTCATTTTACACACATATATCATTAATATATATATTTTTTTTTACACAATTTATTTTTTTGTAAAAAAGCTTTCATTTTACACGCATATATCATTATTATATGGCAAAGCCAGTCTTAGGCAAATCCGTGCGCTCTGATTGCTTCTTTCTCTGTCGGGATTGTCAGCCGTGTATTTTTGTTTTTGAGCAAAGCTGTCAAAACCAAAATTTGCAACCAGAACAGCGAAAAAAAAAATGTGAATATTGTCATTCTTCTTAGCGAAACTACCAGAGAAAGCTAAAAAGATTGAAATTTTACCTAGATTTCAAAGATGGATGAAGAAGACAAACATTGTCCTAGCGAGTTTTATTATCCTGAAGATCTGGAAACTTTTAATACAGAAACTGGAACAGGCATCACCGACAGTGACTGACGATTCGACAACCCGTGCGATAAACATCTTCAGAGTCAGAGTGAGTTGTATCACGCCCGTTGTTTGGTCAATTAACTGATCAGTCAGGTCAATAACCAGAGTTTAATACCATCAACTGACGTGCTACAACTCACTTTCCTATTCAGGACTACGATCACCCGGACTATCATGCCTCACCTACTTAAGAAATGACTGTCCAGGGTTCAAAACTTTCACAGTTTTAACTAATCGATAAACCAGCCACCTCTAGTCAAAACTATGCTTATCGTCCAACACACCGCAGTTGTAGTAATACTAACTGATCATATCATTTGAATTATATGCAGATTCCCGTTAGCACAACCAACAACAGCTGATTTGCCATTCGAAGAGAAATTTACCGCTGTAATTTCGGTATTATTGACAGTAAACGTGCTTAACCCTATGTTAGTTTTGACATTCTGGGCTGTGACCACTCCCTCGTGGAGTTCATATGCAACAAGTTCTTCAGAGATTCGTTTAGGCGTGGATTCAGCAACATTAACACTCAGACCAGAAAACTTTCCTGGGATTTGAAAAGATTTAAGCGTCGATCCACGTTTATCAATAATTTGAAACACAGCTTCGTCAGGCCGCGAATAAGGGCCTCTTGCGCTCCGTCTCTGCAAAACGTTTGTCAGGTTGTCAGTGTCAGAAACGTTTTTTCGTGTTTGGACAAATGAAACAAGGTAATCACAGCCAACTATGAGTTGTCTGCTGATGGATGGTTGTGAAGATAACAACACTTTCCAGTTTGTGTTGGAGTGCATGTCCCATACGTGTATCTCCACTGGTCCTTTCAGAGTTTCCTGAGCAATGCTTTGCTGTGGTACACTTATGACCGCCAATCTGCCGCATGTTTTTGATATGGCTGCCTCGGTAACCTGAACAAGAAAAAAGCTCATTTCCGTCATAAAATCTGTTACTTCGATAGCTAGCTATGCTGAATTTTCCACAGCGCCTTGTATTAGGATTCTGTTTAAAAAAACTACACGAAGCTTCCATAAACCCTAACTTTAACTGACCTCCAAAAACCTGAATAAATAAAAATATTTTTAGCCCTAATAATTAGTGTTTCTGCGAGCTTTTTGGGGGCCCTTATGTTTGGATTTATGTTCCTACTCACGTCTTAAAGGTAATAAATAAGTATTTGACATTTCTACTCTTCGCCACGCCTTACCAGTCAAATAATAATGGATTATGAACTGAGAAGTGACCTCGTTCCTAGAACTTTGGCCATATAGTCCTCTTTTCCCTTCTTGCCTTTATACTCTTTAATAGGATTGGTATAGAAGCCTTTTATGCTATAAAAAAAAGAGCTGATTGGTGTACTACGCGCAGTTCATCACCTAGGTACTACAGAGTAGGAAGGAACGCTAAGGGTTAGGTGATTATCGAGAAGTTTTCAGATTTACAGTAGGTGCTGTTCTTTCAGGTGTAGTGCACACTGCTGTTGGTTAGGTATCTATCTGCGTGGTGAGTAGTGCGTAGTTTCTTTTCTTTTAAATAACAAATTAAAGAAATAACTATACTATACCTTTCTTCCTTCGTCCACTGAAAATCTCTGCTCAAAAGCCTCACGATCATTCAAATCGCTTGGTGGAGGGGCCTTTAGCTCGTGTTTCGCCCACTCATCTAGGGCGAACTTATTCACTGCCAGGTACAAACGGACTGTACCAGGTTCACTTTCGGTCAGCAAACAGCAATAGAGACCATCAGATGTGAATTTGGTGAAGAGGTGGCGAACGGAAAGGAAGGTAAGAGTTCTGTCAAGAAATTAAGTTTTTAGTACAACTCAATTATTAATCAATAATTCTCCACTCGAGGACTTTCCATAATACAGCTTGTTCACCCCTTTGATTTTGTTTCTACGTTGCTTAAGACATTGCTTGATATTTTAGGTGCTAAACAAGGTGTTTTGTGGGAAATACGAAAGAAACGAATGCACTCTGTGACCTCTATTATTTCGTATGAACAAGTTGTGAGAATAATGATAATTAAATGTTAATTACAAAGATAATTTATGATAATGATAATAATAATTATTATTATAATAATGATGATGATGAAGATAGTGATGATGACGATAATCATAACAATAATTTAAAGTTACAAAGTCCTTTATTGGATATTATTGGATGACAATATTTACCTGTGAGCTCCCATAATTAGGGTTGCATCAGATCCATGACGATCCACTCCAGACTTAAGATGCCAAACGTCCACACCGGTCTTCACAAACACTGCTACAAAGTCACTGTCTTCAGAGAAACAAGGATAAGAGCCGCTTTCTGAGGAACGAAACAAATAATTTATTCGTATAGGTTTTGAGAAAAGTATCCCTTGTGAGACAACAATTATATTCTGTCAGACAAAGGACGGAACCTTGACATGGAGCCTGCTGCATGCTTGAGGACTTTCTCCTTCTGGATAACCATGTCTCAAGTTAATTTAGAGAAGGCTTGCGTTTATTCCATTTTCAAATTATTAATAAATACAACTTTCTTTATCGAAAACAGGGAAAGTCATAATTGCAATAAGAATGCATTTTCTGATTTTAAAACTTTGCACCAAATTTTTATTTTTTTTAATCAGAAGTAAAAATCAATCAATGCTTTCCTCCGCGTAGGTCTGTTCGAATCTCACTCTAGATTGTGATATAGCAGGATTAATATATCTAATGTTAGCTGTCCATCTTTTGTCGGTTTTCCCATATAAAATCGACCAGAGTGGCTACTTTTTTTTGGTTTTATTTTACTCACACAGGAGCAATGGATAAATTGAACTGATAAGTTAATAGTTAACAGTGAAACAACATTTGGTCATTTTCTACCGGGTCTAAGTGTCCTACCTCCGGCACCCGAGGCTGGATGGAGTTGGTGTAGTCTGTGCACAGGTGAGAAGGCTTGCCAAACCCATGTCTCAGTCGCAGAGCAACTCACAGCTAACTTATCATCGCTAGAGAATGAACAAGCTAGAACTGTACCGTCGTGATCCTGGGCAATTAAAAGCAAACTGACACTCATGTCTGAAGGAGTAATTAGGGTAAAAGCAAGGCTGCGAACCCACAAGAAAGTAGAGAAGCAGTGTAACATAATCGTGATCCTAAGTGAAGGAATAACCTGAAATGGGGGTACGGACCAGACATTTGTTAAGATCAATTCGAAAAATGGATTTGCACCTCTAACTGGAAAAAACTGCCCCAGAGATGCTACTCTATACTTCTTTTACTGTACCTTTGTTATACCCATATCAGTGATGACGGGAAGATACCCTTAAACTATTATTACTGAGGGAACCCATTCCTTATAAGCCCAGTGGCTTCTCTTGGGCTTCCTCGCCATGAGAGTTAAGGTAATTAGATTTTTATTTGATTTGTATAATTTTTGGCAAACAAAACAATAAACAATTATCCCTTGATATGATCGAGGTAAAACATTTTAAGCTGGTGTCTTAATCAACTTGCAATGCATTAGAGGTACTGGAACGTTATATTTTATTATATAATTGATACTGGGATAATCAAATTGAAAAAGAAATCCTTTCTTCATGCATGTGCATTATTCGTAATAGCAATAATACTGCTCAAAATAGACAGCTACCGCACAGGAAATATAAAGAATTACCTAGCGTAGAACTAAGTTGTTCGGTTAGGAACTGGGATGTGTACGTAAGGAAGCAACAAAAATCTTCTGAAAGGAAAAGGGGCGTAAGCCACACATGGACAGTTTTTAAATCGGAGGACGACGATCTTGAAGAAGATATTGCTGTTTCAAAAAGACACTCCTTACACTATTGTTATTGACCTTACTTACCGGCAATTTGACGACTTTGGGTGATGGCATGTTTCTGGTATCCCATAGTTGAACGGAGCTGTCATCGGATGCAGTGGCAATCAAAGGATGACCACTTTCCCTGCTACCAATACAACAATGTCGAACTGCAGCTGAATGAGCTGTTAGGGTTTCCCATTCAGGGTGTTTATCATACGGCTTTGGTGCCATGCAGAATACCTTGAAAAAGTAATCAATAACATATCAAACTTTAATCCTCGGACGTACACGCAAAGTCATACCCCCCACCACGTGTGTGTGTGTGTGGAGGGGGGAGTTAATGAAACCCCTCCCTAGAGTTTTTTATATGTTGCAATATTTCGAAAAGATTTAACCTTTAGTGGAAAGCCTTTGATCTTCTCTACAAGATGAGGTATATTTTATGAGTGGTGGCGCTGCTGGAGACCTGTGACGTCACCAAACATGGTCGGCATTTCGGCCGCCACGCTGGGTTTTACTACAAATAAGAAATCACGTAAAAACTGATAGAAGTGGTAATTTTCTGTCCTAGACATGTAAAATAACACGTTAATAAGTATCTTGCTTCATTTTAGCCACAAGTTTTACTTTTATCGTTGAAAGAAGTTGAAAAACATTCATTTTTACTAAAAATGGCTCGACCACCTGCTACTTATGACGTCATATCTCATAATCATTACTAAACTTGTCTCAAAATTCGCGAGAGGGATAAGTGAACAGCTATTGAGAAAGTCAGGTGCTAATGTTTGACCGTCCAGGAAAAAACTCAGAAAAAGTTCGGAGAGAGGGAGCGGGGGCATCCACCCCCTTGTGCGTCCGGGGGTTAATTGGCACTAAAAAGCCGTGTCTGCCAATGCATTTTGTTCTGTTCGTTCTACGTTTTGCTCCATTTTATATCTTAGAGGAACTTTATAAGAAATCTTCTTGAAAACAGGTTTGATTCATCGCCCAGAATGCGGCGACACAGCTGGGACCTTTTTAAGGTCCAAAGCGCCAAATTTGAAAAGCTACCTTCTTACAAAGAAGCCAAAAGAACAAAGAAAATATTTTGGATAATATCACACCAATTGTTAAAATAATTAAGAGATCATAAAATCACTGCAGAAAACTGTCTTCATCGTGCAATGGTCTTTCTGCGCAATCGAGACAAGAGTTCTTTTGCTGTAAACCAAGTCTGCCTTTCTGCCTTTAGGGTACAGTGAAGGTTTCGCATTTCCTAGGTAATATTAACTTCAACATAAAGCACCCAAGATAACGAATGAATGATAAAACAATTATTGAACTCAGGGGTGGATCTAGGGGGAGGGTGCAGGGGGTGCGTCCCCCCCCTCCCCCGAGATGACCTGCGGTTTTCTAATACAGCGGGTATTCTGCAAAAAGAAAACTATGTGGTTTATTGGTGTTGAAGTAGAGCAAGAGACGAGTGCACCCCCTCCTTAAAAAAAACCTGGATCCGCCCCTGGAACACGTTTCGCAAAATACCGTACTCAGTACGCTATTTTGGAGAATTTGTCGGTGCGTCGATGATAAATTATTTGCAACGCCAAACAGATTTGCTTCCGCCAAGGAATATCTCGTCACAAGCCAGTGCTCTCAAACTGATATATTAATATTCTAGTTCTACAAATTTTATGATACGAAAACAGTAATTTTATATTCTCAGCCTGTAAAGAATAAAATCAGGACGCATCGCGATGATACCTTGACATCCTCTTTGTCTTTGAGGTCAGGTGATGCTATGTAATCAAGTTCTGGGGAAAACACAACAAACTCCACACCTAGCGTAGTCATTGCAAGTGTCTTTAGGAGTTTTCCTATAAAAAAAAACGTTGAAGATTACATATTTTCAAGTTAATCAAAAAAATATGAACATCAATATTAATCATCATCATCATCATCAATGAAAATAATAATAATCATGAATAAACAACGTGAGTTAAACGAGGTGTTGGCCTGGCAACGAGAAAACGCTGAAGTAAAAGAAGTACCTGACTGTGAGTTCCAAATGTACGTTCCACTTGTCAGAACAGCTCCTAATTTAGCCCCAGTTCTTGAAAAGCTCAAGGTCGCACCATCCATCTTTGGAGCTACCTTCTTGTCGGTTTCTAGCACTTTGACATCCTTAAGACAAAAAGAGGAGGGGTTACTAAAGGCCGTAAAACCATTTACCGCTAACAATATCAGGAATATTAAAAACTTTATTACATCCACTTTGAAATCACTGGCTATCCGTGCAATCTGATTGGCTTTCAGCAGTGTGATTTATTCCTAAATCGCATCATTTTTTGCTCTAAATAGCATCTGTTCCAAATTGCGTCATTCATGTTCTAAATCGCATCATTTCTGTTTTGAATCGCACCATTTTTGTTCTATATATATCGCATCATTTCTGTTTAGAAAACAAAATGAGATGTAAAAGCTTTTTTGTTCCGGCTTTTTAACGAACCGGCTACTCGATCAATAAAATATTAGTACTGACT
Organism: Porites rus; assembly: GCA_964035705.1. Lineage (NCBI taxonomy): Eukaryota > Metazoa > Cnidaria > Anthozoa > Scleractinia > Poritidae > Porites > Porites rus. Next base: position 30,429,490 of record OZ037992.1, read on the forward strand.
AAATTCTGTTATTTCAAAATGGATGTAATAAGGTGATAATTGAACTTCGTGTCGTGCAATTTTGGTCTGAAATCATACTTGTGATTTCAAATCGAACTCGCGCTGCACGCTCGTTCGATTTTGAAGTCACGCGTATGATTTCACACCAAATTGCACTCCACTCAGTTCAATTACCATTATGAATTATTGGATTATGCGATTGATTGAGCTCTGATTAGCTTAGCTATCATGGTATATGAGCCATTATGCCATGCTCACCACATATGTAACTGTATGCGTCTGCTAAAAATTAAAAATAAGCTGATGATCGCGTTGTTTTTACAAATAATGTCGGGAAGAATTCTCGATATTTTGTGGGCGTCTTTAATAAAACAATTATTCCACTCGTGCTAGCTTGTTGGATATAAGATGATTATAGTCAACTCGGTGCTACGCACCTCGCTGGCTCTCTACAATCTCATATCCAACGCGCACTCGTAGAACAATTGTTAAATATAGGACGATATGATGATCAGAACAAATTGACTTTTATGTTGAAATACACGAAGAGATCGCATTACAAATTTTGTCCATTTTTTCCTTTTATTTTGAGAGGGCTATACTGTCATTATTACTATTCATTACTTCGCCTGTTTCAAACGTCGTGCTACTACCGTGCTAAGCTGGCTCCGTAGCTCGACTGCAGCACGACACTATCACGACTTGGCTTCAGAAGTCAAATTTAATTCAATCGAATAGAACGGCTGTTGCCGAAAACAAAACACAAAAATAAATAAACGGTTTAGCAAACTTTTAAATGTATTCTTACGTATTTATAATGTATGAATTGAGTTCGGCACGGTAGCAGCGCGACGTTTGAAACCAAGTCGAGCTACTGCCGCGCAGCACAGCAAAGCTTGCCGTGCTACACGGCAGTAGCTCGACTTGGTTTCAAACGTCGCGCTACTGCCGTGCTAAAGTCGAATTTAATTCGATCAATTTAGTTCGGCACGGCAGTAACACGACGTTTGAAACGGACCTTGAAGTTAATGAACTAAAGTTAGCGTCTGAAGCTATAAATAAATAGATAAGTAAATAAACGCGGGTCAGTGGAGACACCCATGTGACAGCCAGCCTTTTCAGTATAAGAAATATGTCATCAAGTCTGTTCCCGAGAGTGATAATATTGAACACGGGATAAATAAATAAGATGAAAAAGTCTTTGCAAACCTTTTGAGTTTTAACGTTCCACAAGTACAGCTTGTCTGAACCGAAAGCGAGTAAATTCCCATCTGGAGAAAAAGTGAGAACCTTGGGTCTTCTCTATATGAAAAAAAAAACATAAATATTTAAAGGAATTAAAGTTTTAGCGTTCATATACAAAGTAAATAACGATCATACCATAATGATCCGTAAATTTTAGAGAAGAATTTGTTTGCTTGCCTTGTTCAGTCAGCGGCAAAGGAAGGAAAGGAGTCAAAACGAGTTTGCTGGCAGATTCACACTATTATGTTTAGGGGGTAGTCTCACGTCGTTGAAAGCATTGTGTATCGTTTGTGTCCGCCCTAACTAATTTACTAAAATATGTAGCCAAATTTCATTCAATCAAAAAATGACTCGATTAAGTTGCAGTCCTTACATGGTTGAATCGTTTTTGAAAATGAATTATTAATTTTTTGGAGAATTATTATTACGAATGTAATTAATGAATAAAAATTATGGAGAGGATGTTTTAAATTTTGGAAAATTAAATTGGAAAATGTTGGATTTGGATTTTGTTAAAAATTACAATTAATCAACTCAATAATTAGTAGACAAATACCAGAAAATCTACCGCCACAACAAACTGCACCTGAGCCCATTAGCGAACTATATGACTGGTTTATGTGTAAACCGCTCCTACTCCAAATTATTTCCTTCCCAAATCAACATCATTTTCCACCCAAAAAAACCACAACAGCCTTGAAATGGTTTAATTAATAGGCTAACTTGCTTACTGGAAGTTCTTCTTTGTAGACAGGTTGGCCGCGAGAAGAGGGTGAGGTAGTGTAAGAGCGTAATTTACCATGTGACGTCGCCAGGAAAATCTGCAAAGATTTTAGCATGATAAGTGAATATTTCAAGGAACTATGACAGCTGCGATGGCGGCGACAGCAAATAATGTCACTTGAAAATGAAAACGTGTTAGTTCCTTTTATTAAACTTCGTAAGGATTGTTTCAACGTACCGAAAAGGTAACATCTAGTTATGCTCAACTTTCCTGGTCATACAGTGGTGGCAACGAAATGAACCAAATTAAAGAAGTGTGATGCACGCTCAAAACTGTTCTTTGTTCGATAAATTTCTGTTCATTTTGTCCCTCATCATGATTTTTGTTTGTTTGTTCTTACTTGCTGTGGCTGTTTTTTTGTTGTTGTTGTTGTTGTTGTTGTTGTTTTTTGTTTTTTTTTTCTAGTGACGGTCTCCTTGTCTTCGCTGCCGCCGTTGCCAAAGGTTTCTTATGTAATTATGTCTAATGCCTTCTTTAAAAAAAACTCTGTTAGGCTACGTAAAACTAACTTAACAACGGTCTCTATGAATGCCACGAGACAAAGAAAATATATAGTAATTGCTTAAAATTATGCCAGGGCGTATTTACTTGGGAGATAGGGAAGCTCGCACTATGGGATCACGTTAAAGGGAGAGAAGAGAATCGTAGACTGTTTCCAGTGGTTCTAGTTACCTCCCAAGCTTTTCCTTTCTTGATGATGACAATGCTTGCTCTGTCGTCGATATCGCAGTCAACTTTTATTTCTTGCAAGATAGTCCCTGTAAAATGCCATGCAAATTGTGCGATTAATTAACCGTGAGGAACGCTCAAAGAAATATAATCCACAAAGAGTTCTTCAACTACGAAATTTAAGTAATCAGTAAAACTTTACGCATGGTTAATTTTATAAAACTGTATTCTTTAACTGCATTTTATCCCACCAAGGTCTTTTTGGAAGTTGGTCGGTCATATAATCCGAAAGTGTTTCTCGATGGATAGCCAGTATATTGGCCACTTGTTGGACAGCCAACAACGAAGTCGTTTTAGAGAATGAATAACTTAGATCGTTTTAAAATGGTACTTTTGTTTTTTCCATTTTAAAACCCAAAGGGGTTGTGTGTCATACAACATGTAATGGAGTTTTCGTCCGGGTCAATGACCGATTTCGAATGGGATTATAACCACATCGAATAATATACCAACCTTCGTACTTTCCACCAGAACCCAGGCCATAACGAACGATAGAGTTTGTGCCGGCGACTGCAATCCAGTGGCATTGGTCAATAGTGGCGGGAAACGCTATCACTTTACATTCACATGGCTTTGACATGACGGTGTAACCACTGGCGACCTAAGAAAAAAAACGCAAAACAAAACGTAAATTAAAAAAACACACACACAAAACCAAAACAAACAAAACAAATAAAAAAGAACATTTATCGTTCGAAATGGTCTTGCAACTGCATTGTAAGGAAGGGAAGATCTTTGGAACGTACATGAAGCATGCACTTAAAAGTCCCTTGCAATAGGCGAGCATAGGCTACCTATAATTTTCACGGGAAAAACGGAAATTCCGTTTATAGAAAATCAAACGGTTCGCGCTTTTGAAAATATGGAATGTTATTTGAGGGGAATCAATTTTTCAGATATACTTCTTAGAGGACCACCCCTTCAAACTTTATAGTTTTATTTTTATGAACAAGATTCCAACCGGGTGGTTTGCGGTGTTAGGGAGCACGATTTTATGCTAATTATGGTAAGCACCTAAGCTGAATTTTCGTGACGTCTCAAGACAAAATCTTTTCGGGAGAAAATATAAAAGTATCAACTCATAGTTGATTTCCCTTTTTTACTTACTTTTATTTTTTTTACTATTTTATTTTTTCCCGCCTTCAGGTTGTTTTCTTTTTTTTTTTCTTTTATTATCTTTTGTTTAAGTTCTATTAATTTATTTCCGTTGTTTACTTATTACTTTGTCCATGCCACCAAGCCCACACTTCAGTGATCCTTGAATTAAGTTCATTTTTAATTTCTTCATTTGAAACTGAATGTGCAGGTTTACAAAATATTGTATCAGCTTTGATACGCTTCAAGACTTGTTAAAGAATCCAAACAAGTATCTACAACATAGTTACAATACTAAGATTGGTAACTTCATGAGTCATTTTCAGTCTTACCATAAAGACGCGCAGCACGCCATCTGCATCATATGTAGCCAGGTACTTGCATCCTTTGGAGAAAACGCATTTTCTTACAGGTGCTGGATGTTTAAATGCAGCTACGTTGGTTTTCTGGGCGTTGAGCTTTGTCAAGTCTTGCCAAAGAGCTATCTTTTTACCTAGAAAACAATTGATCAGAACTAATTATGTGCCCTTAATTATGGTCAATCAAAAGTAGTCTTTTTCTTTAATTGTAGTAATGTGTGATAACGATCGACTTTAAAACAGAGAAAAATGGAATCAACCACAACATCTCCACTATACCAGATAGGGCCTATCCTCGGTGACATATAATGAATAATTTATTAACCTCGTCTGTTGGGTCATTACAGGGAAATCTTGGACCTCGGTCTTGATGTATTGACCGAGCGATAGCGAGGTCAATTAATCATGGCCTCAGGCTGAGATTTCCCTGTAATGACCTCACTCTCGGTTAATAAGTAGCTTTTCTTACCTCCTGAATTGTTGATAGTCTTCAGATATTCCTTTTTGAAAAAAAAAAAAAAACCAGAAAAAATGACCTCATTGTCACTTAACTGTTACCACCAATTTCAAATATACTTGAGACAATGTACCTCTATAGGGCTTTAATGGCCTCTCAGTGGTATTGTGCTTGTTATCCCTCACCTCCCCTTGTACACTACGATGCTCAAAACTCAGAATAACAACCTTCAATGGAGGGAGGGGTGGGTGTCATACATGTATTTCACAGATGTGTGACTGGCGGCGAGTTTATTATAAGTAGAATAAGCCAAGTTTTCATCGGAGAGTCTCAATATTTTGACATCTGGTTACAAGAAGAAAAATGCAATTTACGATACACTTAACGTTTCCTATGCTGCCTAACATACATTTTCAAAAGTAAATGCCTGATTTTTAGGAGAGTAAATCTGTTGGTTGCATCTGAACTGGTATCTCCCCTCCTCTACCTCCAGTGTCTGTACGGACGGGCAGGCAAGCGTACGCTGATGTCATAACCAAATTATCTCGCATCGATGGGTTTTCAATTTCTACAGCAATGGGGTTTTTTTTTATCCTTCAACAGCCATGTTTTTACACTGACTTACTTGTGCTAAAGTGTTAGAGTATGATTTATCCGGTTCATTCAGGCAAAGTTGAGGCACTAATTCTGGAAACTGGGTTAACTGATGGGCGTTGGCTCGAATACAGCTGTACACATCCTCAATGAAGTCTGCTTTGTCTTTACTGCACTTTAAGGAAGCCTTATTGTTTTGAACAACAATAAAATATGATTTTAGTCACGTAACTGTAAAGCTCCGAATGGATCTTTCCCGTGCCATCCACCTGTTTGTGGGCTTTCACTTATATTGTGATATAATTAACTTGTTTCTATGACGTATAAATGGAGCGCTTACCATTTGTACGGAAATGTCGGTGAAAAATTTTCTTCAAATGGTACTGGTATTTTGGGGGGGCACCAAAAACGGGTTCGGTCCCTCTTCTCTTTCTTCCCTTTTCTTTTCGTCCCCACCCCCTCCCACAAGAGGACATCGCAGTTATATCGCCTGAGTTCAACAAAGACATTCACCCTAAGCCCACGCGCAACCTAGCTCGTCTCCAATAGTGGTTTGATTTGGAGCCCTGATTACTTACCTCAGATAGTTCCAAAGTTAGTTCAAATGCTTTCCCACTTTTACACTTGGCGATAAGGAATGGAATCTGGCACACAATCTATAAGAAAGAGATCTAAGTCATCAGCTAGCAACATTATCTGCCCTTAATATGTTTTGCTTATGAGCAAGAAACTCCTCGGGTGAAGAAAATCGGCTTTCATTAGTGTAGACGTGTATGCATGGTTTGTTTTTTCCTTCTTTCTTCTTTTCCTTTTTCTTTTCTACTTTCTTTTCAGTTCAAATTCTTGTTAGATAATTTTCTACACTAGCGAAATTTTATCAAACTGCCTAATATTTTTTCATATATTTATTTAATTAAGGAATGGCTATATCATACACTCGCGTTTTCATGTCCCAGGGGCCATATTGGTCTTCCAAGACAATGAAACGGTGGCCGTCTTGGTGTTCCAAACTAATCCTGTCGGAGTTGAATTCTCCTCTTATGTAAGCCCTGTCTTTTGCTCCACTAAACTGAATTAGAAGTTGCATAGATGCTAGCCACGTGAGTGAAAAGGCTTCATAGACCAATAAGCACAACACTGAATTTATTTTAAGCAACAACTTATTTAACCTTGACTCTTTAATCCGAGTGACTTGTTTTGAGGCAAGCCGAAAGTGTTTAATAATTCTCCCGCTGGTTTTAAAAAAATGCCTCCGTTTTAGAGCGAAAACAGGAAGACTGACAAATTACCAGCGTAGTGCTCGTCAAGGACTCGACACTGCAAGGTGCATTAAGCCCCAAGTTTAAGAAATCCTTAACATCTAATTTTCTCTTTTATTATTTATTTTCTTGAAAAACAAAAAACGTGCTTAACGGAGTTCGTTTTCCTAAAAACACAAGTGATTCTTAAAAGTTTGAAATGACAATTCCCAACAAAACATCTGCCGTTTTGTATTGCCAGGATTTTTCACCGAAAGCAATCGATATAACTGCTGCGATAGTTCTCTGCAGTCTCATAGCATTCGTGGGATCTTTAGGCAATGCGATCACGATTCTAGTTATCAAAAGAGTTCCGAACTTGCAAACGATTTGTGGAGTTCTTATCGCAAACCTGGCCCTGGCTGATCTCCTAGTAACTGCAATATCAATTCCATTGATGATCTCGGTGCTCTCCCAAGATGTGGCGCCAGTCTGTTCAGTGAGTACTGTAGGAGTTACTTCCATGGTCATTTTACGTTGTTCTATTACTGCTTCGGTCCTAATCTTGGTTGCAATGAGCCTGGACCGTTGTTGGGCGATATGCAGCCCTATTACCCACAAACTGAAAATGAGTACTTCAAAGTTGAAAGCCTTCTTGGGCCTCATATGGATGACATCTCTGGTTTTTTCCGCTCTGGAATTATATTCTCGCTTTGAGCGATTGTTTTCCCTTTATATTAGAACAATTGGAGCCATAACCTGCCTTCTCGCTATCGTCATCAGTGGGATTGTAACTTTCACAACAGTCAGGTTTAAGTCGTCTAAAATTCGCCAGTTACATGACAACCTAAGCCATATGAAAATATCCGGTGAATTGCGCGAACGAGAGAAGCAGGTCGCTAAGACAGTTGCGCTTATTGTAGGGCTATTCTGTCTTTGTTGGGTACCTATTATCACCATTCCTGTCATCTTCCCAAGGCACTACAGCATGTGGCACTTCTGGTCTGGTTTACTCGCTCTCTCCAACTCTGCTTTCAATCCTTGCGTATATTTTTACAGACAAAGGAATTACCGGCATGCATTTAAAGAAATGGTGCTACCTATGTACAAAGGATTCACAAGATAAAAATTCCTTATCAAGGTGTACGCGCCAAAACAAAGATAATTATATAAAGCTTGGCTAAAATTTTTGCCCCACGTAAAGAAAGCCAAGACAGTCTTGGATTCTGGATTTCGCGCCCTGAATTCCGGATTTCAGGTACTGGATTCCAGTCTTTGTCAGAGGAAATTGTATCCCGGATTCCGTATCTTTAGTGGAATTCCGGATTCCTTAAGCTGTATTCCGAGTTCCAAAGCCCAGGATTCCGGATTCCAAACGCCAAATTTTCTTGGATTACGGTTTCCACAAGCAAAACTCTCCCGGATTCCGGAATTTGAGGTCCCTTACATGGGGCGATAGTTTATAAAGAGACGGCATGAACTGGCGATGAATATATAGCAATACATTTGAGCGTTTTGAGCAGTTTAAATCCCTCAGCAAAAGTACGTGTGTCGTGGTATTGGAATACCTGACCACTGGCTCATCAACTGTCTGAGCCATACATTAATGTTTTGTTTGTTTGTTTGTTTTTTGGGGGGAAGAACATGTCTACGTCCAAAGAAAGGTTTTTTTTCAAGAAGAGTTCGTCAAAAGATATCTTGTATGTGCCTTCTGGCAGTTAGAAGCTTAATCGTACACTAAAAGTCCGTGAATAAATGAACCAAGTTGTCAATTTTGGAGAAGAGCGTATGGTCGACGGTGGGAAAGAGAGACAATAAAGTATGGAAAGGCACCTTATTTTGTTGGTCAATTATTGAGTATGCGCATATGTAAAATGTTCATTTTAACCATTTTAAAACTGAAATCGTTGATTACTATATCATGTTTTTCAAGCACATTTTAGATTCAGTGGCTAGTATTATTCAGGCACTATTAATGCCCACAAACATCAAAATCAAATTTAATCTAAATGAAATATAGCATGGTTAGGAGGCTCATCTAGCAAGAGGCAACCAATTCAATATTTAAGAAGAGATTAAGGAGTTAATTCGGGAGTACAGAGAAACGAATTTACGTGTTTAATATTTTCGATGCTTAAATCTGGAATTGTGAATTGTGAGTCTGACAGCTGTCCATTCCTAAAATCGTACACTAAAGCTTTATAATAAGGAGACATCGGGAACTTTCTTACGCTCATAGTTTAAGAAGAGTTTCCGGGATATTCAGATTTACTTTCAAATTCTTTAAATTGTTAACAATGTGGGTGGTATAAATGAATAAACTAAGAGCCGGTTATTTAAACAAATTCTGACTTTGACAGAAGTTTAAGGAACTCAGAGAGCCTCCTTTGTAAGGTGTTTATTTTAATGACTGGTTTCTTGTCTGGGCTGTAAGCATTTTTGAAGCTGTAAACAAAAAGCGATGCTAAGAGTTAACCCAATTTAAAAGGGCTAAAAACGCTGTATTGTTAAACACCGTTTTCACTTTGTTTGTCGTGAATAACCAACCCAAAATGATAAGTAATTGGCTCTTATCAGACATCAATAGTAAAAATTCCTGGGTTGTTGAGAACTGTTTCTTGAAGTAAAAAAAAATGTTTTCGCGTATTGTTCAATTCACTTTCTCTTGTCTTTCGCTTTGAGATGATCCTTTCCTTTTTTTTCCCGTTAAACCAGGAATCATATTCATAAATGTATTATAATTATGTAGTTCTTTTGAAAATAATATAGAAAACTATTGTAGAAAAGAAAGCTTTTAAATTACCGCCTTTGATCTCGAAATTCATTCACGAAAAAAACAGTGGTGTCCAATGTTGCACAGTTAAAAATTATCAGAAAAAAACTTTGTTTGTAAACATCATGCCCATGAAAAACCTCTGGACAATTTTCGCCGATTGGAGAGTTGTTAATCGATAATTTTATCGTGTTGAATTACACGCCCCTAAACATAGCTCTCTAGAATTTTTCCGCCTTATTTTCTTATCATTATACATATTTTTTACTTCTGATAATTGATCAAAATATGTTAGGTGAATTCCACAGAATCTCTTTGATAATTTAGCTGTCTTTAATGAATTAAAATAAAAAAGCTTATTTGCATATTACTGATATATCCGGTACATAACACTCTAACGTTTGCACAGAACTCATCAATCTCAATCAATCCTTACCTCAACAAATTCGTTCCACATCTCAGATCGTATTAAGTGGTACGGTAGCTCGCTTAATTTGCGCAAATTGTATCTTGCTCCACTCTCTCCATCTTCCGTATCCGCCATTTGCCTGACTTCTGTACTCAGAATCAGCGGTTGATCCGCTACCATTCGGAACGCACTACATATATTTCCGTTTTTGTCTGTGTATGGTTTTGCTTCTCTCGCCCATCTATAAGGAATAAAAGATTGAAGTATTAAGAAAAAATCTTAACTATATAAATCTCCGTTAATTGGTTTTATTATTCGTTTTTTAGTTGCCTGTTTCAGGCCGTCTAAGCGGCACCTGTGTGCATGTGCTTTAGTTTTGTTTAGTAATCGACCACGCAGTCCGACTCAAGTGCCCGGAAAGAGGTAAGTTCTTACTTCTTCAAACCTTTTTTCCAGTTTTTTTCTCTAACAACCGTGTATGGATATCCAGTTTGACAGATTCACTCCTTCAGCGATTTTAAGATGTATTACGAGTGTAGAATTGTGATTGACGCTATAATCTGTTCAACCCAAATGCGGGTTTATGGTCTTCGGACCCACGCTGGCACACATACGTTCAGATTGTGGGAACGTCCTGATATCACAGACAAAGTAATAACATACTGATTATTTAATTTAAAACAAAAAGTTGTATGCAAGTCACTTTTCAAAACACATGAGGAGATGTCATGTACCCCAAAAACAATTCTATCCTGGGACAAGTCATTTTTTTCCTGTCTTTTTTCTTTTTGTTTTGTTTTGTTGTTGTTGTTGTTGTTGTTGTTGTTGTTGTTTTTACCTCAAGCGATTTCTGCGAATTTCTGCTTTAGCTTTATTAACTCACCTTCCGTTAAAGTAATTTGCTAAATCCGTGTGAAGCGAGTCAGTAAAAGGCTTGTCACTCAAAAAGTAATTCTTTGCTGCTTCTAGAAACAGTCGGTGATACCACTTGTAGACCACGTGACCATCGGCCGCTACCTTGACCAAGTATCCACCTGCAAATGTATACAGTATACGATGGTCACAATAGGTGTATTTGACCCACCTCAGCAAGGAAAAGGGGCGGAGGCTTTAGGCGAGTTCAGTGACACAAAAGATCTGTGCCACTTAAATTTGAAGGAAGTCTTTGATGAAGTCTAGATTGTCGTGCGAAAAACACTGGATACATTAGACCTACCGACCTGCAAAATCCGTCCCTAGATTTTACTATCATTTGTTTAATAACTACCCTATTTTTTCCTTTTATCCATGAACGTTTACTTTGTGCTAAATTTTTGGTACTCACCCTCGATAAACACGCTACTAGTAATCCAAATGTAGGAGAGAAAAATTAGCGCTATTTGGCTACAAAAATCTGTTTTCAGCACCTATGACTCAAATTTAGCATACTACGTAGGTGAACCGTTGATCGGTTGTTGTTATTGCTTTTTGTTTATTTGTTTGTTTTTTTGTATCTTTGATTTTGCTTAGCTTGTTAGTTAGTTTGATTGTAAGAAAAGACCTTCTTTTACAGTGGTCATTTATGTCCTCACCTAGATCATTCCTGAGTCGCGTCCATAGCAGTGGAGGCAGCCTTCGGATGGGAGGCACGTGATATTTAAACACCTCATCAGCAAGTACGATATCATCGCATGATAACACGTCCTCTAGCTCGGATTTCGTCAGTCCTGTTTTGGAGGCTGTGATGTAGCCAAGGGCTCGACGGACAAACTGTTCTCCATGCTTTGTGATTAAGCTGGCAGGAAGAAAAGACAACACAATGCGGTTAGATAAAGTGCAACTTTTTCAATCAAATGTGCTCATATTAGCTTGCAATATTCGTGCTTTAACAGGCTTGTTTGGTTGTAGGATATAACGCCTTTTGTGTGGCTTTCATTGTACTTATCATATTCATACCCCTTCCATTGAAAGCAAACATTTAAAAGAAGACCTAGAAGTACTATATTCTAATACCTTGGGGTGTCCTGCTAGTTCACATAATTTAGCAATGTAAAGTAAACGACCCTGTTAGGGACACTAGTTTATGCAACTTGCTAGCCCCCCTACAGATAGAAAACTGTAATTGACGAGCCCGATACATCAGATACTGTGTAAATCCCGCTTTATTTCTAATGTTCAATTATTTGAAAAACTGGGAAGTAACCTCTATTTACTTGATTATTATTTTTTCTTTAGAAAGCACTTACCGTTCAAACAACTGTATGATCAATTCTGAGACTGTGGCCCTTAATTTTGTGTGTGTGTCCTCTGTGAAGGATTTCCACCGTAAAGCTGTGTCACAAGCCAGTTTCATGTAGAGCGCCGTAGGCTTGGTGCTCGTTTCCAAGACATGTTTCCTTTGCTCCAGTGTTAGTTTCCTACGGTCAGATATTAAAAATTTAAAAAAAGAAAGGGAGTGCATATCACAAACGGCATTGCATGTACTTGGTTGATTGGTTTTAATTATGAAGAAAAATGTAGACTGGAGTTAAACATATAATTTCAAATTAAGATATATAATCAGGTAATATTGTAAGTTGTTTTAATGATAATTCTGACGATGAAAACTGCGGTACAAATAACTTTGATCTTCTACAAGCTGTAAGAACTTTGTTAGTGGCTAACATTTCAAACAGTGCCTCCAGATAAAAAATATTCTAGTCAGAGTAAAAGAAATGATTTAACATGACATTTTGCTTTATGAACCTGAACAAAAATATGTATACAATAAAACGCGAGCGTCACGAGCGAACAGTTGCATATCAGCATATTTCCTAGGCTTTAATCCCAAAAGTACTAAATTATAGTAAGCAACAGGCCAGGATTTCTTGTTACCTGTTGGCGTTTTCTAGCCTCATGTCCAGAATGCTCTCAGCATCATTTGATTCCAGAGATGAAACCTATTTAGACACAAGAATTTTTTCAGTAATTGTAGACAAGGGCGTGGCTAGGAAACAAAAGTCGTTGCCCGTGGTTCGGAAAGTAATGGAAGGTCTACGCCTGTATCTAGGATCGTTCACCGAGTAGTTTTCAGCATAGGAGGTTATTTACATTATTTGTTAAGGTACGTAGATTGACATTTCTTTTAGTAACATATACTTAAAAGTAAGTGTAAATCATGAAAGAACTTTTACTTGATGCGGCAGCAAAGTAAGACACTTCTCTGCGTCCGCCATTAAAAGCATACCTCAAGATAAAAGTCGGCATTGTTCTCTGGCTTTAGTTTGGTTTTCAAAACAGCAAGGCAGCCTCCTGTGATTGGCAAAGTACTAACTACAATGTGCACATTTTTTGGTAAGCTGGTCGGTAGCCACCTGAGTGCACGACCGTCATCTTGATCAGAAAGTTGATCCAGTGAGTCGAGGAACAAAACTAAAAAGAAAATACTCGGTGAGTTCTTGACACTCTTCGATCACTAACTGCACTTAAACTACAAGGTTACTTTTATTTACTTTTTTATTTTTATTTACTATACTAACACCCCCCTCCTCTCCCCTATTAAAATAAACTTACCAAGTGGTCTTTCTGGTGTTGCCCTCAGGAGAAGTGAACGGAATTTGGCAACCAGACGATCATAGTTGTCACTGATCAATGACGATGTATCTTTAAACACGAGACACAGCTACAAAGATATAAAATATAAAGAGAAAATAGTTGAACAAATAGGAATTAGATATGTGGTAACTTGCATTTAATTAGACTTCTGCGATAGTATGCCTTGCCTATAAATGCCTTATTTTTCATATATGATTTATTTCATATATCATTAACACTCATTTCTTTCACGGGAACATATGAACCCACAATTGACCTGCTCCCAACGTCAGTGGCTTCATAGCTCAGTTGGTAGAGCACCGCACCGGTATCGCGAGGTCACGGGTTCAAATCCCGTTGAAGTCCTGAAGTTTTTTCAGGCTTCTTTACGCAATTGCATAAATTGCGTTCACTGCGACGATCATTTCTTCATTTTCATTTCATTTCCGCAGTTCATATATGATTTATTTCATATATCATTAACACTCAATGCCTCATATTTTGTTTGTTTGTCTTCTTGTTGTTGGCTGCCAAACGAAGTGAGTTTCAAGCAAATGTGCTGTTTACCCTATCTATACCCTAATAATAACCCCCGTACATACAGAAAAAAAAAGACCAACCACCTACGCGAATTTTCCCTTCAAAGATAAGAAATGTTTAAGTGAATTTCTGTGACAGTTTTGATTTGGCGTTGATTGGAGAATGGCACAAGGCAAATTCTTAATATAAATGAAGTACTTAGGGGTAAAGAGGAGAATTATGGGTTGTACATATGTTACTGAAATCTTCACTTAATTTGGATGTTGGCTGAGAAATATTAATTGAACTAGTGCAAATCAGTTGGTGTTGTTCTCTCCCTTGTGAGACCGCTAAATATGTATAGCTTCTTCACTTCCAAGCCATTGAAAGAATACTATCTGTAGTCTACTAGTCGCGGCACAAACCTACCTGCTGACAAAGGCTAATCAGCAGAGACCTCACATTTGACGAAGAGGGTGATGTTCCAATAAATCTTATAAGATGGATTGGCCTAAAAGATTCAAATAACAGGTTGATTATAACAAAATAGTAGTCCTAACTGGGCGAACAGTTGTAATTAGTCAAACAAAAGGGACTACAAACATATTGATCATTTGGAGTCAACAAATCATAGTAGCGGCTCCAGGGGAGGGACAAGGGCCACCCGTCCTCCCCCCCCCCCCCCCCCCCCTTTTATCTCAAAGTCTGGATCCACTACTGAATTTAGTAGGCGGGATACTAGATAGTAGATCTGTGTTTCGCTTTTTGCCAGGCAGACGTTCGATATCAATCTGTTTTGCAAAGAATAGTTCAATAGAATACAACCTTAATAAAGATAATCAACAGATCGATTTATCTTTATACAAGAGCATCTTGCTTCATATTAACTCTCTAGGAGTGGCAGTGAAATAAAATTACAACAGGCAAGTTTTGCTGTTCAAGAAGAGTAAAGACGGAGACCTCGGCCGGCCTCCCCCGCGTTCTTTCATGTAGCTGCTGACAACATTTGTGGTCGAAACTAACTGGTTTCTAAAACCGGCTCTGTTAAGTAATGCGGAATGCGCATGCCCTGTGGAGACTGCACGCTGGAAATTTCTGAACTCACAGTTGTTATATCGCGCAAACCGGTTCTGTACGTGACTAAAATGTTACTGGTTGTTGAGGAGAGCCCAGTGCAAGAGTTACGGTAAACGCATGGGAGGCAGGCAGAGGTGTCCTTCTTTCCTATCATTTTTCTTCTAAGCTGAGCCCTCTGCTTGCAGGAGACAGGCAAGTTTATGATAAACAGGTAGGGGCAGCTCCCATGGCCCCTTTCATTCAATAACATTAGCCAAACTGATGCAATATAGAAAAATTTACTGAAAGTAGAACAGTAACATGCTACTATAGAGAGGGAAAAGGGAGGGTTGCGATACTAACGTGACTGCACAAAGCATATGGCGAATAAAGACCAAAGTACGCGTGTCAGAAAGTCCGTAACAGGTCCCCTCCCCTCTTTATCATAGTTTTCAAATAGTAATTTTAAGCAATAATTTCAGACTTATCTTTCACAGTTTCACCGTAAAAGATTTTATATCGAAGTTGCCAAGCTTACCTTCCAGTGTAGACTCCATTCCAGGTTTCAAGAGACGCAGTAAAAGCTTTGGCCAGGATAGAAGTTTTACCACAGCCTGATATGCCGTAGACGATAAAAGGCTGGTGAAAAAATCAGATATTAATTATCATAATAATGGGGCCACTGACTCCGTATTAAATCGTACGTTTACACTGTACGTTTCCACAGTTTAGAATATTGAGAAATTGAAATGAAGAGACATTAGCATTGATATTAACACGACACACGCTGTTTACCAAACGAAATCGATTTCTTACTTGGTAATTAAGACGGTGACTTTTTATAAATACTGAGATGTAGTCTAAGCTCCCAAAATAATTTTAGGCCAAAATTAAACTAGCCTGAAAACATTTCAGTCACCGTCTACTTAAGAAGCTTAAGGAATAGGAGCACAAAACAAAGGAGCATGATTGTTTAGCATTTCAACGTTTGTTTCGATTTTGCGTTTAATAAATACTTTTCGTTTGACGTGAAAGTTAGTATGGTATTATTTGTTGGATTGAACCCAGAAACAAGGAACTGGTTACCTTTCCACCATTATCCAGTCTGAGGTAGTCCTCAATCTAAAAATTGCATTCATAAGAAGAAGTTATAGATAGTTCGTGAAATACGATATTAATACTCTTTTTTAACATAACTCTTAGACCCCAATTCATTTTTGATTCATTAATCTTCCATATCTTGTCGCAGTTTATGTATATTTACTCAAGGAGCAGCTTTTTAAGCACTGATAGAGCCAAAAGGTTTTTTTTTTTTTTCATTCCGGGAGAGGGGGAGGGAAGGTAACAAAAGTTTCACTCCCAGGGAGGTTCCGTCCCAGGTCCAACTCCTTACCCGTTTATCCAACCATTTTTTTTGGACAGAAAAGGTTCCTCTTTTGTGTAGCTCTCATTGCGAAAAAATGGTACTCCTTTCAAACACCTAGTTTAGAACTTAATCGCGGCTTTAAATGCACTGTCCTATACATGTGAATAAATCAATAAGCCAAGAAGTTATCTTGGCTTTTTCACATCCATAAAATGCGTCTGGTAGCCCTTTAGGTCCTTTTACACACTGAAATGACTGGCCTGCGTAGTAGGCGTCGAAAGGGATAGGGGATAGGGAAAAAGGGAAAGAGGGATGGGGTTAGGGGAGAGAGGGGAAGCTCCCTTCCTTTTCCCCTCTTTCGTGCTTTTCTCCCTCCCCCTCTCCTTCCCCTTTTTGCGCCTGCCACGCAGGCTAGAAATGACAGAGATTTCCCTACCCTTTCACATACTTCATCTAGTGAGATCCCTACCCTTGTATTACTCCTGAAGCTTGAAAATGGACCCCCCCCCCCCCCTCCCGGAGCCTCCCCCTACTAGCCATTACAGGTAGGTTAAAAGTCCTTGTGTAAGACAAAAGTGTTCCGGCATCAAGCTGCGAAACAACAAACTTCCACGTTTCCATTGCTCTTCTTGAGTTCTCTATTAGTATCTTCAACCCCAGGTTTGAATCTAAATTTTTTGAAGTCCATATTCGTTCCCAGAAAATCCTTCCCCTAGTTACCTAAAATTTTGACTTAATATCTATGTTTACAGCTGTGTACTCTGGTTCTTGGTGATCTGAAAACTTCCTACAAAGCAAAAATCGTTTCCCACTTAAATTACTTAATGTTGCTCTTATTTGAAATGCCCCTATTACCTTTTGTAATAGTTGCTTTCTGCCTACAAATGCTTCTGTTCTCTTCTTTGTGACCATTGTATGGTGAAGAACTTCGACGTATAAAGGATCATCAATTATCTGATGATTGGCAACAGCTTTAAATGAAACATACGCATGTGAGAGACTAAATCTCTATTCAAACCTTTGGATTCCATAGCAAGATAGCTTGAACAAAAGCTACGCACCGTGGGGTAAGTGCATAAGTGTTAGCGTGAGTAAACAGCAGTCATTTTGCAACGCCACCAGTGAGCACGGTCTCGTTCCTCAGACGTTATATTAGTGAGCTTAAGATCCGACGACGGCGAGATTCTACGACGGCAGACTTGGTCGAGGGGGCTTAGGGTGAGGTCGCCGTCGCAATGGCGCGAAAAATAGCATTAAGAAAGCTCGCGCGACGGCGGGTTGATGTAGCGCCTTTTCCTGTTGAAGTTTAGAAATAAATACAAGAGTGATGACTACTTTTAGAAAGGTTCGTGAATTGTTACTGACAAGTTTCGATGATGGCGAGATTTCAGAAGATGAATTTTTACTGTTGTATGATGTCAACAGATCTAAAAATCCGGATTTTCCCTACCAGAATTACGAACATTTTGACCTCGAGAGGCTTGACGAAAAGATGAGTGACATAATCCATTGGACCTCAATTTAATGCCAAAACAAGTCTACGATATCATAATTGTTAATAAACACATCAATAAACCCAAGAAAAAAACTTGTAAAACTTACTGGGTTGCTTTCTTTGTCGAGTTGACCTAGTCCATGGCGATTAACGAGTCAAACTGTTTAGAGAGGGCAAACAAATTTAATTTAAATACCGTGTTTGAAATCGTTTAAGTCGCTTAGAAATTCGACAAAAATGGTCTACTGAGAATAAACTGTTAACAGTGCTAAAGAATTTCGCTCAAAATGTGTTTAAATGGCATTATTTTGATCAAGTTTACTCACGTTTTACACGCGACGGCAAAATGGCCTTCTTCACGTCACAGACAAGGCCGCTACGGCGGGAAACTTCGCAACGACGGCAGCCGGAAGTCTTTCTAGCAGTAATTTCACTTCCGCTCGCCGTCACAGACGTCTGCCGTCGTCGGATCTTAAGCAGGCTATTATTTCTCGGAGGTGGCCATGGGGGTAGGATCCATTGGACACGAATAGATTCCGATGGAAAAGTACATTTATTCTTGAGAGACTTACTAATAGAAAAATGTCACTTACGTTAGATGAGGGGGCAGAAAGTCTTTCCGATAGAGTCCATCGGATCCATTGGACACGAATAGATTCCGATGGAAAAGTACATTTTCTATTCGTGCATGTGTAGCGAATGGCGGTTCCGATATCGGTCCTCCATTCGTCCTGCTCTCGAATTTAGTAGTCATGTAGATTTAGCAAAGGCACAAAGTGAGGATAAACAGCCCGTAACTGTTGCGAAAGCGAAAGGAGGTGATAGAGGGGGACTAGAAACAAGAGTTGCCTCCCAGTTGATGATCAAAATCGACAAGTAAGATGGCGCATTTGGTTGCGATAGTTGTGCTCAAACTAATCACGAGAGACTGAATAAAACACCGGCTGCACAGGTCTATTTTTACCTGTGTCCTGAGAGTTTGCTGTTGAATTTGTTCTATCTCTTTTAGAGCCCAATGGTCTTTTTTTTGGAAAATTATATGGTGTTTGGAATTGAAGGGTTTCTCTTACCAAGAGAGAATGATTGCTCTTACTTAATGTAAGCAAATTGTAAAGAAAAATGAACGTTTTCGCGCCAATCCAGCTTTTTAATGACCAGTGTGATAAGACTGACTCTCGCTGGCAGCTTTTGTAAAACAAAAACCACCACCATTTTTTTCTGGTTATTATAGGTAGATAAACTAAGAAACTAGACAATACTTTACCTTGTTGAATGCCATCAATCATTTTCTGGCAGAATTGATCACAAAAATTCTTTATTTCCTCTTTGTTCTTGAACGGGTTAATATGACCATCCTGAGTAAGCTGAAACTCGAAGCTATATCTGAGTTCACAAAATGTATAATATGAGGTTCGATCCGATAATAAAGTGACTTTTAATACCCATTCCAATTTTAGTCATTTTCATTTAAAATCATGCATTCATTGAATTTTTCATGTAAACAGTAATGAATTTTTGCATGCAAGATCATAGTGCTGTTATCAAGTCATAGTCATTCTTCGACTCAGTTTAGCTTGTTACTTGCATTTGACAAAACGCATCCTAAACCCCACGAACAAACGGACGCAATAACTCCCAACAATGTTGGGAGTTTTATCGTTCGTTTGCACGTAGCTAAAAGTGTGACCGGTTTCAAACTTTGTGCAACAACTCCCAATAACACGCAACAACATGAAACAGGGTGTGCAAATTAAACGGACTCAACACTTAACATCCAACAATGTTGCGTCCGTTTGCACAGGGGCTTAATGAGCGAAAACGACGTGACCAACAGGTATTTGACATGTGAGGTCGGACTTTTGAGCCCCATCCGTGCTACAATAGAATAGGTCACTTCACACAGCCAAGGCGAGAGAAAAGAGTGTTGCTTACCACTGCAGCGAAGGCATAAAACCGGTAACATGGCTTTGAAGAAATGGAACACGAATTTCCGTTGAAACATTCCGTCCGGAAAAAAACTACCTTTTCAGATGTTCCTTTGCTCCAGGAAATTTTCCGCTGGATTGACCCAAAACATCGTGTTCCATTTACTTTCCAACCAGGTTTTCCGGAAACTTTTTTTGCTAATTGTAAACCATCAAACACAGTCACTCTCATTTTTCGGTACGTCTCGCCCCTCATGAGAGACCTCTATTACAATCATGGAGAAAAGTCTTGGGACAGCTGTACAGTTCGAACGCTTTTTAACACATGCGAAATTATATCCGCGCACTTTCAACACTGTACGTCCCTATCCCCTTCCCCCACCCCACAGACAGTGTTGAAACTGTCAAGGCACAATTCCTTTGATCTTTCAACATTGTATTGGGTGGGGAGGGGGGAGGGGAGATGGAAAAGTAAAAAGACAGCACTGCTTTTGCCACATAACTTGTTAAACGTATAAAATTGAAGTTACGTTCTGACTGTCCCAAGGACTTTAGTCCATGATTGTAGCAGCGGGCAATTTGAACCATTCTTTACAAGTTAAAAAGTACCGTGGCTCAAAAAAAAATTGCAAAATCATGATTAATTTTACTATGATCACTAACCTGCA
Organism: Porites rus; assembly: GCA_964035705.1. Classification (NCBI taxonomy): domain Eukaryota; kingdom Metazoa; phylum Cnidaria; class Anthozoa; order Scleractinia; family Poritidae; genus Porites; species Porites rus. The sequence continues at coordinate 30,449,754 of OZ037992.1, forward strand.
TATATTGTCTTCAGGTATTACCTCTTGGCATTTACTTTTGAGACTCTGCAACAAAGTTTTTGTACTAACTGCTTCACTTGCATTTCCCTTGTCTACAAAACGCTTTGTAAATTTATTGTTATTGAGGTCCATTTCATGTAGTTCTTTAAGGGACCGAATAAATAAAATCATGTATTTTGGGTCTACACGCTCTCCGTTCATTCCAGTTGTTATCTCCGTCTCGGTCACAGAAATCTTGAAGTCCTCCTCGGTCATCTCGCTTAAAGGAAAAGCTGTAAAATCGATCTGACTCGCAGCCTTCCTCAGAGCTTCTGTCATTGTTTCCAGTGTTTGCCACCACTGCTGCCTTTCCTCTTTTCCTTTCTTTTCATCAGCATCGTTTGCGTGGTGTTTGTACGCAAGCGGATAAAACGTTGACACTGGTTGTAGGACATAAGCTGCCGGTATACTGTTTTCATCTAGTTTGTACCATTGAACAAGAAGCTCGGCAGCGCGTTTGCCCCCAGGATGACTGTTGACGCTTCCCAACAGCATTTCAAAGATGTTTTTGTCTATTGTAACAGGGACTGGTCTGAAGCCGTACTTGTCGCCAATAATGCAAACCATATACGGTCCAACAGACTCATTTCTGACAAATAATTATATGGATATCAACAGGACTCGGACAAAATTAGATATAGCCTGCGAGCAAGCTCTCCATTTGGATCCTCGTTACCAAGAGAGTCAAGCGCAGCACGTGGAAGAATGAAGATGACGCTATCTCGCGCAGCTCCCCTAACACGACACTAGAAATGGACAGCATCGCACGCTACATAAAATGGGGTTCATCATCTGAAAACTATATTTGAGAGACACTCTTGTAGCACTTGTTTCCGTTTATCTATTTATTTATTTATTATTATTATTATTTTTTTTTTTTGGTGGACAAGGTTGGAGACAGGTAGCATATTATTTTCAGTACAGCCAAAAAGACGGTTCCCTCTTATAGTTTTACCTCTCCGGGATCGATCGCTTCAGAGATTTTATTCTTAAGTCACGTTCAGGAGGTCATAACCAGTGTGTATGCCACAGTTCGTGGCTAATCATCTCTTTTGCCCCATGTCAGGGAATCGGGATTCCTGAAACCGGGAAATTTTGCCAGTGGAATCCCGGGATCCTGGCCTTTGGAATCCGGAATCCCACTAACGATTATATAGAATCCACCCCCAGTATCGACCAGTATCCCAGTATCCCACTGACAAAGACTGGAATCTAGTACTTGTAATCCGGAATCCACGGCGTAGAATCCAGAATACATGACTGTCTTGGAGTCCTTACATGGGGCGATCTCATTGCAAATTGAAACCGGTTGGTCTACAGTTAGATCAATTTAAGGTTGCATCTGCAAAATGTCAGAAATTTCTATAAAGAATTTCGTCGTTATAAATAGACCAATGCTTTTGTTAAAAACTCGGACGTCCGGGGGTGCCAACAACCCCGAGGTTCAACCTTTTACCTTATATATGCCATTTTTTAGAGAAAAGGTACCCCTTCCGTATACCTTCTGTAGGAAAGTCCGACCATATGGAGCCTAACATGAACTACTTGTCTCTTAATGATCCTTCATTAAAACTCCGAGGACATCTATCGTGACAGGATCGCTACTTAATGATAGAATGATATACTAACTTGCATCGCTGTACTTCCGTCACGCAGATGTCCACTGCTTGATGTTCGTCTGTCATTTCGTCCCGCACTCCCCACCTCATGTCAGCCACACTAAAATTATAACCAAGCCGTCGACAAAATTCGCGTAGATACGGATAAACATCCTCCATCAGTAAATCTCTCTCCACTGACATATCCGTGAACGTCGAGCTCAAAAACACAGCAATTTCCTTCGTCGGCAGAGTCCATGCTGAATCTGAGAGAACTTTTCCTTCTAGAAGAGAGTTAAAATCGTTTATCGATCTCTCGTCTTGTGCTTGTATCACTTGTTTCCGTTTCTCGTAAACAACGGAAGGACCGTTTTGGAGAATCGATTTCCACGGTTCCCGTTGGTTGCGGTCATTCTCCCACAATTCAAGTTTCGCTCTAAACTTCTGATTTGCTTGTATCACTCTCCGAACAGTTCCTACTGGTGTTGTGTTGCCGTTTCCCATAGTTATACCACTTTAAGGAATTTAAAACACAGTTTGCCGCCAAGCCATCAATGGACATTGACTGACGTTATATGAGATAACAAACAGGGAAACATGGTCGACTGATTTGTATATGTCATCCCTCAAGAGTTAGCTAGAGAACAAGCGTTCATAAATAAAATAATGAGTATCACTCGTCTCTAGTCCCTTAGTTGCAAGAAACCAGGTACCAAAAAATTTGCAATGACCGATTAATTTGCCGAGCACCATATAATTGGCGTATTGAATTTCATCTATACTGCACAAATCCTCTTCAATGACTGAGTAGGTCGAACGAAGCTCACTTAAGTAATGAATTCAGATATCATTATTCAGTCTGACAAACTCAATAGATTACAGTCCTTTGTTTAAGAATAGAATCTCATCTTTTGTTTTCTCGGGATAATAATTCATTTAGAGTCAATCATTCGTTTTCCGACCTAAGGGCAATTAAAACGCCCAGGATTCTTCGAGCTAAAAAATAGCATCATCTCATGGAGCCCTTACAGGTGACTTGCTAAGTCAAATCTCTTCCTTGGGTTTCCTTGTTATATCCGATGGTTTTTAAAAACAGAATGCAAACATTTGTCTTTTATGCATAGAACAACACATCAAATATCTATGATAATTGTTCTTCACAAAGGTGTCAACAAATAGAAAATCAACCATTCAAAGTGTTTTGTATTCATCGCTGTTGACATGGCAATCAGTAAGACTCTTAAGAGATTCTTTAAATGGCTCATTAACATGCATCGATGAACTTATTTAAACCAAGTGGCGTGAATAAAGTAATAAATAACTCAAAAATGGATCTTTCAGTATCGAGGGAACCAAAGTTGCTCTCTTATTTACAAATTCCCCAAGGCTGAAGTCGACTTTGAAATGAATTGTTAGGAAATGATTAATCAATTTCAGGGGAAAAAACTCTAAGACTTGAAGTTTTAAGAAAGGCGAAAAATTGAAAGTGAAAGACGTTTCAGTGTGGTCATGACGTGATTTTCAAATCCGAAGACCCCTAAAAATTAATTCGCCTAGTTTCTTAAAATAACTTTTTTTAATTACACCACATGTGATGCGCGAGTATCTGGAATAACTAAACTCATCGAAGATTAAAAGTTGCTCCGCTGAAAGCAAATGTTTACCGTTCGTAGCCAGCATTATAAATTAGTATAGTAATTCATGGTTTGTGTTACTGAATATTTTATTCTCTCTCTTCCTCTCTTTCTTTTTCTCTTTCTCTTCCTTGTAATATGTTTTACCAATCGCGTAATTACTTGTTTTAATTGAGCCAGTGGGAGCTTATAGCTACAATTCGAACTGGGAGTTTATAGCTGCAATTCGGGAGTTCATAGCGATACAATTCGGCTCCGTCCGACCCACTGCCTAGCCCACGCTCAAAACACCCCAAAGTTCCGACACATCCGGGTCGCCACCAACACCAATGCCTACAAGTACTCCTTCTTCCCTCGCACAATCCTTTTATGGAGTCCTGAAGCCTTCCAAGTATATGCCTGCCTATCATTAGAACCTTCTGCCACTCTAATTGACCCATCAAAACTTATTTTTAATATTACAGTATATTTATTTTTGTTTTTTCTGGTATCGTTTGGATTATAATATGTGTGTACATTAGCCAGTTCTAAATTTATAAGTGTGCAGTACAGGGGCATAGCTAGGGGGGTGGGGGGTCCTGGGGTGCCCGTGACCCCCCTGGCATGGTAGGCCTTCTTTTGAGCAAACAACCTACACTATTAAGATGGCGAAAACGCCATGACAATGTCTTGGCCGTAAAAGCCATTGTTGAAAAGCCCACTTTTTTAAAATTTGCTTTTTTGTAAAGTATTTTCGTCAACGGCTTTTGTCTTTAGTTAATATGGGCCTTGATGCCGCGATAATACGACACGATAATACACGAGGGAGACTGGCAGCGGTGAGTAGCCTCTGTGACCCCCCCCCCCCCCCCCCTTTGAAAAATCCTGGCTACGCCCCTGTAGTACGATATCCTGCAAAATGTATTTTAATTGACATTCTTTTAGCATCCTGTATAGATGTGAGACGACGAGGATTAAAATATAAGTAAGTAACTATTGAGTTTCCCTTAGCCTATTGCTTTGGTGTCGATTTGTTTCAGGAATCTTAACGACCTTATAATTAATAAATTATCACTGTTCCTAAAAGATTATAAGCAATTCTAAGTAACTGAGATTTCTTGGAAAGATTTCCATACAGTCAACCATATCATTTTACTTTGTTTTATTTGCTTTTTGTTTCTTTTTTTTCCCTTTTTCGTCGGTAGCAGGTAGAGGTTGCAGTGTTTTCTTGGTCCATCAGTCCATTCTGCTCAGCACGCTGATTACAGTATTTCCTCGAATATAATAACCGTACCTAGACTAATCGCCTCCCCCGATTAATCGGCCACCACCCAACCCTCTCGCCATCTTCTCTTTCTTTTATCCCCTCCCTTGTCAAGTTGAAGTGGAATATGATCCATTAAAACTGATCAGTAACGATTCAAGCTCTGAAAATTAATCAAGAATCCAACTCTGAAACACTTGGAAAGTCCATGTTCAGTTTACTCGATGAATGGTTTTTTTTTATTTACTAGGATAATAAAACAAAATATTTAGGGAAAGACCTCCAGTGATCAATATTTGAAATAATCGCCCCCTATTGATTAGACTTTCAAAGAAGTCCTTCGTCGGATTTCAACCAAAAAATCTTGGTAATCTTAGGAAGGTTTAAATAACAATAGCCTTACCTTGAACTGTTTGCACAAGAAAACAAAACCATGAAGGATTTTGATCCTAGTGGTAAAATGACGTCATCGTGAAAAAGCTTTTTTACTGCATGTTCATTTTTTTTTTTTACTTAACGAAAAATTTATTTAGGTATATTGTTGACTCACTTACGAATGAATTTGTCAAACTTTGAAAGCGCTGACGATTACACGTCATCTGGAGTGTAGCTACGTGAATTTTAGCTGTGTTAGTACAGCTGCCCACTTTTCACAGACAAATTCGGGTAAAGGAACAACTTTGTCGCGTCGCCGTTATTCGTGGTCTGGTTTCCACGGAATTTTGTTTGAGTGTAGGGGGCCGCTTTGACCGTGAACCTCAGAATACCCAGCCACTTCGAAGAGATATCAATCAACAGTTCCCATGGTCCCGCGATGATTTAGTGAATAGTGCGCTTTGAGTCTACACTCGCGCATTCCTGCAGTAATGTGGTCAATGAACCCATTGAAATCAAACCCGGGGGGGGAGGGTACTCCCTTTCATAAGCTATGTAGCTATCTGCCGCCCCATCGGGTAGGGTTTTTGCTCGGTTTTGGTCTGAAAACGGATATACCACTTTGCCCATTTTGGTCTGGAATCGGGTATGGTTTTTGAGGGAACTACGGGGTTGTATGAACGTCTTTACCGTTGCAATTCCAAATGAGTTAGAAAGAAAGAAAAATATGAGAATTCGAAATAGAATTGAAGAGTTTTTTTGTTTGCGCTCTAATCTAAGTAATGATACCATAATTTCTGCCTAATGGCCAGGTCTGGATTTTAAAGGTCTGGTCTGAAAACGGGTGTGGAAAATGACATTTTTTGGTCTGAAATAGGGTCAGGATTTGGAGAACCGGGCGGCACACCCCCACCAAGAATTCCCAGGAGTACCCCCCCTCCCGAGAAATCAAGTAAGTAGAACGACTGCTCCCGTTTTCCTACAGACCGGCAGTAGTCAAATACATGCGACCACTCCCGTAAACGACCAGCTCTAGTTATTCAAAACAAGATAACACTAAGCAACACTAGTCACTAGAATTTAACTCACAGATATTTACCAAAATTCTAGTAATAAATATGGCATTAACGTAGAGAAAAATGACTAGAGATTTCTAATTACTGAAGTTGTTATATTTTCAATTATGCTGTAATTATATCCTCTTTCGAATGTAGTACAGGAATGCATATTACCGGTATTTTATATTTTTACAGTTCTGTTACACAAAATGAATGTCTAAAGTAGCACTAACAGGGAGATACACGAGCCATTGTTCATTTCTCTTTTAAATAAAACACAATATTTCGTAGGATTCAGTTGTACCTTTCACATAGCATAAATAGTTATTGAGAAATATATATATTTTTTGCCTATACAGTATAGATTTACTAGAGTCTGGAACAGCACAACGACGAAGTTAAATTGCAGACTCGACGTTAATGATACTTAGCACAGAGAGCTCTCACACCCGACGATCCGATGAAATTATAATAAACAAATAAAGATTACTAACTTAATATCAATGTGTGGAATGCATTTTCTTGATTATGTGGTCAGCTAATGTGACATCTGGAACTAAGAAACCCATGGAATCACTTGGATCTATTATCGGCAAGCAATCAGATCTTCGAGAGTTTTCCTGTTCCAGGCCCCACGCAGCAAAAATTTCTCAGTTGCAAGCCTACATTTCAGGGTTTTTTAAGAAGAGCTAGTTGCCTGCAAAATTCGCCGACTATTTCATGTGAACTCGCCGCCTTCTTTTCTTTGGAAAATACCCCAGTTTAATTACCGTAAAATTCTCAAAATAAGCCCCGAGGCTTATACTTTTCAAAGGCCCTTTTTGAGGGGCTTATTTTTGGAGTGGCTTATGTACGGAGGGAAATTTGCTTTGTTTTACTTTGTATTTGAGGGCAATAGGGCTAGCCCTATTTTATGGCTAGCCTTATAGTTGAAAGTTAATTTACCGTTTTTGTGTTGTTTTACTTTGTATTTGAGGGCAATTTTCCAAGTACATGCATTTGGAGGGGCGATTTAACGGAGGGTTTTTTGCGTCACCGGATTTGGGGGCTTATATTTGGAGGTGCTTATACATGGAGGGGCTTATTTTCGGAATTTTACGGTAGAATATTTAATTTCACGATGTCTGTGTTCTGTTCAAACACTCTAATTTTTGCTCCAGAATGCTGGAAATGAATTCTAAGAGGCCCAGATTACAAAATTGTTCCAGAAACTCACTCCTTTCGCGCTCTCAAATCACGTCTTTACTGCAAGTTTTTCCTTCCCCACCTACTCCAAATCTTATTTTAAAAAAAACCTGTACTCAAGACATTGATTAAAAAAGTAATATTAATTTACTTATTACAATCTCATTGGATGAGAGAGCCCCCATGTCTTCAGTCCATGCATATCTTCCAATCAAGAGTTTTAATCTTCATGCTTTCTCTTGGTCTTCTTTGGGTGCCGTGAGCGACTCTTTGCTTTGCACAGTGGGCAAATGGGGGCGTTCCTGTGAATCTGCTGGTGACAGGACAGGCATGCCTTCATGGGTGGTGGCTGTTGTTGCCGGAAGTGCCTTTCTCCCGGAGGTCCCCGCTTGTTGACAAGCTGCTGAGCTGCCGCTGCTGCTGCAGCCAACTGCGAGGCGACTGGAGGAGGAGGTGGCTCCTGTGGCTCTGCTTTCCATCCAGGAGGAACACGTTCAAGAAACCTGAGGAAAGAATTTTGAAATGGTGACACATGTAAATACTTGTTTGAAGGACTTGTATACTTTATATACTTGTTTCAAGTCACTGCCTTGGTGATATTAGATCTTTCCAAGGCATTTGACAGCATTGATCACATGTCCTTGTTAAAGAAGCTACGTGCAATGGGTACCTCAAAAGAAGCAATAGAATGGTTTAGAAGCTACTTGACCGGAAAAAAACAGTCGGTGAGAATCGGTTGCGAAACATCTGAACTCCGCCTTGTCTCGTATGGTGTACCACAAGGATCAATTTTGGGCCCGGCATTGTTTAATATCTACATCAACGATCTACCATCTGTACCTAAGGTAGGGTATGTTGATGACTCACAGTTATACCTCTCATTTCCCGTACGTGATGCTACCTTAGCCGCAGCTCAGCTGACAGAAGATCTTAGGAACATAGCCACATGGTGTTGTAAAAACAGTCTACTCATTAACCCGGAAAAAAACAAAACTTCTGGTTCTGGGGACTCCGCAGTTGATGATGAAGATACCAGATGATCTAAGCATTACACTACTCAGCAAGGAGATTACTTCATCTAAGTCTGCGAAAAACCTGGGGGTTACAATGGACTGTAATTTAACGTACGACGAACAAATAACTCAATTAACTTCGAAATGTATAGGTAGCTTTTGTTAAATAAATCGCGTAAAATACCTGTTTGATACGCGTACGTTGATCAGTATAATTAATTCTCTCGTATTCAGTAGATTATTGTATTGTTCATCAGTATGGGCTAATACCACCAAGAAAAACATCGAGCTAGTACAGACAGTGCAAAATTTTGCAGCCCGGTTAGTTTCTGGAATGAGGAAATTTGATCATGTTACACCTATTCTTAAGCAGTTACAGTGGCTGCCAATTGTTAAAACAACTTGAGGTTAGGGATGCTACCATGGTATTTAAATGCTTAAATGGACTTGCACCTCCATATCTTTGTCAGAAGTTTAAAACCAGATCCGAAGTGCACTACTGCAACACTAGGAATAGGGACCGCCTACATATACCACTCTGTAGGACGGCTGCAGGTGAGCGCGCGTTTACCTTCAGAGGCCAAAGGCTGTGGAATAGTCTCCCAGACGAGTTTCAGTCTATCACTAATTTAGATGTATTTAAAGTTAAAATAAAAGAGCATTTTTTAAGGGTATTTTAGGAAAACTAAGTTTTAGACATGTGACATTGTAAATTAAGCTGAAAAGCCTTTTTGAGGAGATTAATAAGGTTACTATTGATATTATTATTACTAATGCATAGAATTGAATTGAAGTTCTTTATGGACAAGCTAACAATAGAGCAGCACTGGAAAAAAGTATCAGTCCACACCGATAAGAAAACTCCTATATCTTTCTTAATTAATTTACTACCAGCACTTTGTCTTGCTTTTGGAATGGGTAGTTGGGAGTAACCTTTATAAAAGGAACTAAAACAATAGCAGAATAGGCCACGTAAGTATATAATTCTATCAAATTTGCCGGTGTCATGGAAAGTACATTACTTCTTTAACTAAAGGGTAAATGACAAACAAAATTGGTAAAAACGTAAGTGTACAGCCGTCCCCCTCTCCTCAAAATTTTTTTTTGAGAGGAGAAGGTAGCTGTACCACAACAACATATCAGAGTGGTGTGGAAACACGTAGACAAGACAAGAAAAAAATATATACAATACATATAAATGGAATTTCCATTTCTTAGTAATTAACAATTATTCCTCCAGCCTGAATGGGCTCTTAGTCAATAGCCCATAAGGCCGAAGGCCAAATGGGCTATTGACTCAGCGGCCATGAGGGTGATAGTAGACCACTAGTTGGATTTTACTAATTATGAATAGCTTACTCTGTGAGGCTGCTTTCCTCATCGAGACTAGCTGATTTATCAAGGCCTAGAGACTCTCTCATTTTGTCAATGTCTCTCTTCAGAGGTTTGTACTCATCATGCAGCCTTCTCAATGTTTCCAATCCTCTTTCTCTCTCTGCTTCAGACTGTTTGATAGTGTTTTCCATCTGAAAGCAAAATTCAGTATGAAATGCCCGGAGTTAAAAAATTTGACATGTTACACAGCCATACACCTGACTGTGATACCAGATGAAGCCTTCTGCTGGCCTTAGTGCCTCTGCCAGCTTGAGGGCCAGTATAAAGGCCCAGTGCAAATGTCGAACTTTTCATGTACTTAACCTAATCCCTTTAATTAAGTACGTGAAAAGATCGACGTTTAAATCAGTAATTGATTTAAGTCTAATTTGGGTCGACCCATGAGTTAAGATCGAGTGGCCCACATATGGGAATTACAACCTTTAGTTGAAACATCAAACTTTGCATGAGTCGAACCCAAAAGTTTACCTAATGATAAATTACTATTAAAAATTTATTTTCATTTGTATAAAGCATTTTAAATCATTGAACATCATGAAAAAGAATCAATTGAGCCCGACTAATTAAGTTCGACATCTGAATCAACTGTTGAACTTGTATCATTTGGTTCAACCAAAATAGGTATTGAGTTCGGTACATGAAAAGATTGACGTTTGAACAGGCCCTTTAATACATGATTATAAATCTAATTACCGTATTTATTCGAATAAGCGCCCAACCTCGAATTAGCGCCCACCTCGAATAAGCACCCATCCTAAAGGCAGAAAAAGATAATAAGCGCCCAGCCCCGAATAAGCGCCCACCCCCTCCTCCCCCCAATCAAACTCAAACAAGCACTCACCCCCACCCCACCCAATTAAGTGAATAAGTTCCAATAAGAGACTTCCTTAAGGACGGAGTTTTCTTCAGAGTATTTTACAGAAACCTTGCTTTGTTACTTCTTCGCGTTTTGTTAGCTTTTATTATTTTGTTGCAAAATAAACATACTTCACTTGCTGAAAATGGTGAAAATTTAATAAGCGCCCAGCCTCAAATAAGCGCTCACCTCGAATAAGCGCCCACTCTCAAGGTCCAAAAATTTAATAAGCGCCCAGGGCAGTTAATCGAATAAATACAGTATTAGAGACCCTTATTCAAATGCCCAATATTGATCAGCATTCACATGAACATGAAAGTCTGGTGTTAGGTTTTATGCTTCCCAACTGGCTCCAAGCAATGGGGGTTACTTCCTTCCAAGAGGCTATAAGGATGTGCTGCCAGATGGGGGTGAATTTTCACAACAGGACTGATTATCAGCATGCAAAGAAAGTATTGTCCGATAGCCCGGGGCTAACCTAGGGGATTTTGCTATCGGGCCAATGAATTCTGTTTTTAACTTGCGTGACAGGCAAGTGATGTTTTCTGAGGAATGAACTGTGAAATCAATTCTGCTCCTCAAAACACTTTCGGTGCTAGTTGAAATAATGGCTGGGCTAGTAAATGCTAGCTTCAGCTTGCCTGTATGACAAGCTCTAAAAATGATTTTCTTTGCACGCTGGATTATAGTGGGGTTGTTATTTTGATATAAAAAAATGGAGTATGAACATTCTTGGGATTTTGGGGAGTGGGAGGGGGGGGTAAGAAAATTCTATTAGGAAGGATTTAAAAATGGGAAGATACACAGCTTAAAAACTGACAGAAAGTAACTAAGTTGGGGTCCAAAAAGTGCCCAAGATAGGGTATGAATGTATAATTGACAACAGAAAGGACTGGGGTAGGGTTCTTGAGAGGCCAGCAACACGCGTATCCAGAAAAAAATTGACCCAAGCATCCCCCTCCGACACTCCTGGTGTTTCAGGTTAATTTGCGATGGCCCTTTAATTCCTGTAAAATTACACAGTCAGGGTTCCCAAAGATATTGATCAAATAACAGAAGAAGGCATTTTATGGGAAAAAGCAGGTACAACAGCAACAGCTAATAAAGTCTGAATAGAAGTCATTTTAACCCATTCACCCCAGAGCTGCCAATGTGGATCCATTTCTCTTCTACAGCTTGTGATGTCATTGGTTTTAAAGGTCAAGGACAACTTTGTCCACCAACTTGTGCAGAGTGAAGCTATCTTTCAAACCATACCAGAATGAGCACAATTTAGTCAAGGACACCGGAGAAAAATGCAAAAGACTGTGTAATATTGAACCAGGCCATCTGATGTTACCCGATGGTGCGATTTTGCACAATTGACCTCAAATCGCATCTGATTGCACAATTTGAGGAAAATCGCAATTCGTAAAAAAATGCTAAGCTCAAGTGAAGTTAACAATGAATTCTAACTTTAATTAAACATTTTCCCAATCTTAATAATATTTTAGGTGATTTACCACTAATAAAAGCCTTGCAAGACATCTGAAACCTTTGATCACGGTATTTTGGCAGCCATTTTGATTTCAGAGACAAGCAGTGTGGTTACCGGTGTAACGACATCATGTAATATTAAACAAGTGTCTTTTTTCTTTTCCGGGTCAAGATAATTGGTTTGGCTATTTTGTTTTAAAATAGATGTTTTATTATTCCTTTACATTCACATTGCCTGTTAAACAACATCAAATGCTTTTTCTCCTTTGAAACCTGGTAAAACAACATAAATTAGCCCTGAAAAATTGCATAATTTATCGCATAATAGTCTTATCTTATCACACAATCTACCCTAAAAATATCGCACAATTTCTGATTTTTTATCACCCTATCAGATGGCCTGTTGAACTGAAAATTTCCATGAAAATCTTGTTCCACTACCCACCCACCTTTCCTTTTATCTAATCCTAAGATCCTAAAAGATTTCCTGAAAACGTTTCCCACCAAAATGAAGCCTAAATGCCCAGCAAAAGAAAAAAAGGGAGGCAATAAAAGAGAAAAAAGAGGGGAGGAGAGAAAGTGAAAAGTAAAAGTCCAGTCTGCTGAGTCACTTCTATACCCCAAAACTATTTCGAAATTTTGCTTTCTGTGCATGTCTGAAATTCACAAGCTAATATTTTGCATCTGGATCAGAAGGCTGCAAGGTGAACGACCTGTAAATGGCTTTATAGTAAGTTTTAGCTCTTTATTATTTTATAGCATGACAGTGACCAGAAAACTGCTCGACTAGCTTCAAAACCAGTTTTTTGGCAAAATTTTCAGGGGCGAATGGGTTAAAGTTAAAAAAATATAGAGTTCAAAGAAAAAAGGAAAGACTTTCAGGTTGACTTACTAGATTGATATCAGCATGTATAAGCCTTAGCTCCTCGACATGTGCCATTTTCTCATGCAGCAAAGCTTCCATTTCTGCTTTGTAATCCTTCAACAGTTTACTCTCCTTGTCAGCACTGTCCAACTTTTGAATGAGCTGAGATTTAAATTTCTCTAACTGGGATGTCTTAACCCTGAAACAAAAAAAGTGCAAAGTAAAAATAATTTTAAAATAGGGAAAATGAACTAACACAAAGTTCCATTTCTACAAACTGTACAAAAGCAAATGACAGATGAGAATTTGGCAGCAAATGGCGGGATAAATGGGTGCACGAGAGCTGTCAAGTCATTTTTTGGTGGTGAAGCCATTAGAAGATTGGAAGCCAGTCAAACTGAAATCTCACATGCCCTTTAATCCTGAGTATTTCGAATAGTCTGTCTACCTGACCTGTGGGAGTTTATTATTAGCTAAGAAATGATAAAATGTCAATCAAATGTTAATGGATATCTCTAGTCCACATGTACTTTCAAGGGAAAGTTTTTAGTGTATTCATGTAGGCATTCAAATTAAATGAAATTTGATCAAGCTATTGAACATCACTATCCCATGCCAACAAGAGATTAAGGTTGATTGAACTCCTCAAATGACCTTTTTGAGGAAAATAATTCTTGAAATTTAGGACAACTAAACAGACTGAATAATAGGACTGTGCAGTCATGACTGTACATGTCACATATCAATGGATTCATTGTATCTGATAATCTCAAATACAATAATATCTCTCACTCTGATCCTTACTTCTTGCCCTTCACAGGCCAATTGTATCTGTAAGCCACGTGAATAAAATAAATTCAATATGAACCTTGCTTACTTGTTTCCACATTCATGATTCCATTAGGATTTCTTCCTAAAACTAAAGGGGGCTTTAATCTTATTCACGTACATGCAGTCATTCAATATTCACTTATTATGAAAGGCATTCTCTAGCACACGTTTGCCTGCACTTCCTAACCATTGGTATATGTTTTTCTTTAAAGACATGCTTCACATTTCATTTTGCTCAATATGGCTATGAAATAATTAATATATTGCCAAACTAAGTGAAAACCAAGAAGGCTCCTTATTTAAGGTAACAAAACTTAATTATATTTAGACATTACCTGGTCAATGCTAAAGCTAAATCATGGTATGAACTAAACGAATTAGATTAGCCTGTGTATTTCATAAAAAAAGAAGACTTTTAGCAATCAAATGGACCTCTTGCTATGACTGTATAATTTTTAACTTTGAACCGCTGGGGCGGGCGCACAATCTATTGAAAGGAAACCTCTTCAGCAGTACTTGCACAACATATTTACCCGTAGGTTAAATGAGTATTATTATTTTTTTTGGTATTTTGTGAAACAAAAATAATAATTCCCAATGTTTCTTGAATTGAATTTGGGCTTGGCCACTAATAGTTAAGGGAAGTGGCCCGGAAAGAAGATATGTCTTACCTTTTAAGCTTTTAATTTAATAGGTGGTAACACGAGAATAAAACTACTTCACACTGAACACAAAAACAGTCTAGGGGACAGAAAAGTCTATAATGCGGCCATTAAACTAGCTTTTTATTTAAAGCTTGCTCGGAAATAACAAAGAACAACAAATTCATTGCAAGAGGTTGCTTTGTTGAGTAAAAATAGTATTGAATTGCAATTGACCCTGCTGAAAGATGCATTTTCCACGTAAACCTTTTGCATTTAAAAAAGCACAACCATGCATATTCATCGCCTTTTACAACTCAAGCATTTTTGTAAGCTTAAATTAGATTAAAGGTGTTAAAACAGTCCATTTTTCAAGCACTAG
>OZ037992.1:30469344-30526844 GCA_964035705.1 Porites rus
TACTTTTTTTATCCTTTCATTCCCAGAGTATTTCAGTGGATCTTTGCCTTCCCTACAGTATGTGATTTATTTGGGACTACATTGGGAGGCAAGAAGCAAAGTTATTGCCATTAATTAACTAATTTATTTGTTTCTTGCAATAGTGCTACAGAGAGTAACTTGTTATAAAACTGAAACTCAGATGAGCAAATTGAAATTAGCATTTATTAGCAAATTTCTCACTTTTTACAGAAACCACAAGTCACACAAAGGTTGCAAATTAGTCAGTGGTCAACTCGATCTTCACGTTTGTGTATGATAGATTTTATTTATCTTACCTTACATGTAGTTGGTTATTGATTGTAAAGCCACACATGTTGTGACTAATTTCTTAACATTCAAAGACTTCTATCTATCTTAATTGTTGCACTATTAGTATAAAAAGTGTTATTAATAAAAACGTGTAAAAAATAATTATTATTGTTGATTTTTAACAGGAATTGGCCTTCTTTATGTCAATGCATCTGTTTGGCAGATGCTAAGAGGTTCAATCATTATATTCACTGGAGTGCTGTCAGTAAGTACAAGTGATGTGTTTAGACTTTAGTCTGCATACCTATGCGCTGTGCATAGCTAGTGACAGGATTGTTGTATGTGGGTTAACTTTCTTGGCGGCGGAGCCATTAGGGTTCTTGCAGGTGGTGAAATTTGCCTTGCTCCCAATTTTCCTCACGACTCTGCTATGTATGCTATCCTGAGATGTGCAGAGCTGTGTGCAAGATTTCTTAATACAACTTATTGATCTGTAGATTCACGGAATACTTAATATTATGACACTTTCTTTCCCTTTAATTTGGAGAGGGTGAAGGGGGGCGGGGTGCAAGTAGCCTGAAGTACATGTGTTGACAGTTACCCATCTGGTCTTTAATTAGTGATAATTTGAAAACAAAAACGTCAAACCCTTTCCACAAAAAAGACTCAAGAAAATGGTGTCATACACCTGTACCCCTCCCCATAATGGCTTCCCTGTTAAAGTGGTTGGTTTAAGAAGGTTTAACTGTATTCATTCAGCTTCCCTTCAGTAGCAAAGTTGAGTGAAATTTAATTTGTCTTTGCTGTACTCAAGAAAATCTTTTTGAAGAGAAAGCTGTGGCCAATTCATTGGATTGGAATGTTTGTTACCATGGTAAGGACTTTGTATCTTGTATCATATTTGTTGGCCGTAAGTTATGGCTCTATGAATCTATGAATGCATGCCTCATTACAAGAAGTATCCCTAAGGCTAACAATGACATGACTCAGTTAAGTCAACCTGGGAAAAATAATGTTAAAATACCGTAAACTGCCACTTATAATAAGCTCACCAACCACCTCACTTATATCCGAAAGGGGGGGGGGGGGGGTACTCCGGATTTCAAGTGAAGGGGATGATCGAATAGGGGCAAAAATCAAAACCCAAAAAAATTCCGTAGGGCTTCCAGCAAAACCCAACTTGGTAAAGCTGGGTCAACTTTACATGGTTTTCCTCCTGCTTCCCTGGCCTCCTTTTTCACCCTGCCCAATTGCAAGTTATATAATTATGATGATAAAGCAGATAAAGTTGTCCTTGACCGTTAAAACTGATGATGTCAAAAGTGGTAGAAGGGACGTGGATCTACACAGGCGATTACGAGAGGTTCAGGAGCGAATGGGTTAAAAGTGGTAGTTTAGTCTGTTGTATTTCCAGCTGAACATTGTTGTAAATAATTTGACTTTTCAGATTGGTTTAGTTCTTGTTGGATTATCAAGTGTTCTCAGGGATAACCACCGAGGAGCCACGAAAGGGCACGTTATTTTAGGTACCACTTGGAAATTAAGGGTTAATTAATTAAGGGTCAGACAGAATGCAACCTAAATACCTTAACACCTCATATCTATATTTTCCTCTAAACACACTTATATACTTAAAATAAACGACTTTTTTCTTTATTTCTTAAAATGCCACCTAGTATTTAAATTGCCCGTGGGGGGAAATCTCTATTCCTCATAAGCTCGGCTTCTCGGAGATTTCCCCGCCACAGTCACTCCTCCCAAGTAATGCACAAGTTTTTTAATTTAATGTTAATTAACCTATTTATTATCGTTTTTATTCTGCTTGTAATTTATTGTGTGTGGCAAAATAATAAAATAAAATAAATAAATAAATAAATAAATAAATTTTACCGTGTGCACAAGTGCAGTGAACTTCTTTAAATAAGCAGTGTGCAGTAGTTGTATTATATACATGTGTTCATGAAGTTCATCCTGTCTAGTTATATACCTTATCAATACATAGTCTATGTACAGGTATTTCCATTCGATTCGTGTTCCACTTCGTCATCATTGTTTTGCTCTTTTGTTCATCATATAGTGCCTGTTGATACGTTTCGCCGTAAAATCGCGGGTCCCATTACTACTTGTGCGGTCTCAATGCCTTCCGACTACGGTCTTTTGACTTTCTGAGCGAAGTGTTACCTTATTGTTTCGACGATAGCAACTTTTAAAATACACTGTATTACTGTCTGCTACTGCTCTTGTATTGCCTTCTGTTTAAGGTAATCATTTCGAATGATCATTTTGTAGGTATTGTTCTTATTTTGGCTGGCCAGTGTGTCAGTGCGACACAGATGATCGTAGAAGAATTATTTTTGAAGAAAAAGAACTTCCATCCTTTACAAGTAAGTTCATTGCTTGATAAAAAGATTAAAATGTTGTCTTTCATTGATGATTTGCATTACAGTTTGTTACTTGGTTTTCAGCCAAACCTTATCATGATGCCTACTATTTGCTGTAGAGCAATGGGCAGTATTTTCCTTTCTTTGTACCTGCCATTGAAGGTGGATACAAAATATCCTAGGTATAGTAGGCGCATGAAAGAAAAGAAGTACAGTTGAACCTTTCTACAAGGCCACCTTGGGGACAGAAGAAAGTGGCCGTTGTTAGGTTTAAACAAGAGTGAATGTATGGACTGTCCGCTAAAAAGGGGCCATTGTAGAGAGGTGGCCATTGTAGAGAGGTGGCCGTTGTAGAGAGGTGGCCATTGTAGAGAGGTGGCCGTTGTAAAGAGGTGGCCGTTGTAGAGAGGTGGCCATTGTAGAGAGGTGACCATTGTAGAGAGGTGGCCTTTGTAGAGAGGTGGCCGTTGTAAAGAGGTGGCCGTTGTAGAGAGGTGGCCATTGTAAAGAGGTGGCCGTTGTAGAGAGGTGGCCATTGTAGAGAGGTGACCATTGTAGAGAGGTGGCCGTTGTAAAGAGGTGGCCGTTGTAGAGAGGTGGCCATTGTAGAGAGGTGACCATTGTAGAGAGGTGGCCGTTGTAGAGAGGTGGCCGTTGTAGAGAGGTGCCGTTGTAGAGAGGTGGCCGTTGTAAAGAGGTGGCCGTTGTAGAGAGGTGGCCGTTGTAGAGAGGTGACCATTGTAGAGAGGTGGCCGTTGTAGAGAGGTGGCCATTGTAGAGAGGTGACCGTTGTAGAGAGGTGGCCATTGTAGAGAGGTAGCCATTGTAGAGAGGTGGCCATTGTAGGGAGGTGGCGGTTGTAGAGAGGTAGCGGTTGTAGAGAGGTGACCGTTGTAGAGAGGTGGCGGTTGTAGAGAGGGGACCGTTAGTGGAGGTTGGACTGTATAGAGCGTTTTCACTCTCGTGGTCAGTATTTATGCAAATCTATTGGAACAAAAGAAAGCGTTTGCATAAGAAAAGAGTTCAACTCCCAGAGGATTGGTTTGGGACACCAACATGACCGCCGTTTCAATGTTTTGGGGCACCAATATGGCCGCCGTGACGTCATGTGAAAACACTCATAGGACGCTTTCAACAGAGTGACAGAAATAGCAGGGTGTGCGGTAACGGACTGAGACACTCACTGCTCACGCAGTATTAAGGACCTTAGCAACGACGGCGACGACGACGACAACAACAACGTCAAAAAATAATTGGTTTTATGAGCAAAACAACTGCTCTGCACGTGCATCACACTTTTTAGTATATTTCTTTGACGTCCACTGCACGACTACGACGTGAAACCTCACAATGCGACGTTTTACGTGGACATAACTTCGACAAATTTTCCCTTCTCTATTTTGAACATGGATAAAAGCCCTTTATAGTTCAACTCCAGGAAAATTCGCCTACATTTGACGAATTCAGCGGTTCCAAATAGACGCGATGAAGTTTGAAAGGACGCAAATTCATTTTTTTAGTGATGTTTCCACTGCTGTCGTCGTCGTCGTCGTTGCTTAAGGTCCTTATTGAGGGCGCTCACCTCTCAAATCCCATATACGGCCACTTATAAGCTCCCCCACATGTAAGCCCACCCCCCTCCCACCTTCCCCCAATTATAGGTCTGTCTACCTCTAGACACAATCTATATCTATGATCTATATCCGATTATAATCCCCCCGGCTGTGAAGCGCTCCTCCAAATGTATTGAAATGAATTCTTTTTAATCTGACGTTCTGAAGTTAAATTAACAACTTTCTTGCTTGTTTATTTGTTTATTTACTTGTTCATTTTGAATTTTAATTATTTCTTTATTTTATTTTACCAATATCGACTGTTAATGTCTCCGCAGGTCGTTGGAATGGAAGGCTTCTTTGGAATAATTTTTATGAGTGCAGTAAGTACCTGCATACTACCGTTGTACTTGTCTAGTGTCTTGTCTGTGTAACTCCTTTTACTACAGTGATGTTCTCTTAGAATTTTCAGTATAATCTTCGGTTTTGTGATCGTTTTGTTATAGATAGTCCTTCCTGTTTTGTATTACATCCCTGGAGATCAGAATCACCATAGTTACGAGAACAGTCTGGATGCTTTGTTAATGATCAAGAACGACACCAAATTGCTCATAATGTCACGTAAGAAATTAGCCAACTTTGTGCATGAGTTGATGTTGACAATATTGTTCCCTTAATCTGACGAATGGACCATTTTCGAGTTCCAAAAAACCCTCACTTTCAAGAACAGGCTAAGTGCAAAACCTTTCTTGTGATAATGAATGATATTTACATGAGAATAAAAAAAAATACATTTGTTCATATCAATAGCTTTACACGTAGCCTCGCTTTGAAAGAGAGGCTTGCTGCAACTCGGAAATGGCCCAATATAATGTGTACGTCGTGTAGATAGATGCTGTTGCAAAGGGACATGTAGCCCAATTGGAAATGCACAGAAATGGGGAGTAGCGGAGAAATCATACACGTATATATTGACCTCTTTTACTTCAGCTGAAAGATCGTTTTTCGTCCATACATTCGTTCAGCACATCTTACAAATGGTCGGAAAAGTTCGTCAAACGTTTGTTGGATGAAAACAATATCTTACCTACTGAATGTACAGTCTTCGATTAGCACGTTACTAAACATTCGATGGGTAGTGAACATGTATACTGCACTCAATATCCAATGCAATATCTTCAATTCTTTAGGTGTTCTTTTCAACTGTTACAAAGTATATTTCAAAGAAAGTTGCATGTATTATTGCAAAAATACTTTTTTTCTTGAATGTCTTTTTTTCTTTTTTGCAGTTTTATACATCTGTTCTATTTCCTTTTACAATTTCTTTGGATTAGCAGTCACCAAATCATTAACAGGTAAAGGCGGGAAAAACTGTTTAACATACTCGTACACAAAGGGTTTAATCGTACTCTTCTGCGCTCCTTTCACACATTTGTATCCTCGGTTCCCTGTGCGTATGTCCGCTGGTTGCCCTAATTTTTTGCATCCTGCTCTCTCTTTGTCCAGAAATTAATAATATTCTAGTCGCCTATTAGTTGTTTTTCTTCTTTTATTTTTTTTTTACCTTTGCACTAATGGAGCAAAGCCCCAGGCTCATTATTCGTTCGTTCTTAAAATGAAGAGTTTGTTTGTTTGTTTGTTTGTTTCAGTGGTTGGCACATGGCAATGACAAAAACAATGTTTACAAAATTAATATGAATTTTTCCTACGGGCCAACGGGGAATTAAACCACATACATGGAGGTGATTCGTTTTTTTTTCCCTTAGACTGATTCCTTCACGACTTAATTACAGAGAGGATTGTCAAAATAGTCGCAAACACTCATCAGTTCATTAAATCTAAAAACGATGTTATAAAACTAGCGATGGTGTTAGGCTATGTTCCCAATATACCGGCGGGATTGCTTATTGTGTCGACGCGATCGTAAAGCTATCATACTTGATATTCACTTCCGCTATAGCCCGAATACCCGTTTACACTACACCAAAGTCTGGAACCAAACCCATCGGGTATGTGACGCTCCACGTTCGAGATCGACGCGGTGCAGCTTCGCTCTGTTAACGAAATCGCACCGCCACAACCGTTCTTATGTGTGAACAGAACCCAATCCGCCGGTATGGTTTCCGCGCCAGCGCAAAAGCTATCCGGTATTGTTTGAACACAGTTTTAGTCGACTCTGGCAAAGGCCACGTTAGTGCGATTTTCCTATGACCTTGAAAAATGGTTTCGGTATTAAGTGTTCGTCATCTGTATCCGTTCGATAAACCAATCAAATCGCTCTCTTTCGGTTCGTTTGTTGTTTCTGTTTTGTTTGCTCGTTTTCATTTCAAGGTCATACGAAAATCGCTCTAATTCTCTATTTTCCAATTGCCCATAATACACTCTGTTTGCCCCCCAAATTCTGCATAAACCATTGTTTTTAAATGCTCCTGGGAGTATTGCATTTTCCCAAGAGCATTTTAAGACAATAAGTTATGCAAAATTTGGGGGGCAAACAGAGTGTATTATGGGCAATTGGAAAATAGTCAATTCTCTTATTCACTAACAACTCCTTTTTAAAACTTGCTTTCTCGTGTTTACATTACCTTCTGATTAAAAAATATGTATTTCTTGTTTCAGCTGTGCATCGAACATTAATAGACGCCCTTAGAACCATCGTTGTGTGGCTTGTTGATTTATTCATCCACTATGTCTTTCACGAGGTATATTAACTTTGAAAAACAAGGAAGCTTCAGAAACTACGATGGTGACGGTAGCGCAACGGTCAGCAGGGCTGTCATTAAGAGGCGGGAGCCGGGGATTTCCCCCGGCTACTAAGAACGTGGCCCCGGCCACTTTCATAGGAAAGTAGAAGAAGAAATCCCTAACTGTTTGATTACCCGCCCACTTGTCGTATTTACCCGGCAACTTGAAATCTTAGGGACAACCCTGCGTCAGGTACTAATAATACTAATCCGCCTTCTTAGAAACATAGTGGCGATTATTCTAATCCTCTCAATAACTCAAATGTTTCCTTGGAGTTAAATTCTCCTTGTTAAAAAAAGGAAAATAAATTCGTGGGCATGTGTGCTCGTCTGATATAGATCAGATGTTGCGGTTTAGAAATTCACGTTTCAGTCGTACAGGGGAAGACAGAGAAGTGTATCAAAAAGTGTGACGCACATGCCGGAGTTGTTGTTTTGCTTCCTTATACCTGTAGTTATACTGTTTTGACGTTCTCGTCGCCTTCGCCGTCGTCGTTACTTAAGCCTATCTTTGAAAGGTGTCCACATTATCCAGCCAAAGATATAGCTACTGAATTCATTTAAAAACGGTAAAAATCAATTCAGGTTGTCCGTTAGTTGAGAGGTATTCGTCTTAACAGTGATGTTCTTCGAGGGTGTTGATCATTTGTTGCGGTACGAAGTAGTTTTTAATAGGTATAGATTTTTTTATTCCGTTTTAGGGTTTTGGAGAAGCTTGGGACAAAAGATATGGCATTTTTCAAGGTAGGGAAGATTTCTTAGAACTGTTGGGCTATGCAAGAGTCACAATAACTAGAATTTAATACCATCAACCGACTTGATACAACTAACTTTGACTCTGAAGATAAGGTTGTCAAAACGCCAGTCACAACAACAATCCTATTCAGGACTTCGTTCGCCAGACGATCATAGTCACCCTACTAATGAAATGACTCTTTGGTTCAAACCTTTCACAGTTTTGTGTAAAAGGTGTCTGTTTCAAACAGGTTAAAAAAGAGTCATGAAAAGAAAGCAAGGAAATCATGTATTGTTCCTGAGATTACCACCTCTTGCGCAATAGCGTTCCTTTGCTTTAGTTTCATTTTGTAAATACCTTCAATCGAGTACTTTTTAATATTTGTGACAGTAAAAACAAGAGCTATGTATTGTTGCCAAATTGCTTTAACACCTTAAGCCCCAATACCCACTTCCAATAACTCCAGACTGATCTCCCTTTGGTGATCATTTCGATAATTCTCCTAACTTTTGCTGTTGATGATAAATTGATACTGTTAAGGGAAAACTGATGTTGGTCACTCGTATTATTGAAGGGTTTTTGAACGGATTTGTGTTTTTCTGCAGTTGATGGGTTTCTTTTCCTTTTACTTGGCACTGCTCTCTACAATCAGCTGTTGATAATCCCGCCTTTGATGCCTAAACCCGACCCGCCACAACAGGTACATTTTGTGAATATAATAGAGATCTTAGCGACCCACGACAACGGCGGCAGTAAGAACGGCAAATTGTTGGTTTGATAATATTTGCCAACAGATTTCTGAAATTCCGGGTGGCCAATGTATATGAAACACGAGTAACGATGGTTCGTTCCAAAGCAAACTTTCCTCGATGAGCAACGGAACATCTGAAATGGTCCTTTTTTTTTTGTTTTGTTTTTTTCTGTCGGAATTTTCCAACGGGAAATATATGTTCCATTTATTCAAACCTAACTTTGATGCCAGTTTCAGGCTTTCGCGGCGGTTTTTCGGAAAAGAGAACTTATCTGTACAAATAATAAACACAATTACGAGGCGAAGCTTACCAGTCTAAATTGCTTTCCATTCAATCAAACTGTGAACCGACCGGTTTGCCCTTGTAAAATGGTAAACAACCAACAGCTTTGCACGTGCATCATCAAGCCTGCGAAAAATCCAGGTTTGAGCGTGATTCGAACTCAAAACCTCTGCCAAACCTGTGAGAGCCGCTCTTACCACTGATCTATCAAGCTAAATGGGAGCTGTTTGCTTTGAGAGTTCGTTATATACGCACCCTGCGATCAGAGCCTCCTTTTGTCTTATTGAGTGAGGAGGAGAAAAAACAAACAGGAAGGATCTGCCTGAATCGCATGGATTCCTTGCAGTCACCGATGCCCGAACTTCTGGACTGGTCAATCTTGTTTTCTCTCGTCAAACTGGTCAGTTCCGAGTGTGAGCATCGGTTTATTGATAAACTGCGGTCGTCACTGAGCCCGCTCTACGAAGCGCAAGGCTAATAGGGCTGGATTCGAAACTGTACCCTAAAACAAAGATCTTTCTCGAGTACGCCGAATCGAGTAAGGTGTAATATATCCGAGGGTGAGGAAGATATGAAGGGTAGTATACGAAACTTCATATGTTTAACTGCGGAAGAGTGACTAAACGCGTGAAAGAACGTCGAGTTTATGTGTTTGGTTCGATTTTACCCTCGGTTTAGATTTTTATCTTCCTTTGTTCCGAACTCGTTATCATACATTTTCATATCTCAAATCGACGTTAGGGAAATGAAATTTAAACCCAGTGTAGAATTGGACCACAAAACAACTTAAGCATTACCTCCTCAGTCTCTACCCAACTTAGACGTTACCGTCAGCTACGTAAAAAAACTTAAAGAAAAAAGGTAGAAACTGAAACTTCTAAAATTTAATGTAAATACCGCTTCTTCTTCTTGATTTACTGCTCAAGAAAAAAGAATGGTTTAAGTGTCTTGATTTGTCTCCAGGTGGCTGAACCGGAGAAAGAAGATAACAATGCCACTTCAGGTTCAGCAGAACAAGAACCGTTGTTAAGAGGGCGCAATGACCAATCAGGATCTTACACTGGTGTAGTGTAATCAAGTGACGTCTCCTATATAGGGTTTGCGTGGAGATGGCATTAATGAGAAAGAGTCCTTGGGGCTTGCGTCCCGGGTTTTTTTTTTTTTTTTTTATTTTTATCATTTTTTGTTTTTGAAAAAAATAAACAAATAAAAAAGTAAACAAAGGAAATATAACATTATATAAAATAAGATTTTCCTTAATAACTGACAGTTCTCAAAACTGGAAAAAAGAGACCGGAAACAGCAAGCGAGCGCGAAGCGAGAGTGGCCCTCACGTCCAGCCGATTGCACTTTCAATGTATGAAGAATGTTCGTATAAATATAGGGCCGTAAATAGACTAAAAGTCTTCCTGTGAAAAAAAAAGGATGACTAAATATTTTTTCTATACTTCCCGTTTAAAAACCAAAAACGGGTGTATATCACTTTTACATTATGTAGTGCTATTTTTAGACTGTACTAGCGTCTCAATGCAGGATACTTAACCCTTTAAACCCTAAGATCAAAATCTGAATTCTCGTTTGTTGCCCCTATTCACTTCCTACAGAAGTTGAGGGGAGAAGTTGATAACATATCAAGCAAATTCATCTTGTGTAATCATGTCTGTAATTCTCATGATCACTCTGTTTTACAAAGCATTGATATTACAAGGAGAAATTTGATGCTGATCACCCTTAGGGCTTAAAGGGTTAACTGCAGTGGACGTTTTGAGGTTTTCCTGTGCCACAATATAATAATTTCCCCAGTTGAATAGTAAAATAAATCATAACTTTTTATTAAATTGTTATAAATTTGTATGGATTTCTGAAATAAATTTATCGTTTCAAAAAAATATTTATTACGCTGTAGACGTCAAGACTCAGAATAAGAACTTTTTTGTCTCTGATCTGTTAATGGAGTATTTTCCTAACTTTCAGTAGGGTATTTTTTGGCGAATGTCCAGTAGGGTGTAATGGTTAATCTTGTTTTTCCTAAACCCAATTCTACCTTCTTACCTTGATGTAGGTCCAGGGGGGCCCCCCTGTGTAGGTCTCTCAATAACCCTATAAATTGTATAGTAAATGCATGGTTTCCTAGGGCGCCTCTTTCAGGAGAAAGTAAAAAAGACAGTATCTGACATCGAAGTTGAGTGTTTTGTTGTCCTTTAAGTCGAGGAAATCACCGAGACAGGGGGGAAAAAGAACCATTTCAATAAGGGCTAGTTTGTCAAAGCTTTGTTCCTTGTACCTTAAATACTGAATTTCGGATAGTGCTCGTTATTTATCTTATTATTAAAAGTTAAGAAAAAAAAATAAGAGATAATACTCTCGGTCGTTTTGCACCAAGGGAAACTCTGCGGTGAGGAAGCATCGTTCGACTGCCCGGATTCTGTTGCCCCAAGTTATGGAAAATGACGTACTTTTTAGCATTTGTCCAATCTTTCAACAATATTGTTCGTTTTTTGCTTAAGTTTTGTCGCCTGAAGCTTGCATGAAAATCTCTCTTTTCTCTTTACTGACACATTGATTTGCTTTCCTTTTTTGGATCTATGTAATTAATTTTTATACCTTTTTCGTTTGTTTTACGATCACTACTCCGTAAAGAAGTCAAAACGTGCTATTTGGTTATTTCTTTGTTTAGCTCCTGTGTTTCGGTTTTTCGTTTCGTTTTTTTTTTTTATATATAGTTTTGCCTTTTCCCTTTATTTTATTTTTAATTTATTAAAAACAAGCAAACAAACAAAAAAATACCATTTCCTATGCCTATTGGGTCGGACTTTGCTTTAAAATATCAGGAGTTCGGTTGTAAGGCTGTAACTTTCTAAAAGGCACCAAGAAAGTTCATATTAAGTTTTATTGCATTACATTACTTACAAACTTGCGAGAGAACAAACTGCAACTGATTACAGCGTGTGACTAATGTACATGCATCTTTGTGGGTTTACAAAGGACCAAGTTATGGAATTTGTAAAAATGTTTTAATTAATGACGTCTACATACTTAACACTGAAATGGTTGATTGAGAATTTGCGACATAGTCTGTTTCATTTTCAATTACTTATCACATGGTTACGACTCTTAATAATTATTTACAAACTCTTATTTCTAATGTTCTATGTATAAACAATGATCTTTTTTACATTAAAATATTTTACATAATTGTAGCGTAGAAGTGTCAGTCTGAACTCGATTTTTTTCAGGAGCATTACTTTTCTATTTTATTGAACTCCAATTCTTCGTTGCTTGAGTTAAGCGTGTTTTCGTTGGTCTTGTTACATTGTGTCTGGAATTCAATTCCTACCGTTTTTCTTGTTTGTGCGTCAGCTGCATCTGCTGTGGTATCTCCAAAGGAATTGAACATAACCATGGGGGCCAGAGAAGGAAAGACCGAGCTGGAGCAGAGACGGTTAAGTTTGCGTCTGATCTCCCGCTTGAAATGCGCATGTCTGAAGGCATACAGGAAAGGATCCAATAGGGAGTTGATGTTCAGACACGTGACCGGCAACCACTGGCCAATGGCAATCTTGAAAACAGTGCTTTTAAAAGCATTGCCGTCAAAATCGAAGGGGTTGTTGTCGAGATTGGCAAAAATTGAAACCACAAGGATCAGGAGTATTGGAATGGCAAAGAAAATGAAGTTTGTGAAAACCAAAACGGCGATCTTTTTGGCAAGCGACAGCTCTCGCTTAACACCGACCTGGTTACTGCTCTTTTTCACAAACCGGAAAAGTAGGATGTACAAGGGAAGAGTTGCCGAGTACAAGAGCAGTATGACAGTGAGAGACGTCACTAGAATCAGGGAGGAATCGGAATCAAACTGTTCGTCATAACTCAAAGGAGTGCAAGCCCGTTTGATATTGTAATGTAGACCTCCAACACCAAATATGGGCAAGATCGCAAAAGTAATTGCCATGCCCCAGGCAAATGACAAAGAGATGTAAGCGCCCTTAGTGGTCATGCGCTTGGAAGGAGCCATACAGTAAACAACGGCGAGGTATCTTTCGAGTGTAAGAAGCAGTGCAATAGACACCGAGATAAGCTGCCCTGAGATGAAGATGGGTCCTGTGGAAGGTTGAAGCTCTTTTCCAGTCCACATTATTTCTTCTAAAATACCGTCGATGTTAGAGATGTTCGTGTATGCCACCCAGATTGCGTAAATACCGATCAGCAAGTCGATAATTCCCGTATGACAGATTAAGATAAATGACGGCGTTTTACGCAGGGAACGGGATGCCAACACTATCAGGATAACTATTATGTTCAGAAGGATGGTGAAGGGACTAAGAAAGTACTCCAAGTAGAAAAGCTTTTGTGGTAAGGAGGTTCGCTTCTTGAAATATGGCATCACAACGTGTCGAAATTCACATTCCGATTGCCTCAAGCACAGACACTCTGGTAAAAATCGATGCTTTATAAACCTTTTCGGATCCTTCTTTCCAAATTCGAGGAACTTCATTTGGTCAAATTGTTCAAGGCATTGTTCAGCCTTTCGTTTGCGCTCTGTCTCATCGACAAGATTTCGCGGATTTATGACTGTACAATTTGGACAAAATTTGCACCATGTAACTCCTTTAAGTTCTTTAAGTTTCGGAAGAGCCAGGATATTTTCGTCTGGCACCCAGCTGATTGTTGCTGTGATGTCCAAGAGTTCAAGATTAGGCGTGTTAAAGGACTGGTTACCAGACCACCTTTCTATGTCGTTGAGACCAAGATTCCTAGAAAAAAAAAATATCTATAGCATATATTTTCTTATATATATAACTAAAGGAGATGTGTCACGAGATTTATCGAAATTCAAACATCGCGAGCGGCCACCAAACTGAGTGAAGCACAACAATAACCGCTCAAAACATTTGTAGGAATAAGAGGTAATAAACAACACAGTATATACAAAATAAGGCACGCATGGGCAAATTTGAAAAAGATTAAAACTTCAATATCTTTTTTCAATTGTGGTGAACACTTGCATGTCAGCGTGAGCTTAAATGTTTCTTAAAGTTCATGTTTGCTGTTTGTCACGTTTGATCTTTGTTTGACTCAGTGAAGCAAAGATTTTGTCATTTGCCAGTAATTTCTTCGCTGGCGTCAAGTCCCACAGCGAAAAATGACGTGTAATTGGCAATTGCTTGTTTGCAGGTGACGTCACGGCGGCCATGTTGGTGGTCAATACCAAAAGCATTTCTCTTCCCTGGAAAATAAAATCTATTTTTATGTAAATTCTTTGAGAAACAATTTTTGTTGTATTGGCCCCCAACATGGCCGCCTTGTCACGTGGTTGCAAACCAAGAACACAAAATGAAATAGACGGCAGTGAGACAGCCCCTTTGAGAAAATGCCCGTCTTTGGTGTAATCCTAAAGCTGTCATTTTCTTTTTTGGTTTCATGTTGTGCGATCACAAGGCATGGAAGATGAAAAAATCAATGGTATACCCGTTTTCTTACTACCAAGTTACACATGATACCAGCCACCGTTTTCTCCTCTTTCAGTTATTGTCAGCGCCTAATGTGGATCGGTTACCGGAAAATTCAAGCTATAATTGCCAGGAAAGCGACTTTCAGGCCTCTTTAAATAAAGGTGTCATCAGTTGATTAACTAAATACTCACGACAAAATGAAATAAAACACTCACAAATATTTCAGTCGATTGAGTCCTCTGAAAAAATTGCTTTCCACTGATCTTATTGAGCTCCTTTGGATGGACCTGCATGGTAAAACCTTAGAATTGATATCAAATAAATTCCTTAAAAGCCATTAGTGTTTTGAATATGGCCTCCATATTTCTCTTGAATGCAACCAATGATGAAATGTTGCAGCTGCGTTTTCTTTGCTTTGTGTCACCTTGTCAAAAACCCGCAGTAGACTATCTTAAAGGGGGAGGGCGTATTGAGCAACTTGAGTTATTTCATGGGCTTCTTGTTGTGAGCTGTCTTCGACTTGGGCTACTAAAAGTACAACGACAACCAAACATTCAAAATTCTCTCACAATATCTTTCTCAAATTCTTTTCACCTTAATTCAAAGTCTGCATCATTTTCAACTTTCTTTTTCAGTGTTCTCTTAAAAGCCAAACCCTTGTGTTGCTATAATCTTTTAGTCTCCATTTTATTTCACCTCAGTAAATTAAAATCATATCCAGAGGGGTTCTTTCTGAACTTTAGAAGCCTTTGACTTCCTAGTCTCCTCCACCACTCTCACAACTTACTTAGCAATCTGTGCAATCTGGTAATCTTAATTGTTTTACTCTTTGTTTTAATTTATATAATAAACGTGCCTTAAGTAGGTAAGAAATAAATCATATAAGATTGGTGCAATGTTGTTATTAAGGGCCTGTTTACATGGAGATGGGGGATCCCAGATAGGTGAGGTAACATGTGGTGGGTCACCCCACCTATCATGTAAACGTGATCAAATTTAAATGAGAGATTATATGGACAGGCGGGTTACCCCACCTACCTGGGGATGTAAACCGGCCCTAAGGAAGCAATTATTGGTGGTACATGTAAATGAACACACCATTTATTTATAAATGCTCATAAATTCAATTTTTTTTTCCGAATCGTTCCGTCTAATGGCTGAACATTGAATGTACCGTGAAGAACGTTCCGTCTAATGGCTGAACATTGAATGTACCGTGAAGAACGTTCCGTTTAATGGCGCATTCTTATATATTTTTCACTGAATGAACGAACTAAGTCTCTGATCATAGAGCCCAAGTATACGCTTTGATAGCATCTTGTTTCTGATTAGATACTTACAGGTATTCAAGCGATGGAAAGTCCGCCAACGACCTCTCTGATGTAAGGTTGTTTAGCAAATTGTCATCTAATATTCTGTTATACAAAAAGGTTACACTAAGAATTAGTCTCATAAACAAAAACGCTTATGAAAAAATTTGTATTGGGGGGTCGCGATCGAGTGATCATAATTTTCGCGTACGAATACCCATAAATTTGTCTCAAATCTCTTCGACCGCAAATTTTTGGAACGTTTGGATGTAAAATTTGCCTTAACTATTATTTCCACCCCATTTACGTACTTTACCGTGCAATGGCCAATATTTCTAGAGTGAGAAGCATATAACCCCTTATATGCTTCTCACGGGATGTAGTTCCAAGTTGTTCTTTTCCGAAATACGCCTGTGAACGCAACCCTGTTTAAACCAAGAGACCTGACTTGATGAGCCCGATTCACCGCCAACGTTCACACTTTTTTTAAAGCTTCAGATCAAATATTGAAAAGGTAGTGTAAGGGGCTGCTCTTAAGGTCTCTCCTAATTGGTCGCAGGAAACAATGATATGTCATTCCTCCAATTGTTTAACATTGTTTTGGGTCAAGAAACGGAGCATTGGTGACTTCAATTCCGAGCATCTACTTCATTACGCAATTAAAACCCTGTTCAAGACTGAATATATAGTGATCAAATTATATACCCTTTTTAAGATTCAAGACCGTGAAAGCCATATCATGTTCAGTGGCATATACCCGTTTTGACCAAATAAGGGAGTGCCCCTTTCCCAAACCTCCTCCCCCAGAATCAGATCCGTTGACCTGTCAGTCGCTAGGCTTTCACGTGGTTCAAATAGTTCTGACACGCTCTCTTTATAACATTTCTACCTACAGCTTTGTTATATTCTTGTACTTCTGGAATAACGCTGCAGGAATATGGGAAAAGCTGCTGCTTGATAAATCTCTGCAAAGGGAATTGAAAGAGAAAGTTGTTAAATAAATCTACAGTTCAGAACACTATCAAGATCTATAAATTGAAGAGGTGTGTTAAAACAGATTACTGGATAGGAAATATGTGAGGCCTGAAATATGTGAGGCCCGAGGGACCGAAAAACTTGAATTTTTTTACCCCCCCCCCCCCCCCACCCCCTTCTCATCTCGGGGTCTGGATGACCGCCCCCAAGATTACCGTGAATACCGTAAAATTCCGAAAATAAACCCCGGGGCTCATATTTTTAAAAAGGCCCTTTTTTGAGGGGCTTATTTTAGGGGGGGGGGGGGCTTATGTACAGAGGGAAATATGCGTTTCCAAATCGATTGGGCTGGCCTTTTTCTTGGTAGGAAATTTACCATTTTTACTTTGTTTTACTTTGTATTCGAGGGCAAATTCCAAGTACAAGGCCCCCGGGGTGCTTATATTCGGAGGAGAGATTTAAGGAAGGGTTTTTTGCGTTACGATTTTGGCGGGCTTATTTTCGGAATTTTATGGTAGTTTCAACAAGCAATCAACCAGACAATGACAACTTAATATAGAAATCAAAACTAAGAATCAAAGATTGGCTTGTTGCGTTCGACGATAGGAGAATGCACCTTCCAATCTTTGGGAACTCTTGTAGTACTTAGGGGTAAGTGCGCATCACCCTCTTGATTACGTCAAGGTTCGATCAAGAAACTGGATGATTGATACAACTTGCAACTGTTGTCACTGGGCTCCTGGAAATCTGATTTGTCTGATTTTCGCATCCAGTACAACAACCAAAAACTAACTTCTCGTAGGATCTGTTGATTGTGTATTTTACCAGGAGGTTTTTGCTTAGTAACTTCCGTGAGAATACAAGTTTATGTAAGTTTTATTAGATTTCCTAATCCAACTTTTCCTAGGTTTTTGATTACTTTCACAGTAGTTTATTTTGTCGAACAAGAAAACCCGAGTTGAAATATCTCCTAAATCGGGAAAGGGTATTATTTTACAATGTATTTTTCATGTGAATACTAAATCAGGTTTCGGAGCACAAATGCAAAGCTGTAAAAAAGTTGGTCACTTACATAGAGAGCAAAACAAAGCTCATCCTTTTTTAATTTCAGTTAAAGCCATGATAATTTCCTAACATCTGTCATTAGAGAATTACTTTCTTTGTTTAGTCGAGAGATCATTATGGCTCCTGTTTTAGTAAATCACCAGTAGACATCTGGTGCATTCACATATGTAGGTGGTAAAACGACTTTAAACACAGGTGGAAAGTAAAACACAAGAATACAAATTAGGACGAAGGGACGGGAAATCAATGATAAATTATAGTTGAACTAGCGATTTTTATGGGTTACTGCACAACGTTCAACGGTAGTTAAAGGGGTGGATAACAGTCACAGATACAGCGAACCGTTGCAAGCTTATTTTAAGTTCTTAGTTTCGATTCAGTTCAAAGCGAAAAGGTGAAACTTGCATATAATTAAGTCCAAATGCAGACAAAATATTCCCGACTCGTTTAGTCAACCTCAACACCCTTACCAACCCTTCTTTCTCGACTGGGAGAAACATCGATAAACATTGCGCAAATAAACTAAAAAAGGAACTTTTTCACGACACCAGCCCATGCAGGAGACATTCAAAAGCGAGTGCCCTGTTCACATGCGCCCGCTAAGAGTATATAAATTATGTTATCATTTTTTTTGCTTCACTTTTTTTTTCTTCAGAGAACAGACTGATAAAGATTAATGATGGCATGAAGGGAGGCAACTGTAAGCCTTCTGATATCGCGAGGAAAATTGCGCAAACCTTTTCATTGAACTGGAGAGATTCTGGAAAGCGCTTCGTCTTGTTTTACATTGGTTTTGGCTAAGTGCTCTTCCCACTAAAATCCGCCAAAGAAAAGTCAAACTGTATCACACTGTAACATAGTTTCACCAGGATGTTCTTCTACATATGGACTCAATAACTGAGCCAGCAAGTTGTAATTTTTAATTTGAAGAATCTGATTCTTATGCGAGCCATCTCAATGTACTTAGCGGGAAAAAGATATTCAACATGCTCACATAAGGGGCTTTATTCTCAAAACCATACCAATTCGAAGACAAAAAAACACTAAACAAAGAGGACATCATAGATACATGTGCTCAGTCAAATGAGATGTGTACTTACAAACTGTAAACGTCAGGCGGTAGTTGAACATCAGTCGCCGTAATATTGTGTTTAGTAAAGCTGCATTGAGCGAATACTCTGCCTTCTTCGTCGAGCGAGCACTGGCACATCTTGACACATGACAAGTAGCTGGCGAAACTTGGTATGGGGTTGGAAAAAGATAACGGTAACATTAGGAGTAGAAACAGCTCAAAAAATGCCGCACGAAAAGTCGCCATCTTTACGTTTTCCTGAAAAAAAAAAAAATAGTGCGTGCAATGAGGCATCGATCTGTATATATCTGCTAAGTGTTACCTTATATAACTAAAACCTGTTATTTATTTATTTATTATTATAATCATCATTATAATTATTATTATCGGCTAAATGCTAAATCCAGAATTTCCGTTAACAAATGTTACCAAATAGGCGTTTGTGTTTTACTAGAGATTTTAATGGTGCAGTGCTCTACTTGCTACTGGCGTTTGGCTGCGATGCTTACCTGGAATTTTCTTGTGTTGGTGAAGATCTCGTCCGCACTTATGTCCGTATGTAACTAAAGAAGAATTATCGAATTGATCTTCCTAATTCCTTTTCTGTTTTTTTTTTTTCAGACGATAGCTAGCAATAAGTTTATCACAAAGGTGGGGATTTTGTGGTCAGCATTTGCTATTGTTGATACTGTCCGCTACTGTTGAATTGAACGGCGTTCTTAGCTTTCCTGATCTTCGAATGCCTCATCTTACGATAATTGCAGTCAGTATCCTGCATAATAACGTCATATTAGTTTACTTTCGGCTGGATATGCCAGTGCTGTTATTGATAATCTACTAGCTAATTGATACAAGTTTCAAACACCTGCTACGACGCAGAGAATACATCTGTGAAATGATTTGTCTTTGACACGTTAAAATCATGCTCGTTAACATGGGATGTAACTTAGCAATTTACTAGTCCGCTCGCTCACTTTTTTCTGAGCCGTGTCGACGGGTTTTCATTTCGCTAACTGCTCCCAGTCAAAAATTGAAAAAACCGTGGAAGAGTTTTCTTTTTAGAAACAAAGAATGCTGCAAAACGATGCCTTTGACAGCTTAAGACAATCATGCTCGTTAACTATAATGAGGTGTAATTTAACTTCGATCGGTACGGTTCGTTAAACGTTCTTCGTGGCTTAATTGCAACTATTACTCTGGACCTAATACTTGATAAGAATAAAACAAATTGCTGATTTTTTATTGTACGTTTTCACAGTTGCTACTTTGTTAGCTGTCAATAGATTGCATCAAGGATTGAAGGCTACCCTAGTCTAGACAAATAATTATATATATATTTTCAGTTCATACTTTTCCTCATAAAGACGAAATCCTATAAACTTCATAACTGTATTGATATATAAACTGTAAACTCGGTCGTTTTTTGACCGACAATTTATTTAACAGCAAAACGAATTTTTTAAAAAACTAATTACGGCTACACTACACCTTAATTTAAATTCTACCCATCACCTTTGTCTTGGAAGAAAATAAACAAGCAGGAACGTTCAAATTGAAAGGCGTGTTAGGATAAATATTATTTGAAAGAAGTAAACGTTGTCTAGAATTTTAATTATAATAAAAGATCTGGCCCCAGGTGTACATGTACAAAATGTGAATAACGCTATCCACTGGATAAAAAATCTCTATCCTGGTGGATAGCGCTATGGGTTTCCACAATACGTACCCGCTGGATAGTGATCCATATACAATTGATTCGTGCCTTCTAACGTTTGAACAGCCTGGGTCTGCATTCGATGGAATAATTCATGAAATACTGTGTTTTGCTATTACCTAGGACTCGTAATTAGTCTGTTTGTCTTTTCACTTTTCACAGCAAGAGATTCTAACACACGCAAAAAAGTTTCCCTGTTAGTGTATCGTTAGGGAATAGTCTGAGAGAAGGGAGGGGATGGATTAAGCAAGGTTGGATTGAGAATGAATAATAAATGAAATGATATGTGTGGAGAGAAAAACACTGAGTTCCAGATGCATGGGAATTGAACCCACGACGACCTTCCGTACACTAGTCGGATGCTCTAACCACTGAGCTACTGAGAACTCAGTGGTGAACAGGTCAATTGTGGGCTGACATAACTACCGCAAATGTTCTGAATTGAGAATGAATTGAGAATGAAATAAATAATGGTGGAAAAAAAGGTCTGACATTTAAGTTAACCAGTTCGTCCGGCCGCTTATGAACTCAGGGACTCAGGGCCGTATGTTCTTCGAATGCGACGAAATGGGTTAAAGTAGGGCTTTAACTGTCAAAACCATGCTTGTTTTCCTGGAATATATCTTTCACTTCTTCATAAATGAAGCTCTATCGGCTTCAAACAGCGTCGACCGGGCAAAAAAAGTGTTAAAGATGATTTTTAACGATGGAAGCTTTTCCTTTTTTCTTCTTTTTTTTTTTTGGTCTTTTTGTTTTTTTTTTTTTAACACATTTTTATGTTTTGACGGACTTAAAATATACCGGTAGACTAATTGCAAGTTCATTATCAGCTTTCATTTCTAAAATACAGTCATTAGTAATCCACAAGTTAGCCTTAGGCACCCTTTGATTACCTGATTTCTAATCCTTGGTAAAATCCAAGATGGCGGCCAAGTTGGCGATCATACAAGCCTCCATCAGCGCCACCACTATTTTTAATAGCTAATCTTGTCTAGAAGATCAAAGGCTTCCTACTGAAGGCATGGGTCGCACTTGGGAAAAGTTTTCATCTTTGCCGGCTAAAAAACCACAAAAATTCGACACCGCAACCGGAAAAGAAAACTTTTAGTCCAACCGAGGAGGGTCGCATTAAGTGGGAGTTAATAGTTTTTGCTTTGACACATTAAGAACTTAAGAACGCCAGATACCAGAAAACATTTTTCTCTTCTTCGTCCAAACCTTTGTCGAAGGATCTTTTTCCTCCATTCCCAGTTTCAGGAGGATGGGACAGATAAAAAAGACCAGAAAGTTCTTGGATGCGAATAGTACATTTGGCTTGGAGAATAACAAACCTGTGAAGTGTTTGCTTGTGTAGACGGGAACTGGTTCGCCTTCAATAGAGCTAGTTCCCGTAAAAACCTTAAAATAGCGAAGGTTTATAAGCAAGTGAAGTCCTTGCCTGTAGAGAGTTTTCGAAAAAAACTTGAAATGGCGAAGGATAGCCGAGTAGAAGCCTCTTCGCGAAGGTCTGAAAATTCGACCGAGTTTATTTTAAATTGATCGTGTTTCAAATGGATCACGTTCATGACAAGGCGCTGACAGTTACCGCTGTGGTTCCTATTGTTTAGCTCGAGTTTTCCAAAATCTGCCTGCCCCACCCAAGCACTACGGCGTCTTTGATGTTTTTGCCGATTTTCAAAGTTTTTTCTAACTTGAAAACTCGGGGTCGCACTTAGCAATGCCCACCGATGACAGATTTCTACCGCAAGGTAAACAAATTCTCCCACAAATTTGCTAAGTGCGACCCATGCCGAAGGTAAAAAGTTTTCGAAATACTGCAACATATCAAAACCCTAGGGAGGGGTCACATTAACGGTCCCCGCCCCAGCCTACAGCACCCCTCGAAGTGGGGGTATTACTTTGCGTATAGGCCTGAGGTTTAACCAGACCCCGTTAAGACAAAATCATTCATTTTTGGTTTCCGTCACTTGAACTACACTATTTTCTCTCCTGGTAGGTGGCATAATGCCCAGTCCCCGGGCCTCATTGTTCCGCGCGGTCTATGTCGCCTATGCGTTCCGGGCCGTGTTCCAAATGAGTTTGCCTCTTAGCAGTTCATCTCGGCTACTTCCGGTTCCCGAAGGCATTGACTGAGAAGGTCTGGGAAGACGCCATGCAGGAACAGGACAACGAGGCATTAACATCGAGAAGAAACACAACGAATTTTAAAAGGATTAAGCGACAAATCGCGTCTGTATTTACGTCTTAACATTACTTTAAATGAGCCCAATATAAAATCCAAAAGAGGCAATAACATTGAAAATGAAGGTCATTTATCGAGGTTTGTGTTTTGGGAGCCAAAGGAACAGGTATATTTACAGCATAAAACAAAAAGGGCAATTTTGGGCTTCATTTATTTTACCATAAAGTGAAATGTAAGATTTGAATAAGTGTCAGAGGTAAGAAACTATTCCAACCAAACAGATTTAAAACGAAACACGATTCCCGCTCTTTCCTTGAGTGAATGTACAATGCATGTAGCTTGCGTCCTGATTGGTTGTGTGACGTCTTGTAATAGACCATTTTCGATATATCAACATTCATACTTGGCTCATACTTTGGGGTAAAAACAAAAGAAATGCATTTTTCACTGCTGAGCTTCAAGATGATTTCTTTTGTTTTAATCCCCCAAGAAACGCAGCCAAGTATGAATTTTAATACGTCGAAATTGGTCTATTGGTACAATTTGGTACAAAAAAACTCAATTCAAGCTGATCTATCTAATTCACATTCACTGTCAACGGATCCATTATAGTCCTCTGAAATAAAAGGACGGACAAGCTTTTGTTTCGACGTAGTCTAAGGTCGAAGTTGTAAGTTATTTTGCGTCTTCTTAAGAAGTCACTTTTCTCCATCACTGCTTCTCTCTTCCAAGCTGTTTTTCATGAAAATTCCGACGTGATATTATCTTAATTGAAGTTGTTCCTTTTTCTTTGAACGACAAAATAGTCAACGACCACGGATCCAACTTTTTGGTACAGATCAGTGAGGAGGTGGAGGAGGCGGAAACCTTGGCGGTCCACCAGGAGGCATAGGACCTGAAAAAGAGAGATTTTGATGGAGTTGATTATGAGGATTTACACCAAAAAAAATTCACAGAAAGAAGATCACGTGTAATATAACATAAAAGGGACTTTTGCATCGCCCCAATGCCATGTAAGGGAATCCGGATTCAGGAATCTGAGAAATATTTGCCTGTGGACTCAGAATCAGGGAAATGTTTCGTGTGGAATTTTCCGGAATCTTGGGCTTTGGAATGCGGACTTCAGCTCTAGGAACTCAGATCTCACTAGCGATTGGGATCCAGAATCCCAGTTCCACTGACAAAGAATCCGGAATCCAGTACCTGGAATCCGGAATCCATTGCATGGAATCCAGAATCCACGATTCCCTTACAAGGGGCCATATGTACATGTGTAAAATTAGAGCTTTGGTAGAAGTAACTTTCCAGGGGCGGATCTAGGGGGAGGGTGCAGGGGGTGCGCACCCCCCTCCCCCCAGATGACCTGCGGCTTTCTAATTAACACTGTGCAGTCGCTTCACAGTCATACAAAATCTGCTGTATCGTTTGATATGTATTCTCAGCAGTTCACATTATGTTATTTCCTAGTCAAAAGCCCTCTTCTTCGTATTCGCTTTTAAAATTTTTTACGTCATCAGTCAGTAAGTGGCCGGCACCCCCTCCTAAGAAAAATCCTGGATCCGCCCCTGCTTTCCAACGGTTTTTTTCTCCCTCTTACACAATCAAGCTTGCAAGCAAGCACTGTGCTTTATTGAGAGCAAGTTGTCAGACTATACTCACCTCCAGGCGGCATTCTGATAGGTGTCTGCATCAGTGGCTGGGGCCCGGAACTTAACAAACTTGGTATATTACCGGTAGGTGGTCCCATATCACGCATCATGGGTGGTCTACCACCAGGAGGAGGATGGAATGGCATAGGAGGTCTGGGTGGCATCCCGCCTTGGTCAGGGTGAGGACCATGGCCTAGCGGAGGCTGATGGAAAAAACATTGAAGTGAAAATGTTACAGATTACATTCAAATCTTCACTAAAGCAGGTCCTCAGGGGCAAGTGCTCTCTGGATTTTCTGGGACAAGTACACTTTCTTGACGGGCAAGTCAATTTTCAAGCTTAGGGGTATAGAATGGTTCCTTGAAAAACGTGGGTCTCGGAAAATTTTGGCCCAATCTCAAAATTTTAGAAGTGGATCTCAAATCTCTTTTTTGGGTGATCTTGCATCTTAGAGAGTATCGATCTCAGTCTCGAATCTTGAAACCTGGGTCTCACAGACTCGCAAAGTCTCACATTTACCATTCTATACCCCTAAGCTCAGCAGATGGACAAGGGCCAAGGCACGTCAGCTTTACAAACAATAAAGCGTACTATACCAAGAATGCAACTCAACCCCATAGGCAAGCAAAAATAATGTAAGAGCTGGTTGTCCAAAGAGTCAGCCGGGACTCAAGTAGTTTTATGTCAAATATGAAACACAGTGTTACTAATACATCACAGGATCAAACATTGAGAAGAAATATGAAATTATGACATGCTGAGGAGTAGTTTTGATGAATTTCAAGGAGTTTCATACATGTACATTATGTATTGTGACCAGAAATTTAGTGTAAAATGTCAAACATTTCTCCTGAAAAAAAAATTATTTCAGAAAAAAAAAACAAAAAAAAACCAAATAAAATGCAAATAAGAACATGATCTGTTTTCCAAACACTCATTTAACATTTAAGAATTTTCTTTAGGGCCTCAGGCAGATCACAGCACGTTGCCACACTTGTTCCCAAAATCATTTTTTCCTCCCACACTGATAAAGCACCAAAGACTAACCCGATAACTTTTACGTAATTATTTTGTACATAACTCCCTCCCCTAGCCATTTTGGTGTTGTCACACAACACTCCTGGGAAGGATCATTGCGCGACAACAAACACAAAAACAGCTGTGTGTAGAAGACTCACCTGAGGTGGCATCATATTTGGAGGGGGTGGTGGTGGGAACTGCCCTCCCATGGGGGGAGGAGGTGGTGGCATTTGACCTGGTGGTGGTGGGGGAGGATGTTGATCAGGAGGCTGTCCAGGCGGTGGTGGAATACCAGGCATCCTGGGTGGAAACATTCCAGGTGGCGGGAAACCAGGTGGTGGCATCATTCCAGGAGGAGGCATACCTATGTGGTAAAAAGAAAAAAAAGACCAATTTCGATATATTGAAATTCATATTTGGCTACGAGACTTGGTGGAATAAAAGAAACGAAATCATGTTGAAGCTCAGCAATGAATAATACGTTTCTGTTTTATTTCTCCAAGCCTCGTAGCCAATAAATCAAATGAAATTGGTCTATTATTGTGTCAATGGAAGTGTTATAGTTTTATGATAATCTAGCCAAAAATGCTACAGTCACAATTCCAGAAAAACTCAAAGCAAATAATATTACAGCTCAATGTTCTGACTTACATTTTTTCTCTCTGGCAGTACACTGTATGGTACATTGTAAGTGTATAATAAATAAAATAAAGTAGAAAGTAGTGAACTGTTGGAAATAAAAGGGTTTTGTATATACAAAGAAAATTAACAGTTGACAGCTGTTACCTGGAGGAGGCATGCCTGGTGGAACAGGTGGCATTGGGGGTCCTGATACCGGCATAGGAGGCATACTGGGTACAGCGCTGGGTACTGGTACTGTCATTACTGGAGGTGGCATAACAGCTGGGGGTGCTGGGGGTACAGCAGCTGCCACAGGAGTGGGCGGTGCATCTGCAAACAGCTGATGAGGTCGGTCGGCTTGAGCAAGAGGATTTTGGGCTGCCAAGAGGCGCTCTGTTTAGAAAGCAAATATAATATTATTGCAAATTAGAAATTACATGTTCATGTAAACAGCAGTACACCTCTCTTAAGGTAACAATATATCTGTACTGCCACATTGAACAGGAAACCCAAAGGGCAAGCTGCTGCTGAAGTTAACTACCCTGGAGCAGTCATGCAGGCCTACCAACCCCATTTCACTAATACAAATTTATTTCAACATATTCTGTACATGCTAGTCCAACAAGTCACTCCATTACATGTAGTTCAGGGCTATCAGAGAGTCCTATTGTCATGCCATGGAAACACTCATTAATTTTGATGCCACTGGTGTTTAAATGCAATTTGAACAACTTATTGATACAATGATAAAACATGGCCTCAAAATAATGTCAAACCTCCATAATTATGCTTTGTATTTGCTGTATGTACCCTCGCACAGTGTGCTCAGAATTATATGAGAATATTATACTATACATGTGACTTTTAGAAATAACATGAATCTAATTACTCTAGTCCTAAGGGATCTTCACTGGCTCCCTGTCTCCTTTCATGTTGAATTTAAAATTATGTAATTTACATACAAAGTACTACATGATCGTGCTCCAATCTATAATTATACAGGAACTCCTTCAACTGTATACATTCAGCCGCAATCTTAGATCCTCTAATAGAAATTTATTAGTTAAACCCTATTTTAATCTCAATTCGTATGGTAAACAAGCTTTTTCTGTTGCTGCTCCGGAACTTTGGAATAACTTACTTGAGGATATCAAAAATGCAAACTCAATTGATGATTTTAAATGCAAACTTAAAACATTTCTTTTTATGCAAGCTTATGAATCATGATGTTGTTATTTGTTATCTGATTTTTTATCTATTGTGTACATTTATCTATTTTGTAGTTAGCTTCTAGTTTTAATGTCAATTTCTTGTGATAATTTTTACTTTTTAGTTTTATCTAATTTTTGTAAACAGCGCCTTTGAATCTTGTAGAAAAGGCGCTATATAAATGGATTATTACTATTATTATTAATAAATATATTATTACAATGTAATTTGTACACAGGTCGGGTGTAGCCAGCCATTTTTTTCCTTTTAAGCCCGAGTTGTAAAAGTCCTGAAGAAGCCAGGGAAGGGATGTTTAGGAGAACGTAGTTAGCCAAGTTGAAACTGACCCCTTTAACAAAAATACAGCAGAGCCCTCCCTTATTTTTCTTTAAAATGAGTAGCAGTGAGCTAATAATGAACAGGCTCTTTCAGTTCAAGACTATACTGTC
The DNA here is from genome assembly GCA_964035705.1 of Porites rus. NCBI lineage: Eukaryota > Metazoa > Cnidaria > Anthozoa > Scleractinia > Poritidae > Porites > Porites rus. Next base: position 30,496,800 of record OZ037992.1, read on the forward strand.
ATAGTCAACATCTTGGAGGAATATCGAACTGTGATAGGCCTTTTTGAATTCTTTACATAGAACTCTGTTACACTCATGTATATCTCTCAAGGTCAGTAGAGATGAGAGTACCTCTCTGAATGTCTGGCTTGTGAGCACTAGAGCTAGGGATCCGATCAGCTATTCTCTCAGTATCATGCAAATATTATAATGACTCTCCTTGACTGGCATTACTCTTGACTATTACTTTATCGTAGCTGTTATACTCAGCCTTATCCAATAATAATTTAACTTACATTTTTTCAACCTTTAACATACACATGTCACACTGTACTATCAATTGAACATTGCAGATTTTTCTTCCTCCTTATTGGCCGAGAGCCCACCACATGACCTGCCAATAACTGCCTATAAATAATGGTCTGCTCAGGAGCAATGTCACCCAACTTTGTTTGGCTGTGAGCAATACTCTGCTCATGCATAAATGAAAGCTTTTTTCCTTCTTGCGATCACTCTTGCATGAAAATGGCAGATTGCTTTGCTTCCAGAAGATATTCATTAAAAAAAAACAATATCAGTGATTGAATGATAAAACAATAGACTCGGCTAACACAATATATTGTGATTTGTCACAGTCTCACAGCTCATTAATTTTATTTGCCAAAGTTGAAGGCTGAAGCAAATAATTGATCTGCTTGCCACCGACAAATAATGATATTTTGCTCAACTTTGTCCAATAATTGTTAATTATTTTATTAAAAGACACTTAAGTGTACAAGTTATTGACTGCTGCACATTATGATTGATTCACAAGTACCTGCTGCAGATCCATGCCTTTCTCCTTTAGACTCTTTCTTGAATGCGTAAGATATTGTGATTGGTCGATTGCACAAATACTGTCCGTTCATAGCCTCCATAGCTGCATCAGATGCCTCAAAACTTGCAAAGTTAATGAATGCAAAACCTTTGGAGTTGCCTGTTTCAGGATCACGCATTATCTAAAAAAGAAGACCACGTCTGGTGTAAACACTGTACATACACAGAGGATATTACATGGCTGCGTGGAGATACGAAATTTCTCTTCGAGTGTTGAAAAATATTTCACGAGTGAGCGCAGCGAACGAGAGAAAAATTTTTTCAACACGATAAGAGAAATTTCGTATCTCCAAGCGGCCATGTAATGTTCTATTTATTACATAAACACCAATGAACTACCAAACCATTTCACTTTAATAGTTTTTTGGTGTGAAAGGCGTGACTTATTATGTAGCCATGGCAATGGTGATATTTTCACATGTGAAGATAACATGTTATTTTGACATGTGAAGATATCAAGTTTTTGCGCGAAAGCTCACCTGGTGATTCATTGGTGTTTATATAATAAATAAGTATAGTGTATTTCACTTTAGCTGGTCCAATCTGAACACTTCCTTCATGGTGTGCACATCTGCTATGCACAGGAATTTGCTTTTAAAATGCTTTGCCTCCTTCAGGAAATCAAAAAGTGGTCAAAACAAGTAAAGTTCCATACAAATGTAATTAGCGATGAGGAGGCCATACAGGACAAAACACATTTTTATGAGCCTTACAAAATAGATTTTAAAAAAAAAACTAAAGATTTTTGCCTTTTTGGGGTTGGCAATTCTGTGAATTCATACACTGTATATCTGAAAAATTCAACTTAGGAGAGATTCAGTGATTTGAGGGGTTGATAGAATTCTCAACAGTTATTCAAACCCTTGACTTTGTCTTGAGTTTGCACAACTGTCTCCAATTCTCCCAACTCCTCTCATGTCTATATCAGGCTACAGGTATGCAAACATGGAAACATTTTCTACTGCTTAAATAACAATAGCAACATTAGCAATTTTGCTATCAATTTATTACAAGTGAAATAAAGTGTTTGATTGATTGATTGATTAATTTTTATGGAACAAACTGCTGCATAAATAAATTACTGTTTTGGCATTTTAAGAATAATCTTTAAATCTAGAAATCTGGTAAAAATAAAATAATAAAGCTCTATGCCAATTCCACTTTAGTGGGAAAACAATGCGCCATTTTTGAGGTACAAAATCTCTTACTTTCCAAATGACGCTACAGTAAAAATGAGTAATGATTGTTTGCATGAAAATTTAAAGATAAATCATGTCAAATCAATACATGTAGCTTCACAACTGACCACTCCAGAAAATACTGTAACATACCATAATGCTCTTTGTTTGTCACCCCAAAATTTTGCATAAGCATTGTTTTCAGTTTCTCTTGGGGCCATTTTAACTCCCGAGAGAAACTTAAGACAATGCTTATGCAAAATTTTGTGTTGACAAACAAAGAGCATTATGGTATGTTATGGTATTTCTGGAGTGGTCAGTTACATGTAGCCTCACTTTGAAACAAAGGATGGGGGTAACCTTGGAAACAGCCTGGCTGCTATTATTACAGAGTAAGTTTGTACCACACGGTGAATATACACATTCTTTTATGCACTGACCAGAATACAATGAATCAAGTGCACCCCTTATTAAATTATCAAAAAATGACCAGTTGTTAGCTTTTAATTCAATTCATCCTAGGATCAAGTTTATGATTTTCAGTCACATGGTTTTCCTGTAATGTTCAAGTCCATTGTATGCAGTAAATTTAAAATGAATAAAACAGAGCTTCGCTTTTAGCTCTGGCTAAATCTGTATATTACCTGTCCAGGTAGAGTGAGTATAAACCTGATTTTATAAAGATGTGCACAGAGCCATTGTTTGGTGGTCAATCAAGCAATTCATTGCCACGAGATCTGTATGCCCAAATACTTAATGGCCAATATTATTGACAATGACCAATTGCCTAGAAAGAACCCTTTTTTTTAATTAGGTATATACTGTAGGTTTGATGGTACCTTTGGGGTTTGAAGGATCACTCCAAAAGCACTGAATGTGTCGTATAACAGCTTCTCATCAATTTCTGGATCAAGATTTCCAATGAAGATATTGGCACCAACATCAAGGTTCTTATTGTGTGCTGATGCCTGGAAACAAATCAGTTGAAAATTAAATATTTTACCTGATGAGTATAACACTCACAGTGATGGCCAAGGATGAGAAAAAAAATGATATCGAACTTAAGTACGGTTTCAGAGCATTTGGCCTTACATTTTTGTTTCTGATTTTCTAGGCCCAGTAGTTTGAATGCCAGATAGCGCTAACCCAGAGTTACATTTTAACATGACTTTCTTCTTCTTTTTATCAAAACACTCTCTTGGAGAATTTTCTGTATTCTTTTTAGAGTATCCAATCATCAAATTCTAGGCAAAGAGAATTAAACTGGATTTGCCTCTTAAGCTCTCATATCTGAGTTCAAATTTCACACTAACTCTGGGTTATCTTAACACAGCTGTGAACCACCAGGCCCAGGGCAGCAGATAAATCCTGATAACTTCTCCAGGTGTGAACTCACATACAGCTTCAACAAGACACAGTGCAGAATGTCATAAAATCCTTGTTTGGCTGGTTTTGCTGAAAATCTGACGTTTGACTTTGGGATATTTACTCTTATACCATTTTCAAGCAGAATTCCTTTTGAATTGAAGGTACTTGATAGATTTAAAACAGAAAAAAATGATGAGACAAAGAATGGCTGTGGAGCAGACCAAAATATAACCCACTTTTTTTGAATATCAGGGTTCGCAAATACGCCAAAATTGTTAAGATGACTCCACAGAGGTTACGGAGGGAGTCACTTTGACGCCAGAAATTTTCGGTAACAAACAGGGAGCCACTTCAACTCCAGAAATTTTCAGTAAAAAACACAGTTTTGTCCTTACCTTTTTCGCAACAAATAAAATTTATGTTAATTGTAAACGTTGTAAACCTTAATTAAATCATCAACATTAAAGAATTATACTGCACGACCGAATAGGAAGAGGGTAAATTACGATCAAAGCTTATTGGATGAGCTTTCCAGGTCAGCGGACCGCCACAGCTTCTTCGTGTATCCATCACGATAATGTATACATGAGAGGACTATGTGCCCGAAAGTCAGAAAATGGCGTTTTTCGTTGTGATACTCGACTCCAAATATTCCTAAATGACTCCAAAATTTGTGAAGCAGAAGTCACAGTGACTCCACTCATCAATAAAATTTGCAAACCCTGGAATATATTACATGTAGAACTGCTCTCCTGGGTGTTCCAAAGCAGCAGTCCCAGGAATCACACTGGAAGTTAACTTAGAGTGCTAACGCTCATTTTTTCTCAAATTGACAAGAAAAAAATGAGGCCATATACATTGCATTACACAGCCCTTGCACCTACAGTATTTGGCAATTACGGTGTTAGTATGAACTCGGCAGAAACACAATGTAATTATGTTCAATGAGGATAACATTTGTACCTTGTTCACTCTGATTGGTTTTCCATAAACTTTGATCATATTCATGACTTTAATGGCATAATCAGCATCCTCTTCACCAAGGAATTCAACAAATCCATAACCTTGATGAAGCTGTGTGATGCGATCTTTTGGCATGTGGACATTCACTGAAATAGAGAATTTAACTACTCATTATGTTTGCATTAAACGAGTCACTAAAGAATATACCATACAGTTAAATTAAGTTTTAAATAGAATAATGTACAAAGATTTTTTTTAATTGAGCAGCATTCTTTTCTGCACTTTCAACTTAACATGCAATTTTCTTAACACTCATTTAAAATAATAATTATTATCGTTGAATGCATCAAAGAGTATTATGTAAGTTTCCGCAGGTACCAGAGTTGTAACTCATTTCCAGATCATTATAAAAGTGTATGAGAATTGTATTGCATACATGCCATGGGTTAGGCAGGCTTTTTATTATTCAAGTACACCCTCAAAACTTCCCCAGGGCCGAGTTGTTCAAAGCTGGGTTAAGATCACCCAGGGTTTATAGTTCATAATTTGAATTCAGATGTGAAAGCTTAAAAAGCAAATTCAGTTTAATTCTTTTTGTCAGCAATTTGATGATTGGCTACTCTAAAAAGAATAGAGAAAATAGTCTGAGAAAATGCTTTTGATGAAAAGTAAACGGGACACAGGTTAAAATTTAACCCTGGGTTAATGCTAATCAGCCTTCGAACAACTGGGCCCAGGTCTTTGTTTTGCAGTGTATTTTTAACTCACCAACTGGCCCTGCTTGGAGAAATAGTTCCCAAAGAAGAGGCTCTGAAACTTTTTCATCCAGTCCTCCAACATATATTGTAGCATCTTAGAAACAACAAATCAGTCAACTTTACTGGAATGTTAGAATGAAAGATTACATACACATAATGCTTGAACACCTGAAAGTAGCCATAATAAGACTCTGTATGGGTATTTCCAATGAAATCAAAGTCCCAATGATCGCTATTAATGAAACAATGATCTTTGACAACATAGTTGTGTGATGACAGCAAAGAAATCTGCCAAAAAGGGTGCTGCAGACTCAGAGTTTTGAGTTTCTCATAAAAACTGTTCCTTTTTTTTCTATATCCTTGTTTCCATTCTCATCACTAGTAGTATTAAACGCAAGAAACAATTTTTAATATGCAGCAATTTCAATGAAAACAAGAGATGATTTGATGGAAAGGCGGGACAAAAATGACGAAAGCTCTGCATACATGTAAATTTCAACATTTTTCTAATGTTAACTGTTTTTTTTTTAATTGGACGTGGATACCAGGTTGCTGGGTACATGTATCTAGTATTTTGAAAACAATGTCCAGCTGCCGGGTACCTAAACAGAGTGAAAAAACATTGGTAGTCTTAGCACCAGGCTGTCAAGTAACTTGAAAACCATCCTTGCTTATGACCGATTTAGCTGACTTGCGCTTTCTCCGGTTGGCATTCAAACTCAACTCGTCTCTCTTCTTTGTACTTCAGATGCGAACTGCTCCGCCGCTTTTGCGTTTCGGAATCCTCGAATTGGGTTAACATAAGGAATCAAGTAGCTTATCAGTTTTAAGGCCTCGGACAGGAACACGCTCTTTTGATTTACGACAAAAGAGCCACAGCGATACATCAAAATTTGTTTACGACTACAACTAATGTCGGTAATGAAAGCGCACCTCGCCTTCAATCGAGTAGCTTAGGTTACTTTGCCTCGCTTGTGTCTGAGTTGTTAAGTATTCGTACGAAAGAAAATACTTGACTTGAAACATTGGGATGTAGTGTAAAGACTACCATTATTTTACAAACCTTGATTTCTCTCAGCTATCGGTCCGGCCGCCATGCTGGATTTGCTACCATCCCAACGTTCCTTGCGCGTCTTTGTCGCCGCTGTCCAACAATACAGTAGAATTTCGATCGCTGATGTTTGACGCAGTAGGAGGGGTGAGGGGAGGAAAAGCAAATCGTCTCTGAAACGAAAAGACACTTGGACCAAAATTTCCAGAAAAATTTGGGTCCAAAACTCAAGGATCAGTTCGGTCCAACCGGAAAAATTTTCGAAAAAACTGGTCCACCTTTTGAGGTGGACCACTTTTCCCCGTCGGACCAGTCGGAACCGTTTTTGGTAGCCAGTTCCAGGCTCTCAGAGAGTGGGGAAGACGCGGAAGTAAAAGGCAGGCGAAAGGTTTGCGGGGCGAAAAAGAGGAAAAGGAAGCATTCTCTCCCCAGTTTCCTCCCGTTTTACTTTCGTCTTCACGCTCTCTCAATTCAGCGGGCCCAACTATCTCGGAGCCTGGAAAAGGCTACGTTTTTGGTCGAGTCGCGCCCTAAAACTGAGACCCACAGGTCTTGCCTCGTTCTTGTTCTTATTCTTGTTGTGTTTTCTCTGCTATGCTCTGGATTCTTCGAAATTCTTGCCTGCGTACGTAGCAAGCGTTTCGCTCGAGTTCCGTCGTCGAGAGAGTTGGGACAACAGTACAAAGGTTTGCCGTACCTCTTTCGGATGATCGGATCCTCTCCCGTCCTGTTGCGGAAGTTCATTATTAGCATCGACGTCGGCAAGATCACGATCGCGAAGACTTGAGCCGCTAGGGCAGCAATTGCTACAGAAAATCTCAACGTGTAGAGGCCATGAACTCCTTTTTTCGGTATTTTTCATTAAAGCTCTGACTTAACTTCCTATGCGCAGTACGTACTTGAGTAAGTTAAATTCGATGTCCGAGATTTCTGGCCATGATCCAGATTTCAAGTACATTATAGCCTTAAATCGCTTAATGATTTGCTTTTTTCCTTTTGAATACAGAAAACCTTCTTTCCGCGACAGCGTGAAACCTAATAGGGTGCGAGAGGAGAGGGAGTCGGATGAAACGGTGCCAGCACTAAGCTATGCAAAACGCCATAGGTTGCGTAGCAGTTCTTCAGGGGCACCCAACGAGAATATAGTTCAAAACCACTTAAACATAGCATTGTTAAACGTATTTTAAACGTATTTTAAACGTATTTTTTTAAAACGGTAGATATAGGCATATTTTTATCCCCTAAAAATTTTCCATCTGTTCGGATTTCTTAGCTGAAAGTCTAGTGATTCGAAAATTATAGGGATCAAAAGTTACCTTTTCGAAAATTTCAGCCAAAGAAAAAGCTCCCGAAAATTGTAGGTGACCTTTTTAGGGTAAAAATCCGTTAAAAATGGGCAATTATACCATTTTTTTTGGATGTTCGAAAATTCTAGGAGAGGCAGACAAGCAAGAAATTTTGGAAAAAATGTTCCGAAAATTCTAGATCTCAAATCGTCTTCCGAACAGATATTTTCCGAAAATTGTCGTTGGGTGTCCCTGGTTCTTTTGTTTTCGTATCCCAGTATCTTTTGCGCTCTAGATCTTTCGCCTGCTCCTCTCGTGCACAGTTGAACTTTAGTCTTGGAAAAACATGGGTAATTTGGGTTTTGAACTGCTTTATTGATTCATTGTTAAAACGACTAAGTTATTTCAAGAAAGCTGTTAAGCAATGTGCAGTCATCCCGGCTATAACCTGACTGGCCTCAAAATTCTTTGTTCAACTTCAAATGAGGGAATTCTAGTTTTTAACCAGGCGAAACCCCTATTTTAGAAGTAAAATGCTGATCGGAACTGATGCTACGCGAAAAGAAACAGCCCAAACGTAATTAAACTAGTCTCAAATTAAATCAATAACCAAATCGCCCAAAGTAATTTTGTTTAACTCGCTTCGCCAACTCGGTTCCTTAAACTCGGTTAAACTAACTCCTCATACAGTGATAATTTCACTCAGGTTCACGCGGTCCAACTTTTATGCAATGCTAATGGCTGAATATTTTACGTGCGTTTCTGTGAAGGTGCCTTTTTCCTTCTTTTTCCTTACAATAGATTCTCACGAATGTTTGCGAGAAAATACAATAATAATGTGGCTGGCCTCCCGTAGTACATACAACAAGAGGAGTTGCTAACAATCAACACGAACGTCCCAAACGTAGTTTATTCACAGGTCCTCGGTACAACACATTCTTTTTACTCCTTAGTTCTTGGATCCTGAGTCCCGAGATAACAATCTGACATGACAAATACATGATAGGCTAAATACGTGATTCGTAAGTACTAAACTTCAAAATGTCGTGTGAAATACTCTCTTGGGATTTTCCGTAAAATGTTCTTTTAACAGTTCTTACCGTTTAGGCCGTATAATGTCCGATGGATGGCGATAACTATCCAAAAACTTGAACAACACGAGAAAGGGCTAACATGGCGGCCGCTTACTAAAATCTGGTGCGGCTGCTAAGCTTTTACAACATACCGCTGACTGCGCAGCGCTGCAGTCACATGGCTCCCCTAATTGTTGCCTAACAATTACTTAAGTTAATGTCCATACTAGACAGTTAAACAAAACAAATGTTCATAAAGGCGGTCACTTGTGTCTTCTACACCTGTCGGGGCGACTTCACTGAGTAGTTGGCTCCTCGTTGGGGAATTCCTCGGTCTCCCTGCTGCTATCACCAACATCCGCTTCATCTGCAGAGGGTACCAGTAAGACTAATTTGTGGATTGGTCTATCCAGGAACGTAGGTGGCTTTCGACGTCTGCCTTGGTTGTCAAGTTCTCCATCAGCTTTCACAATTTTGACTTTTCTGATACATCCGTCTTCGCTAGGGTAGACTTCTACGACTCTAGCGAGTGGCCATTGGTTACGTGGTCCTTCGTCTTCCTTGGATACGATTACATCTCCAACTGATAGATTTCGCTTTGGATACATCCACTTGTTACGAGCCTGCAGGCTATGAAGAAACTCACGGCGCCATCTAAGCCAAAATTCGTTCGCGAGATATTGTACTCGGCGCCACCACTTGCGGGAATATAGATCTGCTCGCTGGAACCTTCCAGGCGGTGGAAGTACAACTTTAGCTTTCAAGGTAAGTAAATGACTGGGCGTAAGTGGTTCTGGTGCCTCTGGGTCATTTAAGTCGTTCGTAGACAAGGGTCTGGAATTAACAATACACTCTGCTTCAGTCATGAAGGTTCTGAATGCTTCGTCGTCCAACTGTGTGCCAGCGCTCAGAAGTAACGTCTCCAGTGCACTACGAACAGTTCGGATTAACCTTTCCCATGTGCCACCCATGTGGCTGGCATGAGGTACATTCATCTGAAATGGTATCCAATCACATCCGTTCTCCACTAAGTACTCTTGCACCCGGTTCTGATCCAGTTCTTCTAAGGCAGCTTTTAGCTCATTCTTCGCTCCTACAAAGTTTGTACCCTGATCACAGCGGAGCTGTCTGACTGGACCGCGTCGGTTGAGGAAGCGACTAAGTGCGTTGATGAAGGAACTGGTACTTAACGAGTTGGCTGTCTCCAAGTGAACACCTCTGCTGGCCATACAGGTAAAAATAACTCCGTAACGTTTAACTTCACTCCTCTTTTCCTTGATCGGGAAAGGTCCAAAGAAATCTACAGCACAATACGAGAAGGGGGCCGAAGGTTCAACTCGATCCACAGGCAAATCAGCCATCTTCTGAATTTGCAGGGGGCCGCGCATTTTTCTGCATGTAACACACTTGGAAATACAATTTGACACTGCTGACGATCCACCAACAACCCAGTAGCCTCTCTGGCGCAACTCATTTTGGGTGATACCTCGTCCCATGTGGTTCACTTTGGCATGCCAGAATCGAATCAGCAAATCTGTAATATGACTTTTACGAGGAAGTATCACAGGATGCTTCGTTGCAAATGGAAGGTTAGCTCGTCTCACGCGGCCACCAACGCGGATAACACCGTTTTCATCGAGAAATGGATCCAAACGATATAAGCAACTAGACTTCTTGACGGCTAGATTTCTTTCTCTTGCGATCTTTCTAGTAGTAAGCTCTCCAACTTCCTTAAGTTCCTTTAAAACTTGCATCTCGTCATGGAAATGTTCACGTTGAACAACATTAAGAACTTCCCTCTCTGCTGCGTGAAGTTCTGTAAGTGTGACTGATGCCTTCGGTAATGGTCTGATGCTCTCACCACCCGTTTGTCTCGTCAACTTCACTTCTCTACTTGCCAGTTTGCTCTTCAGTCGTAGACACAAAGCTATTGCCTTCAGCACATGCTGCCAGCTTGACATGTGGCGCAAACGGCTTGACGTTAACGGTTCAGGGGCTTGAGTAGCTCTGCTCTCTACACGAGATGTGAAAACGGCTGCTTTCCTTACTTCAGGATCACTTTCGGTCACTTGAAATTCTTCTATCTTCTCAGGCTGGAAAGTTCCACTCTTCCAAAGAAATAAGGGTCCAGTTAGCCAGTTGGTTCCTTGTAATAACTGTGACGCTGTAAGGCCTCGCGAGGCATGGTCAGCAGGATTAAGTTCAGTGCTGACATACAACCAAGAACTCGGGTTAGTGACGTCACGAATCTGCTGCACACGATTTGCCACATACACATGAAACCTCTTAGCTTCGTTGTTAACATAACCAAGGACAATTTTGCTGTCTGTCCAGAAATGTTCCTTAATGTCCGTGTAAGACAATTCTCGACGAAGAAATTCACTCACGTTTGCTGAAACAGTAGCTGCAGCCAATTCTAGCCTCGGCACAGTGATTTGCTTTAACGGGGCCACTCTAGATTTCCCAATGACAAGGGAACAGTACGCCTTGTCCTCCACATTGATTAGTCGAAGGTACGAGCACTGTCCATAACCCTCTACACTAGCATCTGAGAAATGATGCAACTCGCTGGCTTTGACCTGCCCAAAGTTCTCCGGCTTAAAACAACGTTGAATTTGTAGCTGATCGAGATTCAGAACATCCTGACGCCATTTCTCCCAATGAGTATACAAACTCTCTGGAATTGGGCTGTCCCAATCAAGCTTGTCTCGGCACATTTGCTGCAAAACTTGTTTTCCTTTCAAGGTAACTGGGGCAACGAAACCACTAGGATCGTAGATTGAACTGATTGTGGAAAGTACGCCACGTCGCGTTAGGGGACGGTCACGCAGCTCGATGCGGAATTGAAAACTGTCATTCTCAATGCACCACACTACTCCTAAGGCACGTTCTAAGGGCAGTGGATCAACCTTCAAGTCTAGCTCCTTTAATCCTTTGGCGCGATCTTCGGCCGGAATCTGTTCAAGAACTTCTCTTTTGTTTGATGAAATTTTGTGCAGTCTCAGGCCGGCCTTGGCGCAAATGCCTTGACTTGCTTTTATCAGTGTAACAGCTCGCTCCACGGTAGGGACTGATTTTAGTCCATCATCCACATAAAAGTCCTGTCGTATAAACTCAGCAGCTTCTTCACCAAACTCTTTCTCCCCATCATCTGCTGCTCTCTTTAGACCAAAATTCGCGCAGCCAGGTGAACTACCAGCACCGAAAAGATGAACCTTCATCCTATACTCAGTCACTTCATTTGCAGGATTCCCATCCTTCCACCACAAAAAGCGCAGGAGATCTCTGTGTTCCTCTGACACCATAAACTGATGAAACATACTCTTAATGTCAGTCATAAACGCAACATTTTCTTGTCTGAATCTGCACAGGATCCCCAGAAGAGTGTTCATGAGGTCGGGTCCTTGTAACAAGTGATCGTTCAGGGACACCCCTTCATACTGGGCCGAACAATCAAAAACAACCCTGATCTGCTCTGGTTTTTTTGGGTGGTAAACACCGGTGTGTGGTACATAGTTAACCATTCCATCCTGAACTCCATGGCGGTCCGGTGGTACCTCTTCTGCACACAAAGCAATCACATCTTTCATGAATAAGCGATAATCTTCCAGAAACTTGGGGTTTCTCTTAAACCTTGCTAAAAGTTGGTGCCATCTCTTGACAGCTAGTTCGCGGTTGAAGGGTAGAGACGGTTTGTCTGTCTTCAAAGGGAGAGGCATCTCGTAGTGCCCATCCGATCTCTTCACAATACCATTCTCAAGGATGTTGAGGAATCTCCTGTCTTCAGCTGAACAGGGCTTGGTATTTGCAGAACTTTCTGTAAAGTCTGACTCAAGAATCTTAATAATCTTCTGTGGGTTGATAATCTCTTTCACCTTTGTCGTAAAGGCAAAGTGTTCATGGGTTTCTTTGACCATCACCTTGTTGCACACTCCTTCCTTATGGTTGGCTTCACCTGTAGATTTGCACACCTTGCCGATTATACCCCACCCCATTAAAGATCTTTGGCCGTAAGGGTCGTCTTCACCTCCCACTAGGACTTCTCTGGGTCTGACGATACTAGGGCAATTATTGCCAATCAGCAAGGAGATTTCCACACTTGGATTGTAGGGCATGAGCTCGTCAGCAATAGGACACAGATGTTCCCATTTCCGGGCAACACTGGCTTTTGGAATCTGCGACCGACTGGCTGGGATGATATCTCGCTTGAACATCATGGGTAGCTTCACAGCATGCTCCCTTCTAAAATCCAACACCTCAACTCCACAAATACGGTTGCTTGGTACATGTACATTTCTCTCTTGCACTGTTGTCAGCAGCAAGTCGGTTGGTGGGCCTTGCAAGTCCAATTTTTCACACAAACTTTGCGACACAAAACTCACATTGGACTGGTCATCTAGCACTGCATATTGTAAGACTTCTTTACTGGGTTGGCTAACTTGTCTAACCCAAACAGGTACAATCATGGCATGATCCGAGCCGCCCTCTTGCTCTGGGATGGTACAAACATTTGTACAGTTCGTAATACTTTCCTTGGGAGTTTTCTGAATATGGAGACATGTAGGGTGATTTCCAGAACACGTGCGACATTTAAGTCTGTTCTTACAGGAGGATACTTGATGTTGACTGCTAGAGGCACATCCAAGACAAAGAAATTTCTTATAGAAGAAGTCCTTCCTTTCCTTGTGCGGCTTCTCTGCAAACTTTTTACACTCGTCTAGCTGATGTTCTTCCTTGCAAAACAGACATACTTCGGTCTTTTTCTTCTCGCTCCTCCCTTGCGAACAGGTTGGGGGTCTCTCCTTTTCACCTTGACCCTGGGCAGTCACGTTCTTGCTTGGATCCAATACATGAGTTTCGAACGAAAAGGCCTCCTCGCCTTTTGGTGAGCGTCTGAATGGTCCTCTAGGCCTAACAAACTCTTTGGTTTTGGACAGCTCCTCAAGTTCGGGAATGTTCGCTCTCTCTGCACACTCTTTCACAAATGAAGCAAATTCAGAGAAGGTAGGGTAAGTACCATTTCCTTTTGAGACTCTACACTGTTGTACTATTCCTCTCCACTTATTCTGAATTTGAAATGGCAACTTGTTTAGAGTTTTAACGTTCTCCTTCGCAAAGTCTAAGACAGCAAGACTAGGAGTAGTTTCTCTGGCGGCAATTATCTTTTGCAGGAAGTCAGAAAGATCTCTTAGGGCCTCCGCATCTCTTACGCCAATCTTAGGCCAGTTCTCCAGTTTGTTCATAAAGGCTGTCCCTACTACATTGCAGTTACCATACCTTTCCTTTAACAACTTTCTCGCAGACTGATAGGCATCTTCAGTACCAATTAACATATACTGATCAACAACTTGTTTGGGCTTTCCTGAGATGTACTGATGTAGGAAGTTCAATTTTGTCTGCGCGTCCATTGGTTTGGAATCAATAAGGGCACTGAAGGAACTGTTCCATGTAGGATACTCCAAAGGATCTCCACTAAAAACTGGGATTGAAATCTTAGGCAGTTGCCCTGAGATTGCTAGTTGCCTGTTCACTAGGTTCTGCTCCATAGTAGCTGCCACCAACATACTACTTGTTTCCACTAACTTGTCCATACACTTTTCTAAGACGACAGAGTGTGGTTGAAAGGGTGTGGCACTGGGGCTTAACGTACTGTGCACTCCATTTTCTACACGCGGAAGACTGAAAGTGGGTTGGGCTCCATTTAACTGAGTTGAAGAGTAGATAGGTTCTTGCTGACCAGGAGAGAGATCACTCTTACTTGTGACTGGAATTGAATTAAGGAATTTGTCCATGTCCTTGACTTTATCAGCGGGGGGAATCGAGTTTAGATCCTGATCATCAAACAGTTCTACTTTATCTGCTGACATGCATACATTAAGCTTTGCTTGATTCTGAGCAAGTTCACTTTGTAATCTTAGCTCTTCCAACTTTCTTTCTTGTTCTAATTTGGTCAACTCAGTCTTTCTGTGTTCTAATCTCAGTAACCGTTCCTTCTCTATATAGGCCAGTTTAGCCTTTAAGGCAGCTTCCTCCTTTTGTAACTGAAACCTATCTTCTTCAACATTATCATTGGAACTTATTTTTGACCTACTACTTTTCTTGGATGCTCGACTGGACCTTTTGGATGCTTCAGAGATTGAATCATCCACGTGGTGTTCGACAAATTCCAGAAACTTTATCTCTGATCTAATGTCACACTCAAAATTTGACCATTCTCTGCCAACTTGATCAACCATTCTTTCAATATTTTCCACATTCTCATCTGGGTTCGCAAAAACCTTAATCTCTTCAACCATGTCTTGAAATTCGCAATACAAAATCTGAGCTTCGCTGAATTCTTTCTTAAATTCTACTAGTTTAGTTGACTGACCTCGCTTCAGTAGAGTACCTCTCATTCGCTTCACCAGTTCACATTTCTTAGTTTTCAAGTTACTTGTTCTCAAGTTGAGTTGATACGTATACCCTTTCTCCGTCAGGAAACGCTTCCTTGATTCATCAGTTTCTTCTTCCAGCGCCACATTGACCTGGTCTTCGGGTCTTGCTTCTTTGTTGACGGACATGACTGCTACACGAAGATCGTCTAACGATTGTTATTGTGGCTGGCCTCCCGTAGTACATACAACAAGAGGAGTTGCTAACAATCAACACGAACGTCCCAAACGTAGTTTATTCACAGGTCCTCGGTACAACACATTCTTTTTACTCCTTAGTTCTTGGATCCTGAGTCCCGAGATAACAATCTGACATGACAAATACATGATAGGCTAAATACGTGATTCGTAAGTACTAAACTTCAAAATGTCGTGTGAAATACTCTCTTGGGATTTTCCGTAAAATGTTCTTTTAACAGTTCTTACCGTTTAGGCCGTATAATGTCCGATGGATGGCGATAACTATCCAAAAACTTGAACAACACGAGAAAGGGCTAACATGGCGGCCGCTTACTAAAATCTGGTGCGGCTGCTAAGCTTTTACAACATACCGCTGACTGCGCAGCGCTGCAGTCACAAATAATTCAAATTTATTCACCCATGCGCAAATACGCGAACATGATATTTGAATTTTTTTAACGGCATCGTTGTCCGGGTGGTACTCTTCCACTGAAAAATTGCGGATCGCTTGCATTTCAGTATGAAAACTGCTGAGGAAATTTAAGCTGCCAGGATGACTTTATGAACAATTTAACAGATCTCATCATGAACCACTGTTAAGTCTCACGAACTCACTGAAAATGTATCATGTGTCGATTCTGATCGCAAAGAGAGCTCGGAACCTCAAGACTATCCCTGCTTCTTAACCAACCGACGTGGCGATATTATTGAATTGGTTGACGACTTGTATTAAAGTGGTAAGTAGAATCTATGATTTTATAGTTAAACGCCACGATATTTTTCACAACTCAAATGTTTTCAAAGTCTGCGCAGAAACATAGCTGTCTTTACTCGGACGAACCTAAGACTGGTCATTGGATGAGCTGCTCGGAAAACCGTCGACCAGCAATTTCACATTGATCAATCTTTAGCTTGTCCAACTTAGCCTGCGAACGCACAAAAATTCCCTTTAATTTTTGTTAAGTTTATTTTCATGCTTTGATTGATTATTTTCTTGCTTTTCTCTATACAGAGTTTACTTTTATCATAAAGTGCATTAAATGAGTTGCTTCTGACGCCGCGTTTCCAAAGAAAAGAGCTAACATTGAAACATGAGGGTATGAAAATGCGAGAAATTATTATCTAAAGTATTACCTTTGCCGTTGTCCTTTCGTGAAAAAAAAATGGAAATTTAACTCAGTCATATTTTCTTAACACAAGCCTTTTTTTATTTTCTTGCCATCAGCTGCACTGTGTTGAGATCACTGACATGCATAATCACCCGTGGACGATTAGGGCCCAAAGAAGTCTGATAAAGAAAGCAGTGAAGGGTTCAGAGTCTTTAGATGGTAGAGGTAAGTATTTTAAAAATGATTCGTCAAATCAACTCCTGATTCAGGGCCGTAGCTAGGTTTTTTCTAACAGGGGCCATTATTGCGAGTGCGGTAGGCACGATGCTTGTAGGGAGGTCGGGGGTATCCTCCCCCAGAAAATTCTCAGATTTGGAGGCTCCGAAATGCTATTTTCAGCGCTTTTCATGAGAGATGTCTCCGAAAAATCGACCTCGAATATGAAAATGGTAAACAATTGCAAGTCACTGTAATCAAAATAACTGATTCTAAAGAAGACAATTCCATCCACAGACTTGATGTGTCTGGCTCAACAGGTCTGAGGGCATGTAAGGGGGTGTGTGTGGGGGGGGGGGGGGCAGCTGCCCCGCTTGCCCTCCCCCCCCCACCCTTTAGCTACGGCTCTGTGATTCCTGAATCAAGTAATAAGACCAAAAAAAAAAAATGATCTTGATCGATATTGGTGAAGCTGAGGATAAAGAATATACAGCAGGCATATATATGAATGAACAAGGGAAAAGTTTAATGTACCCCCCGGTGACAGGGGGACGTACCTCCTTAAAAGAGGCTAATGGGGATATGCCGCTCAGGATGGGGTCGCACATTTTCGGATAGACTATACATAATAGGGTAGGGGCTCTAAGAGGCCAGCGGCACATACCCAGTGAAAATTAACCCAGGAAACCCCCCCCCCCCCCCCCCGGAATGAGCAATGTAAATCATGTGCAATAGTTGATTTGAGTCAATTGGTCTTCTAAAAACAAAAGAATGAAGTTACGGTAATATCATAGAACCACCTGGAAACTTTCACAGGCCTTCTGATGGAGTACGATCAAAAATCAGAAATTACGCGGCTTTTTTCAGGGCAGTTTGTGCGATAAGATAGGACTATTATGCAATAAATTATGCGATTTTTTCAGGGCTAATTAACATTGTTTAACCAAGTTTCCAAGAAGAAAAATCACGTTAATGTTGTTTAACAGGCAAATTGAATGCAAAAGAATAAAATCTATTTTAAAACAAAAGAGGCTAACTAATGTGTCCAACTACCTTGCAATGAGAACAAATAGAGAGAATGAAAAAGGACACTTGTTAAATATTACACGACGCCTTTGCACCAGTGACCACACTGCTTGTCTCTGAAATCAAAATGGCTGCCCTCACTATATGTCTTGAAAGGCTTTCTTTAATGGTAAATCACCTTAAATAACATTAAGATTGGGAAAATGTTTAGTTAAAGTTAAAATTTATTGTATGCTTTACGTCAATTTAACATTTTTTACGAATTGTGCGATTTTCCTGAAATTGTGCGAACGGATGCGATTTGAGGCCAAATGTGCTCGCATCACCTGAAGCCCTGCTTGAAACATCATTTCATTTTATTTCATTTTAGTTTTCTAAAATTGTTGATCGCAGAATATCAGACGTAGAAGAAATGTTTCCCATCCGGATATAGCGAAGTTACTTAGTTGTTTTCTAGTATGTGGGAATTGGTGCAATGTGAAAGTTTAAAAAAAACTCAACTTGTTTTTTTTATTATTTTATACTCTTGGCTGTCCCTTTTGAGTATTTTTAGTTAACATGCACCTGACACATAATTGCACCAGAATTCCCTTCTTAAGCTCGCACACATAATTGCACCTGCAGTATCTAGGAGATATTTATTCCTTCTTCTTATCTCTCTCCATTTACAGATTATTATTTTACAGGCAACCGATACAACGCTGGGAGAATACTGTAACTGATCTAGTTGCATTAAGGTATGCGTGGCAAATTTGGTTGTTTTGTAAAGTGGAGGAGGCAGCATGGCTGAGTGGTTAGAGCACTGGACTTACAATTCAGAGGCCCTAAACTCAAGTCCCACTCTGACACTGCTAGCTGAATTTGTTCACGGTAGTCCCTAGTTCAAATCCTTGGCCACGCTTGTAAATAGCCAAATGGTTTGGTTTCGGACAGTTGGGATTCTTAACCCTGTTACATTTAATTTGAATTATTTGTTTCAGGCATTTGCTCGGCCCCACTAGCTTTACTACTATAAACAATGGCGAGGGTAAATAACAGATCTATTTATTATTAGCTTCAAGAAAATTTCCTCAAAACTTAAGACAGTGTTCGAAATGTTTAATCATTAATTTTCCAAAACAAAAATGAAGAGACTCTATTCATATTAATCTACTTGTGAGAAAAAGTATGAAATTACTGCATGCATAATAAATGTATGGGGCTATAGGGAAATCTTACCAACTGGAAAACAATAAGCAATTTCCTCAAAATGAGATTACAGTGCGACTACTGTATAAACCGGGGCCACCTTGATAAAAATGATCATTCGGATTACCGCAGAGAAGGTTAGTTGTCAATCATAATTACTGAGAAATAAAATAAACAACATGGATCAAAATAAACTAATTACATGTACAACCTCCATACATGACTTTTTAAACCCACTGAATCAGCACGTGTTTCCCGAGAGGTCTGTTAGAGTGAATGACGCAGGCCAGTGCGGGAAGAGATGAGGTCTAGGCCAAGAAGCGATGTTCTTAGCAACTTGCAGAGTGGACACCTTTCATGGTGGTACAGTATTTTTTGTAAAGTAAATATTCCAGAGGTGAGAAGGGGACCAGCAAAGAAACTAATTATTCAAACATTGAAAAGATAATATCATGCATCATGTTTTTCTTGTATATCGTATTTTTCCTTTGGTACTGAAATTGCATAATGCAAACAACACTCACTGCAACGGTGTAAATTCTTAAACGACAACAATTTGTGCTGGACTATCAATTAAGTTTATCCTCCCTGTTATTATGATGTTGATGAAAAATTACTGGGGAAAGTGTCAAATGTATCAGAATTAAGTCTATTCAAGAGAGCTTTGTAATATGAGCTTACAGTGAATAAACAGATTCAGACTATTTCATAACAGTGATCACATTGTTGTGTGCCAAACTATACTCCCAGAAAATTCAGAACTGGAGAAAATTTCTGACTAGAGGTTTCAGGCAAAACGTTGGCTCCATGCTATTTGATGAAGGGTAATTGTTTAGAGTGAACATGAACACAGAGATCTGTTCTCATCGTTTTAATCCTTTGCACCTGTTTGAAGCTTTCGCAGGTCAGCTTGTTTATGTAAGTTCCATTTTGTTTTTCCTAATTGGTACAGAAGTTTTCCCAAAAGGCTGGGTGCCTCTAGGATTGAACTCCATTGCAAAGATCAATTTGAAAAATGGATTCACAAGAAACCTTTGTCAGACACTTACAATGTGTACTTGCAAATATCACAAAATAGCAAGAATGTGAAATTGAACAAAATTCTCAACTTAGGAAGAGGAAAGGCAAATAAGACCCTCTAAAATGCTGCAAAAAATTGCAAAAGTACAGTGTAACAAATTATTGTTCTTGCTATCGAAAAAGCTGAAGGTACAAAAATTGCAAGAATAGCAAAAGTCATCCTCAGAGACTCATTAGCAGATAGTGGGGGTGAGGGAAAGTCTGACTTTTTGTCTAGTTTTGGGCTGCGCGCGGTTTTTGTCAAAGGGTCCAAAATAGCCGTATTTGTCAGCATTGTGACGTCAAAATGAGCACGGTGACCCCCACTTTTTATTACTTTTTTATCATCTTCTTGACTTGTTACATCAGTGTACCGAGTTTCATCTACAATCTAGGTTAGGTTCTTTTACCAGGGAATCACGAGCACTTAAGGCATTTATTGTAATAATTATTAGTATACTCCAACAGAAATCTTGGGAAAAAGCCTTTTAATATTCAACATTATTTATAAACTTCCGTAATATTGATTAGTTTTATTTTCCACCTGATATTATTTTGTATCCGTCGCCATAATTTTTATGCCATCTTCGAAAAATTGTAATTGAGGAGGCCTAATTAACATAAGCCCTATAGTTTCCTTTAGGCCTCCTCGCCATTTCTTCCTAAAATTTTTTTTTGCATTTCTTTGTAATTATTGTAATCGTGTGGCAAATAAATAAATACAAATACAAATACAAATATGTCTCTAGACAGAGTGTTGCATGTAAAGTTGTGAATAGTAACACATTGTCAAAAATTTTGTTTGTATTTTTCTTCCTCTAATTGCCTGCTTAATTGTTGCATGCTTTTTTGAAAAATGTTAGCAATCAATATTTGATCATTGTGACAAGCTGCTGATTGACCCACTACCAACTTTCCTGTAATATGATTGGCCAGCTTTGTGCTATGTGTGGCCCCCGTAAAAGTACTAGTTGCACTGTAATATTACATAATATTGTTATACTGAGGGACCCGATAATAAATTACTGACTATGTTAATGAAATTGCTACATATGTAGCTATCATTTTAAATTATTTTATTATTATTAGTTCTTTTAAATTTCTTTGTTTTTGTGTTGGAAAATTGACCACCCCTA
Organism: Porites rus; assembly: GCA_964035705.1. NCBI lineage: Eukaryota > Metazoa > Cnidaria > Anthozoa > Scleractinia > Poritidae > Porites > Porites rus. The sequence goes on from OZ037992.1 coordinate 30,517,677, forward strand.
TACAGTCATGTACCTGGAATTTTGGCAGATAATTGTTCTTTTTTCCAAATGTGAAAGTGAATGTCTCACTATAAAACAGAAACTTAATAGAGAGGGGAAGTCATTACATCACATTGCCGTGGTAGCAAAACTTTTGGATGACAACAAACCGATAAAGTCTTTTCGCACTATTTCAAACTTCACTGATGTTATTGAATTGGCTAATCTTGGTTAAATTATTTTCCTTGGGACCGTATCTATCGACATCTAAGTTTAGAAAAAGGACGCAATAATTTTTGTAATGTGTTCACCTACTCCATAAAGCGGGCTCGTGAAATTTGGAAGTTTCATGTCGTAGTGGTGCAACGACGGCAAAGAAATGTACAAAATAGCATGATGCATGTTCAAAGTTGTTGTTTGCTAATATAAACATATTAGTTTTTGCCTGTCTCCTTGGTGTCGCCGTCATCGTTGGTTTTGTTCTCATCCAGAAATAATGTGCTACCATGGTAATGTGAGGTCATACTTCTCCTCTCTATTGAACTTTTTAAGGAAATTTTCTCTTACTGAGGAATGTGGTATTAATACCAACAGTGATTTCACTCTATAGAGCATTTAAATTTTTAACTTTTATTATTGCTAGGAATGCTTCACATGTTTTACTTGTTAAGTATCATTTTCACAAAAATAATATGGCCTTTTTTTTTAGCATTAATTATTTCTCCTGTGGAACTCTTGTCAGAAAATGCCAATCAGACTGCTTTAACTGACCAAGATGTATGAATTGAAAAAAATTCCCCTTTGACTTTAATTCATTTCCTAAATTACCATTCACCTTTTACGTAATATGTTTTGGAAAGTTTCACCTCTCGGCTGACACTTTTAAAATATAGATGCGGGTTAGGGGTATATTAATTTCTCTACTTCAAAAGTCAATCACAAACCAGTCTACAGTACTCATGTTTTAAAACCTCCAATTGTTTAATTTGTTACCTTTCAATTTTAACAGATAAAGAACATGCAGCAAAGGCTCAGACACAATTTCTGGCAGAAAATAAAAGAAATTCAACTCATGAAACAAGAAGTTGAGAGATTCGAAACTGTAAGTACAATCTGCACCATTGTCTCTTATCCTGTATAGTAACGAATGACTGTAAACTAGCATTGTACCTCAATAACCAAAATAATTTCCTTTTGAGGACCCAGCAAGAGGGCTAAGCTTTCATATCATACTTCATAATAATAATTGTATTAAAGGTTCATGGGCCTAGCATGGGAGACAGCTGCTCCCTGCAAGTACTACTTGGAGTCTATATACTTCAACTAGCTATTAAAATTAAAATAAGGTAAAACAAAAATCCAACCCAGCAAGCAAGGGAGACAGTAGCTCCCTGGACTGATATTTCAGTCAATGATAGTAATAACTTGCTATTAAAACTAGACAAACTGGGATTTGAATCTAGCAAGCAAGAGAGACAGGAGCTCCCTGGGACGATATTTCAGTCTATGATACTTTGAATTTAAGTATTAAATCTAGATAAACTGGGATTCCAACCAAGCAAGCAGAAGACACTGGAGCTCCCTAGACTGATATTTCAGTTTGTGAAAGTTAAATTTTAGTATTAAAACTATATAAACTGGGATACAAACCCAGCAAGCGAGGGAGACAAGAGCTCCCTGGACTGATATTTCAGTCTATGATAGTTACATTTTAGCATTAAATCTAGATAAACTAGGATTCCAACCCAGCAAGCAAGGGAGACAGGAGTTCCCTGGATTAATATCTCAGTCTATGATAGTTACATTGTAGTATTAAATCTACCGGTAAATAAACTGGGATTCCAACCCAGTAAGCAAGGGGGACAGGAGCTTCCTGGACTGATATTATGATAGTTAATATCTCATTCTATGATAGTTACATTTTAGTATTAAATCTAAATAAACTGGGATTCCAACCCAGTAAGCAAGGGAGACAGGAGCTCCCTACACTGATATTTCAGTCTGTGAAAGTTAAATTTTAGTATTAAAACTAGATAAACTGGGATTCAAACCCAGCAAGCAAGGGAGACAGGAGCTCCCTGGACTGATATTTTTAGTCGGTAATAGTTAAATATTAGTATTAAAACTGTATAAACTGGGATTCAAACCCAACCAGCAAGGGAGACAAGAGCTCCCTGGACTGATATTTTGGCATTAAAACTAGATAAACTGGGATTCCAACCCAGCAAGCAAGGGACACAGGAGTTCCCTGGACTGATATTTCAGTCTATGAAAGTTAAATTTCAGTTTTAAATCTAGATTTACTGGGATTCCAACCCAGCAAGCAAGGGAGACCAGAGCTCCCTGGACTGATATTTCAGTCTATGATAGCTAAAACATTCTATTACAAAATAAACTGGGAATCAAACCCAGCAAGGAAAGGAGGCAGGAGCTTTCTGGAATGGTAGTTCAGTCTATGATAACTTAAAGTTACTATTAAAAGTAAATAATAAAACTGGGATTCCAACCTAAGAAGCAAGGGAGACTGATTGGTCAGTCTATGGTAGTGAAAACTTATTATTAAAACCCTGGATGAAGTTAGTTTTGAACCCAGGAAGTTAGTGATCCCTGGAGTAATATATCAATCTATAATTCATGTAGATGGAACTTACTCTTTTTGTGCCCAAATTCTAGAAACAAATATTGACTGAATTACTTTTTTACTTCAAATGATAATATTGGACTGTTGGAGTGGCAGCAATTCTTTCAATGAATTTTTAAAAAGTTAGGGGATAATAAAAACAAAGATGGCCTATTGCTGCCAATACGATGACCTCAAGCCAGGTGGAGGGTTTCGTGCGTTCCACAGGGTGCTTGTCTACTTATGTGGCGAGAGTGGTACTGAGCCATCAGTTACACCGAGGTCTGGGTGGTTGCCTCTGACCGACAGGTGATGTATTGGGCGCCTGATAAGAAAACGGCCGTTGCACTCAAGTGCTTATCGACTCATTCTGCAGTGGGGCAGAGCTTTACGATTCGATACTGCACAGGCCGAAGCGGTGCACCGCTCATCGGGTCATGCCATATCTCAGCTTCTGTCACGAAACAAGTCTGTTGTAAGCGCTCATGCCCAGGTGTCCCGGTCTGGATTCAAGCGGAGGTCACACATTTCGGTTCCCAGTTTCCTTTAAAGTTTGTTGTTGCTGTTTTTTTGTAATAAAAAAATGGGGTGATTGTAGGTTTCATTTCGAATTTTCTGGGAAAGAGTTGTTGCCCTGAGATAATTGTAACTGATTTTTAAGATAATAATGCACTGAAGTGAACTGGGATTCCAACCCAGGAAATATGGGAAATACGGGTGCTCCCTAAACTATAACAGGAAAACTCTGACTTTTATATAACGTGATAAATTACACACTTAATTCAAGTGGGATTCCAAGCCAGCAAATGAGGGAGACAGGTGCTCCCTGAACTACTGCAAATATACTCTAAGTAAAATATAGTTAGGTGAATTGAGATTTCAACCCAGGAAATATGGGAGGCAGGTGTTCCCTGAGCAATTGCAAGGACACCCTAAGTAAGATATATTTAGGTCAACTGGGATTCCAACCCAGCGAATATAGGAAACAGGTGCTCCCTGAACTATTGGACTGATCTTTCAGTCTATGATACTTTAAACTTACTATTAAAACTAAATAAACTGGGATTCCAATCCAGCAAGCAACGGAGACTGGAGCTCCCTGCACTTATATTTCAGTCTATGTTAGTTGAATTTTAGTATTGAAACTATATATACTGGGTTTTCAACATAGCAAGCAAGGGAGACTAGATCTCCCTGCACTTATATTTCAGTCTATGATAGTTGAATTTTAGTATTGAAACTATTTAAACTGGGATTCAAACCCAGCAAGCAAGGGAGACAAGAGCTCCCTGCACTTACAGTTCAGTCTATGAAAGTTAAATTTTAGTATTAAATCTAGATACACAAGGATTCGAACCCAGTAAGCAAGGGAGACAGGAGCTCCCTGGACTGATTTTTCAGTCTATGATAGTAAAATTTAAGTATTGAAACTGTGTAAACTGGGATTCAAACTCAGCAGGCGAGGGAGACAAGAGCTCCCTGGACTTATATTTCAGTCTATGATAGTTGAATTTTAGTATTAAATCTAGATACACAGGGATTCAAACCCAGTAAGCAAGGGAGACAAGAGCTCCCTGGACTGATATTTCAATCTATGACAGTTTAATTTTAGTATTAATACTAAATAAACTGGGATTCCAACCCAGCAAGCAAGGGAAACAGCAGATCCCTGGACTGATATTTCAGTCTATGATAGTAAAATTTTAGCATTGAAACTATATATACTGGAATTCCAACCCAGTAAGCAAGGGAGACAGGGGCTCCCCCAACTGATATTGCAGCCTGTACTAGTCAACAATTACTATTAAAACTAGATAAACTGGGATTCAAACCCAGCAAGCAAGGGAGACAGCAGGTCCCTGGGCTGATATTTCAATCTATGATAGTTAAACTGTAGTATCGAAACTATATAAACTAGGATTCAAACCCAGCAAGCAAGGGAGACAGGAGCTCCCTGGACTGATATTTCAGTCTATTATGGTTTAAACTTACTATTAAAACCAGATAAACTGGGATTCAAACCCAGCAAGCAACGGAGACTAGAGCTCCGTTATATTTCAGTCTATGATAGTTTGATTTTAGTATTGAATTTATATAAACTGGGATTCAAACCCAGCAAGCGAGGGAGACAAGAGCTCCGTCGACTGATATTTCAGTCTATGATAGTTAAATCGTAGTATAAAATCTAGATAGACAGGGATTTAAACCCAGTAAGCAAGGGAGACAGGAGCTCCCTGGACTGATATTTCAGTCTATGATAGTAAAATTTTAGTACTGAAACTTTATATACTGGGATTCCAACCCAGCAAGTAAGGGAGACAGGAGCTCCCTCAACTGATACTGCAGCCTATACTTGTCAACAATTACTATTAAAAGTAGATAAACTGGGATTGAAATCCCGCATATAAGGGAGACAGCAGCTCCCTGGGCTGTTATTTCAATCTATGATACTGTAGTTAAATTGTAGTATTAAATCTAGATATACAGGGATTCAAACCCAGTAAGCAAGGGACACAGGAGCTCCCTGGACTGATATTTCAGTCTATGAAAGTTAAATATTAGTATTGAAACTATGTAAACTGGGATTCCAACCCAACAAGAAAGGATACTCTTACTAATTTATAGTTAGATCAACTGGGATTCCAACCCAGCAAATATGGGAGACAGGTGCTTCCTGAACTATTACGAGGAACTCTGATATTTCTCTAAAGTAATGAATATATAGTTAGGTAAACTGGGATTCCAGCTCAGCAAAATATTTGAGACAGATGCTCTCTGAAGTACTACGAAGAATTGGTCATAGCTTTACAGAGTACATGTATTACTATACACCTACAGCTGTAAATGTTCTTGTGTTAAGAGAACACGAAAGAAGAAGTAACTTATGACTGAGTCTTAAAGAAGCCAAACTCACTTTTAGAACTAATTTTAGGATCTCTTTGCACCGGGAAGAGGCGGTCTGTAAAGAATAAACAGAAACCAACGCAGTAATTCGCATTACTGATAGGTTCAATATTAGTTTAATTGATATCTGCTGGTAACATTTTCTAACGGATTATTTGTTTTTCTTGAGCATATTTATTTTCTAGACTGAATGTATCCGAAAAATACCTTGGAATGAAATTGAGTCGCCGAATCAGTTCGCTCATGGCATCGAGTGGGAAAACGTCTATTAAACTTCAGGTAGTTTGTACTATAACTGTTTTTTTAGTCGTATTCTATTAACCCTCGATTTTCTCTTTAAACTTGCATATCAAGCCCCATGGTAGTTAAGCACTGAAACCAGTTATGAAGATAGGGTTGATACACGTATCCTTTATTTGACGATAAAATCTATTATAAGAGCATGACGTAGTACATGTCGTCTACTTAACAGAGAATAGAGCACTTAATAAGCAAACAACAGTAATGAACTCATTTATCCCTGTTGCAAAACAGGAGACAGGAATAAAAAGTTTCTTATAGCGCTTATCACACTGAGTACGGGTAAACCCCAAAAATTGTGATGGGTGTTGCTCGAGCATTTATTTCAGATGCTTTATTTTGTTAACGAATGGTTGCTTTGATCGTTATCTTTGCTGAGTTTAGGTTCGTTCCCAACTGCACTTGTTCGTCATCTGAGAAAAAACATGTCATTGATGCGAGAATATCAACTCTGTAAGGTATGTGATGTCGTCAGTAACAAATAATTAGTAGCTTTCACTACTAGGGCTATGTGTGTGAAAACCATGTGAAAACGGTGTGAAAAGTGTGTGAAAAAAAGGAACCATGTGAAATCAATGTTGGCAAAAATACAAGTTCACCACATCAGCATTTCACATGCATGTGAAGTTTTTGACATGCATGTGAAATTTTGTAATACATGTGAAAAATTTTTGTCATATGTGTGAACTTTTTTTCCATGCAGTTTATTACATGTGAAATCTTTTCACACATGTGAAACAATTTTGTCATGCATGTGAATTTCAAATTTCACATGCATAATAGATGCTATGTATGTGAAATTTTTCACATGCATGTGAACACTTTCAGGCATGTCAGAGTGAGCGTGTGAATTTTTTTCAGGGCTTGTTAAATGCAACCACTATGAACCATATTTTTATGAAAATGCCATGAATTTCTAGTGAATACCCCATGAAAGTCATTTCATGACCCATGAAAACTGAAAAATTAAATTTCATGCCTTTGTTTCTGGTCATGAATTTTCTATGAAAGGAGCTCCTTGGTCTCATGGGCCATTGATAATCCAAGAAAAACACCACATCTAGCATTCTATGGCTCATGGCTGATAAGTATCAAACTAAGTTGACTATGAGGGTCATGAATTTTTGAAGAATAAGATTTGATAAGTTGTTAACCTAGAAAATTCACCATACTATAATGCATGAGACCTTTCAGGCAAGTGATCACAACAAACGTGCTGTCACAAATCATCATCATCATCACCATTAAAGGCGAACCCCAATATACCAAAGTGCCAAGCCCCAGAGGGACCCTCGTGTAAAGCAGCGGACTGGAATTAATGTTCAAAGCTCTTTTCATGATCTAGCTTGCAACCAGATCTCTCAGTCAATAACTGTATTGATTATTAGTAAATACACAAGCCGGCGACCAGAGTTCTGCCGGCTACTCAACTGTATATCGCTGGCTACGCTGGTCATAACAATTACCGGTAGCTCGTGACAAACAATCTCGATTGTCACAGCCGCCTGCTTTTCCAGAGTTGGCGCCTACTTCAAAACATTTTGAAACCCCAGAATACACTGTACATTCTTCATTAGATTTGGCTTGATTAAAATCTATCGAGTATCCAATCCAAATGTGCACCTTTACAAATATCATTATGGTCTTCATTGTTTGCTAGAATATGCTACATAAATTTATGTATTTTATCAACTGTCTCATCTAAATATGTGTGTTGTGTATCTTACCACTTGGTTTCCACCCAGAAAGATGTGTACCAAGATTTTTGTTAAGTGGGGAGGGCTAAATCCTGAGAATTAAACCATTCTTTCAACAGATCTTCATTGAGGACAAAACGGACTTAATTTTATTACTCCATCAAAAAACTAACTTTGCTAATATATACGACATATGTAACTACACTTTATGAATGTTTTGTTTCTTACTGTAACGTTCCTCGTTGTAAAGTTGAAAGTCCACTTGAACATGCGAACAGTTCCTTGCATTGCTTTGCATGCTTTTTGAGTTTTCTTTTGATACCGTTCGTTCAGCTAATGATTCCTTGAAGCAAATAACTGGCATGCTCTTGATTTGCTTAAGTTGTCTTTGGTTCAATCAGCTTTCCGTACCTGAGCTTGTCCAACATGAACAACGTCCACAACACGTACAACTTTGATTCATGTAGTGAAGTCCAGCATTTCCTTAAATCCTCAAAGGTTTCCCAACTTGAAAGAACAATGTTAAGTTTTTTTCTTGCTTCTAACACTTCAAATGCGCTGGAATATTCTAATCAATGCTGAAAATAACCGTTTTTTCGACTCAAACGAGTGCACTTTCTCCATCGCAAGATTAGCCGCCATGTTTCTTGTTTCCCAGGCTTCCCCGTGATTTTAGCACATGCGCGATTTGATTTACGATGTCACGTGGGACTTTTGAACCAATAGAAAATTGTAAAATGAAGTTCCGTTGAATAGTTCAAATTCACGCGGACTTCACAAGCAACACAGCGTTGCAAACAGAATAGTTTCGTTACTTTCGGATGAATAGAAAGACTGTCTTTCAATAATACGCATGTTATTTTCGAGAGAAAGTGATCAATTGCGAAATTCTTCACATAAAGCATGTTTCCAAGTCAGCAACTCAGCTGGATTATTGCACAAAGGTATGTTCTTCTTTTTATCGTGGTTCGTTAACATAAGCTTACTTTGGTTTTCCAATAACTTTACGTAAGCTTAAACCTTCAAAGATACATCTTAAATTTAAGATGCATGTACAGATATGCCATTGATTGATTCCTTTTTGTTTACTGCAGAAAAAACTGTACTCTTTGTTGCAAATCGTCAATGGAATACTCTGAAAATTTTATGTTCTGGCGCTGGTAGGCAGACTTGTCAAGACCAATGTTAAATAAAATAGGAGAAGAAATAGCATAAGTTTCCGATGTGCATGTAATGTCTACTACAATTTGGAAGCAATTAAGTTTCCAGCTAATTTATAATGACTTCAGAGTTGAACTAAACCTATAAAATTTGAGTAGGTTTGTTTATTTGACCTTCGATTCATAATATTCATACATCTGCAATAAGGTCAAAAATAAAAGGCACCTCTGTCTAGTCTGATGTGTGGACCTCCAGTTCAGAAAGCTGTTCAGCGACTTGTAAAGAAGCAGTCATTTAGCATTATTTTTTTCCATATACATGCTTGTATTATTCAAAGACGCTTATTTACTTTGTCTTTTCACCGACATTGAGTGCTAGATTGCTTTTCTGTAACTTAGTATATACATTTGTATGCCTTAATAAGTGGAAATTGCAAATTGGCCACCATGTCATTTACTATCATAATTATTACAATGTATAAGAAACATTTCTAACCAAAAATTAGTA
>OZ037992.1:30534344-30539344 GCA_964035705.1 Porites rus
AGTGTGGAAATTATTGCGAAAGCCCTCTTTTACCTATCATCCCAAACTTTGATGACCTTGTATTACTCCCTTGTATATCCTTTCTTAACATACTGTAATGTCGCCTGGGGCCCGTTTCTCGAACGTCCCGGTAACTTTTCGGGCCCGAATTCAAATATTCAAATCGAAATATAAAGAATAAGAGCGCCGGTCCTGGCTAGCAAACTACTCCATTTTGTTTCATTAACTGATAGTTTTATCATGTTAGATGCAAAACTATTGAAACTTCGATCTTTAATGCAAGCGGAGACAGCTTACCGGGCCCGTTAATTATCGGGACTTAAGAAGAATGGGCCCCTGGTCCTCCACCTACTGTTCCAACCTAAACTGTATTTACCTTTTGCAAAGCGTCCAGTGCGGCTCATAACAAAAGGCCACTATCTAGCGGCAAATACCCCCCCCTTTATTGAGCCAGCTTAAATTCCTTGACATGTTTAGTATTAATTCATTTTCTGTCGCTACTTTTATGTATTCTTATCACCACAATCTTAGTAGCTTTCGTGACTTGTTCTTAAGTAATAATCAAGTCCATCAATACGAAACTCGACTAGCCTCTCAGTATAGACCTCATTTTTGTAGAACAAATATAAAGCAATTCAGTATCCTTTACCGAGGACCTAAAATCGGAATTCGTTGCCTATTTCACTAATTAGCTCTCCTTCTATATTTGTTTTTAAAAAAAATTTAAAGAATTATCTCACGGATAGCTGATCTGTCTCTTAATTTTCTGATCTTGCTCACTCTGAGGGGTGATGAATGGTTCATTAAAATTTTTAACTGCTCGCAAAATTTTACCTTTGCTCGATTTGCTCGCAAAATTTAAACCAGTGCTCGCTTGCTCGTGCTCCCCAAATTTTCGCAGTAGCTCGTATGCTCGCTTTCTTGTCAGTATTGCTCGAAACTTCTTTGGGTTAAAGCAAGAGAAATAGTAAATCTAATTCTGTATGGTGCTTAATTCCTATAAATGTGGCTATCAAGTTCAGTAGAAATGCACGGGATAAAATGAACGATAAATAATAAATTAGCTAATCTAGGTATATATGGTTAAAAAGAGAAGATGTTGTGAACAATTGAGTTCTTGCGAGTTTCTCTAGCGCTCTATACTCACTGGGCTTTAATTGGGTCGTGTTTTCAATAAAAACGGTTTGGAAGCTTTAGGATTTTTCCAGAAGAGGTTGTTCTGACCCGAGGATCTTGTTCCTCTTCAAGTTCTTCTTCATCCACATAAGTCATGTCCCTTTCTTCAACCCCCCTTGTACGCTCGAGACATTCTTCGTTGAGCTCTTGGTTTAAATCGATATGAAAATCTTCGTCTGTGAACTGCACTTCCCAAACGGTTCCAATCACAAGATGTTTCTCTACCTGAGCGGTGAACTCGTAATTGAATATTAGACAATCTTTGGGATCGCTTGCGTACAGCTGTGTTTTTACTTTAGACGAAGTTCTCTTAGGGTTTTGTGCTCTAAATTAAAACCCCGTTTTAAGCTATATTCTGTTTTATTTTAAAGAAAAGGATTTCCATATGGATTGCTGCAAGCGGAAAATATAAGAAGTGCTCGCCGCTCGCGAGTTGTACTCTCTACACTGGTCGCTGCTCGAAAGCAAATTTTTTATCTCTGCTCGTGCTCGCAAAAAAATCGCAGTGCTCGCATGCTCGCGAATGCTCGCAAAGACCATTCGTCACCCCTACTCTGCACTCAGATATGAATTTAGTTCATTAGGTAGTTGAAAGAAACCTATTGATATAAGCTTCAAGCTTTGTTAGGCTTCCTTGTCACATTAATTCTATAATTTAATTAACAACTTTTGTTCATGTTGTATAAGGTTTTGCGAGTGACTAAATAAATAAAATAAATCGTATATTGATCGATCAAGGGGAAAATTATCCACTCAAGATAAGACAAAAAAACTTCGAAAAATAAATATTCCAAAACGTTTTCAAAAATAATTATAAAACGGCAATTACCATGATTACCAGTCTGTGTTCGGTATTGTCGTATAAATATCTTTAAAACAGTATTCAAATACAGCTTTTTAATTTCCTTTCTTAATATCACTTTCGACATAAGTGTTTGTAGAAGTAATTCATTGCATATTTGCTATCACCTTTGAAACCATTCAAAAGCGTTGTAAAAGTGTAGCGGTCGTATTTGACTTCATTTTTGACTAATATCAAAGGTGTGGTCACAGCCACTACACTTTTGACTTCATCTTTGACGTGCGTCAAAGGTAAAGTCAAAGTAGGGTTAAAGGAATAGCAAAGCATTGACTCATTTGACTTCATCTTTGACGCGCGTCAAAGGAGAAGTCAAAATTGTTAGCAATTTGACTTTACTTTTACCGAGGTGAAAGGAGTAAGCAAAGTGGTTATATATTTGGCGACATCTTTGACGCGCGTCAAAGGTAAAGTCAAAGCCAATACCATATTTGACGTAACTTTTGACACGTAGTAAAGTGCAGTAAATCCAATTTTTCGTCCCGTGTGAGTACTTAAGTGTAGCAATATTCTTGAGGTTTTCTCTTACGGCGAAACTACAATAGATACCCCTCAAATACCACACTTTTTTAACCAACATGATAGTCGCTCTAGGCTGCCATGTCAATGGCACGTCACGCAAAAGAGTAGAAATTAAGCGTACTGACTATCGCAAAACGAAAACCACTTCGAAGTGAAAATTTGTCACAATATTAGTTTTTAGCTGCTCTTACATACTTTATGAAAGTGAAAAATCTGAAGGATCGACAATTCTAGTTTGAATTTTTGATGACGTCATGTGAAACCAAAATTTAACGCCACAGATTATAATTTTATCAGAGTCGATTCACGTACAATGCATGGACAAGAAAAACTCGGCGAAGCAGTGTGTGCGGGACAATTAATTATCAGTTATCAAATTCTTTGCTAGCTCAAGACTGTTCGTATCATCAACATTGTCATCATCATCATCTTCGTCGTCCTCACGTTCCTCCCCCTCAAAAACCATTTCCTTTCAATGAATTTTCATTAAAAACAAAGAAATAAACAAACTGTTACGAAAAATTGTATTGCGTGACTAGCGTGACTTTCTAGAAGCTTCGCGAGAGTTCGTAGTTTGTTTATTTTAGGATCTTGCGTAAGCGTTCCTAAAGCGGTATATTTTGTGATCTTTCTATAATTAGACTATTTGGAAAGTTCTAGAATCTTATTGTAAACACATATAAGTAGGCTAGCCCAAGTTAAGGTTTAACCAGTTTTCACAAGCGAGGAGAGTTCGACGTTAGTCGTGTTAAGTCAAGTGTGACGAAAGCAGTGTTTATTCAAGTTGGCGGAGGCCGTGTAAGTTGATCAACTTAATTGAAGTTGGCGGAGGCCGTGTAAGTTTAACGAGTTACGTGCTGTTGTGGAGTTTTACTTCGTGGAAACTACGTTCATTTTGGAATAAATCTGCTTGTTGCTGTTCCGACAACCCTGCGTTCAGTTTAGTTTGCAAGCTACCCTTCCTCTAAAAGATTACCCGCGTAACATTGGGGGCCTGTCCGGGAGAGGAATTCAATTGTTTGCCGACGACAGTAACCAGGAAAGGACAGTTCAAGAAAAAGGAGTGTACAGAGAAGTGAGAAGAACTGCTACGAGGAAGTATATCAAGTAAGTTTGCTGTGACCTACTGCTGTGGAAATGGAAAAGCTTTTGCAGATAGGCAAAGAATTCGGATTGGAGGGAGAAAAGCTGCTCGAGTTTGTAGAAAAACAACAAAAGTTAGAAGAAGAAAGAAGGAGGGAAGAAGAAGAAAAGGAAGAAAAACGTAGACAATTAGAAGAGGAAAAAGAAGAAAAACGTCGAAAACTTGAGGAAGAAAGAAGAAAGGAAGAAGAAGAGAAAGAGGAAAGGCGTAGAAGAGAAGACGAAGAAAGAGAAACTAGGCGGCAAGAACGCGAACTGAGGAAATTAGAACTGGAAGCAGACCTGTTGAAGCAGAAAGAAGCTATTGAAGCCGCTTAGAGAGAGCATGAACTAGAGCTCGCTCGTCTAGGACAAGGCCGTAACGTTGCCGAACACCCTGAAGTGAGAGAGAATAGGGCCAAGGCACCCAAGCTTCCCTCATTTGTTGATGGTAAGGACGACTTGGATGCTTACCTGCAACGATTTGAGAGATTCGCAACCACAGCTAAATGGGAGAAGACAGGATGGGCTTTGAAACTCAGTGCTCTTTTGTCTGGACGTGCGCTAGAGGTTTATTCACGATTATCTGAGGAAGCAGCCCAAGATTACGACCGAGTGAAGTTAGCTTTAATGAAAAGATATGACCTTACAGAGGACGGCTATCGCTGTAAATTTAGAGCATCAAAGCCGGAGGTTGACAAGAGTCCTGAACATTTTATAGTGAGACTGGACAGATACTTGTTACGTTGGTTAGAGCTGTCGAACACTGATCGTTCTTTCGAAGGCGTCAAAGATTTAATAGTGAAAGAACAGTTTATTGACTCTTGTCCAAAAGAGTTAGATATTCACCTCCGTGAAAGAGCCCCGGAAACGCTTGCTCAGATAGCGAAGATCGCCGATCAATACTTGGAAGCACATGGAAAGCATCTGTTCAGCTCTGCGAGCAAGAAGCCACAAGTACAGCCCAAGGCGGAGGAAACAAAGGCTACACAGCGTGACGCAACAACCCTCCAGTGTTACAAGTGTAATGCTCGCGGACACAAAGCTATTAACTTCCCAACCCTAGCTAAAAGGTGTTTCCTGTGTGGCTAGCAATGTCATGAAGCGAGGAACTGCCGATCAGGTGGACGAAAGTCAGGAGGCCAAGGTAAGGATGGTAACCCTATGCAACGTGCTCAAGTTAGTGCTGGCTGTTTGGTTAAGTCACCCGATCTTAACGCTACCCCCGAGGAAGTCAAGTCGTGTATTCAAGATGATCAGCTTCTGTTAGCCTGTGGCAAGAAAGTCCCGTTGCTGAGTAATGCCTGTATGAAACCCTTAA
>OZ037992.1:30551844-30685950 GCA_964035705.1 Porites rus
GATGGGATATCTTTCACAGGAAGAAATAATAGAATTAATTTGTTTTAAAGCTTACCTAAGGATACACAAAAGAAGTATTTAAACTATCTTTAATTTATTTACTAAAGACATGAAATACACTTTTCCTAGACTTTAAGGTGAAAATTAAAGGCTAACTTATGAACCATTTCATAACCACTTTAAGTTAAGAAGAAAGGTAACTGAAAGGTTCATTTCATAAACTTTAGGAACTGCTCCTAAAGCGTTCTAAAGTAACATTTAATTAATCTTTTGTGTCAACTTTAGTATAGCTTTAATTTTTCAAAAATGCTTGGTGGTATATCTTTGCTTTGCCTTTAATTCTACTTTAATGTAGTATTAAAGACTCATGTCATCTTTAATTTGTCTTTAATTCTATTTTAATGTTTTATAAAAGCCCCAAGTCATCTTTAATTTGTCTTTAATTCTATTTTAATGTTTTATAAAAGCCCCAAGTCATCTTTAATTTGTCTTTAATTCTATTTTAATGGTTGATAAAGGCACCAGGTCATCTTTAATTTGCCTTTAATTCCATTTTAATGTTTCATAATACCCCGCGTTTGTCATCTTTAATGTGCCTTCAATTCGATCTATTTTAATGTTCATTAAAAGCCCCAAAGAAGAGAATAAGATAAAGGGATTAAAACTGGGGTATCTCAGCTTGTCAGAGAAAAATATCATAAGTTGAACACTGGAATCCATGACTGCATGGTTCCTCTTAAAGAAATAAATAAATACAGTGAAACAAACAAAATCTACTTTAAAATCAGTTTATTGTCAATAATGTCTAATTCTTATTTTGAAATTATTCACTGCCTACTTTAATGGGAAAACCATTTTGTGGTGAAAAAAAAAATAGACCAAGGACCACAAATTCAAAAAGTTAAAAATACATCTTTATCAAATAGGTTTGATGATCGTTAATTTATAAAATAAATTCACAACACTGTTCATTGTCAACTTATGAAGATAGTCCTGCAATCACACAGATGAAGTGGTTGAAGTATCAAGATCTGATGCTTGAGCATTAAGGGCCCATTCAGGAATTTCAGGAGGGTCACGTTCTGATGGCTCCGTACAGTTCTAGAGATTTTTCAGTCTAGAGAGTTTTAATGTCAATAATTTTATATCAATACTAAAAGCCTAAACTGGTGCATGTCATCGCGGCGTGAAGTCTTCATTAGAATCCTAGCGCTATTACAAAATAAGATGTTAATTGAAACAAAAAATCACACATTAAAATACTTAAAACAAGATTATTCGACCGTGCGATCAATGAAAAATGTTGCAGTGTTGACAGCGGATGGGACATTTGCCCTCTTTTTTTGTCCCCACCCCAGGGGATTTGACAGCTCAAGAGTCCCCACGCCCGGGAATTGACTGATGCATAATTCCCGATACCAGTAACAAAAAGCCTATTTTTCCAGGGCACAAAAGAGAAAGTTTAACCTCTTGCAGGTGGCACATTATCAACTACATGAACAGGGTCAATACCAGGAGAGGCAGGGGAAAGTAACTAGGTGTGGGACCAAGAAATGATGTTCTCACAACTTGTAAAGCAATCACCCTGGTGGGCAGCAGGGAATTGCAGTCATGTACAGTTTATAACCACCTGCCTCCCCTCGGTGTACAATGTATTACACAAAACAAAATCCCCATCAAACATTTCTGAATACAAGCTATCAAACATTATACAATGATGTGAATGCTACGCGCGCTGTGATTGGTCGTTGGCCATGATCTATAAGAGTACAGATACATGGATGACGTCATGGGAAACTTGCTTTCTTTGTTTTGTTCAACATGGCACGCGGTTTTGAAAATGTTTGTGAGATTATTTTGGATTGAGGCAAGTGAAAGCTTCGCAAACAGTTTAGCAGGAGCTATTTACAAAGAAGAAAAATGGAGAAACGGAGACCAAAAGAGCTATTGACTACTTGACAATGCCTAAACTACAAGAAATCTTCACAACAGTTGCCATCGTGTGTCTTCGCTACGAGAGACTCGCTGTTTTGCAAAATGTTTTCGCTATTATTCTTCTTTGAGCAAGAAAAGACAGTGAAAAACTTTTTGAAGAAACTGTACACGAGTAAGATAAAGAAGAAGCTAAGATGAAAAGTTGGGTTTGGGACTTAAAAATGCCTAAACTAGCACAAATCCTCACAAGGTCAAGCGGTTCGAGGCAGGTATGTGTATCGGTCTTTTTCTTTTCTGCTCATTGTATAAAACAAATAGATTTCATGTTGCCATGGGTCTGTTCAGTAATAGATCACAAAGGACGTCGAAATGTGGTAAAAACAACAGTGAAACACTCGCCTGCGGCTCGTGTGACACTTTGACGTGATCTGTGATCTATTACTGAACAGACGCACGGCAACATGGAATCTATTTGTTAAATATCAAACACAGCTTTTTTGAGCTTGATGCCTGAACAAAATCAAAACACACCAAATTATATCGAAAAAAAATCAAATG
Source organism: Porites rus (assembly GCA_964035705.1). Taxonomy (NCBI): domain Eukaryota; kingdom Metazoa; phylum Cnidaria; class Anthozoa; order Scleractinia; family Poritidae; genus Porites; species Porites rus. The sequence goes on from OZ037992.1 coordinate 30,554,338, forward strand.
TAAGAACTGAGTCACCCTTGGGAAAGCAAAAAAGCCAGGGAAGTCTGACAAGCACTAGATTCAGAAGGAAAATGCTTACTATTCAGGCCAATTAAGGAGCAAAGAGTAAAATTGAGATGATTTCAACTTGCAGATTTAAGACCTTTTCCTTGGTAAACAAATGTACTGACATTTTCACAGAGAATATATATTTTAGAATTAACTCTGAAATGGGAATATTAAAAGAACCAAGACCTTTCATCACCTTGACTACTTTCACACTGGATCAATAATTAACACACATGTCATCAAGAGTTTGGAATTTAAACGTTCAATGCTGTTCCATTCGAATTTTCCTTACGCGAGTTCCACTTTGTTTGAAAACTCAATGTTTGACTGACTTCGAAAATTGTACGTATGTACTCAACTTTTTTTGTGAGTTGGGTTTTGTTGAATGGCTAAGCTGCATAAAACTCTTTCATGTGAAAGAGTTTGATCTGGCTTGAAAACCAAACATTCAATGTGATATGCTGGATATACATGTCATTCCTAAACTAAAATATTTTAGCAGTGAGAGGCGAACCAACAGAGGAAATAAATCAATAATTGACAAAATATCATGCCTTTTGTTTTTCTCACTTGTATTTGTACCTTGGTATTGAAGTTGCAAGGGAAACTAAAAAACAAGTGACAGTCACTGCAACCATATAACTTCTTAACTGACAACAATGCACACTGAGCTATGAGTGAGGATATCACATTACTTAAGTTATGATGCTGATTAAAAAATTACTGGAGAAAGTGTCAAATTTAGTCAAACTAAGTCTATTCTATAGAGCTTATGTAAATAGGAGCTTGCATATCTGAATAACTTAAAATACGATAAAAGTAAAAATTCTGCCAAACATCTTAAAATTTTAAAGAGTAGATTTTGAGAAATCATCTTCTGTGTACCGTTGCTTTTTTTGCTGCCTTGTTGGTTTGTCTAATTTAAAACATGCGCCGTCACGCGAGTTACCGCTGACTGCCTGCAAAACTGTATTCAGCCACCTTAAATTCAATGTTATGTTTGCCACAAAACACTACTCCAGCTCAACTCTTTGGTGGCTATTATTAGTAATGTGTTGCAGACTTCAAACTCTACAGAGGAAACTGTTTAACAGGAAATGTCTGAAAAGCGATATACAGTTACATGTAAAATCAATACACTTGAGAGTAACCAAACTATAATAAAGAAAAATAATGTCTGACCTTCAATTTCCCTTTTTTAGTTTTTTTTTTCTCAAAAACACAGATCTTTAGTTATATAAGGGATGATCAGTAAACAAATCTGCTGGTTGCTTTGCAAGTTGTGGGAACATTGTTTGGATTTCATTTGAAAGAACATATAAGGAGTACCCCCTCCCCACTGGTCAATATGATGCTTGCATAGAACTGCAGCGTAATAAAGGATAATAGAAGTAGTTTTACCAGTTTAACTTCACTGATGGTATTGCTGTCCACCGAGATGAAGACTTAAAGGAGCTGTGTCACAATTTTAGTATCATTCTGTGACAGTTGATTTCACACTATTTACCATGCCACATTATGAAGTTCATTTGGAAATTGGGTACCACATCATGAAGTAGCCAAATTACGTAGCGAGTTTATAGGAAATCAATTGCAAACTATGAGATGTAGTTGTCAACTTTGGCGCGACTGAACTTCACAAGTTTGCTCAACACCTGGAGTAGTCAATCAATAAAAATAGGTATCAATTTATCAATCGATAAATCAATAAAAATTGGTAAATCTGATTTGATTGACATTGATTGTATCAATCAATTGGTAGAAATCTGTAACACACTCATTTAGTTTATTGATTTATCTAGATTTTACCGATTCCATCGCTTTTTATCAGAAGATACATCTGTTCTTCTGCTCATCCAAAAATGAAAACTGATTTCATGCAAACAGTGAATTTGTTGACAATTGAGTTGCAAAAATTGAGAGTCGAAGGATCAAACAATTTATTATCACTAGTCTTTTAAAAAAAAGTTTCAAAAAACCTTCTCTTTTCTTTAAAACCTGCTTTAAAGTCTTCTTCGGATGGCCGATATTGGCCAGGTTTTTTATTTTTCCCAGTTTTTCAAAATGTAGATCTGCCGCCCATTCAAAATAACCTCAGTTCTGTGTGTAGTTACTTCCCGGAGTAGCCAATAGATAAAAAACTAAATCTATAAAAATCGTTAGCGATCAAGTGATTTTATCGATTGATAATGGAAAACGGTGAAAAGCTATCCAGAGAAATCTTTTAGTCTGAATTTTGGGCATTCCTTTGATGTAATAATTATAAAACCAAACCGTTCCTGTTATTATGTACAAAAGGGTCACAGTTTTAGAGAGACTCTTGTGTCTGTAATAGTTTCCACGTTTCTTATTTTCATGTTTGTTGATCAGTTGTTACTCGTGGATGAGTTTTCTCAGCTGCACTTATGCCAGAAAACAAAAATGTTAGAAGTACTGTTATAAATTGTTAAAATCATGAAAAATCAATAATATCAATTTGACACAGCAATTTAGTTTATCGATTTTAACCGATTTCCGTTATCAATGGATAAAAATCACTTGATTGCCATCAATTTTTATTGATACCAAGTTTTAACAATTGTCAACTTTTTGTATGAGTAAACCAAATTGAGTGTCACTACACGACTAATATTGAACCTTTGCGGGTCAATAACCTTATTCTTGACAAACTGGTTTTGTGTTTCCATAGTATACATACTGTACTTGATCTTTGCCGTTCACAAACCTCTGTGTATAGGGCCTTCCTGTATGTACAAATTGATCGACGAAATTTGTTACTGTCTTCTCGGTAAATTAAACTGGTGCACTATTTGGAATGGTTTTGAACCCTCTAACCATTTGTCTACTGTCAATCATTTCACAGGCCTCACACGGTAACCCTTGCCCTATTTAGTAAAAGGATTCGGGTTCACTATGTTGCAGTTTCCTGTTTTTAAAAAAGATATGAAGTTGTGAAGTTCAGTAGCACCAAAGTTGACAACTATGTCTCAAAGTTCGAAATTCGATTCCCTAACTCGCCTTGATATTGGCTACACTGCAACGTAGTATCCAATTTGCCAACGAACTTGGCAACGTGGTGCAGTAAGGTCACATGAAATCAACTGTAATTACACTTACACATGTCCATATCGCATTTGCTATGAAACTTGAGAAATTACTTATCAATCACAGCTTTGTGTCAACAAACATATGTCTCCCAAGCATTATATCAAACATTGAAGACCAGAAAAATGAAATCTGGAAAACTGTCAAGCTAACAAGTTTCAAAAGGACCAACTGCCATCCTTTTCAATTTTCTTCAAGTCTGTCCATCTGTTCCTCCTTTTTACACTAACGAAAATCTTTATTTGTACTTGCTCTTGCTCTTTGCTTTGTTACTTAAAACTTCTTTTCATGTTTTGAGCAGTATTTTTATGTTTCACTGAGATTGGTGGTGGTTTCCACTGCTGTAGTTTTGACAAATTTCGTGACACTGCTCCTTTAAGTTGCTAAGTACTAGTAGTTATTGATCAGTGGTTAAAGAAACTTAGATTTGGTATCAGGGCAGTTTACCTCGTCGTGCTATCTGTATTCTCCATCACAATATTCAGTCTTGGATATCCTTGGCACAATCAAACACTCCAACTTTCAAATTATTCTTGGCCATCACGAGGTTTTTGTCTCACATCCTGCCAGTGTAAGAAAAGGGTCGCTTTACGAGGGAAGCGATCGAGTACTGAAGGCCGATGGTCGACAAATATACATAACAACCCTTAGATGTCTTGTGGTGCAATCGGAAAGCAAAAATACACAGACTCCACGCTCCTAGAACCTACAGAAGCTGGCAAATTTGAAGCCGTTGCAATCACTTTTAAAATGGACGCCAAAAAGAACGACCGCAGTGAGCAACAGAAACGTCCGCTGACCAGCACTCCGCTCTGTTCTAGGCCCCATTCTCCCCATTCTGTCTTGTTTTCTCAGCCTAAGATGTCTAAGATCATTTTATTTTTATACCAGTACTGATTGAGATTAATCTGGCAACTATCGATAGCTGTTGGTATTCTCTGCCATTTTAATCACTTAGAATCGAAAACAGTGGCAACCTCGCGCACTTCACAGTCGTTGCATCAATGCAACGCGCGCGAGTATTTAATGCATGAGCCTGACCGTTTAATGGCCCGATCTCGGGAGTAAATTTACCTTTATTCACCTTGATTGTACGCAAAGCCAAAATTTGTGAAACATTTATCATGCGATCTTGGACATGGGTCATCGGAAACGTAATGGAAGCAAGAAAGAACGGAAATGTGCTAACAGAAATGTGGCGGAAACATGATCGTTCGTTTCCGACTCGGAAACGTAACGGAAACGCGTCCCGTCCATGGAAAACTAGATCACCATGTTTCCGCAGGGCGGAAACGAGACGGATTTAAGCAACTTCACGTTTCAGTCGAGTTTACAAAATACGGAAACACGTTATTTCGTCCTGTACCTCTTAGACAGCCTCTTGTTATACTTTTTATCAAGCTGCTTTTTGATTTTTCGCAGAGCTGTGCTCTCCCAAGGGAGCTTTTTGATCTTATAACTGGTTAGTGCCTCCTTGCCATCTTCGTCAGCTTCATAACAGCTATCCTCGCTGCTCATTGTCTCCATCAGGAGGGCCTCTTCTTCCATTCTCATGGTTGTCGCCCCATTTCACCATTTCTAGGACAGCTGTCCTCCTTGTTAACTTCTAAAGAAAGAAACAGAGTAAGAGTAGGTGGTGGGCCAGAACTCATTACAATACAATCCAACTGATTCCACCATTGGATATGTAACAAAAGAGTATAATTAGATGAGACTTAAACAATATCCAGACTAATCTCTCTTATTATTCTGTACATCACAAAAATTAAATCTTATAATAAATTGTTGTTTTTTGAATGAAAAGATATGGTCAGTAGATATGTTATTTACTGCCTTTTCAGAGATAACAAGCCACTTCAACCAACTAAGCATCCAAGGTTTACATCAGGTTACTCTAAGAAATCATGCAACATGCATGTCCTCCTTTTATGATCTTCATATTTTTCAGAATTTTTCAGTCTTCTAGTCTCATTTAATGACTGAAAATATCTTTGTAGAGCAGCTATTGTAATGGTAAAGTAAGGTGTCTAGCATTAGCACAGGCTTACATCAGTACAGGGGGCTGTATTCTAGGAAATGATGTATTGTAGGGGAACCAATTACTCTAACTTATAAAATTCAGGGTGCCCAGCAAATAAAACAATTAAGATTTTCTTGTTTGCTTAAGGACAAAGGTAATTCATCACTTATAAACACTGCGGCCAACCTGTCAATGTTTTACAAATGATATGAAGCTACCACTGGATGGTTAAAATCTTAATTGATGTTATATTTATATTATATCACGTGATCTGTTCCAAAATTAAAATAAACAGGAGATGGCCTAAATTTGTCCGACTTTAATGATGTGTGACTATTATACATATGAATACAGGTAAATTTACATTAAGCAGTCCCACTTTCAGGCTGTTTAAATGGTCACTTCTTAAGGTATCATCCAGGGTAAAAAATCATCATTTTTCTAAATTTGCAATTTTTAGACGATTAAATAGAGCTCATCAAGAGCTTTCTTTTAAAAAAAATTCCAGGAAAAAATGTTTTTTCTGTGCAAACTTATGGAGTGGAAAAGTTTTTTCTATGCTAATTATTTTAATTGATTGTTGACAAGTCCTGTCATACTTGATACGCGTGCCGCTGTTGAACCAAGCTAATCACGCAATTTGACAGAAATCGTGGTTTACAAGTATAGTGCTCACTGTTTTTCCCTGGAGTTTGAAAGTGAATGCCTCCAAAGAAGAAAAAATAGCTTGCCCGTTTTCGTCCTCGACTCCAAGACAAAAGAAGACGACAAAATCGTTTTGCCGCCAAAGAGTGGGCTTCGAAATTAGCAGAGAGCGAAAACGGCTCCCACTACAATCAAGAAAGCTCCTGAAAAACCCATTGAAACTACCGCGGAATCGAGTTTCACGAGTTCGTTAGCGAGCGGGGCGAGCTTTTTAGCCCGCGAAGCAGCCAAGCGAGAGGTGAAGTCACGAGAGGTCCCGCGCCATATAAAAATCGGACGAAGTACTATTTTGAAAGTCTATTTAGTGGGAAAGAAGCTGCAAGAAAAACTCTAGGAAGCGGTTTGTTGTCGATTTTTCCAGGGAAGTGTCGAACTTTTAAAAAATGTATCGAGTAAAAGTGGGCTTAGCTCGACTTGGGTTGTCCGTTGCGAAAATGAAAACTGCCCCTGCAAATTTTAATGGAGCTTTCTCGACAACAAAAAGGATCGAACAGAGCAGAGCCTTTGGAATGAATTGTTCATCTGTTTTCGGGTTTCGTTTTCAACTTTTCCTGCTGTGTCACTATTGTTGTCCCTTTGCTGGTATGCATCAACATTGACAGCTTTGGTGTTATAATCTGTCATAATCTCATCACGGGTAACACGCCGCCAAAAATCTTTTTCCACCGTTTTCTCGAAATGAAAATCAGGGCAAGTTGAGGGTACGTTTTAAACTCCAAGTCGGCAACCCCTGAACCAATTTGGCTGAAATTTGGCCCACTTACTGTCAGATAGTTTTTCTAAAAAACCGTGTCTGCGAATTTTGATTTCTTTTTTCGTTTTCGAGTTAGAGTATATTTTTCACAGGTAGTGCTAATGATTTGCTATCCCTAACTTCACCTGCTAATAACAACAGAACAAACGCACTTGACAAAAATCTGAGACACGGTTTTTTAGTCAAACGTGTTAAGAAGCGAATGCGTTCTTAATTGGCTTCTTCCGTTAATTTTTGGCTAGACTGGACTTAAATTTACAATGACATCCACTTTCACAAAAAGCTTCTAATTTCTAAATCGCGTTAATATTTTGATTTTTTAAAAGAAATAAGCAATAATCTGGCACTATTAAGCTTTCAGAAAATGTACGGTTTATGGGGGTGTTTGTTAAAAGCGAAAGCGCTAGCGCCAATCAACGCAAGGAGGGTACTTAAGGGTGGATGATACCTTAAAACAATAAAAAAATTAGCATACCGTTGCACTAAATGAAATTGTGTATTCCTTGTAATGAACTGTTTTGTTGTTGTCTTTTTTTCTCTCTTCATCTGGAGGAATGGAAAACTCCTTGAGGTAGTTAAGGATTAATCCCTCGCTACTCTCACTCACTACTGTATCTTTCCAGTGTTTTTGTTAATGTTCCTTAAAGCGTTTTGAACCTGTATTAAATGGGTCAAACTAACCCGTTATTTTGCCCCTTCCCAAAGGGTGACCACAGCAATTATAAAGGTTGGACAGTGAATTGCCTTATGTGAATGACAGTGTACCTTCCATCACGGCCCTTGTCTATGGACACCTTTCCTCTCCTCCATGTTGGTGTAACACTTGGGCCATTACTCTTTGGAAGATAGTAGCGTTGTTGTCAGAGCTTACTCTAAAAAGATATATCACCAAAGCAAAGTCACTTTCTTGATCTTTGATACATATTGTCTCTTTAGCAGGTATCAGGTACATATTATTGGCATCAATGTTCAATGACACTGACATTTTGAACTTCTGAAGGAAATTCTTTTTAACCCTTTAACCCCTAGCAGCGACCAGCATCAAATCTCTCCTTACAGTATCACAGACAAATCAAACAGAATAAACTAAAATGATCACCAATGAACAGAGAACAGTGTAAAGAATATGCAAGTTGATTTTTGGGGTTAAAGGGTTAATCTACAACAAAGGCAGGTGAAAAACTAGAGCTAAATTGGGTTGGAAGGCATAATACAATGGGTACTATTGTCATTCATGAGGTGGAGGTGTTCACTGTTAACCCTTCCAAGTTCTGTACTGGCTTCCAAAGAAACATCCTGAGGTACTAATAAATCCTCCTGTCATTACTATTTCAGTTGGTTTTTTATTTTATACTACGTGTAATTGACCTGTTCCAAATCTGCATAGATTCCCTCCAGGTGTGGCCTACCATTGATGTATGTGCAGTAATTTACTTTATCTTCAAATTATAACTTACATTGTTTTTTATGTGAAGCTAAGACCTGTTTGGTAGTTAAATTAAAATTTGATAGATAATTATTATACTTACTCTTCATCAAGGTAGAAGCCGTGAAAGTCTTCCTTTTTAGAAAGGACCTTGTATATTTGAGTTAGTGTTCTCTATAAATGAAAGAAATCACATCCCTCTCTCAGTTTGACAATAATATGCTGGTCAAAAGACATCCCAGGTTATGACTCTCGGGGACAGGAGCCAGAATTTAGTATTAAAAATTCAGATGTCTGCTTTGGTTTCGTTTTGATGTCATTTATGTCTCACTCAAAAAACAGGTGGCTTGAAAAAATTAACTCCTGCAATGCAAAAAAAAAAAAAAAAATGACGTTCCACGCTTATTGTCAGTTATTGTCACCACCTCATATGCCCATGTAATGTACAGTAATATATTACATGCATACATTTTTTGTGGCGGCCGAGGTAGAAAATACAAATGAAATCTTCCTTAATCTTGTTACACAAATTTCTTCCTTGTCTATTAAAACCGTGCAGGTTTTTTTCTCAAACAAAGAAATAAGTAAAATGAAATAAAAGTGACCTATTCAGCCTGAAGTGTCACGAGTGTCGTGTATCTGACCGAACGATAGTAATTTATGCAGGATTTGCGCGCCAAAACCATTCAAACCAATTTTACGCCTCATTCTGCATGTCCACCTACTTCAGTCATTTCAGCTTTGTAATGTATAATTTTCATGTAATTTTTTTTATAGCAAATCGTCTTTGCGTCATTTGAATGCACGTTTCTTTTGATACTTACCCTGCATGCCACAGGAAAGGCAATTGTATGAGCGGCAGCCCTGCGTCTGGAGCGATGTCTTTCGCCAGGAGCTTCTCGCTCATTTAACCTTTGCTCAATCCTTTGCAGGACTTGTGTTTGATTTCTTCTAGCTGCCTCGTGTTCTCGCCGCAGCTTCTCATTTTCTGCGGCGAGTTTTCGGTTACTTTGCACAACACAATCTTCACCCGATCGACCTTCCATAGCGAACCGATTTCTAGCTGCACAATAACAATAAAAAATTCCGAAAAACTACAAGCTTTCTCGCTGTACAGTCAGCTGTACAATAACAATTATAAATTCCGAGAAAAAAAAAAAGTATTGATGCAAGCCGTAAACGCTAAAGATCTAGCCTTTTGAAACCGACAAACGAACTCTCAACAGTTGAAGACGAAGGAGTTTTGAGGATTTGCCCGCTATTTTTCGAATATTTTTATATTTGGTCCCCTGTTGCGCCAGCGCCTCGCTCTGATCTTTTGTCGCTGACCAGTAACACAATGGCTCAAACTGGCGTCACTGGCGGGAGGTCGGCGGGAAAATCACGGTGTTAAACGTCGTTGAAAGCGTGTGGGCTTGTAATTTTGGAATCAAAAGGTAATTTTTACGTAGTTCTATTTATCGTTAATGTATAAATAGCGATGCATGTTTAATACCTCCAGAAAAACAAACCTACAGAGCGATTTATTTAAGCTAATTTAAGCTGACATCGATTTTCTCTCAGTATAAGCTCTACCATCAATAAGGTTATTCATATGCATCTGGTAAGCAGAAAACGCTCAAGCTTACACAAAATTTACCTAGAAAAGCGAGTTGCGTTTCTCTTGTACTCACTCATCACTTTCTCATATAAGGGGTATCTTCTTGGAGAGACTATACTCGAAAAACAGTAATTATTTCACCGTCACCAAAACAAAGGCAGGTTGCCAGAGGCCACCAGGCAGGACCAGGTGCTGATCATGTGAGATTTTATTGCTTATGGTGCAGAATGCCAGTGACGGCTTTTAGTCAGATCTTTGAGTTTCTGCACCCTTTCCAGTCAACACATATTAAGCAGCAGATTTTGTGTTACTTGAATAACATGGTGCTTTCAATAACAGAGGCCATAGCTTTCTAGAAATTTAACAATTATGATGTGAGATTTTATTGTTTATGGTGCAGAATGCGAGTGACGGCTTTTTGTCAGATCTTTGAGTTTCTGCACCCTTTCCAGTGAACACATATTAAGCAGCAGGTTTTGTGTTCCTTGAATAACATGGTGCTTTCAATGACAGTGACCATAGCTTTCTAGAAATTTAACAATTATGATGTGAGATTTTATTGTTTATGGTGCAGAATGCGAGTGACGGCTTTTTGTCAGATCTTTGAGTTTCTGCACCCTTTCCAGTGAACACATATTAAGCAGCAGATTTTGTGTTACTTGAATGACATGGTGCTTTCAATGACAGTGGCCATAGCTTTCTAGAGATTTAACAATTGTGATGCGAGATTTTATTGCTTATGGTGCAGAATGCGAGTGACGGCTTTTAGTCAGATCTTTGAGTTTCTGCGCCCTTTCCAGTGAACACGTATTAAGCAGCAGATTTTGTGTTCCTTGAATAACATGGTGCTTTCAATGACAGTGGCCATAGCTTTCTAGAAATTTAACAATTACGATGTAGATTTTATTGTTTATGGTGCAGAATGCAAGTGACAGCTTTTTGTCAGATCTTTGAGTTTCTGCACCCTTTCCAGTGAACACATATTAAGCAGCAGATTTTGTGTTCCTTGAATGACATGGTGCTTTCAATGACTGTGATGTGAGATTTTATTGCTTATGGTGCAGAATGGGAGTGATGCTTTTAGTCAGATCTTTGAGTTTCTGCACCCTTTCCAGTGAACACGTATTAAGCAGCAGACTTTGTGTTCCTTAAATAACATGGCGCTTTCAATGACAGTGGCCATAGCTTTCTAGAAATTTAACAATTATAATGTGAGATTTTATTGTTTATGGTGCAGAATGTGAGTGACGGCTTTTTGTCAGATCTTCGAGTTTCTGCACTCTTTCCAGTGAACACATATTAAGCAGCAGATTTTGTCTTCCTTGAATGACATGGTGCTTTCAATGACTGTGATGTGAGATTTTATTGCTAATGGTGCAGAATGCGAGTGACGGCTTTTAGTCAGATCTTTGAGTTTCTGCACCCTTTCAAGTGAACACGTATTAAGCAGCAGACTTTGTGTTCCTTGAATGACATGGTGCTTTCAATGACAGTGGCCATAGCTTTCTAGAGATTCAACAATTATGATGTGAGATTTTATTATTTATGGTGCAGAATGCGAGTGACGGCTTTTTGTCAGATCTTTGAGTTTCTGCACCCTTTCCAGTGAACACATATTAAGCAGCAGATTTTGTGTTACTTGAATAACATGGTGCTTTCAATGACTGTGATGTGTGATTTTATTGCTAATGGTGCAGAATGCGAGTGACGGCTTTTAGTCAGATCTTTGAGTTTCTGCACCCTTTCCAGTGAACACATATTAGGCAGCAGATTTTGTGTAACTTGAATAACATGGTGCTTTTAATGACAGTGGCCATAGCTTTCTAGAAATTTAACAATTATGATGTGAGATTTTATTGTTTATGGTGCAGAATGCGAGTGACGGCTTTTTGTCAGATCTTTGAGTTTCTGCACCCTTTCCAGTGAACACATATTAAGCAGCAGATTTTGTGTTCCTTGAATGACATGGTGCTTTCAATGACTGTGATGTGAGATTTTATTGCTAATGGTGCAGAATGCGAGTGACGGCTTTTAGTTAGATCTTTGAGTTTCTGCACCCTTTCCAGTGAACACATATTAAGCAGCAGATTTTGTGTTACTTGAGTAACATGGTGCTTTCAATAACAGTGGCCATAGCTTTCTAGAGATTCAACAATTATGATGTGAGATTTTATTGTTTATGGTGCAGAATGCGAGTGACGGCTTTTTGTCAGATCTTTGAGTTTCTGCACCCTTTCCAGTGAACATATATTAGGCAGCAGATTTTGTGTTCCTTGAATAACATCACTATTGGATGAAAACCTGTGAAAATGCTGTGAAAACCATGTGAAATACCCTGTGACAAGAAAACACCCTGTGAAAAACCCTGTGAATTTTGCACAGCCTAAATTTTGAGAAAATTTCAAAATTTAGGACCCTGTGAAAAAACCTGTGACTAAAATAAGCCTGTGAAAAACCCTGTGAAAAAACCTGTGAACAAATTTTGAGAAAATTGCTCAACAAACACCTGTGAAAAACCCTGTGAAAAAACCTATGAACAAAGTTTGAGAAAATTGCTCAACAAACACCTCTGAAAAACCCTGTGAAAATACCTGTGAGCAAAAAAATGGTTGAAATCGATAACAGAAATTTGCAAAGATGCACTGAAAATACCTGTGAATAATGAAGGAATGAACCATATGTGTGCTTTTATAAATTATTTTACACATATATATGTCTATAAATATAAACACATTCATAAGTAAGTAAAATAAAAAGCTGGATGATTTGATGCAAAACATTTGTTTTGCTACTCAGAGTTTCATGCTGCCAAAAGTAACGGTTACAACCAAAGACTGATATAGAAAATAAAGAACAATGGCATAAGGGTTTACATTGAATGTGGTTTTGCAAAAATTTTTAATTTACGTTGTTATATTACAGTTTTACAAAACCAAGCAGTTTGTGGTATTTAGGAATATTCGGGTAATTTCAATGCAATTTGCATTTTTCTTATGTTTTTCTGTTCGGTGTTTACACAAATTTCTGTACAGTGTTCCTACCCCCTTACGCTCCCATGTGATTATCAAGTCCCTATGACACAGTCATGTGTAACAAGAATAATTATACTTTTGGTTTCTTGAGAAAGCGGCAAGTACAACAATCAATATAATTTCCAGGCAAAAATTGTATTCAGATAAGAACCCTTTCACTTGTCACTTGAAAAGACTTTTTCTCAGCTAAGAAGGACTTTACAGAAAACCAATGCTGGCCATATATCTGCTGCATGCTAATAGTGCAATTTAATGACATATGTGATATCTTCCACTTCCACAAAAATGATGTTTAAGTTTGAGCATTTTTGGACCTAATTGTTGAAACCTAGTCGAGAAAGTGTTGAAAGAAATCTAAATGTTGTTAAATTTCATTCGACATTGTGTCAACATCTTTGTTCTCAAGGATGTTTGTGTTAAAGCATGACGAGTTATCTCTGTTCTCACCATTTAGTTTAATGCCGGATCATGTTAAACAAGTATAATTATTGTTCTAAATGAGAAAGGCACATTAAATATTTCTCATTTATTATTTACCAGGATAATTAAATGAACACCATGACATTGCAAAGGTGACCACATGTTGAAACCAGCACTGAATTTAACAAAAATGGTAAATGCTTATCTTGCAAGCATCAAGTTATGGATGCTTGTGGTTGGTTGCTAAGCACGAATGAAGCATAAGATCAGAGTTACTTGATGTGATAGCCAAGAGCAATTCAGGTCTAAAACTGAGACATTGACAAGGTATATTGTAAAATTTTCTTGGTTGTTTGCACAATATGCAACATCATATATCACATCAGCAGCCATGTGCATTCAAATAATTATGTAGTAGGCTGTGTCATAAAAATCAGCCTTGCATTGGATGTGAGCCCATGACCCTCAGCGATGTGTTTTTGTTAGTTCATAAATAAATAAACTTGTCAGTGATGAATAAATGAAAGTGATAATTTGAAAATCATATATGTTAACTAAATAAGCATATGTTGTAAAGGAAACCTGCTTTGAAGTTGTGAACATAACTGCAATAATCTTTTACTAAATGGCCAGTAAGGGGAGATGGACTGACTTGTGTGACACTTTTTTTGGAAATAGAACATGTTTAGCTAATACTTGTTCTACCATCGTAACAAGCGACACCATGACCGTCAGTCTGAGAGGGGAAATGGATTTCAGACAGATTCTTGCCCAGAACAAAATTGAATAAAGCAAATGATCAAGGGAAAAATTTGGCTTCAAGTAGTAGTATACTTTTTGCAAGGGAGGTCAATCATATTCGGTGATAAATGATGTACTAGTTCATATTTTTGATCATTGAAAGGATAGTTTTGGTCAAGCTGTCAAAAAAAAAGGTTAAACCTAGAGCTAGTTAAAATAATGGAGCCGTGAAATGTTGTTAAATATATATCTGTTTATTGTTCATTCAAAGTATTTGTCTATTTCTGACTGGCTAAAATCTCCCAGATAATTCTCCATGACCAGCTACCATTGACCAGTTTAGGAAGACATAATGCTAATATCAGTACAGTTTCCCATATTGTACTGATAATCAAGGAAAAGGGACAGCAGGAGCACAGTAGTTCAACTGCTTTGGTGGAGATTCAGTCTTAAGTGTTATGAAGAAAAAATAACTTCAGTTGTACAGCCCCAGTAACTCAAACTCTGAAGGGAAACGAAAAACTGTTTGAGTTAGTAAGGAATTTCAGTTATCAGGGTAAATTTCATTGAAATTTAGAAAGCTAAGGGAAGGGAAATTTAGTTTGAGTTACTGGGGAATTCGAGTTATCTGAGGTTTTACTGTAAACTACTGCCTAAAGCAAGTAGGAATCAAGGATGACAACTGCTATTTGAAGAATATCTACTATCAAAACTAAACATCCACTGCCAAAGAACATGCAAATACATGTATTATGAACATTGAGGCAGCAACTTACATAAGTTTTTAACTTGGAAATAATTTTGAATGAATAATAATTGTTTTAAAAACAATCATTATGCAGCTATCAAGGGGGCTCGATCCACATAATTCTTCGCAAAATAGTGACTCCAAACTGAATGCAAATAGAATATGTGAAACTCAATATAACTTTCACTCTTAACTTCGAGAACCAAATTAAAGGTGCTAAGAAAAAATGAGACAGGAAAGGACTTTTTTTTCATCATATTCAATTTATCAAAGTGAGGTTGTGCATTTCTAAATGAAATTCATGTCAAAAAAGAAAGGAGAGTTTTTGATCACAAGAATAACAACTTAAAGAATCAAATAACTTAAAAGAAGGAAGCATCTTAGTCAGAGAAAAACAAAACTTTAGCTTACTGTAAAAGTTTAAATTTATATGCTTATCTGTTTTCCCTAATTCAAGTGGCTAAATCTCCAGCCCGCTGTAAGAGTAAGTTCATTCACTGGATGACCCTATCATAAGCAGCATCTTCAAGCAAGTCTGTCCACCCTAATTGAAGAACTGGTAAAGAATGACGAGAATTTATTAGATTTAAATGTGTGATAAATTTGTAAAGGAAAAGGGAAAAGCTTTCAGATATGGAATTAATAAAGCGGCATCCGCTCAAGATTCGTTCATGCATTAAAGCTTAAATCAAAGAAAGCAAGAAAAATTGTGTTGTGTAATTAAAATGACCAAAAATACAGCCGTAAGCACTCACCTTAAAGAACTTTTTTTCTTCCATTCGGCATATCATTGAGCTTCTGCTTCTGTATAACAACAGGTAAAAATATCATAAACGGAGACTGACTTCACTTGTGAACTCAACTCTTTTGCTCCGACCTCAGTTTGGATCTCATGCTTGTCCCTCACATATTTTTCTTTAATTTAACCGGTCAAACAAAAAGAATATGCACAAAGACGATCTAGATCGATCCGAACGTTCAGAAACCAAGATGGCCGCACTCGGACGAGAAAGACTGGATCCTAGCACCCGTGTTTTGGCGGTTTTGGCGCGAATTTCTGAACGCGGCTTCCAAACTCTCTTCATTCGTTCAATCACAACAAAGATAGAGATGACGTGTAAAAGCTGAAAAGACAGAAACAAGACTTTATTTTTCCCTACATCGATTTGTTATCATAGCCTTTTCTTCAATGAAGTTTTCATTTTTAAAATAATCAAAGACTGGCTGAAAAGGTAAGTGCTATCCTTCCTTTAATTTTGATAAATGAGCCTTTTGTAGAAACATGTTGATACTGGTGAGTTTTAGAAAGGAACTACATATGTACATAGCTGTATAGCTTCTTCTCTGCTTCTTCTTATTTTTTTTTACTATAAACAGGTCCTACGTTTATTTGAAGTTGAGCTATTAAGCTAGTGAATTGTATTAAACAACAACTGTGCAGCAAAGTTCTTGTAATGAACACTATGGTCCATAATACAGGATTGATAAAACAAGCCTTTTTGTGTATTTAACTGCGCTGCCGTACATAATGTTGTTTGGAGTATCTGATCTGGATTCTGGATTCCAAGTACTGGATTTCAGCCTTGCGCTGTATTTTCGGGATTGTAAGGCCAAGGATTCCAGATTCCCTTTTACAAGGGGCGATTTTTTAATAACTCAGTGATTTACTAAAATAATTCATTGTTTTGGATGCATGCCCTCATGGTATTAAAACTTAATCCTTAAACACCTTTTTATCTAACAGTAACAGTATTTCTTACAGTTTAGGACTTTTCTTTTTTGTTTTAGCTTGTAACAAGCACACCTCTCATCTGTTCCTTATTTCAGATTTTTATTTCAAATTCTTGTGAAACTAAATAGCTACTTCTTTTTTATCACCTACCTGACTATGAAAGCTACTTAACTAATGAAGTTAAATACTTTTTTATAAACAGTAACAAAGACTTCTGTAAAAATGCCTGTGTCTTGATGGCCAAGCTGAATCAAGCACTCAGTATATATAGCATTCATGCATATCATGCCAGTTCATCTGACAAAAAGTTTGTGGTTTTTTGAAGACTACCAATGTGAGTATCTCTACATTTTTTTAAGTTAAGAAGACCATCATCGATCAGGATCCAATTTATTTTGTGTAGTTTTATATATTAGGCAATAAAATAATTAGACGTATTTATGCTGTATTAGCTAGTAAAATAATAAGATGTATTTACCTGTGTTCTTGTTTCTTTATGAGTTGTTGTGGAAGGGATTTGAATGCGATCAGAGACGGCAAACATTGCTAGCTTTTCCTAGTATCAAATGGTTGTTTGTCTGGTGCTTCATAAATAGGATGCAACAGTTACGTATCAAGTTTCCAATATTGTTAACTAATATTAACTCTCCATGGTAAAGAGAAGAAGGGAGAAAAGAGACAATACATTATTAAGGGATGAAACCTGAATAAGGGTAATTTTATTTTGAGACATAATTCTCTTGTTACTCAACAAAATCGGCTAGTATCCCACACCTCCATTGATTAAAGGTTAAATTATCCGCTGTTGATTGTATTGTTTGTTTTGACGCCCATTTTTCTGCTTAGAATTGTGTTGTTTTAGAGCCTACTTTTCGTCCGTGCTGTGACTACACTTGACTTGACCAGAAGTAAATTTGTCATAAACATGTGCTTTGTCAGGATGATTCTATTGTTCTCGTCACAGTCACTTTTGTCTTGATTTGACAACTTGATGTGTGTCAGAAGTAGAAAAACAGACTATACCACACAGAATGCGCGAGATACATTTTAACACTCATGTAGTAAATTCTAATGTTTTAAACCAATTTGTCACTGATGAAAAGAAAAAAATGTCCAATAATACTGTGACAAGGACCACTTGATAGCAATCTCTTGGTAAAAATATGCTATGATCGTAATAATAATTTCTGTTCTCTTATATCTGGACAGCATTTGAGGACAATACCTGAAAAATATAATTGGACTCACAAGTAATAAAATTTTAAAACAACATTTCAATATTACCACGAACAGGAGATTGATTCATATAATGTCAAGTGTCCCTGAGATTACAGTCAAAGGCTGCTGGTCGCCAGATCAAGTTTCCATGCGCATTTCCATGGGTGAGACTGGTCAAGTCAACTGGAGTCATATATATATCGTACAAATACCCACAGTTGAGTTTCATCCTTTGTCTCTTTTCTCTTCTTGTGGCCGTTAAATTGAAATCCCAGACGAGCAAACATTTGATACTGGCATTGTTAACCATCTCCTGATTGGATTCAAATCCCTTCTAATTTAAAATGACTTATATGTATAAAGACACAGGAACACAGGTAAATAAATCTTATTTTATTAGCCAATACAGCTTAAATGCATGCGTTCAGGTTCCCTGTGACTTGGGGACAGAAAACAAACTTCAACATTAATTTTTTGTTTGGAGAGTGGAGGGGAGATCTCTGGCAACATGCAGCTGCCAGGTAAACTCCTTCCATTTCAGAGGGTTTTTCACAGGTTCTGACCCTGTGAAAAATGCCCTGTTCACAGGTTTTGACATTTTATACCCAGTGAAAAACACTGTAAAAGTTCACAGGTTTTTCACAGGGTCTTTCATAGGTTTTTTCACAGGGTAAAAACTCACAGGGTTTTTCACAGGGTTTTGCATGGGTTCTGACCCTGTGAAAAATGCCCTTTTCACAGGTTTTGACATTTTCTACCATGTGAAAAACACTGTGAAAGTTCACAGGTTTTTAACAGGTTTTTCACAGGGTCTTTCACAGGTTTTTTCACAGGGTAAAAACTCACAGGGTTTTTCACAGGGTTTTGCATGGGTTCTGACCCTGTGAAAACTGCCCTTTTCACAGGGTCTCAACAGTTTCACACCCTGTGAAAAAGGTGTGAAAAACATGTGAGAAAACATGTGAAATTGAACAGTTCACATGTTTTTTCACAGGGTATTTCACATATTTTTCACAGCATTTTCACATGTTTTTATCCAATAGTGCATGGTGCTTTTAATGACAGTGGCCATAGCTTTCTAGAAATTTAACAATTATGATGTGAGATTTTATTGTTTATGGTGCAGAATGCGAGTGACGGCTTTTTGTCAGATCTTTGAGTTCTGCACCCTTTCCAGTGAACACATATTAAGCAGCAGATTTTGTGTTCCTTGAATGACATGGTGCTTTCAATGACTGTGATGTGAGATTTTATTGCTAATGGTGCAGAATGCGAGTGACGGCTTTTAGTCAGATCTTTGAGTTTCTGCACCCTTTCCAGTGAACACATATTAAGCAGCAGATTTTGTTTTACTTGAGTAACATGGTGCTTTCAATGACAGTGGCCATAGCTTTCTAGAGATTCAACAATTATGATGTGTGATTTTATTGCTTATGGTGCAGAATGCGAGTGACGGCTTTTAGTCAGATCTTTGAGTTTCTGCACCCTTTCCAGTGAACACATATTAAGCAGCAGATTTTGTGTTACTTGAGTAACATGGTGCTTTCAATAACAGTGGCCATAGCTTTCTAGAGATTCAACAATTATGATGTGTGATTTTATTGCTTATGGTGCAGAATGCGAGTGACGGCTTTTAGTCAGATCTTTGAGTTTCTGCACCCTTTTCAGTGAACACATATTAAGCAGCAGATTTTGTGTTACTTGAATAACATGGTGCTTTCAATAACAGTGGCCATAGCTTTCTAGAGATTCAACAATTCTGATGTGAGATTTTATTGCTTATGGTGCAGAATGCGAGTGACGGCTTTTAGTCAGATCTTTGAGTTTCTGCACCCTTTCCAGTGAACACATATTAAGCAGCAGATTTTGTGTTACTTGAGTAACATGGTGCTTTCAATAACAGTGGCCATAGCTTTCTAGAGATTCAACAATTATGATGTGTGATTTTATTGCTTATGGTGCAGAATGCGAGTGACGGCTTTTTGTCAGATCTTTGAGTTTCTGCACCCTTTCCAGTGAACACATATTAAGCAGCAGATTTTGTGTTACTTGAATAACATGGTGCTTTCAATGACTGTGATGTGTGATTTTATTGCTAATGGTGCAGAATGCGAGTGACGGCTTTTAGTCAGATCTTTGAGTTTCTGCACCCTTTTCAGTGAACACATATTAAGCAGCAGATTTTGTGTTACTTGAATAACATGGTGCTTTCAATGACAGTGGCCATAGCTTTCTAGAGATTCAACAATTCTGATGTGAGATTTTATTGCTTATGGTGCAGAATGCGAGTGACGGCTTTTTGTCAGATCTTTGAGTTTCTGCACCTTTTCCAGTGAACACATATTAAGCAGCAAATTTTGTATCACTTGAATGACTAATTGCACAGAAATGGTGCTTTCAATGACAGTAGCCATAGCTTTCTAGAGTTTTGACAATTATGATGTGAGGTTTTATTTTTTCTTTGACACAGGGTTATGCAGCAGGCGATGGAGTGTCCACCGATATCAGGCGAAAAGACTTGCTTCAGTTTTCTCTCAGGAATTCACAGTTACTGCTTTGGTACTGAGATGAACTTTCAGCGACATTGTGTGACAAAAAGAGAATTAAAAAAGCAATTCATGATAACACCAGTTAAACGTTTTATTCGTAGTATTATTCATTAGTTTCAAACGATGCTAATAATTATATGTATGTAAAATTAGAAATCATCTTGCCACTTTTTACCCAGCTATATGTAAAGCGTCAAATGAAAGGCCTGGGTGTGTTCTGGATTTTTCTTATGAGCTTCGCAACAATTGTTATTACAGTTGAACATTCCTGTTGATGGGAGCCATCACAACTTGTTTTTGTCCCTCTACATCCACTTCAGCTGAGGCGAATCTTGAAAATATCCTTTGGACCGGCATAAACGCCGAGGGTCCTCCTGGATAGAATTTGTTTTTTAGACGCTGATTGGGCTGCCATATAGAGTAGTCAGGATTCCTCATGCGAGCGAGCGAGTGCACGTGGTTTGTCTTGACCCAAAAGGTCAACTTAATGTCACTTGAAATTATTAATTTTCAAGAATCACAAAGATGTTTTGTTAAGCTTTAATTAAGTATCCGAAAAGACTCTGAAATACAAGCGTTCTTTCTGCGTTACTTTTACGAATGTTTAAGTTCAAATTAAAGATGAGGAAAGATCTAAGATCATTTAAATTTGCTTTAATTTGAAATTAAAGGTGCTACATCTTAATAGCTAATTTTGGAATAAATTAAAGACAATTAAAACGAGACCTAAAGGTTATTAGACTTTAATGTAACCAAAAGGTCAATTAAAGGTAAACTAAAGGGACAGAAAACCTTTCGGAAATTTAATGTCACAATTAAAGGTAATTAAAGATGGAACAGAACTTTTGGTGAGCTTTAATTTTTCACTAAAGACACCAAAATGAAAGCTTTCTTCCTGTGTTTGAAAGGGGTTGTTGATCATGAAAGAGTACAAGCAATAGGCTCAGCCACAAGTTGCTCGGCAACTTTTCGGCAGCTTTTGAGATTTTGGACAACTTTTGCGATTTTCGGCAACTTTTAAAATTCTTGGCAAGTTTTGGTTTAAATTATTTTTTACATTTTTTGCGACATTTATTAGCTATCGAAAAAACGTCAGCTAAATTCAACTGGTTTATACTACTGAGTGAGAGTGTGGGCTCCAGGACTGGCCCAGGCCAATTACCAATGCCGTGTAGCTTGGTGTTCCACGCCCGTCCATTAGGTAAGCGGTATCACATGATCCGTTTTACAAAATGGCGGACAACAATGTCCAGCTGGGAAGAACGTGCAGATGAAGGGGCGATCAATTTAACTGTTGAAGTTGAGTTCTATTAATCAATAAAGTTTTCTTAAAAAAAGAAAATACGTATAAAATCTACTTATACTGTGCACGATCGAAACCGCAACAAAACCAACTTCAAGCGCAAACAATAATAATAATGATAATAATAATAATAATAATAATAATAATAATAATAATAAAAACGATAACATTTATTCTTACAATACTCGATCTTCATCAAATATACATATTTATTGTAACAAAACAAACTATGGAAAATTTTTTTCTTAAATATCAAGGAACAGAAGTATGGAATAATTTACCAGCTGATTTAGTTAAAAAAATCAAATTCATATAGAAAATTTAAAAAGTCGTTAAAAGTAAATATTCACCGTGAATTATTTTTAAATAAACCTTAAAACCGGAATACTTTAAGAGTGGGAAAAGGAAAATCAAGCATAACTAAGAAAAAAACTATCAAAAATCTAGGCCTAAAATTATGAATGCAGATGTAGACCAGCTACAGCGAAAGTGAAGTCTTCTGAGACCTCACGTGATTTGAATGGATATTTAGAACCTCTGACGCATCTGTGTACAGTTCTTAATATAGAAAATGAGAGCTGTATTCGAAGCCAGGAAATAACGCTGGCGTAGGGTTCATCTTTCTTAGTCGAAAGCTTATTTGCGAGAGTTGTTAAAAAGGTCTGACAGTCGAGTTCCATGCCCCCGTTTGTACCAAACATCAGTGGTGTAAAGGTTCCCATCTCTACATCCATCACTCTCTGGTTGTATATTCTCTTCTTCTCGTTTTCTTGCTCTTTGAAGATCGTAGCTGTGTACTTGCCCTGGTTGGACCGGGAGTTAACATGCGTTACACGTACGTCAAAGAATGCCCTTACTCCTGGTGTCCAAAAACCTCCTGCCTTTATATCCAGCCTCGCTTCTCGACTTGTAACAGTGGATTGAAGGTTGAATACTTCATTGTCGAGTGGTTGCAGGAGTGGCTCTGTCTCCACATTTCTGCACACTTTACTGATGTGTGAAGTCAGAAGATCTCGGATTGTATCATGTCTCTGAGCTACAAAACCTCCCTTCTTACATGACAAAGCGTGGTTGACAGTAAACATTTCTCCACAAGCACAGTAACTAGGGAGATTAGGCAGAGAGAGCTAGGTTGTAGCGAAGGCAAAGGGAGTCCCTAAACTCCTGCTTGTTCAAAGCCAGTCCGTGTTCTTCGATTGGAATAGCGTTCAGCCACGAGCTGGCTCCCTTGTCCCTTGTCTGCTGCACCGCTTGGAGTAGATTAGGGGATATCGATTCGTCAATCCTGTCAATCCGGGACTTTGCAGCGGCTCTCCTTTTAGCATTGATTTCACACTTCCTTTCCTCCATCAACTCTCGTGCTGGAATGGTGGAGCTTTGAGTAACAATAGAATTGACGTGTGGTGCTGTTATATCGAGCGAGGCATTGAACTGCTTCAAACTTTCGCGCTTAAGATCGAGAATCCCAATCCCGCCCTGCGCAGGTGATAGACTGACAAGTTCCTTAAGTTCTACAGGAAGAGGCTCCGCTCGTCCGAATAATGAAGAAAGAAAGGAACTGTGAATCACTTCTTCTATGGGGTCCACATACTTTTCAAACGATTCGATGGTGCGCAAGTAATAAGTGAAATTGGATTTAAATCCTTTAGTGAAAGCGACATAGGCAGCGTGGGGCTGACTCTTGCTGATCTCCGCGAGGGACTCCATCTCTCTGAACCACTTATCAACTTTCTCTTGACAATATTGATCCTTAAACTCTTTTGATCCGATGACCGCACCGAGATGACGTCTTCTCTCGAGCGTTATGTTTAAATCAACTACAAACTTCGCTACCTGAGCTCTTAAACTATAAAGAATGCGATGCGTGACCTTGTAATAATAATAATAATAATAATAATAATAATAATAATAATAATAATAATAATAATAATAATAATAATAATAATAAAAAATAGGAACTTTTCGGCAACGTTTAGACACCTACGTCGGCAGTTTTTTGGTAATTCATCGGCAAACATGTGGCAAGCAAGCAAACAAGCAAGCAACGGATCTTGAACCCAGCACTGCATCTTCTAAAAAATGAATTTAGTCTCTCATTACAATAGCTGCCAGTTCCGAGTTATAAACAAAACACAGCGGCGTACAGTTTCATTTTCGAACCTCTGCTTCTGTTTTTTTTTTTTTTTTTTAAAAAACATGTATAAACAGCAACTTATTCATTCATTAAACATTCGGTGAATATGTGTTTGACTTTTCGTGTAAAACGGCCTCAAACTTAAGTTCCCAATAAGCGCCTAATAAATTGTGTTTTGAAGTGCTACGGTTTATTTTTACTCAAACTGAGTTTTGAGAAAGTTCGGCACTAAATCACATTGAAGCATGGTTGATTGACTTTATATTTCACCTATTTCTTCCTCGTGAAACAAGTGAAATGTTCCGTCATTTTTTACTCATTACCAAAACAACTCAACCTCGTCCCTTGTCTTTTTCCAGTTTTAATTGTTTAATAATCTAGCAATTTTGCTGTCATTTATTCACATATCACAGACTTCTTCCAATTTAGGCGATGAATTATGCGTGGTATTATAGCCAATCAGAAACGGATAAATATTTCAATTGATAAGAGTCTAATAATTATGATGTTTCTTTACACTGATCAAAGTTTATATATTGTTCTTACAGGTTAACAGTTACGAGTAACACAAAATCAAGAAATAATAACACTAACGACGAAAGTAACTCAACATGGTTGTTTCATCATCCGAATGTATCATCTGGTTTACCGTATTCACTGCCGAGTTTGTTGCTATAGTAACGGTGAATCTCCTTGCCATCCTTCTTTTTATAAAGAACAGAAGCCTCCGCACTTGCAGCATGTACTTGGTTATAAGCTTAACCGTGGCGGATATGTTGGTTGGAGTCATATCTGGGGGTTATCTTCAATTTTTTCTCCTATGGCGATGTCGCCTTATAAAATTGAATTTATCTTGGAAATTTAAAATGTTATTAGCGAGTTTTGATTTTTTCTTTCCTTTCGTCTCCCTCACAAACATTGCTGTGATTTCATTAGAGCGATTTCACGCCACGTTTCGTCCATTTAGGCATCGGCTCATCAAGAGATGGTTCTACGCGGTAGCAATTGCTGTTGTCTGGGTTTTTCCTGTAATTGTTTTAGTCATTTGGGGGGTAGAGTTGCTTTATTTGAATGGATATCACCTTTACATACTGGAATCCTACTGTCTTTTGTGTTTAATTGTTATCTTTGTTTCTTACACTTCCATTCTGTTTAAGTTTCGTTTTGGAGCTCATCCTCAGCGCCATTGTGCAGCTGCTTTAAGACAAAGAAAACTAACTGTCACATTGTTTATAACAACTTTAGTATCTTTACTGTTGTGGCTACCATACAATATACTTCTTTTTCTTCACTGGTCAACTGATATTTCGTATTCCCTTTCTTTCCAAGAAGAGTTTGATTTGAGTTATTCATTGACTTTTTTGTTTTACGCAAACTCCCTTGTAAATCCCATTTTATACACAGTGAGGATGCCAGACTTTAAAAAAGCTCTGCTCTCATTGTTCAGACGTCATCAAAGAGAAAATGTTGCTATCCCACTAAATCGTTTATAACGTGGGGATACCGCAAAATTTGATTAGTCAACCTTCTAGGAAGCTAAGAACTAAAGAAATGGAAGACTCCTTTAATACAAGTGAAAAAAATACATATAAGCACATTTAAATCTTCATTAGGCTATATGTTGAGGAAGCTACGGAACAAATAAAGATTAGACGTGATGAAGCAATGGTTAGAGTGTGTTCAATTGGGAACTCTGTTTTGGTGGAATGCGATGTAGGAAGATAAATGAGGGTATGTTAATACTTTGCCGGATAGCCATCGCGGAAGCAGGAAAACCATACCGCAAATATTCCCCTCATCAACTGCCTCTTTCGAATATTCGCGACAGTTTGTTTACATTCGCGTTCGTCTCCTCTTCACGCTGGTTGGCGGAAATCTGACAGCTCAGTCGACGGGGAGCCACAGGGAAATTGGAGGCGCAATTCAAATTCCAAAGGCCTAGTTGTAAGCTCTACTTTCCTTCTCCGCGACCGCCAGAGCGCCCTGGAGAGCTTGCCCGCAGGCTAACGGAGGGACTGCCGTTATTCGAAGGAAAGCATTTATAAAAACAGTGAGGGTTGAGGGAGGGGGCCTTAGTGTGAAATGACTGCGTAGTAACATCAAGAGCCTCAGCGTTCCGGAAGTTAAAAAATTCGTACCGTCTGGTTGCTATGAAGTGACGTAATCATCCAGTTGAGTTTCCATCGCCGTAACACTTTTGCGGTCAACTACCGCAGCGCTCGTAAAGTACTTTAATTAAAACCGTGTTCAAAACCCTGTAGGAAGTCTGTTTATTTTTGAGTCGATTAATGCACTGCTGACTTTCACAAAGTCAACTTTTGCATAAATTATCAAACATTATGTTAAGCGGGAAATCTACCTATGGTTCGCGGGAGAAGCAACTTCTATAGCCGCGCAAGACAAATGTTTCGAGAGTCGAGGATGTGCTCACAAACTATTCACTATGCGACGAAAGGAGAAATCACTGGCATGATAGCTGCATGTAATGGTAATTTTATCAATCTAGTTCGCGCCGTGTTCACTCAAGAACGCTGTGACAACCTCGTTTGGCGCGCTTCTCAATACTTCCAAAACATGTTGTAAACGGTAAGTAGACTTAAGCACTTGGTATCGCCAAGCCATTCGAATCAGTGTATACCCAATTCTTTGTCTGAAGATTCTCGCAAACACACATACCAAGTAAATCTGGATGGAAGAGGAAATTGTCTCCCTAAACGGAGGAAGATTATATTTTGAAGGATGGCGACACAATTCAACGTGTCTTCCAGGTCAGCCCTAATATATAGTTCGTGAGAGTATAAGTTGCGATCTCCCTATTTTCGCTTAAGCTTTTTTTTATTAAACTTCAGTAGAAACAAAACAACGCAGACATGACATTCCTGTATGAGACACAATCGGCTGAAGGAAATATCTGTTTACAAGTCGGGTAAATTATCCATTCTTGCGCACCGCAAAATCAGCTAAAATCAGTCGCTGGAAACGTGGCATATTATTAAGCCAGAGCGCTTCTAAGAATAACACGTTTAGAACTTTGACGCGTAGAAAAAAAGCAGTTGTTCTATATCCTTTCTGGTTCATCCAGGTAGAAGCACTGGCATGATATCATTATGCCTGAGCGCTTCTAGGATATATAACACGTTTAGCATTTCGACCCGTAGCCGTAAAAAAAATTTAGGCAGTTGTTCTATATCCTTTCTGGTTCATCCAGGTAGAAGTCCTGGCATGATATTATTATGCCTGAGCGCTTCTAGGATATATAACACGTTTAGCATTTTAACCCGTACCCGTAAAAAAAAAAAAAAAAATTAGGCAGTTGTTCTATATCCTTTCTGGTTCATCCAGGTTGAGGTCCTGGCATATTATTATGCCTGAGCGCTTTGAGGATATATGGTAGCAGTTTGACCCGTGGAAAAAACAAACTCAGCCGTTCATTTTGTAGGAGATATATTTTAACGTTTTTGTCTGTGTTAGCAATGTGATCGACTTAATACGCAGACTTTAATAATATGTTTTTTTCTTTGACGGCACTGAATAATTTTAGCCTAAACCTGAGCCGTACATTTGTTGAATGTCGCGCTTTTAATTAAATTTCTCGCTCTAGAATGATGACATGATGGCGCGAATATTCATACCTTATTAATATTCATTAGACTTCGTGCATACTATATAAGCATGTGTTGATTATTCATAGTTGTCAGTTTGTCTAACTTTGGTTGGATTCGCACCGACTATGACCAGTACGCGTCCGTCCCAACCGAACGCTGTGGCTGAAGTGCAGGAAGTGTTGCGGCCACTGGAAACTTCTTCTCGTCGGGAAACGCCGCCGTCAACGACACCTGTATTGCCAGCAGAGACAGAAGCGTCCGGGAGTGGTGCAACTTCGCAGAATATCAGTAATGCCGCGACCTCGGAGGAACAGCAGTCGTCGGAGAACCTTGAGGTAGTGTTTTCAGTTTCCGTATAATTCCGCTTCCCTGTAGGTTTCTAGTTGTCGTTCGTTTCGAATGGCGCGTTTTTTGGGTCTTCTCTTTTTGTGTTTTTTTCCCAGTTGTTGGTTTTCATCGAATTTTCTAAGCGGTCTGGCTTTCCGTTATTTGGAAACACGTGTTTGGTAATTTATTCGTCTGACACCTTAGTGCCAGTCAAAGGATTAATTATGTTATTTATTTAATGCACCGTCGTAGTTGTCATCTTTGTTATTTAAATCTACGTGAGGTTGTTTTTCTCCGTGCATCGAAGGACTTGTCGAAGTAGATTCTAGTTAAACAATGATTGGGAAAGTGTGAGTCGTGGACTCCTGTTATGCCACGGGGTGGCATCGGAATAGAGGAACGCGGTCGAGGACCGTGGTGCGAAAAAATGAAAAAGTAAAAGGAACAATGTAGGAGAAAGGAAGTCGCGGACTCTTGTTATGCCTCGGGATGGCATGAGAATAGTGGAACCCGGTCAAGGACCGTAGTGCGAAAGAATGAAAAAAAAAAAAAAAAAATGACAGGAAAGGAAGAATGGAGGAGAAAGGAAGTCACGGACTCCTGTTATGCCTCGGGATGGCATGAGAATAGTGGACCCGGTCAAGGACCGTGGTGCGAAAGAATGAACAAAAAAAAAGGAAAGGAAAGGAAAAATGGAGGAGAAAGGAAGTCGCGGACTCCTGTTATGCCTCGGGATGGCATGAGAATAGAGGAACCCGGTCGAGGACCGTGGTACGAAAAATGAAAAAAAAAGGACGAATGGAGGAGAAAGGAAGTCCCGGACTTCTGTTATGCCACGGGATGGCATGAGAAGAGAGGAACCCGGTCGAGGACCGTGGTGCGAAAATGCAAAAAACAAAAAAAAAACACACACACACAAAAAAGGACGAATGGAGGAGAAAGGAAGTCCCGGACTTCTGTTATTCCACGCGGTGGCACGAGGGACGTGGCACCTGGTCGTGGACCGTGGAGCCAAAACAAAAAAAAGAGAAAGAAAGAAAAAGGGCCAATGAAGGGAGCGTGAGTCACGGACTCATTTTATTCTTTTATCCTGTTAAATGGACAGAGGGGGAGGAATAAAGCGACAAGGAAAGCGGGACGTGGATTTATGTCATGCCATGGGGCCGTGGTGTGTTCCCGGTCGAGGACCGTGGGAGGAGCGTGTCGCGAACTCTTGGGCGTTTGGCCTCGCGGGTCACTCAAGTAACGAGAAAGAAAGCGCGCGCGAGGGCACTGAAGTCACGAAGCCAATGAAGGGAGCGTGAGTCACGGACTCATTTTATTCTTTTATCCTGTTAAATGGACAGAGGGGGAGGAATAAAGCGACAAGGAAAGCGGGACGTGGATTTATGTCATGCCATGGGGCCGTGGTGTGTTCCCGGTCGAGGACCGTGGGAGGAGCGTGTCGCGAACTCTTGGGCGTTTGGCCTCGCGGGTCACTCAAGTAACGAGAAAGAAAGCGCGCGCGAGGGCACTGAAGTCACGTGATGCCTCGTGGTGGCGCTTGGCCGCTTGTAGCGGTTCCCATGTGGTGGGCATGGGTTCGACCGGGGAATAGTTTCTAATTAGCGTCCATTTTGTTGTATGTAGGAATCAGCTACAACAGTCAGGACATTGAAGAAGGAGTTGGATGAGTGGAAAAGAAAGGTTGATTCTTCGGTGGTGGACTCGGCTTTGTCCTCGCTACAAATGGTCATCGCCCGGCCGGCGGCCTTGTTCGACTCTTACGCCGCAATTGCCGCTCTCGAGGAGGTAGTGGACGTTACGAGAGACAAGAAAGACGACAGGGCCACCCGTTTTCAGATAGTCCTGAGACAGTGCCGCCCATTGGTTAACAGTCCAAACCTGCAGCAGATTCTTATTAAGCTAGTGGCAACGAAGGAGGAAGCCGAGGTGGCTAAGGTTATAGCCAAAGCGACAAAGGAGCCCGCCTCAGCCTACCACGGGTCGTTCAGGGGACGGACGCGTGGAACCCCGTATTCAAGGCGTGGGACTTTCCTCATGAGGCCTCCAACCGCTCCACGTTGTTGGCTGTGTGGAAAGATGGGCCACATCTCCCGTTTTGCCGAGAGAGGCGCTGATCCTGATTTTTCACGTTTGTTCTGATATTTTTTTCCTGGAAGCTATTTGATATTGTTTCATTGATAATAAAGCGTTCGAGTTTGTACTTAACACGTTTTCTATGTTTCTGTTAGTATTTTCCTACGAATCTGTTGTCTCGAGGTTAGAGAGGTGACCCCACAAGCGCATGCCCTTGAGCCCGATTACTCGGGCTACGGTGGTCATTCTCTCTGAACTCGGGTGCAATTTTTCTGGGCGCGGGTTACTTTCCCCTTTCTGATCGTTCGTTTCGATGATTTCTTTTAGCCTACGGTGAAGCGTCTAAGGGGTGAGGTATTGGAGTTTGCGCCCTTGGAAGCGGAGAAGAAGGCTGGACATAGAGAAATACGCTGGATATCCTTGGAAGGAGACCCGAGTTCAGAGAGAATGACTAACAGTAAAAAAGTGCCTGTCGGATATTTGTAGCATTGTTCGGGGTGAAACACCCGTTTCGATGTCTGATTTGTCTTTTCGTGATCCTGATTCTTTTAAGTCTGGTGAACTCCGTACATGCATTGACCTCTGGAAGGATATTTTGGAGGGTTATGACCAGGCGGAAAATGTCCTTGAGTGGATAGGAAAGGGTGTAAACATCAGGGAATTTATGAGGCCGTTTCGGGGGTCTTTTATGGGCGTTGACTATGATAGCACCGATCCCCCATCGAGGGCCTTTAAAAACCACCACTCTTGTAAACAGTTTTCGCAGTTTGTTACAGAGATACTTTTACAGCGCATCGAGACTGGGGCAATCCGTGTCTGGGGTCGGGTTGGGGACGTAAGTCCGCCCCACTTGGTCCTCCCAATGACAATCGAACCGCAGAAGCCCAGATTATGCATTGACGCCCGATTCTTAAATCTGTGGATGAGGGATACCCCTTTCTCTCTTGACACGCTCGTTGGAGTTCCTCGCTTCGTGTATCCTAACTCTTACATGAGCAAGATCGACGATAAGTCTGGCTATGATCATATTCTGCTTTCTCCTGAGTCTCAGCAATATTTCGGCATCGCGTGGCAGGGGTGGTGGCTAGTTGGTGTTACGCTCCCGTTTGGTTGGAAGAATTCCCCCTTTGTTTACCAAACTGTTGGCTTGGGTCCAACGAATTTTTTCAGGAACTTAGGGGTGGCATGTTCTCTTTACATTGACGATCGTTTAAATGGGGAGTTGTTTTCCTCGGAGGGTTTTTGGTCGCGCCCCATTTCCCGGAGAACTCCGGATTACAGTTATCGGTCTGCGATGGTGGCCTTGTATATAGTTTGCAAAGTTCTTGTTGGTTTGGGTTATTTCTTGGGTATTGCTAAATGCGTTCTGGTCCCTGCGACTCGGATCCAGTATTTGGGAATGATTGTCGACTCTGCAGCGCAAGCTTTTTGTATACCCGAAGACAAGAAGTTGAAGTTTGCTCAATTACGGGAACAGATACTTCTCCGTGAAGCCACTGTTTCTTCGAAGTCCCTTCAAAGATTAATGGGGAAATGCATTTCCTTCTCATTGGCTTTTCCCGGGGCTAAATTTTATATCCGAGAGATGGCAGCGTCCATAGAGAGGGCGTCTAATGGTGGCGAGGTAAAGATATGCCCAGTTTTGCGAGAGGAGATTTTGTTCTGGAGGTTCCTGGATAGTTGGGACAAAGTGGTTCGATGGAGAAGTGAAAGTCATGTGGCAATTTCCTTTACCTCGGATGCATCCTCCCTCAGATGGGCAGCGGTCATTCATCTTCCCTCCGGAACGCTTTCGGTTGATGATTACTGGGATGAAGACATCCGGGGCGAGCACATAAACGTGAAGGAAATGTGGGCCGTCCTCAAAGGTCTACAGTCCCTCCCTGAAGATATCCGCGATTGCCGGATTGATGCACAAGTCGACAATATGGTGGCCATCCATTCGTGGTCGGGGCGGGGACCGCGCTCGAGGGCTTTAACGCAAATTTCACAACTTATTTTCCAGTTCCTGGTGGCCAGAAATCTTTCTCTTGACATGTCTTTTGTTCCCTCCAACTCAAATCAGGCTGATTGGTTTTCTAGGAGGTTGTCTCCCTCAGATGCTATGCTTTCGCCGACATCTTGGGATCTTGTCCAGCGCCATTTTGGGGGCGCTAACGGCCATGATCTTGATCTCATGTCGCTAGACTCTAATGCTCAATGTGATGGGAAAGGGAACCCGTTGAGGCATTTTACCCCTTATCCTACCCCTGGCTCGTCTGGGGTTAATGTTTTTAATCAAGACCTGTCGGTGTGCGATGGCACCCATGTAAACGCTTATGTTTTCCCTTCTTTTTCATTGATTGGCCCTTTGCTGCGCCTTTTTGCGTCTGCAAATGCAGCTGTTACAATGGTGGTTCCAAAGTTGTCCCCTTTGCCTGGTTGGTGGCCATTGCTGAATGTGTTGGCTACCCGCAGAGTTTTAGTTGCTAAGAAGGGGTCGGCCGATGCGCTCCTCTTCCCTTCTTGACATGGTTTTGTACCCCGTTTATGCCCCTATGACCTCTGGGCGTTTCGAATTGCACGCTCCTCCTCCCGGACGACCTAACAGGTGATGTTTTCCTTTCAGTCTTTGCCGATTGTTCCCAGACTGTTTCAACCGTCTGTGTCTTGTCCAGTTTGCGCCAAACCCAATGACTGTGATTTTCGCTTCTGTCAGGGGTGTGGTTATCAACGTCAGAAGAGAGTTTCCCAGGCTTCTCCTCACCTTAAAGCTCCTGTCAATTTGACCGTTATAAGTGCGCGCAAACAGTGTTTGGTTGCTAGGCAACGCTCTACGCCATACCAGAAACAGAAGAGTGCCTTAGAGATTGAGTTTACGGATTTCCTCGGATTTACTTCACAACGGGACATGTGCACGGCCATTCCTGATGATGTTGTCGATTTCTTGATTTGGAAGGACAGTTTTGGTAAAACGGTAGTACATTGTGATACGTGTCCGTTCTTTGGAGAGAGAAGTAATTCGTCCTGTTCGTGCCCTAAACGCTTGGCGTATGGTTCGGTTGACTCTACCATTGGGAAACTGAGAGCCATCTTCAACAAATATGGTAGAACTGCCATTGATGGCCCTTTTCTCGGGCTCGCTAATCCTGCGGCTTCCACTGAGGTCAAGTCCTATTTATCGGCCATTAGAGAGGAGCAGTTGGTTGCACGGGTCGTCCCCAAGCAAGCTGAGCCATTCTTGTTCAGGGATTTGGTGATCTTGTCGTCTGAGATACTTCGGCGCATGAACACTCACCTTCGTTCTCCATCACAGTTGTATATTTTAGCACGGGATCAAGCGTTTTTTAAAATACAGTTCTTTGGCGGTGACAGGGAGGGGGACTTGGGTCGGGTACGAACGCAGGAGATGCTGTACTTCCCCAACAACCAGGGCTTGTTGTTCAACCACACCTTGACGAAGTCCCTGCGGGATGGTGCTTCGAATCTTTTTGGCCTTAAGCGTCATGTGGATCCGACAGTGTGCCCGGTTACCACCGTGGAGGTTTACGTTAATCTTTGCGACTTGTTAAAGGTTCCTGTTCGCCGTGGATTTTTGTTTCGACCTTTGAACCCATCGGGGGAGGTTCTGCCTGCCCCTTTTGGGTCTGCTGCAGCCCAGTCGCGATTATCCCTGTACGCTAGCCAGCTCCCGGACTTGGCTAATCGGAACGTCACTCTGCACGGTTTAAGAAGTGGTTGTGCGATTTCTCTTGCGCTGGCCGGAACGAAACTTGATCAGATCATGGACCACGTGGGCTGGAAATCATCGTCCACAGCACGGCACTATATTAAACTGAATCAAGTACTTAGCTCTGGTGGCGCTGCTGACGCCCTATCTTCTTTGACCTTAGACTTAGCTGACGCTTATAAGGAATATAATGATTTGCGGGGTTTTACTAAAGCCTTCACTTAGAGATTTTCCCCTCTTGCGGGTCATTAGTTTAAGGGACTTGAACTTAAGTTAGGGTTGGGGATGTTAGCGCGTTTAAGGATTGGGTAGGTTTAGGGGGGTTATTTGGTGTGCTTGGATGATCTATTAGGGTAATTTCACAGTGGTAGGCGCAGTCTGGGGTGACTTTCCCATAACTAAATGCTAATGAGTATGCAGGAAGGATATTGAACTATTCATACCTTATTAATATTCATTAGACTTCGTGCATACTATATAAGCATGTGTTGATTATTCATAGTTGTCAGTTTGTCTAACTTTGGTTGGATTCGCCCCGCCCTCCCACCCCTCCTGTGTACTCTATTAGCACCTACGTGTCTTCCCCAGCGGGTTCGCTCGTCTGGGGTGACTTTCCCATAACTAAATGCTAATGAGTATGCAGGAAGGATATTGAACAATTGACGCCTCTATCGTATTAGATGCGAAATATGATCAGAGATAAATGGAATGGTGAAGGTTACAAGCTTCTGAGTATCCAGCTGAGATAGGGGACTTTTAGCCCCCTATCTCAGCTAGATAAAAAAAAAAATTTTTGGTTGCTAAGACGGTGCGGCTCGTTATATATGACCTGAGATCAGGTTCAATTTTCGTTTCGCTTTGTAACAATATTTCGGCGGGCAAGGCAAAACGAAAACAGAGCCTGATACAAACCTTCTACGAAACGTCTGCCGCCCACTTTTTTGATCGATTGACATTTGCCGAAGCAGCCAACCAAAATTACTTCCGTTCACCCTTTTTTTTCTAGTATGTAAATTTTTCATGCGTGGGAATAATGCAGACTGGCTGACTTAAAAAATAGCTTTTATCTGTTAATTTTTTCAGCTAAAAATAAAACATTCAGCACAATCGCATTTAACTTCTTGCGAGATTAAAGGAGATCTCGAAGGTTATTTCTGTTAGAGTAGAAGGTAAAAAGTTTTCGAAAAGACGGCGACACGATGTTCTACTAGTTTTATTATTTTGGCTATGCGCGCTCGAATTTAAAATACTGAAATTTCTATTTTTCTGTTGCCTTAATATTTTCCTGCTCAATTTTCCCCGATTTCCAGTACCTAAATCTTTAAAAATCTTGAAGAAATATATCGCGAACTTTTTCAAAGGATATATAAATTATTTCAGAACAAACCAAACGAGTTCTCAAGTGTATTAATGCAGCCAAGAGACTATAAAGGGAACAGAGAGGGCATCCCCCTTATACACCCTATTCCATAGGTAATTCGTCTCGAGTTATTTTTAGAATCGGGATAAAGTTACCTCGCGCGAGGCGTGGATGTTTCGTGGAGGTTTCGTATGACCAAACGCCGTGCAAAACATGTAGGGCGAGAGGCAATGAAAGCGTAAAAAGTTCGAGAGCATTCCTGAATATTGAAGCGAAATAAGTCGGCGCTTACCTGGGAAAAAGGAATCGCTGGACCCTTTGACAACCCGTGAAATCAGTTTAACTCGAAGTTGTCGTAACCTCAGTGCTTTAATAAAATGAGAAATTCCGCCGGTCTATTGAAACCGGTCATTTGTACAATTAAGGGAGTTTAAGATCCA
Source organism: Porites rus (assembly GCA_964035705.1). Taxonomy (NCBI): domain Eukaryota; kingdom Metazoa; phylum Cnidaria; class Anthozoa; order Scleractinia; family Poritidae; genus Porites; species Porites rus. The sequence goes on from OZ037992.1 coordinate 30,589,393, forward strand.
ACGATGCGGACGACAACTAGAACGTCAAAAAAACAATAGGTTTAATTAGCAAAACAACAACTTCGCACCTGCAACACACTTTTTTGTTAATTTCTTTCCCGTTGTTGCACGACTACGACGTGAAAATGCCTAATTTCGCGTTTTATGGAGGACGTAAATAAGCAACGACGAAATTTTATTTCTCTTTCTGAGCTTGAATATGGTCCCTTGAAATTCAGCTTTAGGAGGGTTCGCCTACAATTGACAAAGTAAGTGGGTAGGAATAATCGCTATAAAGACTGAAAAAAATAAACATCAAACCAGAAATTACTCTCTTCAAACTGTAAATTATAAATGATCCTGAGAGAATATTCAGTGTGTTAAGGATTTCCCTGCTCTGCTGTTAGCTCTATACAAGAGAGGAAGGGCGATTCTTTTTTAATTTCGGTTTCGCTGACACAGCTTTCGCAGAAATCTCGCTGTAGTCGTTTTCGTCGACAAAAGGAATAGCAAAATCGCTCTCAACGTCTTCCCCCATCTTGTACTGCGTCATTTCGGGAAGGACGCGTGGCTCTCAGCGCGGGTCATCCACGCGGAACACATTCGCGCTATGTGATTGGCTGTTGTCTAATCCCCCTTGAGATCTGTGGTGTTAAAAATAACTCGAGACGAATTACCAATGGAATAGGGTGTATATGAGGGATGCCCTCTCTGTCCCCTTTATAGTCTCTTGATGCAGCTGATTTAGTCCTGTGCGTACACTTGCAATAATATTTGCGAATTTACTAGAGAAACAAACGTCTAAAAAATATATATATATATTTTAAAAAATCCGGGTAAATATTATCTGCCACTAACTGCATGCTCAACTGACCTATAAAAAAAGAAAAACAATTTTACAAACACACTTTGTAGTTCTCCTTCGTTGTGTTGTTGTTTGACTGCAGGTCTAAAAAGCTCGCTCATTATTAATCAAAATAAACAAACAGCAAACAGCCAACGAGCGAGGATACCAGTTTTCCTGGGTTATTTCTTACAAAAAGCGAAGGCAAACAACAAGTCTGTTACCTTAAGACTAGCGCCACCAGCTTTTACAATAATGCCTACAAAAATTCCTTGAGCAGAGATGCGATAAAGATGGACAGTATTCTGATTTGCACTCGTTTGTTGGTAAATCAAAAGGCACCTTGTTAGCGGTCAACAACTTGCAGAGGGATTCAACTCAGCGATGCACTTACTTTCCGTAAATAAAGCAAATCCTGAGAAGATATGAACAACCATATGAATTTTCTGTATTTCCATGGCACATATTAAGGCATATTTTTCCTACGATAAGAACATAAAACAATAAAAAAGACAGCAAAAATAATCGATCCTTCTCTCCGTCGACGGCGGATCATTCACGAAAACAACCATGTGAGGAATAAGCGCTTTCAAATTCCGGCGTTTCCGACAGCCAATCAGTTCTTGTGGCATTGTTCTAACAGTCAATCAGCGTTACGGCCAAAATCTGGCCGCAACGAGCAGAAAAGTGAGAGAGTTTGTATCAGGCCCAATTTTAGCGATAGCCGTTAGAGAGAATGAGAACCGCTAAAATTGGGCCTGATCTCAGGTTAAGTAAGATATTACTGAGTTTTTACATTACCAATTATCCCTTGTTTTTCTTCATAGTTATGCACCTTTTCGCTTCCTTTCGCAACAAATTACAGTAAAAATTATAACTAAAAATGCATATTAATAAAGCATCAGTTAATTTGAAAGTGCAATAAGTAATTATTTTTAGCCATTATATTAAAAAGCGAGCCACAAATGTTGCTCAATTAAGACAAACAAGTCAGACTACATTGGCCCATGTCTGGTTCCACTATAATACCCGCACGGTCTCCATTTTGTTAAATTTTGTTAAATTTGAACATAACTAGCATCGTGTCACTAACATACACCCTTGCTAACCTTTACTAGTAACATGCACCTTTAAACCTAAACAAAATAATAATAATAATAATAATAATAATAATAATAATAATAACAATAATGATAATAACCATAATTAAAAATGCATATTAATGAAGCACTGTCTAATTTTTATCTACCAATAAGTACAGCTGTATGCCAATCATTTTAGGTGGCAAGTGCTTTGTGATCAACAAAGAAACACAAACAAGTCAGAATACATTAGCCCCTGTCTGGCTCCACTCGTTCATAGCGGAGCTCCCGCGCGCGAAGCGCGCGCAGCGGAGCACCATGGGTAATAAAATTTGGTAAACTATCCATCCGAGAAAATTTGGTTATGACGTAGAGTACGCCCACCCGTACACACACTTCTTGTAAGCCAATATCAAATGTCACAATAGATCTTGCACAACTTGACTAGCCTTTCAGTTTTGTAAGCCATCCGTATGAGTACGATTAGATTGACAGCTGTCAAAAACAGACATCCGCTGACAATTATCACATGACCATCTCGCGGGCTCACATCAAAGACCAGTCGTTTTGCCCCTACATATAAGCTGATATAATATGTCACACTTACCAATTCAACATAAAAACGAAACTACCCCGGGCTGGGCTGTCAGTCGGCTGACAGTCGTTTAAAGTTATATTGGCAAGCCAAATTACGGTCAATTGACAGCTGTCAAAATGGGATATGTGCATAGATTAACTTGGGCTCAGGTTCGCTCAGGTACACGATCTGTCATTTTCCACTACAAGCCGGACGGATATGTCTTACTCACACTCGTAGTCTGTTAATTCGAATATTCGCCATTCTAATGAAGGTTAATTGACAGCTGTCAAACTAGAGTATACGCTGACCATCATCACCTGACTGTATCGCGGGCTCATTTTTCTATCCATTGAGGTCACCCATAGCTTAGAAAATCTATCTATCCTAGAAAATGCGGCAACCACGTGACCTACATCGAGCACCCGACCTTCCGTCCGTCCGCACCACAGGCATACCAATGTTTACCTCACACTTTCTAGCTAGTTTGGGAGCCTGCAACCTGATATTGTACATCCATGTTTTGATTAAATGACAGCTGTCAAAATAGTGTTTGTGCTGACCAGTATCGCCTGACCGTATCGCCGGCGCAGGTATCGACCCACTGAGTTCGATTGTTTTTTGAAGTAATCCGCTGACAAGTTGCTACTTTTTCAGATGATCGCAGGCTCAAGTTCAATTTTTTATAATGCACATAAAATAAGTCGTGTTCATGAGCCGCACTTTTAAAATTTTGATTTCGAACTGACCTCGGACGCGAAAATTCAACCGGCTTTTACACGCAGGGAAGGCAATCGTTTTTTACTTTTCTCACTGTCACGCGTGGATCACGCTCTAACTCCAATTTTTGTGTTCTGATTGGTCAAAATTTGACAGGTGAGTTCATGCGGAAAATTTATGCAGCGTCTGGAAAATTGTTTACTTTGACAGCTGAAGCTGACAGAGTTTTGTGTCAACTTGTGATGTTTTTAATTGTCTTTTTCTACTTTTGTACAAAATGAAATACAGCTGCTATCAAGATTGTTCTGTAATTCATGGCTGGTTTGTTTATTGCGCTTTTATTGACAAATGCACCGCTTGTCAAAGTCTTCGGAAATCCGACTTCGGATGGCATCGTTTTCAAAAATGAGCCTACTCACTTGCCGTTGCTTGAGGCGTAAGAGGGTTGAAAAGTCTCAAGCGATTGTGGAACACTTGATGACCTTCAGAAGCAGCATCTCGACTGGTAAGCCTGAGCAATTATTGTCTTTGATGTGTGTTTTTTTTTTCGGTTTCCTGAAGTCGAGCGTATTGTTTATGCGGCTTAAGTTTATACACGAGCAATGATCTAACCTACAATAGTATCAGGTTTAAAAATCCTTTAGACGTCTTTTCACCGCAAATTCAAAGAAAAGGTTCCGAAGAATATTTAGTTGTGGTTTTGGCTGTAAACAGAAAGCTCTGAGCGATTTTCTTGCCTCGAGTTCATCTTGCAAAAGAGCAGACACCGGAAAGCCGGCTTAAAACATAAATAAGCTTTATATGCTTACCTGACTCATGATTTTCAGAGACACTTTACTCTCAATAGTTGTCTTCGTGAATGAAAATTATTGTCTCTGTACATGTTTCACCGAATTATATTTATTTTATTGATTGTTAGTAGTCCCTCTCGCAATTTTTATCGCTGCACCGGTTGTTTCGAGTCGAACATAAACATCGCATGCAGGAATACTCAAAACGCAGCGCGTAAATAATCACTAGCTCTTAAAGATTACACATAACAAGACCATAAACAGTTTTACAAATACAGTGAAATAAAACCTAAACATAACAAAATCTCTATCATGTTGAAGCGTAAATGGTAACTCTTTTAATCGCACTGCAAATTTGGTGCCTGTCAAAAGTGAGAACCCGTCCGGCTGGCCGAAAAGGTGATTTTGGGAATTTTTTTCATCGTTTTCACTAAAAGCCTATAATAATTAAACTGCATATCACATAGGAACAGATTTTTCTAACTGAAAAGTCCCGGCATTATGGAATTCTCTTCACGAAAACGTTTTATAATGTGCTCAATGCTATAATTTGTTGTGCAAAGGAAGGGCGTGCTTTGATCACAGGTAACCCAGGCTCACTGTTAGTGCCACGTTCGGATTTCATAACATGGTTAAATATAGAGAACATATGTGGCGAAGTTTAGGTCTGGAAATTTGCTAGAAAATGGAAATAAAAATCGATGAAACTTATCATGTGGCAAGTTGTTGTTGTCCTTAATGTGTACACGAAGTTTCGGGAAAAATAGTCTGCTTCACCGTTCCTTCATAGTATCATATTTCAGGGTTGTCCAATTATTACTCTCTCAAACGGAGCAATGTTGGAGAGACTGGTGAATGCCACATTATGATGCAACAGCTAATGCAAATACAATACACTTTCCAGGCCTAATCTACTGTGATCGAACATGATTGCTATTTTTGGGTGTACAAATAAGACTACTAACTCAATGTAAAGTTTGTTTCACTCCTGGACTGTCAAATTATTTTTCTCTAAAATCACTTAGCCTTTGCCTCAAAAGTCACATGAATGTACCCTGATCTGTGGATTGCAAGTTTATTGTTTGATTTAAATTATGAATTTATTAACGGGAGCTTCGCTTTTAGCCCTGGCTAAATCTATATATTAACGTCGACCAGTCTTCATTTTGCCGTTTTTAAAAACTGCTAGCGTCCTTTTTAAAGAAGGTAAGACAGTTAATTAATTCCAGTAGAATAAGTAAAGTTTCATAAGAGTTGAGATATGTCCAGGAACGATCTTTTGAACAAAAATTGGCTAGCAAATTCTTTTCGCAATTTTTGCAAGAGAAATGATTCACCAGAACAGTTTGTGAGACAATCACTTGCAAATATCACAAGAGTTGCAAGAATAACCAAATCTAGACTTAGAAAGAGAAAAGGTAAAAAAGGGCCCCGAAAATCCCGCAAAATTAAAGGCGCAAAAGTAACAAGGATTTTTCTTACTTAAAAACAGCGAGTAACAAATACCTCAAAAATAGCAAAAATAACAAATTTAACAAAATTCTATACTTAAAGAAAAACGGGCCAAGAAGGGTCTCGAGAAGGCCACAAATTTCGCAAAAATCGCAAAAGTAACAAGGATTTTCTTTTCTACCCAAAAACACCGGGTAACATACACCCTTACTAACCCTAACAAGTAAAAAGCACCTTTACACATAAAATAATTCGTTCCAAGAAGTAAAGCTCAGATACTTATCTTTTTTTAGGCAGTATATTAAACAGTGGCAAGTGCTTTGTGATGGACAAAGAAACTCAAACAAGTCAGGATACATTAGACCTTGTCTGGCTTCACTCGTTTATATCGCCGGTCAGTCTTCGTTTTGCTGTTTTCTTTTTTTTTAAACTGCCAACGTCTTTTTGAAAGAAGGTATGTATAATTTTTCCGCAGAACACGTTACGTCAAGTTACATACGATTTGGCATCTCATTGTTTAGGTAAAGAGAAAATATAATAAATTTTTAACAAACGTTTTTACTAATAAGCTCATACTTGGATTTCGTTGTCATTTTAGCATTTTGAAAAGATATGAAATAAAAAGGCTGATAAACTGATGAATGTCTCAATATCTATATAATAAACACAATACCACATAGAAAGTGCTTGGTACGGTATTGACGCACTCAAAGCTCATATATCAGAAATCGAAAGAGTGAAGGTAGCTCACTCATTCTCGGTCAGTCTTCGTTTTGCTTTTTTTTTTTTAACTGCCATAGTCCTTTTTAAAGAAAGTAAATTTAATTCCAGAAGAATACTTAAGGCTAAATACGATTTGGCATTGCATTGTTTAAGTAAAAAGAAAATGTAAATTCTTAATATTATAAAGTGGCCAAAGAACACACACAAACCGGATTGCTTTTAATTTTTTAAGCTAAATTTGAGATTTTGTGTACAGTTTAATAACGCAAGCGCCCTGGCTAAATCTATATATTAAATAGTCTCACGTTTGTAACCGACGATTTCCTTTGCGCGAAAATGGAACGCATTACAAATTAAAATTACTGAACAAGAACTTATCCCAGTTAAGATAACCATAAGTATTAGGAAAAAAACATTGATGCGCGGATGTTCTTGGCCCCTTTCTTGCCCTTGAACAATTCTTGCCTGTTCTTGTTACTCAGTCTAGCACAATTTGTGGCATTATCCATGACCTTCTTTACGAAATTGTTACTCAATCTTTTGACATAGCAAGAAGAATTCTTGTTACTTTTGCGATTTTTGCGAAATTTGCTATTTCTTCTATTCTTTTCTGATAGCAGTTTTCTTTAAATCTTTTTTGCTAAAATTGCGAAAACAATTTGCTAGCAAATTTTTGCTAACAAGATCAATCCTGGACGTAAGTGAAATTTTAGGGGTTAAACAAGGTGCATTACGGTCTTTGTGAAAGTAGTGAATTAGTTTTCTTTGGCATGGCTTTTAGAATTTACGAAGTCGTTCGTGAGGATTGTCAGCTGCCTAATTGCTTTGTTTGTTGAAAAGAGAGTTATTGTTGAATTTCAGGTTTTTCAATATGATATAACAATGTAACAAAACCTATAAACTCGAACAACTAAAATGAACAGTTTTTTTTTAATCTTTGTGAAACATTTTTCGATTCAAAAAGTGAAAGAAATTTTGCAATTTGATTCTGCACTTTTGCTTTCGATCATTAGATAAAAGTTAAAACGCAGGAGCCTTTTAAAACAGCATGAAATATCCTTTTTTATATATCAGGATAAAATGAAAAAGGATAATTTTGAAACTCGTATTAATTTAAAATTCCCTTTAATGAGTTAGAAAAAAAATTATTATACTGAGGGGAAGCTCAAAACAACCTTTGTCGTTAGAGATCAATAAAACCTACCTTTTCAGTTACATAATGGGATTAATATATTAGCTCTCCATGAATTTGCTTCCCTTATAGCCATTTAGTCACAGCCAGATCACCTTAAATTTTACCAAAATCACGACTTGTCAAATTATCATGACGATAGTTAACAAATATTAAACCTGTTTTCATAGTAGAAACCCTTTCTCTGAAATGTTATTAAGATACGTCAGTAGATAAGCGCCAACCCACGACATGATCCAACCCACCACGAAAAAAAATGTATGTATGTTACCAAGAAGGGCGCACTGAAGCTTAGAACTACGAGCAGTCTCTCTTTTTTCTTGGTCCGTCGAGACAAACGCGCGGTACACGCAAATGACCACGCGCGTGACTGTAGGCGCGAGACGGTCCACGTTGCATTCTCTTAAAATGCATTTTTTTTGCATCTGTACGTTATTAAGATGAATTAAAATACATAACAAAGGCAATTATAATTAAAATGTCTTTTAACAATTGCAACTTACTAATTCATACATGCGCTAAGTTATTTATTTTAGGCAGTTATATTGAACAGTGGCAAATGTTTTGTCATCGAAGATCGACAAACAAGTCATAATTTGACACCTGCAGCTTTCTGTCTCCACTTGTACATTGCGCCAGCACCGTCTTCGTTTTGTTGTTTTTCTGGCATAGCTTACTTTCTCTATCGCAGCAATCATTGTCGCTGCGATCGCTGTGACCGCTAAGATCGCTACAAAGTGGTTTCCATATGATAGTTATGATCGCTGTGATCGTTGGACTTTTAGACTGTTCACATTCCCCAATTTTTTTGTGAGATAGTCGAGTGATAGCGCGTCTTACCATTAATGGCGGCCATCTTGACTTTTAAATGTACCGAGGAGGCGGGCGTCGGGGACAATAGCTTTAGGGGGAGGGGGGCGTTCACGGAGCGCGTTGTACCAGCAACGTAGGCGTTTTATTGGTCATTAAACAATAGATGTTAATTTGCGTTGACAACGGGTTTAGTTTAAGTTGCCAACACTGATAAGTCGTTGACATGTCGTCGTTTCTATAAAACCTACGCTTTCATACTAGCATAAGGCACATCTTTTGTAAACACAACAAGGAGTTTTGGTATTTTGGGGATGAATCACGTGAGCCAACATGCTTTTGAAGTAGCCCGGCTAGGTGAATGTTGTAACACAGTTTTTGCCAAACGAATTGAAATTTAACACTCCGCTGACCCAAAAGACGACCTGTCAGAAATACCTTGCTTTTTATTGGGAGGTTAACCGTTTTAATCTGTGGTAAAGAGAGTATGCTTAGCGCCTCGATTAGGAAAATCTTTCATCTGTGCATGTTTGCCGATTTTATTTGGAGGAATGGCCCAGAAACTGTATAAAAATCCCTGTTTCGAAAGGAGATATTTGTAAACATGCGAAATCGATGCTAAATGTGTCTGACATGTTTTTCATCGCCAGCGGAGTAAAAGGCGTGAAATTCCTGTCACGCCTTCTGAACGCGAGCTACAGTGAAGTTATTACAGTCCCTCTATTTTTCTCGCTTCCTCCCAAACCGCCCCCGCCCCCTAAGTAGTTTTGACGCTCATGCAAGATGGCTGATGGCTCGATTTCAACGATCTTACGGAAAAATAGACGACTGTGAACAGTCCATTGAACTTTTTTTTTACTCGGCGACCGCAGCGATCATATGGAAACCAGGCTCAATCCATCACGTTCTTCTAATTAATTGATAAATGATAACTTTCCGGTACACCTGTTTAGTTGTAATTTTCATTGGAGGAAAAATTGGAAGAATAAAAAGAGTCACCAACTATAACTTATGGAAACATTTTAAGCGGTAGGTACATGTACGGAGAAACCAGTCTAAACTTGAATAATTCAAGGCAGTTAGTACCATGCAGTAGAAAAAAAGGTTAGCTAGTTGTTTAAAAGACCATACCACATATCCTCAATTGAAATACAACACAAAAATTGTCGCTGGTTCGCGCTATAGTTGCGGTGAAGTTTAATTTACTGCTGTAAAAGGGGAGTTGTAAGCCGATTGTGGTTTTTAGTTGTCTCTAATTCTGATTAAGCGTAGTTAAGTGAAAGTTACTACATGGCCAAGATGGCTGTTACGGAGCTGAAATAATATTTTACCGCTCAAATGGGGAATCTTCGTAAGCAGGAAGAAAACACATTAATGAGAAGTTATAAGAAACTAGTATGTATGTACCAATAACTACAGCTGTATGCTAATTATTTTAGGCGGCAGTTTATTAAACAGTGGCAAGTGCTTTGTGATCGACTAAGAAACGCAAACAAGTCAGCACATTAGCCCCTGTCTGGCTGCACTTTTTCATATCGTCGAGCAGTCTTACTTCGCTGTTTTTAAACTGACAGGCAGCTTCCTTTTAAAGAAGGTAACACAGTTTAAGATTTCCCAGCAGATTCGGTTTTGTTACATAAAATATGTATTCATATTATATTCTAAAGTGGCCACAAAACACTTTGATGAGAACCAAACTAGCCTGCTTTTTGTTAGTTAAATTTGAGCTTTTGTTAACATACAGTTTTTTATCACAAGCCATCAGTTTACACTTTTAAAGAGCCTAACTGCTTTATCAAGCTTAAATTATTTTACATTTCTCCCTAAGTATTTGTCTCCTCCTGCAACGTAGTTGACTGCGTCCCCCTCTACTAACAACGAAGAATAGACGGCGTCTAAACAGGTGCCCAGTTCATTAAGGTAAGCCAGTGCTTGATTTCTGAGGGCTGAGTTTCGTTGCATCAATATCGAATCAATACTGCAAGCTTGATGAATAAACAGAAAAAACACTGTCAGCTCCTCTTAAGTTAAAAATGTGACTCAAATCAAAGAAATTGTCATAGTCCCTGTGTCAAAAGGTTTTTGTCCTTGGGGGATAGATTGTTAGATTTTTGTTTAAGTCTTACTGACGTCAAGTAGAGATATTGTAAAAGAAATAATTATCAGCTAAGCCAGCTTTTCAAATGGAAGACACAAGCCAGGAAATTGGTTCTATAAAGGTAGGAGGAAGGGTAAAATTAGGCGTTTAAACCAAGGAATGAAGGGTCATATTCCCCTTAAAATACTTCCCACGGAGGCCAAACTTGGTTATACACCCTGCTCATTACAATGACACTAAAACTTAAAGGCTATACTTTTGAGCGAGGCCTTGAGATTTCGCCTGTCTTCTATAAACAAAAAAATGAAAACCTACAACCCTTCCCATGTATCGCTCTGACGCAAAATGTCCTCCAGAAAGCAGCTTGGTGTTATTCTTAATAAAACCTGTCCTTTTACTAATAAATCCTTTATCTCTGATCATAAAAACAATAAATTTATCTTATTAATAAAACATGTTTAAGGTGTTTTTCACTTATAATTGGTGCAGAAACTATTCGAGTTATTTAAAAAGGACCAGAAAAGGCAAGAGTGAACGTGCGCGCGTTTCATGATGAATTTTCTTATATTTGTCCGAGTCAATTTTACAGATAATTAGAAGCCATATTAAAGTTGACTTACGTTTGATGTTTTGACCGAAAACGTTTTGCGTTTGTATATTTTTGACACAGAAACCTTGGATGGGATATCTTTGAAAGCTCGAGAAAGCATTTAGTCATTGTTGACCACGAAAGAGTCCAAACAACACAGGGGCGGATCCAGTATTTTTTTCTAGGAGGGGGTGCACTCGTCTCTTGCTCTACTTCAACACCAATAAACCACATCGTTTTTTTTTTTTGGCAGAATACCAGTTGTATTAGAAAACGGCATGTCATCTCAAGGGGGGGGGGGGGGGGCGCACCCCCTGCACCCTCCCCCTAGATCCGCCCCTGCAACAGATCTTGAACCCGGCACTGCATCTTGTGAAAAATGAATTTAGTCCTTCATTACAATCGGCTGCCAGCTCCGTCCTCAAACGGACGGAATTTATACCAATCGACTTATAAACAAAACATGGCTGCATACAGTCTCATTTTCGAACGTCTGCTTCTTTAGGCATGCAGGAACGTATTATTTCACTAAGCATTTGGTGAATATGTGTTGACTTTCCGTGTAAATATAAAACGGCCTCAGACATAAGTTCCCAAAAAGTCAGCAAAAAAACTTATTTTTTGAAGTGCTGCAGTTTCTTTTTTGATGAAACTGGGATTTGAGAAAGCTGGGCGCTAAATCAAATTAAGTCATGATTGGCTTATGATACCTTTAGAAAGAAGACAAAACTTAATCACGGTATTAAAACCAAACGTTTTTGCTTAGAACCCGTTTTACAAAAAAATAAGCAATCAATAGACCAAACTTTCTCTGGGTTTACCGGCCTAACAACCCACTTGATATGTTGTAAGAACATTCGAAAAGCTTGTAAACCACTCCAGCCAGCTCCTAACATCCCGCGTGGGTTATCAAGCTGGTAAACCCATATTCCCTGAATTAATAAGAACAACATACAGAATATATAATATATAGATTTAGCCAGGGCTAAAAGCGAAGCTCCTATTAAGTCGAATTTATAATTTAAATCAAGCAATAAACTTGTGATTTCCACAAATCAGTTAACGTTAGAGCACATTCATGTGACTTTTGAGGGAAAGGCTAAGTGACTTGAGCGAAAAATAATTTGCAAACAGTCCAAGCTAAGAGTGAACTTAATCTTGCATCGAGTTGATAGCCTTATATGTACACCCCAAAAATAGCATAGCCATAATGGCTCTTTATCACAGTAGATTAGGCCTGGAAAACAAATTCTTGGAAAACAAATCAGGCCGAATTTTTTGCGTTGGACAAGTTTACTTTACAAAATCTTGCCAACAAGTCTGGGGACGTGTAAACCAACCTTTTATACTTTTTATACATCACATCTGAGGTGAAAGAGTACCATGAGGCGCTGAGTATCATACAGACCCCGAGCAGAATGCAGTATTTCGCAATTTTGCATTACAATTTGCAAACGATCGAACGACGATCGAAGCACGCGTGGACTTCTCGTGCGCTTTTAGCGAAACCGTTAAAAAAATTTCCAAAATCACCTATACGGCTAGCCGGCGGGTTCTCACATTTGACAAGCGCCAAAGTCGACTGTTTAAATATAAGATTAATAGAGTTATACGCTTTAACATAATAAAGAATTTATTATGTTTATTTTTTATCTAATGGTTTTATAACGATGTGTAATCTTCAAAAGCGTTTGATACGCGTCGCATTTTGACTACTCCTGCAAGTGATGTTCATGAGCGACTGAAAACAAACGGCACAGCGATTAAAATTCCATAGAGACTACTAACAATCAATAATAAAAGGAAAATAATTCGGTGAAACATATACAGAGACAACAAATTTCATTCACGAAGACAACTATTAAAGTGTCTCTGAAAATCCTTGTTTATTGTTTATGTTTTAAGCCGGCTTCCCGGTGTTTGCTTTTTTCAAAGACGAACTCGAGGCAAGAAAATCGCACAAAGCTTTCTTTTATAGCCAGAATTGTAACTAAATATTCTTTGGAACGTTTTCTTTCTATTTGCGGTGTGAAAATGTCTGAAGGCTTTTCAAAGTTCTATAAGCTTATAATCAAACCTAATACTCGGTCAGATCATTGTCTCAAATCTTACAAACGTGCATAAACTAAATAGCCCCATAAACTACACTCGACTTCATTGAATTAGATATAAAAAACAAACATCAAATAAAATAATTACTCAGGCTTACCATTCGAGATGCACTGAAAACTATCAAGTAAGGCCAGAATCACTTCAGACTTTTCAACCCTCTTACGCATCAAGCAAGGTGAAAAACGAAAACGATGCCATCCGAAATCGGATTTCCGACTTTGACAAACGACGTATTTCCCAACCAAAAACCCGATAAACAAACTAGCCATGAATTACAGAAGACTCTTGATAGCAGCTGAATTTCATTTTGTACAATGTTCAGTGGAAAAAGAAAGTTAAAAACATCACAAGTTGACACAAAACTCTGCCAGCTTCAGCTGTCAAAGTAAACAAGTTTCAAGACGCTGCATAAATTCTCCGCATGAACTCACCTGTCAAATTTTTACCAATCAGAGCAATAAAATTGGACGTAGAGCGTGACCAACGCGTGACCTTGGTGGGAAAAGTGAAAAGCAACTGGCATGTCTTCCCTGCCTGTAAAAACTGCCTGAATTTTAGCTTCCGAGGTCAGTTTGAAATCAAAATTTTAATTGTGCAGCACATATAAAACACAACGTATTTCATATGAATTAAAAAAATTAAACTTGAGCCTGCAATCATTTGAAAACTAGTAACTTGTCAGCGGATAACTTCAAAAAAATACTCGACCTTGATGGGTCGACACCTGAGCCCGGGATACGGTCAGGTGATACTGGTCAGCGGATACCCTGTTTTGACAGCTGTCAATTGGTCACAACATTGATGTGCAATATGTGTGCAATATCAGTCTTCCTGTGCTCCCAAAATAGCTAGAAAGTGTGGGATTGAACATTGGTTGCCCTGTGGTGCGGACGGGCGGCGGGCGGGCGGGCTGTGTACGGTCACGTGATTACCAAATTTTCCGGGATGGGTAGATTTACTTACCCCTGGTGCTCCACAGGCGCGCTTCGCGCGCCAGAGCTCCTCTATAGGCCCCGTTCACACTTAGGGGCTAGATCGATCTCAGATCGATCTGGCCTTTATACGAGCTGAATGTGAACGTTCGCACTTTTTTGAGATCGCTCTGGGATCGATCCAACCTGGATCGCTTTAGGAGGTGGTCTGAGATCGGTCCGAGATCGATCCACGCTACTCCGTGCTGAGTGAGAACGCAAACACGTTCTGAAAGCGATCTAGCTTTGTAGCCTTTTCTCACTGAGAGTCATGCAAGCAAGTCGGGCGTGAGGACTTTTATTTTTGCAAGTTGCAAAAAATGCCTGCGAAAACATAAAAGAGAGAGAGAGAACGGTGGAGACAGGCCAGAGCTCTTATCGCTGCTTAGGTTAACCGTCGGATTCAAGATAAAATAGACAAAAGTCACCGAAACGCAGACGTTTATACGGACATTGCCAAAGCTGTAAAGAAAGAGGGGTTTTCCCGAACGTGACTGGAAGCAGTCCTGAAAAAAGTCCGGTCGAAACATCTAAAAGCTGTGTCTATGAAACTCGGATTTACATTTCTTTTTCTCAACTAAGTGTCCAAAAATCGACGGTATTCTGCAAAATGAAGAAGAAAAGCTTATTGGTTTTTTGTCTTCGTATCCATCGTAAAATTGATAATTTTGCAGAGCTCCTTTGTTGCCCAGTATCTGACCAGCAGGCCCAGTATCCAACCACAGCAGTAACAGCGTAATTTTCGACAGGCAAGAGCAGGGCGGATAAAGGTAGGGCGGTGAAACGAGCGCGTCCGAGCAAAAAGGTGTGATGCAGTGGACTGGCACTATGTTTAGAAATGTTGCTTGTTTTCGACTTTGGTCGGGGCTTGCGATGTGGTTTCTGCATAAGACACTGCCGCTGTCACTGAATTATGGCGCCTTGATAATTTGTTTTCTTGCACTTCTTCCTCGTTCCTTTGTGCTGGTACGCTGTCTCCGAGAGGCAAATGTTGCTATTTTTTGCGGGAGGTTTAGTTGGAGTAGACAAACATTTCTTTCAAAGGGTTTCTTTTATTACTTCCATGACTCTACCACTGAATTATATTTTCATTCTACTACTCGCCAATGTCGATGTTATTCCAAAACAAAAACAACTAAGTACTGTCTAAAGCACGAAGGAAAATCTCTTTCATGTCATCCATGGCAAAACTAAAAGACAGCAGATCGTGTTTCATAACTAGATGACGTATATTTTATAAATGCGTGCAGCTCGTGCAAGGTGAAATTATGCTAATTTCAATCACCATCATCCTTCTTTTTAATTTTGAAAAAACATCTCATACGTCTTTCCGTTTCTTCGAAACTTCAAAATTAGTTTCTCCTCAGTTTTAACTGTTTACCTTGTTTTGTTTTAGAGAGAAAAACGGAGAAAAAACCTTACAACTAACCTCAATAAATTTTGTTTACATGCGGTTGTCGGATTTGCAACGCATTGCGCGAATCGCCATGTCGCGTTGCAAACGAGAAGCAAAGTTTGAAGAAGTACAACGCCACTATATCAATATATATCAATCTGATTTTTTGTTATGTTATATAAAATTTACCCCCCTTTAACATATGTAAAAATTGAGGTTAAGAAGTGTTAAGCTTTTGCAAACGAAACGGTGAAAGACGATTAGGTGATATTTAGTGGAAGGAGGAGGTATTCAACACTTTCAAATTAAACTCAAATTTTGGCATTATACGACCAACAAGTTTGACCTATAGACGTACAGACACAAACATATGAAACTGTTTATTGATATTGTTATGAAACGAATTTATCTATTTAACATTGTAGCCTGAAATTACAGAAAGAAAATAGGATTTCCGGTTTGCAAAAAGGAAAATTTCGCTGGCCTTCAAGCGCACCGGAAGCGCGGAAAGAGCGCTCGTGCCAGTCCTACTCCGCATCACACATTAAATGAAGAGCGGAGCGCTCGTTTCACCGCCCAACCTTTATCCGCCCTGGGCAAGAGACATAAACTTATCATTCCCTGAAAGTTCTTGATGTGTTATGGTTGCTGCCGTTCATAAAACGGCGAGTGTTACAGGCTTCATCGAAGTATATTATTAAAAATATAAAATATTTTTTGTTTTCCGATACATCTCCACTAAAGTCAAACAAATTAACAGTCACACATTGTTTGGCTCTGTGGCGTATGCATCTATAATTGAGTGGACTAGAATTTGCCAAAAACAAAAACAAATGACAACAAACAAATTATCCGCTTCTTCTATCAGACAGAATTGTCCATCCTTTTTTCCATCTGGAATCGCCGTGCGCATTTTGTGTTCGAGGCGTTCGGAATTCAGGTAGTGGCGCAAAGCAAACTAAAAAAAAAACAAAACAAAACAAACAAACAAAAAAAAAAACACGGGGAAACAAGCTATATCGTATTTTACGATCCCTCTTTCAAGTTACGATGCTGACGTTTCTTTTGATCAATTCTTCTTGCAGTTTACTGTAGCGGGCAACGACAAACTCACGAAACAACAACACCAACGAAGAAAACAACTCATGACAAGATGATTTTTTCTTTCCCCGAGTGCATCATCTGGTTTACCGTATTAACCGCCGAGATTGTTGCTATCGTAACAGTGAACCTCCTTTCCATCATTCTTTTTATACAGAACAGAAGCCTTCGTACTCGCAGCATGTACTTGCTTATAGGCTTATCAGTGGCGGACTTGTTGGCTGGAGGGCTTTCCGCGAGAGCTAATCAATTGTTGACCCAAGTCAACGTTTGTCCCTTTCTAACATTTTATTCAGTACTACGGGAACTTATTATTTTATTCTCAGTTCTTGGCATTTCGTTTCCTCTTGTCTCCCTGACAAACATTGCTGTGATTTCTTTAGAGCGATTTCACGCCACGTTTCGTCCATTTAGGCATCGGCTTATCAACAGATGGGTCTACGTGCTAGCAGTTATTGTTGTCTGGGTTTTTCCTGTTATTGCATCAGTTATTATGGGAATAGAAATGTTTCTAATGATACACCACCTTTACTTGGTGGAATCCTACTGTCTTTTGTGTTTGATTGTTACCTTTGTTTCTTACACGTCCATTCTGTTTAAGTTTCGTTTCGGAACTCATCCTCAGCGCCATTGTGCAGCTGCCTTAAGACAAAGAAAACTAACTGTCACATTGTTTATAACAACTTTAGTATCTTTACTGTTGTGGCTACCATACAATATACTTATTTTTGTTGACTGGTCAACTGATATTTTGAATTCCCTTTCTATCCAAGAATATTTTCGTTTGGGTTATTCATTCTGTTTTCTGTTTTATGCAAACTCCCTCGTAAATCCTATTATATACACCATCAGAATGCCAGACTTTAAAAAAGCTCTGCTTTCGTTGTTTAGACGTCTACAAAGACAAAACGTTGCTATCCCGCTGAATCGTTACTAAGGGGTATAGCGCGAAATTAATTTAGTCCACCTTGTAAGTAGCTAAGAATTAAAGAAATAAGAAATAAGAGACCTTTAATGCATGTAAAACCATACATGGAAAAAAAAGTTCCTTTACACTATATGTTGAGGAAGTTCCCAAACAAATAAAGATTAGACATGTTAGACGAAATGCTTAAAGTGTGTTCAATTGGGAACTCTGCCTTTTGAAAGTCGGATTTCGAATTTTGCAATAAATAGCAAAGTGGGTTCCGTCTTGAAAGAAATCCGTCCTCGAGGTTGATTTCCATTTAGAAATTTAATTCTGGATTACATGCCGGATTTCCCTCTTTGATTATTATTTTTTTCTTTTCTTTTTTCTTTTTTGTTTGTTTTTTTTTGGGGGGGGGGGGGGCGGGGGGGGTGTTGCCGGGGACGGGGGAGAGAATCCCCCCAAAAAAAGGATTTGCAAACATGTTCTCTTGAAAAGTGACAGACTACATCGACGCTGGTTTTAAATATATATATATATATATATATATATTTTTACCGCTCTGAAACTGCAGGGCCAGCCTTAAGGAATAGCTTCGCTCTTAACAAGGGGTTATAATATTTGAAGAAATCAAATTGGTATTGTTGAATTAACTAAACAGAGAATGAACGCGGACTTCATACTTAAGTACATTATACTTCCTTCTAGGCTTTCAGCGTGCCATTCCTGAAAGAAAATGTGAACACTGTGAGAAGAACCTTGTTTCAATTTAGCATTGCTAAATAGTAATTACCTTTTCAAAAAATAAATAAATAAATAAATAAATAAATAAACACAACTGACCTTGTGCGACTAAATAGCACCTCCAGGGTTAAAAAAAAAAAGTCCCTCTGGTGTATTTCAATGACGTGTTTTCTTAAAGTAATCATCGCTCTGACTAAAGGGTTACCCTGGTTTCCAAGATTAAAAGAAGGCTGTTAGCCAATAAGGGGACAGATAGTTAAGCATTTAATAATAGTAGCCAAAAAGACGTTTTTGGGAGGAAAGGTTATAATCAGCTGAATTGATAAAAGTTCTAATCGTTTTATTATATCAATCCTTATAACTCTACAAATTACGGATGTAGACTGAGAAAGAAAGGAGCTGTGTAATCCCATGATCAAAAGCTCCGCCTTTTCACCGTGTTCGGAAACTGGAGAGATTTCGCGGGATTGATGTTTTTTGATCCTGGTCCCAAGGTACGTATTTGGCGGTCTTATAGCCAGGGCATAGTTTGCATAGGAAGTAGAAAACGAAACCCCCTGTTTAATCTCGTCTGGACGGTCTTTTTCATATATGATTTGTTGGCGTAATTTGTGAAAAAATGTGAACCCCATCGGATTCAAAGATCCCTCTGTAACGTTTCCGATGTTCCTCTCACGTACTGCAAGCGTAAACACATTGAACGCTCTGCGTTATCCGAACTAGCTTTATTTTTTTTTCTTTCGAAGGAAAATGCTAATATTTGTCCACGTGGGAGGGTTTTGTGTAGAAGTGGATATGTATACTTAAGCGTGATTGTCAGAGAAAACCGAGAAAAATGACAGCTCAGTCGACGGGGAGCCAGAGGGAAATTGGAGGCGGAATTCAAATTCCAAAGGCCTAGTTGTAAGCTCCACTTTCTTTTCCCGCGACCGCCAGAGCGCCCTAGAGAGCTTGCCCGCAGGCTAACGGTGGGACTGCCGTTATTCGAAGGAAAGCATTTATAAAAACAGTGAGGGTTGGGGGAGGGGGCCTTTGTGTGAAATGACTGCATAGTAAGATATAACCTGAGATCAGGCTCAATTTTCGTTTCGCTTTGTAACAACATTCCGGCGGGCAAGGCGAAACGAAAACAGAGCCTGATACAAACCTTCTACGAAACGTCTGCCGCTCACTTTTTTTATTGATTGACATTTGCCGAATCAGCCAACCAAAATTACTTCCGTTCCCCCTTTTTTTTCTAGTATGTAAAATATAAATTTTTCATGCGTGGGAATAATGCAGACTGGCTGACTTAAAAAATAGCTTTTATCTGTTAATTTTTTCAGCTGAAAATGAAACAGTCAGCACAATCACATTTAACTTCTTGCGAGATTAAAGGAGATCTCGAAGGTTATTTCCGTTGGGGTAGAAGGTAAAAAGTTTTAGAAAAGACGGCGACACGATGTTCTACTAGTTTTATTATTTTGGCTATGCGCGCTCGAATTTAAAATACTGAAATTTCTTTTTTTCTGTTGCCTTAATATTTTCCTCCGCAATTTTCCCCGATTTCCAGTACATAAATCTTTAAAAATCTTGAAGAAATATATCGCGAACTTTTTCAAAGGATATATAAATTATTTCAGAACAAACCAAACGAGTTCTCATGTGTATTAATGCAGCTGATTTAGTCATGTGCGTACACTTGCAATAATATTTGCGAATTCACAAGAGAAAAAAACGTCTAAAAAATATATATATTTTAAAAAATCCAGGTAAATATTATCTGCCACTAACTGCATGCTCAACTGACCTATAAACAAAACGAAAAACAATATTACAAACACACTTTGTAGTTCTCCTTAGTTGTGTTGTTGTTTTACTGCAGGTCTAAAAAGCTCGCTAAATATATTAGTCGAAATAAACAAACAAAAAACAGCCAACGAGCGAGTATACCAGTTTTCCTGGGTTATTTCTTACAAAAAGCGAAGGCAAACAACAAGTCTGTTACCTTAAGACTAGCACCACAAGCTTTTATAATAATGCCTGCAAAAATTCCTTGAACAGCGACGCGATATTTTTCGTCTACTCACTTCACAGTTGGTGATTGAGGTTTCTTTCGCAATGAGCCTCCGCTTGCGCACCCCATTCAGAGAAGTCATTGCCCGCCAAACCTTCAAATGAAACCAGTTTTAAGATGGACAGTATTTTGATTTGCACTAGTTTGTTGGTAAATCAAAAGGCACCTTGTTTAACATTAGCTCCGTAACTAAAGCAGATCCTTAGAAGATATGAACAACCATATGTCTTGAATTTTCTCAATTTCCATGGCAAATATTATGGCATATTTTCCTACCATAAGACCATAAAACAATAAAAAAGACAGCAAAATCGATCCTTCTCTCCGCTGACGGCGGATCATTCACGAAAACAACCATGCGAGGTATAAGCGCTTTCAACTTCCGGCGTTTCCGACAGCCAATCAGATCTTGTGGCATTGTTCTAACAGCCAATCAGCGTCACGGCCAAAATCTGGCCTTAACGAGCACCAACGTGAGAGAGTTTGTATCAGGCCCAATTTTAGCGGTAGCCCGGCGTTAGAGAGAATGAAAACCGCTAAAATTGGTTCTGACCTCAGGTTAAGTAAGATATTACTGAGTTTTTACATCACCAATTATCTATTGTTTTTCTTCGTAGATATGCACCTTTTCGCTTCCTTTCGCAACAAATAATTATAGTTAAAAATTATAACTAAAAATGCATATTAATAAAGCATCAGTTAATTTGAAAGTGCAATAAGTAATTATTTTTAGCCAGTATACTAAAAAGCGAGCCACAAATGTTGCTCAATTAAGACAAACAAGTCAGACTAAATTGGCCCGTGTCTGGTTCCACTCCTTCATAACAACGGCACGGTCTCCATTTTGTTATCAAATTTTAACACAACTGGCATCGTGTCACTAACATACACCCTTGTAAAAACAATTTGCTAACAGATGTTTGCTAACAAGATCAATCCTGGACATAAGTGAAATTTTAGGGGTTAAACAAGGTGCATTACGGTCTATGTGAAAGTAGTGAATTAGTTTTCTTTTGCATGGCTTTTGGAATTTACGTAGTCGTTCGTGAGGATTGTCAGCTGCGCAGTTGCTTTGTTTGTTGAAAAGCGTGTTATTGTTGAATTTCAGGTTTTTCAATATGATATAACAATTTATTATATAAACTGCAGTGTTTTACAAGGATTTCTATCACCGAGAAATGTGGTATCTGAACACACGTAAAAATACGATATTTTTACATGTGAAATTATTGATATTTGATAGTTTGAGAACATTTTAACCATTTATCTTGTCTTTTATATTTTGTACAAGATACCGGACATTTTTAATATTGGTATTTATTTTTTACTGTACTTTGTAGAGCTCCGAGTTTACACTGGAGTATTTTAAACAATGAATTACATTTGTCGGGTTCTCGACTATATGGCATGGTTTTGGTTTATGGAATGGCTGATTCTTGTTTATATAATAAACGGAATCGTGTTCACATTCGATATCTCACTCGTTCGCTGCGCTCACTCGTTCGATATCGATGTGAACACTCGAAGATAAATTCCATATCTCCGCGCGACCATGTATTATTCTCTATTTAACAAAACCTATCAACTCGAACAACTAACAAAAACAGTTTTTTTAAAAAAACCTTGGTGAAACATTTTTAGATTGAAAAAGTGAAAGGAATTTTGCAATTTGATTCTGCTCTTTTGCTTTCGATCATTAGATAAAAGTTAAAACGCAGGAGCCTTTTAAAACAGTATGAAATATCTTTTTTTATGCGTCAGGATGAAATGAAAAAGGATAATTTTGAAACTCGTATTAATCTAAAATTCCCTTTAATGAGTTAGAAAAAAAAATTATTATTATACTGAGGGGAAGCTCAAAACAACCTTTGTCGTTAGAGATCAATAAAACCTACTTTTTCAGATACATAATGGGATTAACATATTAGCTCTCTATTAATTTACTTCCCTTATAGCCATTTAGTCACAGCCAGATCACCTTATATTGTAACAAAACCATGACTTGTCAAATTATCATGACGATAGTTAACAAATATTAAACCTGCTTTCATAGTAGAAACCCTTTCTCTGAAATGTTATTAAGATACGTCAGTAGATAAGCGCCAACCCACGACATGATCCAACCCACCACGAAAAAAAATGTATGTATGTTACCAAGAAGGGCGCACTGAAGCTTAGAACTACGAGCAGTCTCTCTTTTTTCTTGGTCCGTCGAGACAAACGCGCGGTACACGCAAATGACCACGCGCGTGACTGTAGGCGCGAGACGGTCCACGTTGCATTCTCTTAAAATGCATTTTTTTTGCTTCTGTACGTTATTAAGATGAATTAAAATAGATAACAAAGGCAATTACAATTAAAATGTCTATTAACAATTGCAACTTACTAATTCATACATGCGCTAAGTTATTTATTTTAGGAAGTTATATTAAACAGTGGCAAATTTTTCATCGAAGCACAGGTAACCCAGGCTCCGTGATGGTACCACAGTACGGTTCCAGTAAAATTACAGTGTTTGTATGGGGTAAAAATACCATCCTAAAATTTCTAGGAAATACTAAATAAAGATCAATGAAACTTACTCTGCAGTTAGTTGTTGTTGTTCTTATTGCTCCAACGAAGTTTCGTGATAATTTGCAGTAATTTGTTCAAATTCACTCTATATACAATAATAATATACAAGGTAGGAGACACGAGATGCCATCTTCGCCCCCATGCCCTCATTCAACTGCAACTTTTTCCACGAATTTCGAACTTCAACAGAAAATAAATATGCCAGGATCGTAGTAATAGGATAGCAGCAGATATAGAAACCAATGAAGCTTTCCCAGATAGAAAAATGAATCCCGCAGACTTTGACAAACTCGAAGGATGTAATGCAAAAAGGCCGATAATATGCTCGCCGAAGTAGCCGGGCCAGATCAACGCGCGACCAAGAAAATGGGGCCTGGGCAATGTACAAAAAAAAAAAATCCGTCTCGGGCGTCCTGGATTGACCTTTTAGGGACCGATACATAGCTTTACCAAAGTTAGCCACCCCTGCTGGAAATACATTTGCTCGACGGCTATTGTTCACTTGAGACAAACGCGACTCGCCCAAGCAAACTATATGTTCCAGTGCACGCGTCGGATTTTATAATTTTCAGGAAATGCAGTAATCCGTACAATTTATGTTCATTTTAATTGGACTATTTTTTTTTGGATAAATGGTCCACTCCAAAACTTTGCTAAATTTGCAGAAGCCTTTCATTGTAAACCAGGAACTCCGATGAACCCAGAGAACAAGTGCTCCTTGTGATGATGAAATCTGCTGGTGTCCAATTGTTGTGCCGCCCATGTGGACCACAAAACTTGTTGCATGCAACAGCAACAAAGATTCTTAGGACTGTATAAATATTGGAATATAGATATTAGTCCTCTGCAAGACGACGAGGCTTCGATTCTATCTAAGACCTAAACGTTGAAGAAAGATGATGAGGAAACTGAGGATTGAGTTTACATATAAATTTGAAGACCCGGTTTTTTAAAAAGCTATCAAATATTATCAGTAGCATAATTAATTTACTTGCTTTGTCCTTAATGGGGTCAATACCCGGGGAGGGGGGGGGGGGGGTAAATTTTTATACGGGGAGGCTCCGCACCGAGGTCCAACCCCTTACCCTTTTATATACCATTTTTCACGAGAAAGGTACCCCTTTCGTATATCTTCTATTGACAAATGGTACCCCTTTCACATACTTTACTTAATATTTTAGTTAGATTCTAGATTAGTTAGGTAGTTAGTTTTTCTATACTTGAATGTAAATGTACCTGAAGGAAATACCGTGTATAAATAAAGTTACCATACCATACAATACTATGTTTAGAACTTTAATTTGCAGAAGCCAGGGTGAAACGAATGTTTTTCATGTGACAAATGTACTGTCGCAATTAGTAATAATCATGGTACTTTTTTTTAAACCTGTCACAATTTGAAAAAAACCCATTGCACTTTCTAATACCTATTACAGTAGGCAATGAGCCGTTTCGCTCTTATGGAGGCTGAAATTTTTAGTAAGTGTCCATTGCACTTTGCAATAAACTAATAATTTGTAATTTATGATAATTCCAGCGGAGTCGGTAAGAAACGTTTTGAGAGTGTTTCAGCTCATAACCGATTCGCCATGTATCTAGCGCCATCAAGCACATGCCATAAGCGTTTCTTAAAGGTCACGTGACTGACCATGTCGTTGTTTTCGTGTGAGAAAAATAGAATTGAGACACGTTTGGCCAAAGAAAGTTACCCAAACCTTAGCTAATTGCAAAGTGTGTTAGAGAGTTCCAAAACTTGGGTCAGCTTTATTTATTTCAAAGTGTAACGTGGCTTATAACTTATCACAGTCATTATAACGTGCAACTTGAATGACTGTTTTAACTAACGCACTGTTAATGAGTAAGAATCGGTTTGCCCATCAGCATTACGTTGGTCCTTTTAAAGGTTAAAATGTAATTACATAACCGATAATTAATTGCTTAGCATCATTTTATCTACAAACTATATTTTTATTGCTGAAAGAAGTTTTCCCTCAAAAACGGCTTCGTATGACGTAATATCTCGTAACCATAGTAGCTGACCATCACTAAACTCTTATCGTCTAGGAAGAAAAAAACCAGAAAAACCTCAGAGGGCTGGCCCCTGCTCCTTGTTCGTAGGGATAAATATCGACTAACAAATCTCACATGATAGAAACTCCAAAAAAACCCCAGCTCTTCGTTTCTAGTAATACTCAGCTTTAAGTCAACGAATGCAAACCAGTTGCACTGTCCCACATTGCGTCCATTTCGTATAATACGCTACCAACAACGATCCCCTGTTTATAATATCCTAATTATCTACAAGTTAGCTAGAACAATCTGCTATTATTGCTTTGGTAAATTTAAATGCATTTTAACCCTCGGACGTACCAGGGGTTGGGGGTGGTGGTCGCCACCCAATTCCGCCTCCCTCTCCTTGAGCTTTTTTCTGAGTTTTGTTTTTTTCCTTGAGGGTAAAATATCAGCACCTGATGTTTTCAGTACATGCTCGTTTATCCTTCGCGCGCATTTTTAGTCAAGTTTAGTGATAGTCAGTTTCTATAGTTACGAGATATGACGTAATAAGTAGAAGGTGGTCAAGCCATTGTTTTTTTTTCAACAATATATAAAAATAAATCTTGTGGCTAAAATCATGCAAAGTGCTTATTTATGTGTTATTGTTCATGTCAAGCGCAAAAATATCGCCATTTCTTGCGTTTTTAACCTGATTTCTAAATCTTGGTAAAATCCAAGATGGCGAACATTGTTGGTGACGTCACAGGCCTTCAGCAGCGCTACCACCCACAAAATATACCTCATCTTGTTACGAAGATCAAAGGCCTTCGACTAAAAGTAAAATCGTTTCGAAATTATGTAACATATCAAAAACTCTGGGGAAGGGTTCCATTCATCCCCCTCCCGTGTACCACGTGGGGGTATGAATTTGCGTGTACGTCCGTGTAGAAGGGGCGTACATTAAGAAAGCTGAATAACTGCTTTAATTCTCTTAATATTAAAAATATCGTGTATCTTCTAGTTCTATTGAAGTTTTCAAACAGTCTTGATGCATTTTAATTAGTTAAAAGAAAAGCTAAAGAGATTTCTGGACATGACGTCCAAACTCGTTAACTAGTATGAGTGACAAGACGAGACGCCCGGCTTGTCTGGCTTTAAACAGAAATTTCAAAGATAGAACAATAATAAATGATGATAACATGGCGATAATAATTCATGTGATGGTTTAACACAAATGTCAAATTGGCTGTAGGCAATCAGTATATATATTCCTTTATTTTGAATATTAGGTCAATAAAGGCCCATAAACTGAACTTGCGCCTGTGTGCGTTTGAAAAAAGTGTTGAAAGCAAACCGAAAAAGGCCACTTGCCTTGTAGTAATAGAACATGTTCTCGCCAATTGAAAAAGAAAGCGAGTCAAATCAAGCGAGTGATCAATAAAATCGCCTCAACCTTTGAATCAACTCGCTAAATTAAAAACAAAAACTTTTTTTAATTGTCTATTAATGTTAAAAAATTTAATTGTCTCATACTAGAGCTTTTGAAATATCAATTATATGTGAGAACATCTGAACAATCAACGCTCCTGTGACTGTTATGTCAAGTATTACCATAGTTATTAGAGGAGACTGGTTATGAAAAGCGGCAAACATCAATGATAAAAACAACAGTGCTGCAGTTTATGTTGGAAGCACCCTGAAAGTGCACAATCCTTTGTTTTCTGTTGGCAAATTGTTACGGAATAAATTAATGCAACGTTTTTATTGGAGTCAAGCCTCCATATAACAAAATTCTGCCTACACCCCTGAATAAGTTAAGGCATCACATAGATTTAATATATGTCATTTCTTGAGTTTGGGTCTTCAGTTTTATATCATCTAGTCAAAAAAGGAAACATACAATTTCATAGCCCTGGATGGGATATCTTTGAAATTCGTCGCAGAATTAGGGCACTGCACCTGCTTTGGCCACTGGTGGTTAGGACGGGGTATCTCTGAAAAGTAATAACTGGCAGAATCACTGCACTAAGGTTGCCAATCTCTGAAAAACAGGGCGTTCCTGAACCATAACTGACGTGAAATCGTATTATTGCAAGGGGATTGTCGCAAGAACTGCAGTTATGACTATGTAAACAGACTAGCGTTTAGAATTTTTTTTCACAGCGTTTTAGTCAAATCGTAAGCGTCGGACGTTTTGTACTCGGTCACAACTTACATGAAGAGATTTTTTCCCAGTTATCCAGTGTTTAATAGAGGAGTTTTGCAGCTGTTACACAGAACCCCATCGACGTGTCCGCGCGCAAGCCAAAACACGAAACAATAATCACTCATGCACCACAAACCGCGCAAAATTGTGAACGATCTGCGACTTATTAACCTTGAGACTAATCTCGCATAGTACAAAGAAGACTTTATCTTATCTGCACTCCACAAAGATAGAACAGATGACTAATACGATGGTAATTTTTAAAAGAGGCGCCATTTGTCTTTTCTGCATTCGCTGCGATCCAATACCACCACAAACTTCCGTCCAGCGGCTCGCGCATACTCGCAACGTTACCACTTGCTGTTGTAGTTAACTGCGTCAGTTTCTTAACATTCGCGCTCGTCTTCGCTTCACGCTGATTGGCGGAAATCTGACAGCTCAGTCGGAGGGGAGCCACAGGGAAATTGGAGGCGGAATTCAAATTCCAAAGACGTAGTTGTAAGCTACACTTCCTTTTCCCGCCCCGCCGCCAGAGCGCCCCCGAGAGCTTTCATGCAGGCTAATGGAGGGATTGCTGTTATTCACCACAAAAGCATTTATAAAAACAGTGAGGGTTGGGGGGAGGGAGCCTTAGTGTGGAATGGCCGCGTAGTAAGATATTACAGAGTTTTTACATCACCAATTATCGCTTGTTTTTCTTCGTAGATATGCACCTTTTCGCTTCCTTTCGCAACAAATAATTACAGTAAAAATTATAACTAAAAATGCATATTAATAAACATTTGAAAGTGCAATAAGCAATTATTTTTAGCCAGTAAATTAAAGCGAGTTGCAAATGTTGCTCAATTAAGACAAACAAGTCAAACTAAATTGGCGTGTGTCTCTTTTCACTCGTTCATAACACCGGAACGGTTTCCATTTTGTTTTTAAATTTGAGCATAACTGACATCGTGTCACTAACATACACCCTTGCTAACCTTTACTAGTAACATGCACCTTTACACCTAAACAAAATAATGACAACAATAATAACAATAATAATAATAATAACTATAACTAAAAATGCATATTAATTAAGTACTCTCTAATTTTTATTTACCAATAAGTACAGCTGTATGCCAATCATTTTAGGTGGCAAGTGCTTTGTGATCGACAAAGAAATACAAACAAGTCAGAATACATTAGCCCCTGTCTGGCTCCACTCGTTCATAACGCCGACCAGTCTTCATTTTGCCGTTTTTAAAAACTGATCGCGTCCTTTTTAAGAAGGTAAGACAGTTTAGTTCCAATAAAATAAGTGAAGTTTCATACGAGTTGAGATATGTCCATCAACGATCTTGTGAACAAAAATTGGTTAGCAAATTCTTTTCGCAATTTTCACAAAAGAAATGATTCACCAGAAAATTTTGTGCGACAATCACATGCAAATATCACAAGAGTTGCAAGGAAAAACAATTTAAAAAAATTCTAGACTTAGAAAGAGAAAAAGCCAAAAACGGCCCCGAAAATCCCGCAAAATTAAAGGCGCAAAAGTAACAAGGACTTTTCTTGCTACCTAAAAACACCGAGTAACAAATACCTTAAAAATAGCAAGAATGACAAGTTTAACCAAATTCTAGGCAGGCGAAGAAGGGCCTCGAGAGGGCCTCAAACTTAGCAAAAATCGCAAAAGAACAAAAAAAAAACATACACCCTTACTAACCTTAATTAGTAAAAAGCACCTTTACACATAAAATAATACGTACCAAAAAGTAAAACTTCGATATTTATCTTTTTTAGGCAGTATATTAAACAGTTGCAAGTGCTTTGTGATCGACAAAGAAACTCAAACAAGTCAGGATACATTAGACCTTGTCTGGCTGCACTCGTTTATATCACTGGTCAGTCTTCGTTTTTTTTTTTTTTAAACTGCCAGCGTCCTTTTGAAAGGAGGTAAATATAATTCCAGTAGAATATGTTACGTCAAGTTACATACGATTTGGCAGCGCATTAGTTAGGTAAAGAGAAAATATAAATTCTTAATATTCTAGAGTGAACACGGAAGACACCCAAACCGGCTTGCTTTTAATTTTGTCCGCTAAATTTGAGCCTTTGTGAACAGTTTAATAACACAAGCGACCAGTTTAATTTTTTTAAAAAGGACTAACGGCTTCATCAAACTTTATTTTAGATTTGACCCCAAGTTTTCGTCTTTTTCTGCAACCTTAGTTGATAGCGGTCTCCTCCACTAATAACGAAAAACAGACGGCGTCTAAACAGGTCACCAGTTCACTGATAAGGTAGGCCAGTGCTTCATTTCTGAGGGCTGAATTTCGTTGTATTAATACTACAAGATCGATTAATATACCAACAAAAAAAACAGTCAGATCCTCTAAAGTTAAAAATTTGACTCAGTTCAAACAAAGTGTCAATGAACCTGAGAGTTCCCCAAAAAAGTTTTTGTCCTTTAGAGGACAGATTGTTAGATTTTTATTTTAGTCTTGATTATGTCTGGTAGGGATCATACACAGGAAATACTTATTAGCGAATCCAGCTTTTCAAATAGAAGGCACAAACAGTAAATTGGTTCTATAAAGGGAGGAAGAAGGGTAGAAGCAGGCGTATAACACAAGGAATAAAGGGTTATATTTCCTTTAAAATACGTCTGCCACGAAAACATGCATGAACAGCGACCTATTCTTTCATTAAACATTCTAAGTTCCCAAATGGTTTAGACGAGTGCGTCGCCAGCTGCAACGCAGGCTAGATGTAGGAAGACAAATAAGGCTATTTTAATACTTTGCCTGATAGCTATTGCGCAAGCAGGAAAACCATACCGGAAAAATACTTTTCAAATACCACACTTTTTTAACCAACATGACAGCCGCCATGGGCCGCTGTGTAAATGCCACGTCACGCAAAAGACTAGAAATTCAAGCGTATTGACTATCACAAAAGAGAAAAAAAAAAACATTTCGACGTGAAAATTTGTCTCAACATTAGTTTTTGGCTGCTCCTAATATTTCATGACAGTAAAAATTCAGAAGGATTGACAATTCTCTAGTTTGGAATTGCAATGAGGTCATGGGAAACCATAAAAACATTTCCTTTAAAAGTGTTTTTATAAAAGAAATAAAAAATAATTAATAATAATAATAATGATAATAATAATAATAATAATAATAATAATAATAATAATAATAATAATAATAATAATAAGAAGAAGAAGAAGAAGAAGAAGAAGAAGAAGAAGGAGAAGAAGAAGAATAAGGAGAAGAAGAAGAAGAAACAGAAAAAATATGATGTTTGACCACAATTTATAATTATCAAACAGGATGCTCAAAATTACACAAACATGTAGTTAATTTACATTAATTTTCGCGATGTGTTGATACTTAATTAATACGTTAAGTAGTACTAAATGGGCATGATATGATTGTTTTGGTAAAGAAAAATAAAAAAGATCTTCCATTTTAAAGTAGCCACAGAACATTTCGACTGACATGCTTTTTCATTTAGTTAAATTTAAGCTTTTTTGAACACAAGCGATCGGTTAACATTTTATAAAAGACTCAAGGGTTTATTAAACTTCATTTTAGATTGCTATACGAGTATTTGGCCTGCTGTAACGTAGTGAGTAGCGATCTCTTCTACTTACAGCGAACGAAAGACCGTTTTTTGAACAGTTGACCAGTTTACTTAAAAAAAGGTAAGCCTGTAGTGCTTTACTTCTTTGCGCTGAGGTTTATGGCATCAATGTTTGTTATCTGAGCTCTGTCTGTCCATAAAGTCAAGAATGTGACTCAGTCTCCAAAGAAAGTGTCAGTATTCAAACAATGTTTGTGCTTTATCAAGTAGAGCTCTATTATAGGAAAGGGTTGTTACCTAAAGCAGCTTTTCAAATGGAAGGCACAAGGCAAGGAATTGGTTCTATAAAGGGAGGGATAAAGGGTCAAATTCTTTTAAAAATGTCTGCCACGCAGGCTAAACTTGTTGAAAACTCTGCTTATTGCAAAGAAAAAAATTAGAGGCTACTTTGAATCGACCCTGAAAGCAGCCTGATGTTATTCTTAAAGGGACAGGTTCACGGTTAAACGCATGCACATTAATTAAAAATACTTTTTTCCAATTTATTTTTAATTCTATCGGTTAATAATCGCACTCACATGTATCTCAGCGAACTTAGAGTGTGTTTCAAGCTAGAAGTGTATTTCAGAGTGAAATGAAGTAGGATGGACGAGTACTAAAATCGCAGAAAAAATTAGTGGATTATGCCAACATTAAGACTTTTCATAGTCCCCTATTTTCCCGTAAGATCGTCGAGATCGAGTGCTATGCGTTACGGGTTGCCATCTTGGATGAGTGTCAAAACTACTTAGGGCCGGGGAGCAGTTTAGGAGGAAGCAAGAAAAATAGAGGGACTGTAATAACATCACTGTAGCTCGCGTTTAGGAGACGTGACATGAATTTCACGCTTTTTACCATTCATTAATTAAGAAACTCCGCTGGCGATAAAAAAACATGCCAGACACATTTAGCACCGATTTTTCGTGTTTACAAATATCTCCTTTCGAAACGATAATTTTATACAACTTCGGGGACATTCATGCAAATAGTATCGGCAAACATGCACAGGTGAAACATTTTGCTAATGGAAGCGCTAACCATGCTCGGCTCACCACGATTAAAACGGTTAAACCTCCTGATAAATAGCCAGGCATTTCTGACAGGTCGTTTCTCTTGCGTCGGCGTAGCGTTAAATTTCAATTCGCTTAGCAGAAACGGTGTTACAACATTCTCGGGCGGCTTCAATTTAAGGTGGCTCGACACAGTTTTTCAAGGCCAGTACCTCCCAAGTTTGAGCATAAACTACGTCGCCATTAAGAAAGTTTTGGAAAAATTGCCATCACAGTTGTATTAGATAAAGATGAAAATCTTTTATGACCACATTTTGTGTTCGAGGCGTTCAGAATTCAGGTAGGGGCGCAAAGCAAACTGAAAAAAAAAAAAGCTATATCGTGTTTTACGATCGTTCTTTCAAGTTACGATGCTGACCTTTCTTTCGATCAAAATACTGATCAAAGGTTATTCTTCTTACAGGTAACTGTTGTGGACAACACAAACTCAAGAAACAATAAAAAGAAATAACACATGACAAGATGATTTTTTCTTTATCCGAGTGCATCATCTGGTTTACCGTATTCACCACCGAGTGTGTTACTATAGTAACGGTGAACCTCCTTTCCATCATTCTTTTTATAAAGAACAGAAGCCTTCGCACTCGCAACATGTACTTGGTTATAAGCTTAACGGTGGCCGACTTGTTGGTTGGAAGTCTTCCCGGGAGTGTTAATCTGTTTTATAGCCAAAGCATTTGTTGTCCCTTTGTAAAATTTTATTCATTATCTTGTCGCCCCATGTAAGGGAATCCATGACAGTCTTGGATTCTGGATTCCAACCTGTGGATTCCGGATTCCGAGTACTTGATTCCGGATTTCAGCGCAGTGGATTCCTTATCCAAAAAGGGCTGGATTCCAAATTTTTTCTGTTGTAATGCTTTTCTTCGCATTACGTATTCGTGTTCGAATCTTGCTATATTGAAAGACGTTGTTTAGAATGCATAACAAGTTTGTTTTCTTTTTCGATTTATAAATTACGTGTACAAATGTATTACTGTTCCGTAAGGGTTTAAGGTAAAATAATGAGGGGGACATTGGGGGACTGTCCACACCGCAACATCGCGGGAAAAAATAACAAACATCGCATCACCGCAAAAAAACGTGGCGAAACACCGACATTGCAATTTTAAATTTTGTCTTTCGATTAATCTAGTCCAAATCTCCATATGATTAGGGATCTCGGATCTCGGAGCTGGTTTAGTGATTAGTAGAGAGTGAGACTGACCTCAAGACTCTATTTTTCACTTACTCTATTTTTGCGAACTCTATTTTCAGTTATGCAGATAGAAAAACGCTTAATTAGCAGAAACAAAAGAACTCTTGCAAATCATCGCTAAATGTTCACGTTTATTCATTTGATTGCTACATAATAAAGTATTGGGAAAAGGTACAGTCATTGCCGCAACCTCGTTCCCAGGGTCTCTTATCTTCCCGCCCATGCTTGGGGGGGAAGATGAGAGACCCTGGGAACGAGGTTGTCATTGCCGGGGAAAATCGAGCTGCAATTTGCAAGAAAACGGCCTAACAAAGTTCGTGTGTAACTCCAAATCAATTTTTCCTTTCTATGCCATATCATAAACCAGCGAAGGTTGAGCAAGTCTTTTACTATCCACCAATAATATAATAGCAGGTTCATTTTGTTTGTTTGTTGTTACTTACGTAGTTTTCCTTGTCCTGTCCGAACGCCTGGAACAGGCTACGTTGAATCATGTTTGCAAATTCTTTTGGAACATTAAAACAGTATTTCGAAGTAATATTATGTTTTAGGACATTGTTTTTCGTTCTTTTTCTACTTTTTATTGGAATCATTGTCATAGCGCAAAAAACTAAATTCGGTTACCGCTCTTTTCTAAACCTTTCATTTATAGAGACACAGTAAGCTGTAGAACACGCGCATTAGATATCACTTCTAACTGAATTGCTTTCACACTTTCTCATATGACTCGTAAGACACGAATTTTAGCCAAATACAAAAAAATACTCTTCTTCTAGGACGGGATAAGCATATATACTCAGTAAAAGATCGACAATCAAAAAGAGCACTACAGAAGATTAAATTGGACTTCAAGCTGACAAAAGTAGTGTCCCGGTCAGCGCGACCCTAAAGTGACTAAAGTTGACTGTGTTACCTAATTGTCTAAGAATGATAACATAGCTCAAAATAAATTTCGGACAGTGGCCGGACCACATTGATCCACTAATCACTAAATAAATTTTTACGCTGTCACGTCTCGACGTTTTTGATTGGTCAAAATAAAGATAAAAAGTCAGTAACTCTTGGCAGTCTGCAAGCCCAAAACTATCAGTTACTTGGTCTAGTTGTTGCTGAACCATTTAAATCGAGTTCAAAAAATGGCTTAATAGACAAAACGGCTCAAAACGTAGTCAAAGATAGTATGATTTGCCCGCATTCAGTCAAAACTGTAGCGTTGAACTTGTTCGTTCTTTATTGACTTACGCTACGCAAGCATCCTTGCTGGACAGCATGCGAGAGCAAACCACCCGCTCCCCCCTCGCCCTAGAGGTCAATGAAATCCCTAATCTCGTACCCAGATCTCTTGTTGACGAAGCCAAAGGCGAGATCTGGCCCCAGTTGCCGCGTTGAATTTGATGTTAAAAAGATAAAAAAGAACACAAAAATTAGTTGGTTCATACTTAAGATGTGCGCATAACCACGTTTTGATAGAAAAAACTTCACAGCTTTATCAAATTCGTTGTTTAACACGTCAAAAATTAAGAATTAATTTCAAGCATACGCTCTTTCACGGCCTGTCACATTCCTGACAGGCAATCACGGGAACAAAATCGGATTTGACCAGATCTCGTCTTTGGCTTCATCAATAAGTAAGAGTGAGTGTGAGATTATGAAATCCCCCGCGAGTTTTATTTCATATTAGCGCGTTCTAGGTGGCTCTAGGATCCATTTCAAAGAAAAAAAGTACGGGCTAAACCGATCTCAGATCTGTCTAATTTCCAAAAGCGACCTCAATGTGAACGAGGCCTAATCACAAATGTAGAACCAGAAAACATGAAAAGTCCGTCTGATCCTCGATCGAGTCTGAGATGACTGAGAGATCGAGAGAGACTTGCGCGTTTCTGACACGTTCGCTCGTTTTAAGCTTTAACAACGTATACGATATTTTTCCCAAGGACGACGTAAAATTTATATTACATTCAATTATGATTGAGAAAAAAATCAATCAGCGGGCTTAAAACTATAAACTTAACGTTTCTTTTGTTCATGATTGTGACTTGCTTGCCGCCACGTTCAGTACAGTCCACAGATCGACACAAACGAAAAATCATGCAGCTTTTCCTTTGGCACGTTTAGATCTATCACAGTCAGCTAAAAATTGGTATAAAATTTCACAACACAG
This sequence comes from Porites rus, assembly GCA_964035705.1. Classification (NCBI taxonomy): domain Eukaryota; kingdom Metazoa; phylum Cnidaria; class Anthozoa; order Scleractinia; family Poritidae; genus Porites; species Porites rus. Next base: position 30,624,347 of record OZ037992.1, read on the forward strand.
TATTACAGGTACCTTTCTCTCTCAGCTTTTGCTTGTGCTTTCCAATAACAGTAGAAAAGAAAAACCCAACAAACAACAAATTTCAAACTGGTCTGATCGAAGAGGTCGCGAGATTTCACTCGAATGCCGGGGGATGAATGAAAAAGGCACCCAATGCGTCCTTTCACGTGATTACTTTAGTGACAGCTGATTGGTACAGTTCTGACAGTTCCTGGCTTATTTCTCAAATAAAGATTATCGAAACCATGAAACTGTTCTCAGCGAAACTACTAGGACCAAATTAGGCACTAGGAGACTGTGAATTTCTTTTTTTTTCTTTTTAGGTAAACTGTTTAACGTAGACGTTTATTTTCATTTGTGAACCAGGAGGACCAGGAAGGTTCAAGAAAAGGTTCACCCCAGGTGCACCTTTTCCAGTCCTATGCCAGGTCAAAAAGCTCGCATAAATCGCTTTTGATTTTTTAAAGTTCAGCGAAGTGATTTAACAACAGAGAATCAAACATAGCTAGAGGTCGAAGTTATTCACAACAATTCAATTTAAACCTTAAAAAGGCTGCGCTGTGTTCCCTTGAACCCCCCCCCCCCCCAATTTTGTCATCCTCCCAGCCGCTCATAAGCAAGGGTTCCCTCGCTATTATAGAATTTTAATCATGTGACCGTGACCTCGACCTTTCATATGGAACTCGTGAACTATTGTTTTGACACCAGATATGCCGATAGTATGTCGTCACGTTCAGGTCTATACCCTCGGGAGGCTTTCCATAGACTAGCCTCCCTCGCAAATGTCCTTTGGGGTTCGTTCGACACGCATTCATTTCTCCCCCACGGATGGTTTTCCTTACGAGCGAGTAGCTCAATTTAATCTGGAGTGAATCTTTAGTAAGTTGGATTCCGGATTCAAATCTTTAGTAGGATTCCGGATTCTTAGTGCTGGATTCCGGATTCCAAAGCCCAGGATTCCGGATTCCAAGAGCAAAAAATTCCTGGATTCCGGAATCCGGATTCCCTTACATGGGGCGAATCTTGGGAAGTTATCATTGCAATTGATTTTCTTATCTATTTATTTCCTCTTGTCTCCGTGACAAACATTGCTGTGATTTCTTTAGAGCGATTTCACGCCACGTTTCGTCCATTTAGGCATCGGCTGATCAAGAGTTGGGTCTACGTGGTGGCAATTGTTGTTGTCTGGGTTTCTCCTATTATTACATCAGTCATTCGTGATATAGAATGGATTCTGATTAGACATCACCTGTACTTGTGGGAATCACACTGTTGTTTATGTTTAATGGCTACCTTTGTTTCTTACACGTCCATGGTTTAAGTTTCGTTTTGGGGCTCATCCTCAGCGCCATTGTGCAGCGGCTTTAAGACAAAGAAAACTGACTGTCACATTGTTTGTTTGTTATCTTTACTGCTGTGGCTACCATTTACCACATTCCTTTTTGTTAGCTGGTCAGATGCGGATATTTTTAATTCCCTTTCTACCCGAGAATTTTTTCGTTTGGTTTGTTTAATTTATTGAATTTTTTGCATCATGCAAACTCCCTTGTAAATCCCATTTTATACACAATCAGGATGCCAGACTTTAAAAAAGCTCTGCTCTCATTGTTCAGACGTCATCAAAGAGAAAATGTTGCTATCCCGCTGAATCGTTACTAATGGAGGGATATCGCAAAATGTAATTAGTCAACCTGGTAAATAGCTATATAAGAAAAAAAATATATGTAAAAACATACATAGAAGCACATTTAAAGCTACATTAGGCTATATGTTAAGGAAGCTACCCCCCCCCCCCCCCCGAAAAAAAAAAAAATAAAATAAAGATTAGACGTGATGAAGAAATGCTTTAAGTGTGTTCAATTGGGAACTCTACTTTGGTGGAATGCGATGTAGGAAGATAAGTGAGGCTACGTTAATACTTTGCAGGATAGTTATTGCGGAAGCAGGAAAACCATTCAGGAAATATACCCCTCAAATACCACACTTATTAAAACCAGCCGCTCTCGCACACCATGTAAATGCCACACGTCACGCAAAAGAGTAGAAATTCAAGCGTACTGACTCCGGCACCGCAAAATGCTCCAACAGCCCCAAGGGGTGCACCGACGATAATTCCAGGGCCAGTATAAAGCTAAAGGCGTCGCCAGTGGTTGAGAGAGCGGCCGAGAGAGAGCCCAAACCGACAGCGGTGTAGTGATGGCGGTATGAGCTTTCTTGTATTTTTTGGCGACTTTTCTGTAGTTCTCGATTTCTTCAGAAATTTGTTTTTTAACGTCGCCTATTCGAGACAACCGAAAGTTGTCAGGCGGCAACTCCGGATAGATTCTCTCAAGTGGTGCGCTTGGCAGCGCGTTCGAAGAGGACATTGTATATCTACCTGGAGTTATGAAAACCGGGTTAGCAAACATTTTGTAATTTTTCTCAACTTCCCATGTCTAATAGCTTGTTTAGCGTTGTTTGCATATGTCTTTTGTCTATGCCTATTTTGTGGTTAGGGATTTCTGTAGAAGTGGATGTAGACAGAATTACTATCTTACCCACCCCCCTCCCTCCCTCCCTATTTTATTTTTGTCCCTACCCACAATTCTCTCTTTAACACAAGTAGTGAGAGTTATTTCAAATCAGTGCTCGCCTGAAGTTGGTTTCGGTGCCGTTTTGCAGTTTACTTTTTGATATTGATCACCTTGAGAAAAGTTTCCCGGAGAGCATCATGTAAAGCTCTGAGATAAGACAAAGTTATTACGATTTGCACAGTCTCGTATTTTAGTATGTACTAAAACAATGGATAGCGTTTTTCTCGCGCTCTGATTGGCTACTCAATCAGTGAATATCCTGCACTTTTCACTGATTCACTACCAGTTCCTCCGAGCGAGCGTCCCCAAACTCGCGTAAGTTGCGAGCGAAATGCCTTTCTGGTTTCCAGCCGTAACAAACAAAGAAATTTCACAAACAATCAAGCAAGCTGTTCCCGAAATACATGAAAAAGGTGACGAACTTTGGTTTGGAAGTTTTAACAGGAAAAGCTTTGTCTTTATGGCTTGAATTTAGCGATTAAACCGGTGAAAAAGTTTTTTGTTTACAAATGCAATTTGAGCTTAAGTCTTTGCACTTTATTTAGTTGACTTATTCACTAATAAGCTCAAAACTAAATTTAATACTCTTTTTCACAGAATGATGTTAAATACAAAAACAATTCACAACCCCTTTTGAAGAAATTTCCCTTCAAGAGCTAAACAAATGCCTTCAAAAGTTTCATATGTCAGCAAGAAAAAGCGACGGCATTTCGAATTCCCATACTTCTCTTTCTTTCTTACTCATTTGGGATTGAAACGAAAACTACGTTCATACACTACCGTAGTTCCCTCAAAAACCATACCCGATTCCAGACCAAAATGGGCAAAGTGTATATTCGTTTTCAGACCAAAACTGCGCAAAAACCCTACCCGATGGGGCGGCACCTATGTAGCTTATATAAAGGAGTCCTCCCCCCCTCCCCCCACCTAGGATTACTCCCTTGTACAAATATGGATCCCGACGAGTGTGTGATTTTTGCGTATGACAGCCTACCGAGATCCTGTCATTTCCTCCCCATATGTGCAGAGCTTATACTTACCCGCCCCCCTCCCCCCCCCCCCCCATTACTCCCACCTTCCATTCCCCTTAACATCGTTAAACAGGGGTACTGTATTAAGCCGTCTGAAAGATACAATCAAGGCCGAAATCTCACGTCCGGAAATTCAAAAACGTTTGGATAACAGGAATGAGTCCAAAGCCCAAGGAATCCCTCTAGGGGAGTTTGAACACAACAGTATGGCTATTCGAAGCTCTTTTGAAATTTTTCGTCTCGTTAAAAACAGATTCTTCATTTGAAAGCCATATTTTATAGAATCAACCTTAAAAGCTTGTGTTTAATTGGCAAATTTATGGTTCAAAGGTAAAAACAAGCTTTCGGCAGCCTTTTTGCTAATTTCACTGAAACTTTTCTTGAACCTTCCTGGTCCTCCTGATTCACAATTGAAAATAAACGTCCACTTTCAACATTTTACCAAAAAAGAAAAAAAAATTCACAGTCTCCTAGTCCCTAGTTTGGTCCTAGTGGTTTCGGTGAGAACAGTTTCATGGTTTCGATAATCTTTATTTGAGAAATAAGCTACAATAGGTACTGTCAGAACCGTACCAATCAGCTGTCACTAAAGTAATCACGTGCAAGGACGCTGTGGGTGTCTTTTTCATTCATCCCCGGCATGCGAGTGAAATCTCGCCACCTCATCGATGAGACGAGTTTGAAGTTTGTTGTCTGTTGGATTTTTCTTTTCTACGTTATTTAAAAAAAACGTTATGGGAAAGCACAAGCAAAAACAAAAAGCTGAGAGAGAAAGGTACGTGTAATACTGTGTTGTGAAATTTTATACCAATTTTTAGCTGACTGATAGATCTAAACGTGCCAAAAGCAAAGCTGCATGATTTTTCGTTTGTGTCGATCTGTGGACTGTAACGTTGCGGTAAGCAAGCCACAAACATGAACGAAAGATTGATTTTTTTCTCAATCATAATTGAATGTGATATGAGGTTTACGTCGTCCGTGGAGAAAATATCGTAGAAATGAGCGCTATATGGTTGTAAAACGCTTAAAACGAGCCCACGCGTCAGAAACGCTCAAGTCTCTCTTGATCTCTCAGTCATCTCAGACTCGGTCGAGGAACAGACGGATTTTTCATGTTTTCTTTCTCCAGTTGTGCTCCTGAATAGGCCTCGTTCACATTGAGGTCGCTTTCGGAAATTAGACCGATCTGAGATCAGTTTAACCCGTAACTTTTTTTTTTGTTTGAAATGGATCTTAGAGACCCCAGACCATCTCATAGAAGCAGATCTCTTATTGACGAAGCCGAAGGTCAAATCCGATTATTGCCTGTCGGGAATGTGACAGGCGATGAAAGAGCGCATGCTCAAAATAAATCCTCAATTTTCGACGTGTTAAACAACGAATTTGATAGAGCCGTGAAGTTTTTTTCTAACAAAACGTGGTTATACGCACATCTTAAAGTGCTACTACGATCAAAATTTAATGTCAAGTTTTTCACAAAAATGCTTTCTTTTCAGCTTATCAGGAGTGGCTGTACCTGTTTCGGTCATTGAAATGAACTTTGGCGCCCTCTAAATGAAAATATTGAGCTTGAAAATGTAGGTTTTCCTCGTCCGCCATTACAAATTTATGTTCCAGTGACAAAGCTATTGTTCTATGATTGTGACGTCATTTTCTGAACACGTCAAGAAAACACACCTGAACCGTGAGAAAACAGCGAGCGATTCTCAAAGCTTCGCTCGTCTTCGCCCGATTCTGGAATTGTGAAGGAGGAAATCGTAGATTACGATGACTCTGTAGAACCAGCACCGACTGAATATGAGAAAGTCAAATACTAAGGGCAGCTAGCCTCGGAGAAGGAAAAAAAACACACTTCACCAAGTCGTAGAACACGCCAAGAAAACAAACCTGAACCGTGAGAAAACAGCGAGCGATTCTCAAAGCTTCGCTCGTCTTCGCCCGATTCTGGAATTGTGATGGAGGAAATCGTAGATTACGATGACTCTGTAGAACTAGCACCGACTGAATATGAGAAAGTAAAATACTAAGGGCAGCTAGCCTCAGAGAAGGAAAAAAAACACACCTCACCAAGTCGTATTTTATGCAGTTTGTGCCGACGGAGATTCGGACTACTGGTAGGTGTATTTGTATACGTACTAGCTATAATAATAATACACAGGCAAGACGATCGAGAGTCCGCACCAATTTCACCTGCCTTCTAGCCACTCTCGAGTGCTCATTTATCCAAGTGTAGATAAAGTTTTGCTTTATAGCTCTTCAGGCACAGCGAATCAGAGTAGGTGCAGTTTTCAGTTCAGCTAAGTTTCAGTTCTAAAGCAGCCAGCTTGTTGTCATATGCATGTGTTTTTTTTTTACCATCTTAAACGGACTGCTGTCCTTTATTATTGAAAATTTAATTGGTACTTTAGTGTTACGTATCTAAGCTGAGGATTTTAAAATTAGATCTAATGTTAAGTTCTCTTTGTCAGAAAGGTTAATTTACTCATTTTCAATATAAATAGATAAATAGGGGATCGCTCGCTCTTGATTTGGTATATCAATTTAATAATTTTCAGTGCTGACATTAAAGACTGTCACATTCTTTGTAGCTCATCTTTTTTTGAAAAGGCTGTGTCTGCCTATACCTTCCCTATCGATTGACTGCAGATCAATATAGCAACTTATAAATTGCAACGCTAATAAAAATTCAGAGATTTCACCTCATCCAACTATTGTCAATGATATCCCCTTGTATTCCCATAACTTTTATAGATAACTTTATGAAATTGTTGTATGTGACGTTTTTTTTTAAATTTATTTATTATTCAAACCCAGGTGTGCATTTTTTGGATGCTCTCTTTACTGGGACCAGCTTTGAAGCCTTGGCTAGACAAGAAAATATATACAGTGGAACGGTTAACATAGACATGTTATGATGTCTATATTATATGGGTGTCCGTATTATCCGGGTGTCCATATTAAGTTAGCTCTCTGGAAAAAAAGTCACAGACACGTGATTTATTTGATATATAGCATAAACGAACAAGGAGGAAGAAGGGTAGGAACAATGACTGTAGCAAAAAGCCAAGGACGTGAAACTTGTTGAGTAGGAGGCAGAAAATTTATCAAAGGACTACAAACAGGGGAAGAAAGAAAGATGTATCAAAATCAAATGTGTCATGCTATTTGGCTGCAGATGTTTTGGTAATAAAATCTTATTAACCCGTGAACTTGGTACAATGTCTACAATTGGCACATCATTGAGACAAGAAAAATAGAAAGTGCCTGGGTAACCAGTGTCTGTAAAGCTGGATTAAGAATATATAGGAATTTCTGACTTGAAACACAGAAAAGTGGTTGTTGTCCACATTAACTACTGTGCTAACTACTGTGCGTACTAAGCCGGTTAATTTTAAAGAAAAAATCTATGCTTTTCCTCAGGACAAACAAAACTGCCTGTTATATATGGGTGTCCAATTAAGTGGGTGTCTGTAGATCATAGAGTACTGGGTTATCACTGCATTAATAAATTATTCTTTGCAACTAACGTTATGTATTGAAAAACTAAATGGTTCAGTACATCACTAGGTTGCACGATTCTGCTGATAACACAATGTGCCATAAATTCACTGCCTCTAGGAAGAAGTGTTACACAGTTGAAATTATGTTTATCATGGAGGCCCATCCTTGATTGTGCTCTGTGGGTTTTTCTTGCTGGTTTTTTCCATTGTAAAATGTTATTAGAAACTAGCATTTTTAAAAGTTAAAACCCCTAAGAGGACCTTGGAAGCAGTTTTTAATGCCGCGGGCCGGTGACCACCTACATTGAGGTGGGGGGAGGGGGGGGGGGGGGGGAGAGAGCAAATTTGGCTGTTCTCTCTTTGTGGCTGTTTAGAACTGTCAGATGTCAGATTACTGAACCTTTCTTGAGTCGTTGTTGAGCAGTCATGTTCATAGATTTCAAGCCGCTGAAAAGTACCTCTCTCCTGCTGAGGGTGATTGCACATGCTGAATCCACCACTAGAAGTTTGCAGATCATGATATTACACTGTAGGTTCCTGTAATGCCTTCAATTTGTCTAGCATGTCATTGAAATGTGCCCGAGACCACATCATCACCTGATATAATTCGTTTTAAGAAACCGTAGTTCATGGAGTAGTCTTCAGATTTAATCAAGAACCTTCATCAAAAAAGACTATTCTGCATTGTTGCAAATGCTACATAGCTTTGCTGGTTTGAAAATGCAGAAATCTAGGACGATTGACTTTTTAAGGCTTACCACGCATCAGACTGATGGGATCAAAACGGACCAATAATAAATTTAGATGCTGGAAGATTCTTATTCCAAAAAAGATACTATTCATATGAAAATGTATATTACAATGGAACCTCTATAACGAAGTCCTCGGTCTAACAAACTATTTTTTTTTACTCCAGTAATAGTAAAATATAAGGCAATATGAAAAAGAACCTTGATAAAAGTTAACAAACCTCGTTAGAATAAACATATTTTGCCAGTCCCTTGGCCCTTCATTATATCAAGGTTCCACTGTACTAAATTTTGTTTATTTATTTTTCAAAAAGTGGGGAAGCCCCTTTGCCCTGCATGGGCCCTGCCCTAGCTTGGTTTAGGCTATATAATACCCCCAAAATAGACTATGCTAAATCAGGCAACAAAGAACAATAAAATTGCAGCCTTTAAACAGTATTACGGCCCTTGGCTTGTTTATTGTAATCACTGGTATGACAAAAAAATAATGGATTTGTATATTGCACACGGTACGTAAGACCTAAACTTGTCCTCCAGGTTCTTAGCTGGGGCCTCACATTTATCTTGTGATCAACAAGTGTGCAGATCAATTGTTACTGTAGGGTGGACAGTGCCTTTGTATGTGGTAAGGGGCCATGAAGCTTCCTCATTTATAGGAATAACATTAGTCTATCCCATATTAAAAGATACACCAAGGTTTTTGAAGTAGCAAGGCTGTGCTCTAAGAAAAATTGAAAGGAGCCCAGTGCTCCAGACCCGTGAAATCCTGGGTGCCCAGCACATGATTTCTATGAGAAAATTTCCTAGTTGCCCCGGAACAATAGTTAAGCACCACAGGCCAACTGGGTGCTGGTAGAGCACAACCTTGAGTAGTCAAACACAAAGCTGCAGTGATGAGCAGGGGCCATGAAACTATCTCATACATGTACATAACCCTCAGTTGTAGTAAATATTTCAGTGACCAAGCCTTGGTGATTATTCATTTTTAACTTGCAATCTGTCAGTCACATGACTTCAGTGATTCAGTGCATGAGTGCCCCTGAGTTGGAGTTTACATCTCAAATTATGATATACTATAATTATAATTATTATAAGTATTCAATGCGAGATTGCAAAACTTTTCGTTATTCACTCAAAAGAATAACAATACACAACATTCAAGATAGGATCACAATTTTATTTTAAAGACAACATCAGTAAATGGTAATAATTCTTGCTGTATTTTACAAAATTGCAAAAACAGTTTTTGCAATAAACTTGTGTGGGCTCTCTTGCTTTAGCTTGTGGTTTGAACTGACAATGTGTGTGTGCAGTTTTAATCAGGCTCTGAGTTTTGGGAAGACTAAAATTGAAAAAAGCATACCTTTTGTTTAGTGAGGGTTATGGCGACCAGAATGTTGGAAATACTAAGGAATTTACTGTATATTAAAATATCATACCATTCAGATTGCACCATGATCCCGATAGATTTTAATATTTTATAATAAAAATTTACAAATAGAGCTTTAAAACTTTTTATAAAAGCTCAAAGGAATGTTAATAGTGGTAACAGAAAAAATAGTACACTACAAGAGCAAGGTGTGAGCAATAATAGTGTTTACAAAACTAGAAGGCTCTCTGTGATCTGTTGCCTTAGGGCAAATCTTTTTGAAAGTTTCGTAAAAGTTTCGTAGTCGTCGCGTTCCAGTCGAAGAAAGGTCTAAGAGAAAATTTATCTTCGATGACTTCGCCAGTAGTAAAAGCAAAAATCACCACCGGCGATATAAATAAACTTAGCAAGTTTTGCGAACTGTAGGCTTACCTCCATGCGCTCCCTCTTTATGCGAAGATTTCTTTCCGGATTCAAGATCTGTCGATTGATCTTTCTTCCATATGCTAACAAATGATCCAAGTTTAATTTTCCGCTACTGGTTTGCGTTGAAAGCCCCGTAAATGCTATTGCAGCACTCTTCGAAGTTATCAAACCGAGAAAACAGCGAAACTGTCAGCTGGAAACAAACCTATTCCTCGAATCTCACATTCAGTTGGTCAGACTCGCGTGCTGCACAATTCTATCGATTGAAGCGGTCGCTGCACACATACGGAGCCTAATGTAGTAAGATCGAAAGAGTCTTCCTAAACAAGAACGCATCGAAGTGGGAGGAAAGAGAACATTGTTGAGCAAAGTTCTTGGAAGAAAATTGTCATGCTGTGTGTACTGCGTTAAGTAAATGACGTCAGAAAGCAATTGCCTTGTGTTCTTGGTAACCAGGCCACAGGAACATAGCGTTTTAATGGCGGACGAAAATTAATGGTTTTTGAGCGCCAAAAAATACCACTTTCCTTAATCGCATGAAGCTATAATTTGCACACCATGTACTTCAAGTACTAAACTGCCAATCTAGCGAAAAAAAATGCTAGTCAAAAATTTGATCGTAGTAGCACTTTAAGTATGAACCAACTAATTTTTTGTTTTTGTTCTTTTTAACATCAAATTCAACGCGACAGTTAGTTTGAATTTCATTACCATTGCGCGCGCTAAAACCTCAAAGCAGTACGCGTCAACTTCTACGCGAGAATTTTTACCCTCTTCAAAAGTCTTTATTGACACGGAGAGAGAGTTTTAAAAGGTCTTAGAAGAGAAGATAAAATGGTTTTCCAAGTTTTATTGAGACGGAAAACTACTCTTTAGTGAAGAGAACCAAAGACTTTGCAGAGAATGAATTGCACACGCCACAGCGTATTTTTATTTGGCCAGTTACTAATAAAACGAGAAACCAGGCAAAAAGAGCCAAAACGACCTAAATGATCCACAACGATCAAAACTAATAGACAAAAGATCCACAATGACCCAAAACAAGTTCCACCCTCCTAGGAACGTCAGTTAAAATTGATTAAATAATAAATATTTCACTGCTCTTTCATATCCGGAACGAAGGTTGATTTGTATGGTCTTTTTATACAAAAAGACTTCAAAACAAAAGAATAACAGGCGAAATATGGGCGTTGCATGCATTTTTCTATCAGCATGGCTGAAAATAGAGTTCACAAAAGTAGATTAAGTGAAAAATAGAGTCCTGAGGTCAGTCTCACTCTCTACTAATCACTAACCAGCTCCGAGATCCTCCATCCCCAATTACATGGAGATTTGGATGAGATTAATCGTAGGACAAAACTTTAAATTGCGATGTCGCTGTTTCGCTACGTTTTTTGGCTCGATTTTGCGGTGATGCGGTGTTTATTTTTTTCTGCGGTGTTGCGATGTAGACAGTCCCCCAATGTCCCCCTCATTATTATACCATAAACCCTTACGGAACTGTAATACATTTATTCCCGCAATTTTGTAAATCGAAAAAGAAAACAAACTTGTTATGCCTTCTAATAACGTCTTTCAATATAGCAAGATTCAAACACGAAAACGAAGTGCGAAGAAAAGCATTAAAAGCGGGAAAAAAAAAATGGAATCCAGCTCTTTTTGGAATCCGGAATCCAGTACCCGGAATCCGGAATCCACAGCATGGAATCCAGAATCCAAGACTGTCCTGGATTCTCTTACATGGGGCGAATGAAGTATGCCCATGAAATCGTTGGTACACACGGAGGAGCTTTGCTCCTGGGGCGTGCCCCTGGAGCATGCTCCAGGAGCAAAATCCCTCGTGTGCAGATAAGCCTGAAGCTGATGACGAACTGCCTGTTAGACGTTCTACCGGATCAACTGCAGGACATCATAGTAACCGATACCGATTGCCTATGTCTGTCCTGAAACGTTAGGTAGTGTAGTGTTTAGTGTTTAGCTCGCAAGGGCTATGACGAGCAAAAGGAGGGGAGAGTGTGACAGGATCACTAGACCTATAATTTCACTACTTTTCGTTATATCAAGAAATACATTATTATTTTGCTCCTAATATTTTTGCGCTTAGGAATTTTCCGGTTTGATTTAGCAAGCTTGTCCATCGCTTAGGAATGATTGTACATGTGCCCACAAACCCACGTCACAGGAAACTTTCCTAATATTTCTGCGCTTGGGAATTTTCCGGTTTGATTTAGCAAGCTTGTGCATCGCTTAGGAATGATTGTACGAGTGCCCACAAACCCACGTCACAGGAAACTTTTCGAGATTCCCAAATGGGAATTAAATGGGGGATTTTCCCATTCATGGGGAAAATTTGGGACCAGGAAATTCCTTTTTTGGGGAGATTTTGGGTTTTTACTGGGAAAGAAGGTCTACTTTCCTTTCACATCCCAATACTGGGAATATGTTGTGAATGTTTGCCCAAGTTATTCCCAAAGCTGGGAAGGATATGGGAATATTTCCCAAGTTATTCCCAATAGGGTGAATTATGGGGTACATTTCCCCAAGTTATTCCCAGAATTGTGAAAAATATGGACACACTTCCCCAAGTTATTCCCAAAATTGTGAATGATATAGAAACCTTTACCCAAGGTATTCCCAGAATTGTGGTTAATATGGGAACATTTACCGAAGGTATTCCCAGAATTGTGATTAATATATGGGAACATTTACCCAAGGTATTCCCATTTTAACGCAAAATATTCACAAATGTAAGGTTGCTTACATTTGGCTTGTTTCAAATCGACTTCGATTAAACAATGACTCGGCTGGATCGCGCATAAAAGAGGAAGGTATGTATGTAAACTCGTGTTTGGTTGCTCTGTCGTACGTGGCTCGATTGTCTCTTTTGTCGGGTGCTATTTATTGCTTTTTAGTACATGTAGTTTCCACCTTTTTTTGTTTTTTGTTTTGTTTTTTTTTTTTCAGATATGACTGTGTTCTTTGCTGCAAATCGTCCACGGAATCCTTTAGAATAATTATATTCTGGCGAATATTGAAATCGAAGACTTCGATGTACAGGGCTCAAATTAACGGCCCGTCAACAGACAATGTCTGGCCTGATCGTGGACTTGACCGGTCAAACTCTCATCTTGCCGGTCATTTTGACCGCTCATTTTTGGATGCGAACCTTTTAAAATATTTTCCATATAGTTGCCGCTTAATGCGTTTTGCTCTGTAGTCATTTCTTTTTCTTTGCCTTTTTTTCATGCTTTGCACTAAAACTTTTAAAGAAAACGCATTAAATTTCATGTTTTCATGTAAATTTGTTATCGTAAGTAAGCTTATGTCTAAATTATAACTGTTGCTGCCGGCACGATATGGCTATTCGAAGCTCTTTTGAAATTTTTCGTCTCGTTAAAGACAGATTCTCGCATTTGAAAGTCATATTTTATAGAATCAACCTTAAAAACTTGTGTTTAATTCGCAAATTTATGGTTCAAAGGTAAAAAAAAATAAGCCTTCGGCAGACTTTTTGCTAATTTTACTGGCGTAAACAAGTCTACACAACGAGTGATTCGCTTCACTGCGTATTCGGGGAAACCCCATTTTCACTGGTAGTTTCGAAAACGAAGCACTCGAAAACGAAGACCGAAGCACGAAGCACCCAAATCTCGAAAACGAAGCACCCAAAACTCGAAAACGAAGCACCCAAAACTCGAAAACGAAGCACCCAAAACTCGAAAACGAAGCACCCTAGATCGAAAACGAAGACCCCTAAATCTCGAAAACGAAGCACCCTAGATCGAAAACGAAGCACCCAAAACTCGAAAACGAAGCACCCAAAAACCCAAAAACTTTTGCGTCTGTGGTAGGCTTCAGAAATAGGGAGCTTCCAGTTCCATTTTGCCAAAAATAAAAATGCAGAATGTCGGTAGTATAGTTGTACTGATTCTTGTGTGGATGGGATCGGGAATTACAGCAAGTATCCCCGTACAAAATGATGAGCGTTTTCCATTCCATTCCTCGGCCATTTGCAAATTAGTGTAGTTAAGGGTGGATCGGTGGCATAAAAAGCATATCTCCAGGCTTCGCCCCACCGGCCGCCTTCTCAATAGCTTAACTCTCCCTTTTTTTATTTGCTCCTTTTATTTCAAAATTCTCCTGTTCCCCACCATAGAGCCTGGTCCCAGGCTATTACCCTATACTAGAACAAATTCTTCCTGGATCTGATCTGCTCTGATCACGCAGTGTCATAGATATCCAATATGTTAGACTGCAAAACAATCGGGTTTTTTTCTCAAAATCAGTAAAGAAGTCGGTAAAGCATGGCGTAAGAGTAATACGCGCGAGCCTCACACTCCGTTTTCAGCCTCGTTTCAGACTTTTCGTGTTACTGCTCACGCGTACTTGAATACGCCAAAATCTGCTGACGGACAGTTTTGAAGTCTACATAAACATGTATGTGTAGCGAAAAAATGCATTTTAAGGTAAGATGTATGAAGTGTAGCGAGACCAATAATAAAATTAATACAGTATATCCTATCTAGAAACGTTCAGTTAAACAGTTGGCAGACTTTTATAAAACCTTGGGATGGATTTTGTGGACCTTTGTTCGATTCGTTATCGTGCTTGATTCCTGCTGTATTAGCATTGGTCTCGTGTTTATAAAGGACAGACTGGTGTCGAGTTTTTGGGTGCTTCGTTTTCGATCTAGGGTGCTTCGTTTTCGAGTTTTGGGTGCTTCGTTTTCGAGATTTAGGGGTCTTCGTTTTCGAGTTTTGGGTGCTTCGTGTTCGATCTAGGGTGCTTCGTTTTCGAGTTTTGGGTGCTTCGTGCTTCGGTCTTCGTTTTCGAGTGCTTCGTTTTCGAAACTACCATTTTCACTTTCACTTCCGTTAAAAAGCCATCGTGAACGGCGTATTCTTACGAACCAGGAATCAGCCGAAACAATTAGAGAAGTGTAATTTAACAATTATAAAATTAACTACCTGGAGAAATTAAACCTGAGACTATCTTGTGACAAGGAAATCTCAAAACGAGAAATTTTCAATCAATGCAATCTCAACTTTTAGGTAATTTTAAGCGGGGAGGGGGGAATTGTGGAAACTTAATGATGCAATTTAAAAATCCCTGCCCACTGGGAAAAATTTGTGTTACACTCTTTTTTTTTTTATAAGAATGTTGTTTTTCCGGCCCAGGCTGAGTATTCTTATTTTTTCTGCCGATTTTAGGCTGAAAATATTATTGTATTATTCTTAAATTATAGCTTATGACATTTCCGTTTTAGAATTTATTGGGGTATCAATCACAAGTGTTTGGTATCTAGATCTGTATCGCGTTACATTGTGCACGTGCTCCATCGCTTTTCGTCGCAGTCAGTTTATGTCTTTTGTGCTGAATACTGTACATATGTATTACATGTACCGTTCATCGAACTGTCATTAGCGTTGAACATTGTGCTACAGCTAGTGCAGTTTTTTTTCGTTTTGTTAGCTAGTTTCGCCGTTCAGAGAAAGGAATAATTTTATACGGTTAAGTTAAAAACATAAAATTGTATTGTATTTACAGATGTTTCAACACACAAAATTATATCTATCCTTTTCAAAATCTCAGCCTCGGCTTTATTCTTAAAATATTCTTAAATTTTTCGCAAATTTCAGCCTCGATATTCTTATAAAATATATTCTTATAAAAAAAAGAGTGTATTGTCAATTTGAAACCAGCCAAAACCCATCTTTGGAGTAAATTTGAGACAATAAAATCCCTAATATTAGGAACATATAGAGACCGAAAAAACCCAGTATTTGGGAAAGTAAGATACCATAAAAATCCCACTATTGGGGGAATTTTGAAATAGCAAAATTCCGGTCTTGGGGAAATTTGGACACAAAGACGTCCCACTATTGGGAATATTTAGTGTTTGGAAATCCTAGTACTGAGGGAAAATAGATGGTGATAATTTGGGGCAATGAAATTCCGGTAGTGGGTAATTTAGTGACAGCAAAATCCCATTATTGTGAAACAATTGAGACAGTGAAATCCCAACAATGGGGAAAAAATGAGAAAACAGAATCACAGCTTTGGGAATTATCTGGTACAAGGAAATTCCACTACTGGGAGTAACTGGGGTCATAAAATCTCATTACTGAGAATATTTTGGGTTTCTCCTGTCCGATGAATGGGTATTGTTGCATTTTCCCAAACTGGGATATTCCTGGAAAAATCCAATAAAACCCCATTAATTTCACATATTTTCCCTTTTTTCCCCCAAATTGGAATTTCAAAAAGTTTTTAATACGCGTATTATTGCCTAAATGCCGTAACGGATATTAGCTTTTCGTGCTCTCCGTAGATTATTTTAATCAGTTAATTAACCTTATATTTTTAGGTTAGTTAACCTAAGGAAATCCTGGCGTTCTGTTTAACTGTGGTTTGACAACACACCTTTTATTGTTTTGCTACGTGCAAATTGTTTAATACTCTCGTATAAGTAGAGGCAAGTTTTAGCCGTAATTCAGTTGAGTTTGGACGTCGCTGAAGAAACTGCAGCAGTTGTAAAGTTAGCAAGCGAACTTGCTTCTAGCAAGGTAGGCTATTTTGGTTTGCTTGACCTCGTTAATTACCGTATAATTTAGTCTTAGTTTAGTCTTTTCTTAGTTTTGATTCTGTTTAGTGATTTAAGTAATCCCATATTTTTTTATTCGTTTTAATTTCGCTATTTCACTTGCAATAATCACAGGGAACCCGAACGCTCTACTAGCTAATAGAAAAATTAGATGTATTTACGCTGTATTAGCTAATAAAATAATATGTATTTAGCTTTGTTCCTGTGTCTTTATGAGTCGTTTTGGAAGGGATTTGAATCCGATCAGAGACGGTTAACATAGCTGGTTATCAGATGCATTTGCTTGTCTGGCGCGTCGTAAATAAGACGCTCAAGTTTCGTCTAACGTTTCTAATATTGTTAATAAAGACACCGGAACAAAGGAAAATGCATCTTATTATTTTATTAGCTAAAACAACGTAAATACATCTATTTTTTTTTTCTATTAGCTAATACAGCGTTCGGGCTCCCTGTGCAATAATTAGGAACTAGGGCAGTTTCTTCTGTTATTCATCGAATTTCTCGTTTTGTTTTCACTGCTGTTGTTCGCTTTATTTTTGAAATCGGAGACGCATATTCTTCGTAGCGTCGCTAAATTCTCTTCGTTTCATTTGCGTATTATTACACACCTTCTGTAGTAAATTCATTTTGTTTATTGCAAATCTCTTTTTCTTTTTACAACTGTTAATTGGCTAGTTTTGTTCTTCTGTTATATCCTAGTCTTTTAAAATAGTTTTTCTTTGTTTTAACTACACGTAGGTCGTGCTGTTAGGTCAGAATTATCTGTTCGCAAATTAGTTCTTTTCGGTCACACTTAATTACTTTTGTTTCGTTCTAACCTTGTATCTTGAATGTAGAATCCCGTTGTTTATCACGTTATAGCCGTTGGATACCATTTCACTGTAGGATTTGTCATTATATTTACCAGTTATTTTAGTTACTGACCCGCGTGTCGCTAGTGAAACTCGCGTCAAAGTATTCTGTCACGGGTTCTCAAATTCATTTGCATGACACTAATACGTCACTTCCGTTCTATTATTGCCTTCGAAATATAGTTTTTCTGTTTTGTATTTTTTTTTTCTGGTGCTAGTTTAAAAATATTAGGTAGTTGTTTACACTCTCAATTACAGATCACTGTGTTCTATTGCAACAGAATATCTTCCTTTTCTTTTTATGAATTCTACAGTTAACTTTATAGTTTACAGTTTAGAATATGTTTTTCTCGTTTTCTATATTCTTCTGTAGTCCTTAGTCAATTACATTGTATTCTGTATTATTTTGTTGCATGCAAACATTTAGTTTACTTTGTATTCCTTTTCCAGGTTTAATCTTTTAGTAGTCCCCGTTTATTCAGGTTATTTTTGGTTTTTTGTTGCTGTATTGCTGATGGATTTGAGTTTCAAATACATTGCTTTGGAAAATCCTTTAATCCTTCTCGTTCCTGCCGCTGACCGCCCCGTCCTGTTACATATAGTAACGGTGAATCTCCTTGCCATCATTCTTTTTTTATAAAGAACAAAAGCCTTCGCACTCGCAGCATGTATTTGGTTATAAGCTTAACCGTGGCGGACATGTCGGTTGGAGTCCTATGCGGGGGTTTGATTCAATTTGATTTCCTACAAGGATGTCGTCTTATAAAATTGAATTTATCTTTGGAATTTATAATTCCATTGTCAATCTTTTTTTCTTTTCTTTCCTTTTGTCTCCCTGACAAACATTGCTGTGATTTCTTTAGAGCAATTTCACGCCAGGTTTCGTTCATTTATGCATCGGCTCATCAGGAGATGGGTCTAGCTGGTAGCAATTACTGTTGTCTGGGTTTTTCCTGTAGTTGTTTCAGTCATTTGGGTGGTGGAGTTCGTTTATTTCATTGGATGTCACGTGCACCTTTACATTCTTGAATCCTACTGCCTTTTATGTCTAATTGTTATCTTTGTTTCTTACACGTCCATTCTGTTCAAGTTTCGTTTTGGGGCTCATCCTCAGCGCCATTGTGCAGCTGCTTTAAGACAAACAAAAAACTAACTGTCACATTGTTTATAACAACTAAGTATCTTTACTGTTGTGGCTACCATACAGTATATTTCTTTTTGTTGGCTAGTCAACTGCTAATTCCCTTCGATCTCCCAGAAATTGTTCGTTTGAATTATTTTTTTGCTTTTTTTTTTGTTCCTTGCAAACTCCCTTGCAAATCCCATTTTATACACAATCAAGATGCCAGACTTTAAAAAAGTTCTGCTCTCATTGTTCAGACGTCATCAAAGAGAAAATGTTGCTATCCCGCTAAATCCTTATACTAATAGGGAGATATCGCAAAATTTAATTAGTCAACCTTGTAAGTAGCTAAGAATTAAACAAATGTAAGACACCCTTAATGTAAAAACATACATAGGAGCACATTTAAAGGTACATTAGGCTATATGTTGAGGAAGCTACGAACAAATAAAGATAAGGCGTAATGAAGAAATGCTTAAAGTGTGTTCAATTGGGAACTCTGTTATGGTAGAATGCGATGTAGGAAGATAAATGAGGCGATGTTAACACTTACTGGATAGCTATTGCGGAAGCAGGAAAACCATACCGGAATGATCACCCCTCAAATACCACACTTTTTTAACCAACATAACAGCCGCTAGAGGCCGCTATGTAAATGCCACGTCACGCAAAAAGTAGAAATTCAAGCGTACTGACTATCACAAAACGAAAAACCATTTGGAAGTGAAAATTTGTCTCAATATTAGCTTCTAGCTGCTCTATAATATTACATGAAAGTAAAAACTCAAAAGGATAAACAATTCTCTAGTCTGAATATTTAAATGACGTCATGTGAAACCAGCATTAAATGTCACAGATTATATCAGAGTCAAGTCACGTTCAATGGACAAGAAAACATCGGCGAATCAGTATCTGTGGGGCAATTAATTAACTGATAAATAATAAATTTCCGGTGCACCTGTTCAGTTGTAATTTTCATTGGTGTAGGAAAAATTGGAAGAAAAAAAGAGTCATAAACTTTAACTTATGGAAAATGTTTAAGCTGTAATTAGGGAGAAACCAATCTAAATTAGAATAATTCAAGGCAATTAATTAACTGATAAATAATAAATTTCCGGTGCACCTGTTCAGTTGTAATTTTCATTGGTGTAGGAAAAATTGGAAGAAAAAAAGAGTCATAAACTTTAACTTATGGAAAATGTTTAAGCTGTAATTAGGGAGAAACCAATCTAAATTAGAATAATTCAAGGCAGCTAGTTCCATGCAGTAAACAGTTATTTAAATGACCATACTACATCTCCTCAATTGAAATACAGCATAAGAATTGTGGCTGTTTCGCGCTACAATTACAGTGAAGTTTAATTTGTTGCTGTAAAAGAGGAGTTGTAAGCCAATTCATTTCATGAGGAATAAAGACAAAGAGCACGTTAACCTTTTAAAATTTAAAGCATGGATTTGGTTGTCTCTAACATTAAATGTTATTATTATTCATTCAAAATATTTTCCCGATTCTGACTGGCTAAAAGCACACGCATAATTCACCATAACCAGTTACTGACGACCAAATTTGGAAGAATTTTGTGTTTAACGAGGAAATGACGTCAAAAATGCAGCGTTCTTGCTGGTTAATGATCTGTTAACCGAGAAGACCTGGGGACGAGGTTGAGTTGTTTTGGTTGTGAAAACAAAAAATGGCGGACATTTCACTCGTTTCAAGAGTAAGAACTAGGCGAAATCATAGCCAAAATATGGCAAGAACAGCAAGAACACAACTCGAAGGGCGACATCTTCTATTTGGAGAATATTTGCGGAGCTGAACAACCCTAAATGTGCACTATCGAAGATGAACTTAACATCGATGGATCGATGGAGGTATGCATGTTTTAGCCATGTTTTTACTCTAGGGATTATTTTGAATGAATAATGAAACAGTTATTGAATTCGGCTTCGTATCATATGAAGAATTATGGATATCTCGGGGGGTGTTATCCGCGTCGGTCTGGGGCTTCGACGGATAACACCCTCCTCGATCTCCATAATTCTTCATAAGATACTCAGCCTCATTCATTAATTGTTCATTAAATGAACGTTACGCGACACCGTCAACTGGCTGTTACGGAGCTGAATAATAGCAGCAACTAAACTGCCACCTAAACAAAGGAGAATTAATTCTGGTAAATGCGTCATTGAGTACATAGCATGAGATGGGGTTTTTTTTCAGGAGAATATTAAAAATATCAACTTTGTGTTGCACGCAGTACTATCTGATGACGAACAACCATGCATGATGTATTATTTTGTCAGTGAAATTCACATATAGCAGTTATAAGCTCTCTGTTAATGTGCTTCACTTAGAGTCCTTTAGTGACTGATAGATCACCTCAAACTTTGACAGAATATAACTTGTCACCATCATGAAAAAAGGAAAAGAAATAAAGAAATATAAGACCCGTTTTCATAGTAGAAAGTCTTGCTTCCCTTTGTCTAAAACCATGTTTATAATGCTGTGTACCCAACTGCAAGAGCCATCCCGCAACAAAAGAGAAAAAAAAATGTTACTAACAATCGAGCACTTAAGCTGGCCTCTAGGGAAATACAATTTTGCCAAAGCTTAAACTGGCCATTCTCTAACCTAATCAATTGCCACTTTCGAATATTTGACTGAGCTAGTGATGATTCTAGAAGTTAATCGAGGGATAACCTGCGAGCAAGCTCTCCGGGGCGCTCGGGCGGCGGGGCGGGAAAAGGAAGGAGACCTTGCAACTACGTCTCTGGAATTTGGATATCTGCATCGAAAAAGTCGAAGCGAAATGCTGATTGGCGGAGATGACATTAGCAATGACGTCATACCCTTTATTGGCGCGTGTCGCGTCAATGTTTGCTCACCTTAGCACTCGTTTCCGCCTCGCGCTGATTGGCGGAAATCTGAGAGCACAGTAGACGGGTAGCCACAGGGGAATTGGCGGCGGAATTCAAATTCCAGAGACATAGTTGCAATCTCTCCTTCCTTTTCCTGCCCCGCCGCCAGAGCGCCCTGGAGAGCTTACTCGCAGGCTAATCCTTACAAACAAACAAAAATATGATATTTGACCACAATTTATAACAAACAAGATGCTCAAAATTACACAAACATATAGTTATTTACATTAATTGTCGTGATGTGTTTTTACTTCTCCACGTAAAGTACTTCCTATTTATTCATCTAATCCATCACGTTCTTGTAATTAACTTATAAATGGTAAATTTTCGGTTCACCTGTTTAGTTGTAATTGTCATTGGTGTAGGAAACATTGGAAGAATAAAAAGAGTCATAAACTTTAACTTATAAAAAATTTGTAAGCTTAGTACCATGCAGTAAACAGTTATTTAAAAGACCATACCACATCTCCTCATGCATCAATTGAAATACAACGTAAGAAATGTCGCTGTTTCGCGCTATTGATTTCATGAGAAATAAAGACAAAGAGCACGACAACCTTTTAAAGCATTGTTTTTAGTTGTCTCTAACATTAAATGTGTTTAAGCGAACGTTACGATATATCGTTAACTGGCTGTTAGGCAGCTGCAAAATAACATTTTATCGCTCAAATCCGAAATCTTCGTAAGCAAGAAGAAAACACATTAGGAAGTTACATATGTATAAGAAACTATGTATATATATATATATTTTTTTTTCTTCCAGGCTTTTTAATGATTAAACCAGTTGAAAAACTTAAGAGCCCGCCCACAACAAATAACTAAAGAAAAAAAAATGTTCCAACAAGCAAGCACCCAAGCTGGCCTCTAAGGATGAACAATTGTGCCAAAGCTTCTACTGGCCCTTCTCTATCCTAATTAACTGCCTCTTTCGAATATTTGAGCTAATGATTATTATTCTTGCAGTTAATCGAAGTATAACATACTAATCATCTATACTATTTGAATTGCAACGACGTTCTGATTGTTCATTAAACCAACTGAAGAAGGACGGCTTGTCTGTCTGAAATGTCGCGAAAACTCAAGTCGCTTTTCTCTTTGCTGTTTTATTATTCATGTCTATATAGCCTTCGAGCAAGCTCTCCGGGTTGCTCTGGCGGCGGGGAGGGAAAAGAATGGAGAGGTTGCAAATACGTGTCTGCAATTTGAATATCTGCATCGAAAAAGTCTATGCGAAATGCTAATTGGCGGAAATCTGACAGCTTGGTCGACGGGCTGAACCACAGTGAAATTGGAGGTGGAATTCAAATTTCAGAAACGTGCAGTTGTAAGTTCTACTTCCTTTTCCCGCCCCGCCGCCAGAGCGCCCCGGAGAGCTTCCTCGCAAGCTAATGGAGGGACTGCTGTTATTCACCAAAAAAGCATTAATAAAAACAGTGAGTGTTGGGGGGAGGCGACCTTAGTGTGAAATGGCCGCATAGTAAGATATCACTGAGTTTTTACATCACCAATTATTCATTGTTTATCTTCGTAGTTATGCACCTTTTCGCTCCCTTTTGCAAAAAAAAAAAACAATTACGGTAAAAATAGCCTGCGTCGCAGACGCTCTTATACAAATGGTTTAAACAAGTGCATGGGCCTGCTGCAACGCAGGCTAGGTAAAAATTATAACTAAAAATACATATTTATAAAGCCTCAATTAATTTGACAATGCAATAAGTAATTATTTTTAGCCAGTATATTAAAAGCAAGCCGCAAACGTTGTTCAATAAAGACAAACAAATCGGAATACATTGGCCTGTGTCTCGTTCCACTCGTTCATAACACCGGCACGGTCTCATTTTGTTCTTAATTTTTAACATAACTGGCATCGTGTCACTTACTTACACCTTTGCTAACCTTTACTTGTAACATGCACCTTTACACCTAAACAAAAAATAATAATGATAATAACTATAACCAAAAATACATATTAATGAAGTACTGACTAATTTTTATATACCAATAAATACTGCTGTATGCCAATCATTTTAGTCGGCAATATATTAATCAGTGGCAAGTGCTTTGTGATAGACTGAGAAACGCAAACAAGTCAGAATACATTAGCCCCTTTCTGGCTTCCAATCTTTTATAACGCCAGCCAGTCTTGATTTTTCTGTTTTTAGAAACTGCTACCGTCCTTTTTAAAGAAGGTAAGACAGTTTAATTCCGACCTGTATAATACGTGAAGTTTCATAAGAGTTGAGATATGTCCAGGATCGATCTTGTGAACAAAACTGTTGGCTAGCAAATTCTTTTCGCAATTTTCACAAAAAAAAGGATTCACCAGAAAATTTTGTGCGACAATCACTTGCAAATATCACAAAAGTTGCAAGAATAACCAATTTAAAAAAATTCTAGACTTAGAAAGAGAAAAGGCCAAAAAGGGCCCCGAAAATCCCGCAAAATTAAAGGCGCAAAAGTAACAAGGATTTTTCTTGCTACCTAAGAGCACTGAGTACCAAATTCCTCAAAAACAGCAAGAAGAACAAATTTAACAAAATTCTAGACTTAGAGAAAAAAACAGGCCAAGAAGGCCTCAAATTTCGCAAAAAATGGCAAAAGTAACAAGGAAATTCTTTTAATTTCTACCCCAAAACACCGGGTAACATACGCCCTTACCAACCTTAACTAGTAAAAGGTACCTTTACACATAAAATAATTCGTACCAAGAAGAAAAACTCAGATATTTATCTGTTTTAGGCAGTATATTTTTAATGGTGGTAAGTGCTTTGTAATCGACAAAGAAACTCAAACAAGTCAGGATACATTAGTATCAGTCTTCGTTTTGCTGTTTTTTTAAAACTGCCAGCGTCCTTTTGAAAGAAGGTAACTATAATTCCAGTAGAATACGTTACGTCAAGTTACATACGATTTGGCATCGCATTGTTTAGGTAAAGAGAAAATATAAATTCTTAATATTCTAAAGTGAACACGGAAGACACACAAACCGGCTTGCTTTTAATTTTGTCAGCTAAATTTGAGCTTTTTAAAAAGGACTAACGGCTTTATCAAACTTTATCTTAGATTTCTCCCCAAGTTTTTGCTATTTTCTGCAATCGTAGTTGATAACGGTCTCCTCCACTAACAACGAAAAACAGACGGCGTCTATACAGGTGACCAGTTCACTGATAAGGTAGGCCAGTGCCTTATTTCTGAGAAATTTCTTTGTATTAATAATACAAGTTCGATGAATATATATACACACACACACACACATCAATACCTTTGCATGAGCAATAAGCCCACATTTTATGTCATAATATTGAATATGTTTGTATTTGAATAAATCCTAAATTATTGAGATTCTCTCGATGAAAAAGCATCAATATTAATGTATCGTCTTCAACAAATCATCCTCCCTAATAAATAATACATGAGAGACATCTCACAAGATAACTATTGAAAACCTATGTCAGCTGCTACTGTCTTCATTATATCAATTAAGCTTTGGTTTTTGGTTTTCATGTCCAAGAAGGTGTTAAAAAAACAAGATTTCGAGATATAAGAGTGTGTATTATATGCGAGCCATGGCAGCGAGTCATGCAGGTCAGGTGCGACTCATTGAAAACAATACATAAAAATCAAAAACAGTAATCTGGTAATACCGAAAGAATTAACTGAAAGCTAACCATGGTAAATAAGTGTTTAACCCTAAACAGCACTTAATCATAACCCTAACCCCAACCTAAACCCTAATCAGTAAAAAGAATGCTAACCGTAATCTGTAAAATTTGCAGTTTTTACTTGTTTTCACTTTATTTTTGCTGATGGTCTGCGTGACTTGCATAGCTCCCTTGCTCGTAGTTTATGTCAGGACCAGAAATAAAATGTTTATTTACAAAAAACAAAATGTAACAATAAAATTAATAAATTTTATAATTGTATCTTTACTCTGATGTGAGCTTTGTTTTCTTAAAAGTGCTGTTCAATAGAACCATGGAGAACTATGGAAAAGAACTTTGGAAAACTTATGTTGTGTCCATGCCAAGTGCAGCAATCATTATTATTTTGGGCCAAACCTTGTCTAATAGAATTGTTTGAGGGTCCCCACAGAGAAGACTTGGAGAAAAGTGCTCCTCAAAGTTACAATGCCTTTGGTTTGAAGGCAACCCCAGAGTTAAAAACAATAATTTAGTATTATTCGGATATACATCAAATCCCATATAAGAGGATATTTTATAACAACCCATAACCCTGTTTATATCTGACCTCTGGTCAAATCCGGTGGACTACAAGACTATAGTATCCCATTTTAATCAATATATCCAAAAACAACAGGCATTCTTAGTTTTCCAATATGTATATTAAATTTTAAAGAGTCTCTTGCATTTGTTAAGCTTGAGCAAATAATCAGAGAACTACAGACAGTGGAAAAATTGAAAGCAGTAGGTTTTTTTGAAGCGGGACAAAGAAAAAATGATCAGGGATGATAAGCAAGATTTTCACTTTGTGGGTTTTCAAGAAGAAAACGCGGACACAATACCCTCAGAAATCCCTTGTAAACCAGTTGTATACCTGGACGGAACCGCTTCAGGACATGCACCAACAGAACATCATATTCGAAAAAAACAGATATTTTACTCACAAATGACTCGCTTGCGCCAAAACAATAACCTGCATTACAGCAGTCTTCTCCGGCCACTCGCTCACTCCCAGACAGAGAAACAGAAGCAACGGGAAAAATTACAGTAAAACTTACTCTTTGCATAAGGAAATAAATTATAGAACAACTCACTTTTTTGGTTGTTTCCAAAGCATTCTTTTTTCTTATAATATAAAAAATTAATGAAAGAAATAGGCACAAACTTGTTAGCGTGCTTACCTATTTTCGATGTACTGATTACATACGCAGTGAGTACGAAGTGCCTACAAAGCGCACAATAAGCGAAGAACTATAGCGCAAGAATGGTTACTCCTTGTCCTCAAGGTACTTCCCAATTCATAGTAAGGAGAAGACAAATAAAAGACTCGATGAAACAAGAATAAACGAGAATTTCTGTCAATACTCTTTCCTCTCCCTTGTCCGCCATTTTGTATGTTTTGAAAATGGCCATCGTCATGGTGATCATGTTATGGTTGGTGACGTAGACCATTGTTTTCGTTTCTTCCAAAACTGGCATACTCCCGAACTGCTTAGAAGAGGGTGCGAATGGGGTTAACAGTTAACTGATATTTGGCCAAAAAAACAGTAGTTAACTGATAATTAGCCAAAAAATTAGTAGTTAACTAATAAATGAGATGATGACCAGGTGGCACATTTACTAATGTTACTATGTACTGTCGCAATTTGTAATAATCATCGCACTTTGTAATACCTGTCGCAATTTGTAGTAAACCGTGTCGCGCTTTGAACACATCATGTTCCATGCTTCTTGATTATATCCACTGTATTCTTAGATTTAGTCATCTTAAAATCATTACTGATTTTAGTGACAAGAATACTTAAATATACTTTAGTGATCAATATAATACTCATTAATTCGAGCTGTGACTGTGATGATTTAAAACATTCGACTACATGACGATACATCGTGTAATTAACAATTTTCTCTGTTCGAGGGAAAAAGAGATTTGTTATGCGCTCAATGTGAATGAAGTAAAGTTAATGTTTTTGATATAGTATACATGCTAAGCGCAAAAAGTGTGTGATGTCAAGGATAAAAAAAAAAAAATGCGGGAATAGCCTTTTATGTGCGACTGTCACAGTTGCTATATTTGCTGATATAAATTTATACGCTGCGACTGTTGTTGAATTAATAAAGATTTTTATTTCTAAAGGTACAGTCCTAATGCATCGGTGGGAGAGTTAAAAGCTGGTTTTATATATTCAAATGCTTACGCGTCTCGAAAGATTTTGCGCTCGTAGGCGTCTTGGAAATGAGTGGAAACTGGAAGTGAATTAGCTCACTCGATTGACGCTTGTTCTGGTTTGACTCCGAGCCATAATGACTTTTGTACGCTTTTAAACCTCATAGCACTTCTTCTGCTCTTCATCGCTTTAGTGTTCGCTCATCACGGTCCTCACCGTCTCCGTATATGTTTGCATGCACCTAGACAAGTTCTTGCTCGGCTCAAAAGCCAGCATTCATGTGTGGCAGTTACAATATTTTAAAATTAATTCCAAACGATTCTAATTTAAATCAAGCAATTGGCCATCAGCATCGTACCTATTTTTAAACTATCTCCGCCCCTCTAAGTCTCGTTTGCCTGAACAAACAAAAAATGATCATGAAAGAAAGGAGAGAAAACTTACGATGATTTAACAAATAATTAAATAACCTATAAATAACTAAAGAGAACACTGTAAAAAGAAAACACTATAAACAGGACAAGGAGAATTCTTAAAAATGTTATGGTAATAGAGGTAAATAACTATGAAGGTAACGATGATAGGGAAGAGAAAAGCTCAATAAAACGGGGCAGGGACTTTAACATAGTCATCTTCAGACTGGAGGAAGTCTTCAAGTAAACTCGACTAAATCACTTTCCGACATTTGGTTCGGCTAAATAGTTTTAATGAGGGTGGAATTTAGTTCCAGATCTTAACACCGATTCTTGTGAAAGAGTCAAGCATCTTTTCCGTCCTCGAAAATTTAACATAACAAGATTCGTTGGAGCTAAATTCATTCCAAATTTGTTGCAAAGAAGATATAACTAGCTTTTTTTAATGGATTCAACAACCTGTATTTAACGGTATAATTCCTACTTAATGCTAAAGTACACATAAAAGGTGATTTTCACGAAAATCCCGAACGCCAAATTACCTTCAATAAATAGTGTCCAGGTCTTCTGTTTTAGCCTCATTAAGGTACTTAAATGCTTGCATTAAGATACTCTTTTCAAAAAAGTGAGCGCACGCCTTTTTGTCGCCTCTCCCTCTCTTCATTCTGAAAAGAGGTCAGCATTTACAGTTCCTACTCCTGTTAAAGTACGTGTATTCGATCACCGTGTAATTAATACTACATAATGTAAGAGTAGGCCATGGATATAGTTTGTGTAATAGTGCACGATGTAATAGGTATGCTTTTTATTAAGCATGTAAGCGAATGTGGACCTGAGTTTCACCGGCAGATAAAGATAATTGAACCGAACAAAACTGTTCTGCTATTGTTGAATTTACCGCCGCTTACATCATCGGGAAAACGCGCTAAACACTGGAAAAGAATGTGTTGGCTAGGAAGCTGTCCTTATTAAATGCTATGATGACTGTCTCATACCCAGACGTCTCTCTCGATAAAAATTTGTTCTCAAAGGAGGGCGGGGAGGAGATTGACGTGAAAACTGAACTTAAATGCTGATTTTCCCTGTTACCAAGAAGCCTGAACGCCAAAGTACCTTCAATAAATAGCGTCCACGTCTTCTGTATTAGCCTCATAGGTATACTTTAAATGCTTGGGTTACGTCACCCTTTTCAAGTATTAATTTATAGTAAGCACACCCCTTCAATTATCTCTGTCTTCTTTCTGAAAAAGAGGTCAGATTTAACAGTCAGAAAAGTTCCCAAGCAAGACATACGCGCCTGTTCGGAGTTGGTTTCTGTAAGCTTAACATAGTAAAACAACTATAAGTTTGAAGAGCGACTATTGCGTGCACACAAAGAAAAGAATGACACGTACCTTTTGAACAAGTTTGTGTCTAAACTCTATCAAAGATGTAAAAGGTGAAAATATTTGTTAACAAAAGCTGGACTGCTTCGTACAAAAAAACAGCTTTTGTTTTCTTCAGATCTGCGTTGTTTGTTTGTTTGTGCGGGCGGAGAGAGTTTGTAGCGGCGACAATTTCGCGCCAAAAACAGGGTGTCTTGCTTGGGTTCAGTCTTCCATCGTCCAATTGTTGAGTCATTGTTTTGCGTCCCTATCATTACATCGTATATTGATAGATCAAAAGGAAAATGATCCACTCAAGATAAGACAAAAAAACTTCGAAAAGTAAATATTCCAAAACGTTTTAAAAAATAACTATAAAACAGCAATTACCATGATTACCAGCCTGTGTTCGGTATTGTCGTATAAATATCTTTAAAACAGTATTCAAATACAGCTTTTTAATTTCCTTTCCTAATATCACTTTCGACATAAGTGTAGAAGTAATTCGTTGCATATTTGCTCTCACCTTTGAAACCATTCAAAAGAGTTGCAAAAGTGTAGCGGTCGTATTGGACTTCATTTTTGACTAATATCAAAGGTGTGGTCACAGTCACTACACTTTTGACTTCATCTTTGACGAGCGTCAAAGGTAAAGTCAAAGTTACCAGCATATATGACAACGCCTTTGATAAGGGTTAAAGGAACAGCAAAGCATTGACTCATTTCAGGACTTCACCTTTACCGAGGTCAAAGGAGTAAGCAAAAAGGTTATATATTTGGCGACATCTTCGACGCGAGTCAAAGGTAAAGTCAAAGCCAATACCATATTTGACGTAACTTAATTGACGCGTGTCAAAAGTGTAGTAAATCCAATTTTTCGTCCCGTGTGAGTACTTAATTGTAGCAATATTCTTGAGGTTTTCTCTTACGGAAAAACTACAATAGATACCCCTAAAATACCACACTTTTTTAACTAACATGAAAGTCGCTCTAGGCTGCCATGTAAATGGCACTTCACGCAAAAGAGTAGAAATCAAGTGTACTGACTATCGCAAAACGAAAACCACTTCGAAGTGAATATTTGTCACAATATTAACTTTTAGCTGCTCTTACATACTTTATGAAAGTGAAAAATCGGAAGGATCGACAATTCTAGTTTGAATTTTTGATGACGTCATGTGAAACCAAAATTTAACGCCACAGATTATATCAGAGTCGATTCACGTACAATGCATGGACAAGAAAAACTCGGCGAAGCAGTGTCTGCGGGCCAATTAATTATTCAGTTATCAAATTCTTTGCTGACTCAAGACTGTTCGTATCGTCAACATTGTCATCATCATCGTCATCGTAGTCGTCCTCACGTTCCCCCCCCCCCCCACCCTCAAAAACCATTTCCTTTCAATGGTTTTTCATTAAAAACAAACAAAAATATGACATTTGACCACAATTTATAACAAACAAGATGCTAAAAATTACAGAAACAAATAGTTATTTACATTTATTATTCCACTATTATGTCACTTTACCATAGAAGGTCAAGAGAACGCGCAAAATACTAGACCCTAGTACACTGTAATGTCCTGGTTGAACCGGTTTACAACAGGGGGAATACCGGCGGATGCAAAAGGAGCAACTATGGCTGAGAGAATAAGCCGAGGATATTTTGGATACTCTTACTTGAAAATAGAAGCCCAAATAACATTTTTTCTTTCGCAGTAAAATAATTAACCTCTCATTCAATGGTTTGGCATATAATATGAGCGAACATTTTGCTCATTGTTAACATCATTTTTACAGACGGAATTAGGATGTTCAGTGAAAACTCTTACCCAAAAATAGAAATAGAGGCCAATTGCAAAATAACCGTTTTCTTTTTGTAGTGGAATAATAAACCTCTTATTCGATGGTTTAGAATATCATACGAGCGGACATTTTGCTCATTGCTCGTATTTTTCCTCGCCCCTGTGGGGTTCAAAAAAATACTACGCAACTCGCAAAATATCAGCACGTCTTATATGCTAAACCATCGAATAAGGTGTATTTATTGTCGTGATGTGTTTTTACTTCTCCACATAAAGCACTTCCTATTTATTCATCTAATCCATCACGTTCTAATAATTAACTGATAAATGGTAAATTTCCGGTTCACCTGTTCAGTTGTAATTTTCCTTAGTGTAGGAAAATTGGAAGAAAAAAAAAAGAGTCATAAACTTTAACTTATGGAAAAGTTTTTAATCTGTAATTAGGGAGAAACCAATCAAAATGGAATAATTCAATGCACCATGCAGTAAACATTTATTTAAATGACTATACCACATCTCCTCAATTAAAATACAGCATAAGAATTGTCGCTGTTTCGTGCTATAATTACGGTGAAGTTTAATTTATTTCTGTAAAAGAGGAGTTGTAAGCCAATTCATTTCACGAGGAATAAAGACAAAAAGCACGTCAACCTTTTAAAGCATGGGTTTTAGTTGTCTCTAACATTAAATGTGGTTAAGTGAACGTTACGATATATTGTTAACTGGCTGTTACGCAGCTGTGAAACAACATTTTACCGCTCAAATCCGAAATCTTCGTAAGCAAGAAGAAAACACATTAAGAAGTTGCATAAGAAAATGCGTATTTATTTATCTATTTTTTCTTTCAGGCTTTTAATGATTAAACCAGTTTAAAAACTGTAAGAGCCAGCCCACAACAAATAAGAAAAAAAAAAATGTTATGACAAGCGAGCACCCAAGCTGGCCTCCAAGGAAGTATAATTTTACCAAAGCTTCTACTGGGCGTTCTCTATCCTAACCAACTGCCTCTTTCGAATATTTGAGGTAATAATTGTTCTAGTTGTTAACCGCGTCAGTTTGTTTACATTCGCGCTCGTTTCCGCTTCACGCTGATTGGCGGAAATCTGACAACGTAGTCGACGGGGAGCCACAGGGAAATTGGAGGCGGAATTCAAATTCCAAACGCGTAGTTGTAAGCTCTACTTCCTTTTCCCTCCCGGCCGCCAGAGCAGCCCGGAGAGCTTACTTGCAAGCTAATGGAGGGAATGCTGTTATTCACCACAAAAGCATTTATAAAAACTATGAGGGTTGGGGGGAGGGGCCCTTAGTGTGGAATGGCTGCGTAGTAAGATATCATGCCAGAGTTTTTACAGCACCAGTTATCCCTTAGACATGCACCTTTTCGCTTCCTTTCGCAACAAATAATTACAGTAAAAAGTACAACTGAAAATGCATATTAATAAACATTTGAAAGTGCAATAAGTAATTATTTTTAGCCAGTATATTAAAAGGCGAGCCGCAAATGTTGCTCAATTAAGACAAACAAGTCAGACTACATTGGCCCGTGTCTCGTTCCACTCGTTCATAACACCGGCACGGTTTCCATTTTGTTGTTAAATTTGCACATAACTGGCATCGTGTCACTAACATACACCATTGCTAACCTTTACTTGTAACATGCACCTTTACACCTAAACAAAATAATAATGATGATAATAACTATGACTAAGAATGCATATTAATGAAGTACTGTCTAATGTTTATATACCAATAAGTACAGCCGTATGCCAATCATTTTAGGAGGCAGTATATTAAACAGTGGCAAGTGCTTTGTGATCAACTAGGAAACACAAACAAGTCAGAATACATTAGCCCCTGTCTGGCTCCACTCGCTCATAACGTCGACCAGTCTTCATTTTGCCGTTTTTACAAACTGCCAGCGTCCTCTTTAAAGAAGGTAAAAACAGTTTATTTCCAGTAGAATAAGTGAAGTTTCATAAGAGTTGAGATATGTATTGGAAGGATCTTGTGAACAAAAATTGGCTAGCAAATTCTTTTCGCAATTTTCGCAAAAGAAATGATTCACCAGAAAATTTTGTGTGACAATCACTTGCAAATATCACAAGGGTAGCTAGAATAACCAATTTGACAACATTCTAGACTTAGAAAGAGAAAAGGCAAAAAAGGGCCCGAAAATCCCGCAAAAAGCGCAAAAGTAACAAGGATTTTTCTTGCTACCTCAAAACACCGAGTAACGAATACCACAAAAAAAGCAAGAATGACAAATTTGACACTGAAAAAAATTAGAGAAAAAACAGGAAGAGAAGAAGGGCCTCGAGAAGGCCTCAAATATCGCAAAAATCGCAAAAGTAACGAGGAATTTCTTTTCTGCCCAAAAACACCGGGCAACGTACACCCTTACTAACCTTAACTAGTAACAAGCACCTTTACGCATAAAATAATACGTACCAAGAAGTAAAGCTCAGATACGTATCTTTTCTAGGCAGTATATTAAACAGCTGTGGCAAGTGCTTTGTGATCGACAAAGAAACTCAAACAAGTCAGGATACATTAGACCTTGTCTGGCTCCAGTCGTTTATATCGCCGGTGAGTCTTCGTTTTGCTGTTTTTTTTTTCTTAAAACTGCCAGCGTCCTTTTGAAAGAATGTAACTATATTTCCAGTAGAGGGTCTCAATGGGGTCAACCGATAGGCGTAAAACGGCCAAAAATTTAGCCGATAGCCGTAAAAATTGAAAAATTTCAACCGTTAGCCGTAAATAGGGTAAAAAAGAGTTAACCGTAAAAGAAAGTGTTTCCTAGATTTGCTACTTTTAAGGTAGGTACTAAACTCACTTATGGTTCCGTTTTTTATTTCCCGGCTAGTGTGATTCTGTACGCACGTTAGGCGAACCGCCTTAACCAAGACCTAGGCTCCATTTCGATCCGGGGCTCCCTCGGGGAACTAATTTTTTCCATAGCGAAAGTGTGGCTTCTTGCTTGGGATTACTATTTGCAATTTTCCGGAGGTCATGCCCTCGAAACACTAATGAAACAACTGCCGATAAACAACATTTCCCTGTTTTTCTCTGACGTTACGGTAGACATGTGCCATGTACGGCGTCTTCCCACGCAATCTCGGTCAAGGCATTTCGGTGGCGAACCCGCTCGGACCACGTGACCCGAAACGCATTAGCCGCGCGGAATAATGCGGCCTACGGACAAGGGCAGACAGTCGTTCCGTACAGTCCTTCACTATCATTAAAAACACTGGAAACGGGAATTTTGTTATTGGCCGTTTTCACACTAGAGCTAGAAATGGATCATTCGTCTGAGGCTAGCCTGTGTACAGTCGCATCCTCCCCACAGACACCTCTTCTCCGAACTTTTCTGAGTGGAGGGGGCGGCTGTACACGGGCTATCTGGAACGGATAATCCCATCTTCAAAAGTCATCCGGATTGTTCATTCAAAATTAAAACGATTCCATTTTCAAATTAAGACGTATTACCTATCTGATGCGAATCATCAAACGGATAACCCGTCTCACACGAATAATCCTTTTCTAGTGTGAAAACGGCCATTGCTGTTATAATGAACGTCGCGAACCGGCCTTGAGTTGGGCGTTCGCGTGCCTGCTTTTGCTTTTTCACAAAGATTATTTTTAAATTGACTATTGACTTTTCTAAGTGTAAAATAATATTAGAAGTGTAATACTCTATAAAAAGTATGATCTATCAAATGTTAAAATTTTTCAAAAGAATAGCTTATTTCATCCCGAGATGATCCGAAAACCTTTATTAAAAAAAATACAGGTTAATTAATATTTAATTTTTTGAAACAAAAGAAGTTAATTTTTAACTTTTTCGTTAACCGTAACTGAAAAAAATTAACCGATAGCCGTAGAAGAGCCAAAATTTTAGCCGATAGCCGTAAAGGCCACCACCCCATTGAGACCCTCCCAGTAGAATACGTTACCCGTCAAGTTACATACGATTTGGCATCGCATTGTTTAGGTAAAGAGAAAATATAAAAATTTTTAATATTCTAAAGTGGCCGCGCAAGACACACAAACCCAGGGACCGCGCAGAGGGAGGGGCTGGGGGGGCTTTAGCCCCCCCACTTTTTTGCAAGAATAAAAATAAATTAAACAAACAAACTGTTCCAATACGATTTAGGCATTATCTTTCTCTAACCAGCCAAAACTAGTCGTCTTTATTTCACTAACCTAGTTAAGAAAGCAAAATGAACTAATAAATGTCTCAAAAACATCACAAAATTCTCAAAAGTGGCACCTAAACTAGACCTATAAACATTCGCATTGCGTGACACCGGCCGCTGTGATAGTAAAAAAATTCTTCATGATCGTACAAATGACAATTGTTCTGTTTTTTTTTTTTCTTTTTTTTTCACTTTATCAACAAGAAAAATCGGAAATAGGTTAAGCTTATAGAAGATTAAGTTCACTTTTCCACTGACCTTCGTATTAATAGTCTCGGCCGGCCGTCCTTTGTTCGACTCCCAGTAGTTGGCATTCTTGGTAGTAGAGTGGGTCGGGAAAAATACGTATTACTCCCTACCCCACCCCTTCGCCCTTTTCTTACTCGCATCTCTAGGAGGGTCGCCCCCACATTCTGAACGCCTGGAAGAGGCTATTCGACATACTTCAATCGCGTTCTAAACGAACATTTTCGTTTTACAGATAACATTAACGAGATCCATGTTTCGCCTGTCTAGTGACAGGTGGAAGTATTTACATTTTGCAGCGAGAAGGTCCTTCACACATTCACCTTCACACTATATATGTGGGACGATTTTCCTCGGTACTCCTGGAAGAAAAATTAAGAAAATATGGACTGGAGTTCAAAGAAGTAAAATCAACAACCCGCTAATCACGTCTACGCCACAATAAGTCTCGTTCTTGTAAATTCTTTTCAAGTAAATTGTTATTTGCCATTAAAAAAATGAAATCAGCTGTGAAATGTACATTGAATTAAGTTAGTGTCCGGATACCTTTAGGAATTTGATATTAGTATAAATTTTTAGATGTATAAATCTACCGGCCTTCGATCACAAATCTGATTGTCTATGTACAATGCTGGTGCTATGCTGATAATGCTGTACGCTATCAATTCTGTGATGGATAGTGAGTGAAGTGACTGCCTGCGCGTTACTGACGTTACCTGTAAACAATAATCTACATAGATATAACTTACATTGTTTATTATATTTACGGCTTTACTCAAATATCATCATAAGCTTGCAGGCTACGCCTGAACATAATTAATTATTGGCTGATAAAGAACAACATAAGAATAACACCATCAAATTTACGCGAGAATGAAAGAGGACGGTGACGTGACATCAAGTGACTGAAACAGCGAGGTTGAGCAAGGAATCCTGTAAAAACTAAAACTGCCGTACAGGCGGGAGTATATAAATGTTTACTATCCTTCATTTGTTTCTCATATGGCGTATATTTGAGCATTATAGTAACATTGTATATAATACTCACAAGACTCTTGGAAGATTGCGTGCACCAGCTGAACCAGAACCTTTCAAAGTACATAGCAGTCGCTAAGGAGTCATACCCATTTTTAATTCGTGATAAAAGCAACATCTACGTGGTCAGATAACCGCAGAGTTGAAGTACACTTTTGTAAGATCGTAACAAACAGTAAAATCAAGCGAATTTAAGCTCACAGCAACCGCCGTTTTGATAATTTGAAATGAGCACGTTCATTTGTCACATCACCGCGACGCGAAGTCGTGATTTCAGTCGCGCTTGACATCTCAGAAATAATCAGCCATGCAAGTGCGGAATAATCTATCAGAGAAAGATAACCATATGTCGGAGTTTATTCAGATCTGAGCGTTGTTTCTTAGTGCAATATATACACGAGGTGAGATCTTAACTTGGATAGTTTGTTTTATTATGTAATTTTAAGGGCTTATTTTAGACAAACCTCTGTTGACCGCGTGCATCCGGTTCTCGGCCCGCGGCTTTGGCTGTTTGTGAAAAAATTTCTATATGAAATTAAAATGCGATTTTAAGAAATTTCTTTTACAAAAAACTTGTGGAATGTCCCGTAACTGCATTAATTGAATCACGGCTAAAATTTAGGCGGAGATTTTCGCAGAGAGCTTCCTGGTAATGAACATTGAGGAACGGATTGATCTTTTATCCTGGGGGGGAGGGGGGGGATACTCCCATAAATTACCTATACGGGTATGTGCCGCCCAACGGGGTCGTGACTTTGAAGCTTCTGATTTAGAACGGGGTATCCATTTCAGAGGCGTTTTCTAGAACGGGGTATAATATTTCGAACGCACGAAAGCTCCAGGTTTGTAAGCAGCCATTTGAAATTATTCAAGGACAGATTAGTTTTAAAAATACGGTTCAATGCGTTAACAAGCAAACTGTTGTACTCTTGTTGCACTCTGTGTTTTAGCGTGCAGGGCGGGTGTATTTTGGCGCGAGCCGCGAGCTCTAACTCCGCCATTTTAGATAAATAGGCGCATGGAAGTCTGGAACAAGTCCATAATGTACCCGAGGGAGATGGAGACGGGCTCAAAAGAAAGGCATGGGGGAGGAGAAGGAAAATCGTTAGCTTACGAGCTTGGTTCTGTGCGTGGTGAAAGATTTTGCGTCATAATTAACCGCATTGTATCCACATGCAAAGGAAGCGTGCTCTGGATGATTATGAAGA
This sequence comes from Porites rus, assembly GCA_964035705.1. NCBI lineage: Eukaryota > Metazoa > Cnidaria > Anthozoa > Scleractinia > Poritidae > Porites > Porites rus. The sequence continues at coordinate 30,661,607 of OZ037992.1, forward strand.
AGCATTTATTTGATGTATAAGTCGAACAAATAAAGAGACATCTTTTTTTAAAAAAACAGGGCTATTTCAATTTACAGACTTTCTAGAAAAAAATTGGCCCATTTCTAGAACGGGGTATCCGTTTAAGGGCGAATTCTAGAACGGGGTATTAAAAAATGGCCCATTTCTAGAACGGGTTATCAATTTTAGGGGAAATTTTGTTTAGAACGGGGTGCCAATTTGGAGTCCCGAGCGGCACATACCCACCCAAAAAATATCCAAGTGCCCCTCCCCCGGGTTTGTAACGTCGTTCGGGAGTCATTCCATCTGACATAGGCGCATCAGTTCTGGTCCTTAAGAGTTAATTTCTAAAGATAAAGTTACAAAAAGAAGAAAGAAGATAATGGAAGTAGTCTAACTACTGCAGTGCTCCTTAAATCGCTTGATTTTCGGTTAGCCTTTCCGACATCATGTAAGTCTTGGCCTCTTTGTAGACTTTGTACCTTTTTCAGAATAATCAAGGCCTCTGTCTTCATCTGAACGCACTTCGCGCCAATATTATCACCTTTAAAGTATGTGAAATGCGTTCGAATGAAATGCTGCAATAACAAAATGGAGCAAAAAAGACTGAGCTGTGCTAAATCGCTTTGTTCAACTAAAAGTCGCGTGATTCTGCGTAAATTCCATTTTATGTATTTCTTTTGTCATTTACCTATCAAGTGTCGTAATCAAATCCTCAAATCAACATGATTCTATTTACCCACAACTTTGCCAATCACGATCAATAAAAACACAAGAAGTACGTATCGCATAACAGAAAGCTGACATTGTAAAAAGTAGTTTTCCGCGCCAGTTTTTAGTTCTTTCCTGTAAGGGTCGCGGTTAGCTTTCTCAATAATCGCTTTGTATTGGTTTGTTATCGATGTTTTTATCTTATAGACTAGCCTCTCAGTATAGACCTCATTTTTGTAGAAAAAATATAAAGCAATTCAGTATCCTTTACCGAGGACCTAAAATCGGAATTCTTTGCCTATTTCACTAATTAGCTCTCCTTTGTATATTTGTTTTTAAAAAAATTTAAAGAATTATCTCACGGATAGCTGATATGTCTCTTAGACAATAGATTTAACGACTAAGTCTTAAAACGATTTAAGCTTAAATCGATTTAACGACTAAGTCTTAAAACGATTTAAGCTTATATCGATTTAAGCTTAAATAGATTTTAGCTTCATTTAACAAGGTCTTAAATCGATTTAACTATATAGATTTAGAATGATTTATTTAAATTTAAAGTCATGTATTTTTATTCAAAAATTATCTAATGCTGTTTGTTTTGATTATGCGAGCCGCTGATAAATATTTTTACCTTGTTATATAAATTTACGTAGTTACGTGTTTTTATTTATTAAATTTATATAACACCATTTGGCCAGCTGCTGATAATGATCCAACAACCTTTGTTCATGTTGCAAGGTTTTGCGAGTGACTAAATAAATAAAATAAATCGTATATTGATCGATCAAGAGGAAAATGATCCACTCAAGATAAGACAAAAAAACTTCGAAAAGTAAATATTCCGAAACGTTTTCAAAAATAATTATAAAACAGCAATTACCATGATTACCAGTCTGTGTTCGGTATTGTCGTATAAATATCTTTAAAACAGTATTTAAATACAGCTTTTTAATTTCCTTTTTTAATATCACTTTCGACATAAGTGTTTGTAGAAGGAATTCATTTCATATTTGCTATCACCTTTGAAATCATTCAAAAGTGTTGTAAAAGTGTAGCGGTCGTATTTGACTTCATTTTTGACTAATATCAAAGGTGTGGTCATAGCCACTACACTTTTGACTTCATCTTTGATGTGCGTCAAAGGTAAAGTCAAAGTAGGGTAAAAGGAATAGCAAAGCATTGACTCATTTGACTTCATCTTTGGCGCGCGTCAAAGGAGAAGTCAAAATTGTTAGCAATTTGACTTCACCTTTACCGAGGTCAAAGGAGTAAGCAAAGTGGTTATATATTTGGCGACATCTTTGACGTGCGTCAAAGGTAAAATCAAAGCCAATACCATATTTGACGTAACTTTTGACACGTGTCAAAAGTGCAGTAAATCCAATTTTTCGTCCCGTGTGAGTACTTAAGAGCTAGTCTCTGTAAGATCCTCATATCGAGTTTTGCCCACAAAATAGATTTCGCTCATAATTTTTCAGTAGACTTCTTTCAATAAGTATATAACAAATATGAAACTAGACTGGAGAAATTCGTTTCTGTAATTTTTCTTTAACCAATTTTCTTTCGACACTACGTGAGGGCCTGAGATGCTTGTGAAATATGCGAATTTTGTCAAAATTCAACCGATTGTTCCGCATAAAAGAGTGCGACCCAAAGCTTCCAATTTACTAGTTATTTTAATTGCGCCTTTATCTTTAAAATAATACAGGTCAGAATCATCGATTCCTTTTCGTTTAGAAAATCTGAGGAAACACACTTAGCCCCTTTGACCCATTTAGCGAAACATGCGATTTTAGCCAAATTCAATGGATCAAATCTCAAAAGTGGCTCACACTTACTGGCTCTCCTGCATATCACTGTGTAGTTCAATCCTTCAGCTACTGAATCGTGTTAAAAGTTGTGGCGGCCATTCAGTTTCGGTCGAGGGGTGAGCAGCAAAACCTGCCTCACTTGGCCATTTCGCCGACGTTTCGCCATCGCGAAGTCCAGAAGGATTGTCAGAATAGAAAGCGAGAAATCGGGTAAATGCCACTCGAAAATTGCCTTTTTCTAAAGACCGAATACTTTCAATCACTGTTTTCCATGTGGCTATGGTTCTTACCCAACGAAGAAGGGGTAGAAGACGGTGGAACGTGAAATTACTGTCCGCCATGTTTTTGAAGGGTTTGTGGAAGGTGGAATCAGGAATCCGGAATGCGGAATTCGCAACCATTTCAAATGTAACCTGTTGGAGCATATTTTACAGTTTTATACTTTTTTTGTTAGCCGAAGCTCAATTCGCATTACGATAATTATTTCACCTTTAACTTTACAGGATATTGCACAGAATGTCTCAGAAACCTTGGCTGATGAAGGCATTAAGGAACCCCTATCGAACTTAGCTTTTTGCTGCTATTCAAACGTGTCCTCAGCTGTTATATAAATAATTATAAGAAATAAGTTGTCAAAACAGCAAACAACTTTGCATAGTTCCATTCCTCAGCTACTGAATCATTCTCAGACATTTAGCGGTCATCCAGTTTTGACAGTTTCGTCTGAAACCGAGGGTTGAAAGTTGCGATACTTAGCACGTCACAGTTACCCCGCTTAGATTACAAACTTAGAAATGACTACGGTATATTCTGTTTTCCACAAGCACTGAATCCCCCTCCCTCCTGTTCTATCTCCATAAAGTTTTCAATAAAAGATTTAGAACGTTTTCAAGTACTGAGGAACTTTCAGTCATTCTTCAAAGCTGTCCATAGCCCACTGACCACCTAAATCGTAGTATACGCTACTGGCAAACAACTAAAACGGCACATGCACCTGCGAAGTGTTCCTTTGCCGGAAAAGCAAATATTACTTGTGCTTCCTCGCGCGGTAAAGACAATTTTTTTTTCACTAAATAAGTGTGATGTCCAAGTAAAGAACCATGTAAGAAGCTGTAACCTTTCACGTACGAAGGTCACCGAATATGACCTAATTTTGGCAGGGGCGGGAAAGTTTAATCGTTCGCATGAATAAGTAGAAAAGATGGTGGTTTGCATTGCCCATAGGCACAGTCTTGGTATATACTGGCGGTCACGTAAAACTGTCGGTATCCTGGCTATGAAGGAAAATAGATTGCCCCTCACTGTAAGAAACCAATTAACTGGCAAATGGCGCATTCAAGAAATCCGCGAGATTTTTGTTACCCTTGTTCGTGTGGGGTCACGTAGTGAAGTATCTTCAATTGTTCTGTTTTAACCCTGTCCTTTATTTTTATTAAAGAAGTGGTTGGGCATAAATAAATGGGGAAAAAGGATAAATTAAGTATAAGAAAGATTCAAATTTTGCTTCGTTTTGTACGTCAAGTAGCCAGACTATTTCACAGGCTTTAAAACAATTTACCTAACATTCCTAAAATAAATATATACAAATAAAAGAAACCAAGTGAAGAAAAGTGTACAGAATAAAAAAAACAGACTGTTTGACTTTCTAAGAACATAGAATTATTTCATAAATGGATCTGGTTGATGTCAGTGGCGGATCCACACCTTCAGATAAGGGGAGGGGGGGGGGGGGTCATCCAGACCCTGAGATAAGAGGGGGACCCGGTCTCCAAAAAAATTGTTTTCGGCCCTTCGGGTCTCATTTTGGTCGAAAAATAAGGGAGGCCGGGCCCCAGGGGCCCCTCTTCTGGATCCGCCATTGGATGTAAAAGCTTATTTGCATTTTTTCATGTCTAAGGTTTATTTGTGCTGTAGTAATTCAATTAACATTCTGTGAATGCATGAAAAGCAAATGAAGATCCTGAATATCTGCCAGGCTTGATGTTCTAACATTACATAACATAACATTTTATGTTATGCTAGAACATCTAAATTGTATTTTATTTCATTGCAATTGTGAAAATTCCATTTTATTTGCTTTGTATGAGAAATATACATCTGTACTTGTTTTTCAAGCAGATCATAAACTTCTCAGTTAAAGAAACCCTCTTTATTTGAACCATGTGGTAGCACCGTCCTGCTTCAAAATCTCTCCACAATTGTAGCAATCGTGCGATGTTTCTTTTTCAAATAATGACCGCGCTTACATGTACCTGTACTTTTACATGAGGTGATGATTACAGCTATTCTGATCTGTAGTCAGCTACAAATTTTGAAAGACGAAATTTCGTCTCGTCCAAACGATATCTCGTTTCGCCGAAACGCAATTTCGCTTCGTCGAAGCGAAACTTCGTTCTAATGACACGAAATTTCGTCCAACGGGTACGAAATTTCGCAACGAAACTTCGTCTCATGCCGCGAAATTTTGTTTCGATTAATCACCTTGCTTGCGAAATTTCGCCGCTTTCTCGTCTGAAGCGAAAGTTCGCAATTTGTTTGCCGAATTCGCGTAATTTCGCTGATTTCGGCAAATTTCGCTTGCATTTCTTTTGCACAGTTCTGTAGCTGTGAAATCGTGTTTTATTTATTAAGTCTCTCACCCTTATAAAGAAGGTTATAAAGTATCAAGAATAAGTCATAAAGGGTGTTAATGGCATTTACCCAGCCCTCTTGCAAAGTTTTCCAGTGTTCCAACATTGAAGATTTTCAAAGTCGTATTATCGAATGAACTTCATGCGAGAATAGCCAGGCCACTAAGCACATTTTAGATTTTTGCATGACGTGAAAAAAAATAAAAAAAAACTGTCTGCCTAATCACATACTTGACTTTTGAAGAGGACCTCATGTGAGAGACTTAATGTTTCAATTCAGTTTATTGAAATGTTTTCCACAGCAAAGAAAGTATATAAGAGCTGGGACATCAGCGGGACGAGGGAAAGAGGGCGTTCCGTACCACGTGCTAGAGCTTGTTCATAGTCACCCCCGTTAACTTTGTGAGCCTGAATTAATCTCAACAGCGATTTGTCCTAAGTTCCGGAAAAGACATTCTCAGGCTATTCAAAGACATTCACAAGTCGATTTCTTGGAGTGCAAAGAAGTAACAACTTACAGGTAATATTATTATTAGGCCAAGAAGGTTCGTTTCTCACCGAGCCCGAAAATCACACACTTAGAAAGGAAAAGACGAGGGAAAATACCGAGAGCGAGGAAAATAATATACGCTTAAAATGACGTATTGGTACTTCACATATGCACTGTTTAGCTGTTCTTTAATGAGAAGTAAAATATTTAAATTGAGACATCTTTCAACAGCAGCGACAGTTTGGATAGGGAATTCTCCTAGTGCCTAGAGCAGGCTAAGAAGACTTCTGAGACTTCCTGCTTAACATTCTATAATTAAAAAAAGAGATACAAAAAAATATTGTAAATGCGAAATGATTTTCCACAAAAAACAAGAGGAAAAGGGTTGCCAATTCCGCATTCCGGATTCCAGATTCCTTACGTTCCACAAACACTACAAAAACATGGCGGACAGTAATTACAAAGCTTACGTTCACCCTCCTTCTCCCCCTTCTTCGTTCGGTTAGAACCATAGCCACATGGAAAACAGTAATTGAAAGTACGCAGTCTTTAGCAATGGACAATTTTTGAGTGGCATATACCCGATTTCTTGCTTTCTATTCTGACAATCCTCCTGGACTTCGCGATGGCGAAACGTCGGCGAAATGGCCAAGTAAGGCAGGTTTTGCCACTCACCCCACGACCGAAACTGAATGGCCGCCACAACTTTTAACACGATTCAGTAGCTAAAGGATTAAACTACACAGTGATATGTAGGAGAGCCAGTAAGTGTGAGCCACTTTTGAGATTTAATCCACTGAATTTGGCTAAAATCGCATGTTTCGCTAAATGGGTCAAAGGGGCTAAGTGTGTTTCCTCAGATTTTCTAAACGAAAAGGTGTCGATGATTCTGACCTGTATTATTTTAAAGATAAAAGCTCAATTAAAATAACTAGTAAATTGGAAGCTTTGGGTCGCACTCTTTTATGCGGAACAATCGGTTGAATTTTGACAAAATTTGCATATTTCACAAGCATCTTAGGTCCTCATGTGGTGTCGAAAGAAAATTCGTTAAAAAAAAATTTACGGAAGCGAATTTCTCCAATCTAGTTTCATATTTGTTAAATACTTATTAAAAGAAGTCTACAGAAAAATTTTGAGCGAAATCTATTTTGTGGGCAAAACTCGATATGAGGATCTTACAGAGACTGGCTCTTAATTGTAGCAATATTCTTGAGGTTTTCTCTTACGGCGAAACTACAATAGATACCCCTCAAATACCACACTTTTTTAACCAACATGACAGTCGCTCTGGGCTGCCATGTAAATGGCATTTCACGCAAAAGAGTAGAAATTAAGCGTACTGACTATCGCAAAACGAAAACCACTTCGAAGTGAAAATTTGTCTCAATTTTAGTTTTTAGCTGCTCTTATACTTTACGAAAGTGAAAAATCGGAAGGATCGACAATTCTAGTTTGAATTTTTGATGACGTCATGTGAAACCAAAATTTAACGCCACAGATTATATCAGAGTCGATTCACGTACAATGCATGGACACGAAAAACTCGACGAAGCAGTGTGTGCGGGCCAATTAATTATTCAGTTATCAAATTCTTTGCTGGCTCAAGACTGTTCGTATCATTAACATTGTCATCATCATCATCATCGTCCTCACGTTCCTCCCCCTCAAAAACCATTTCCTTTAAATGGTTTTTTCATTAAAAACAAACAAAAATATGACATTTGACCACAATTTATAACAAACAAGATGCTAAAAATTACACAGACAAATAGTTATTTACATTTATTATTCCACTCTTATGTCACTTTACCATATAAGGTCAAGAGAACGCGCAAAATACTAGACCCTAGTACATTGTAATGGTCTGGTTGAGCCGGTTTACAACGGGGGGAATACCAGCGGACGGAAAAGGAGCAACTGTGGTTGAGAGAATCAGCAGAGGATATTTCGGATACTCTTACCTGATAATAGAAGCCCAAATAACATTTTTCTTTCGCAGTAAAATAATTAACCTCTCATTCAATGGTTTGGCATATAATATGAGCGAACATTTTGCTCACTGTTAACATCATTTTTACAGACGGAATTAGGATGTTCAGTGAAAACTCTTACCTAAAAATAGAAATAGAGGCCAATTGCAAAATAACACCTTTTGTTTAGTAGAATAATAAACATCTTATTCGATGGTTTAGCATATCATACGATCGGACATTCTGCTCATTGCTCGTATTTTTCCTCGCCTCTGCGGGGCTCGAAAAAATACTAGGCAACTCTCAAAATATCCGCACGTATCATATGCTAAACCATCGAATAAGGTGTATTTATTGTCGTGTTGTGTTTTTACTTCTCTACATAAAGCACTTCCTATTTATTCATCTAATCCATCACGTTCTAATAATTAATTGATAAATGGTAAATTTCCGGTACACCTGTTCAGATCTGTTCAGTTGTAGTTTTCCTTGGTGTAAGAAAATTGGAAGAAAAAAAGAATCATAAACTTTAACTCATGGAAAATTTTTAAGCTGTAATAAAGGAGAAACCAATCATATTGGAATAATTCAAGGCAGTAAGTACCATGCAGTAGACAGTTATTTAAATGACTATACCACATCTCCTCATTTGAAATACAGCTGAAGAATTGTCGCTGTTTCGCGCCATAATTACAGTGAAGTTTAATTTATTTCTGTAAAAGAGGAGTTGTAGGCCAATTCATTTCCTGAGGAATAGAGAAAAAGAGCACGTCAACCTTTGAAAGCGAGGTTTCTAGTTGTCTCTAACATTAAATGTGGTTAAGTGAACGTTACGATATATTGTTAACTGGCTGTTACGCAGCTGTGAATAACATTTTACCGCTCAAAACCGAAATCTTCGTAAGCAAGAAGAAAACACGTTAAGAAGTTACATAAGAAAATGCGTATTTATTTATTTATTTTTTCTTTCAGGCTTTTTAAGGATTAAACCAGTTTAAAAACTGTAAGAGCCAGCCCACAACAAATAAGAAAAAAAAATGTTATGACAAGCAAGCACCCAAGCTGGCCTCTAAGGAAGTATAATTTTGCCGTAGCTTCTACTGGGCCTTCTCTATCCTAATCAACTGCATCTTTCGAATATTTGAGCTAGTGATTATTCTAGTAGTTAACCGCGTCAGTTTGTTTACATTCGCGCTAGTTTCCGCTTCACGCTGATAGGCGGAAATCTGACAGCTCAGTCGACGGGGAGCCACAGGGAAATTGGAGGCGGAATTCAAATTCCTGGGACGTAGTTGTAAGCTCTACTTCCTTTTCCCGCCCGGCCGTCAGAGCGCCCCCGAGAGCTTACTTGCAGGCTAATGGAGGGATTGCTATAATTCACCACAAAAGCATTTATAAAAACAGTGAGGGTTGGGGGGAGAGAGCCTTAATGTGGAATGGCCGCGTAGTAAGATACTACAGAGTTTTTACATCAGCAATTATCCCTCGTTTTTCTTCGTAGATATGCACCTTTTCGCTTCCTTTCGCAACGAATAATTACAGTAAAAATTATAACTAAAAATGCATAGTAATAAACATTTGAAAGTGCAATAAGCAATTATTTTCAGCCAGTATATTAAAAGCGAGCCGCAAATGTTGCTCAATTAAGACAAACAAGTCAGACTAAATTGGCCCGTGTCTGGTTCCACTCGTTCATAACACCGGCACGGTCTCCATTTTCTTGTTAAATTTGAGCATAACTGGCATCGTGTCACTAACATACACCGCTGCTAAGCTTTACTAGTAACATGCACCTTTACACCTAAACAAAATAATAATAATGATAACAATAATAACAATAAGAATAATAATAACTATAACTAAAAATGCATATTAATGAAGTACTCTCTAATTTTTATTTGCCAATAAGTACAGCTGTATGCCAATCATTTTAGGTGGCAAGTGCTTTGTGATCGACAAAGAAACACAAACAAGTCAGAATATATTAGCTCCTGTCTGGTTCCACTCGTTCATAACGCCGACCAGTCTTCATTTTGCCGTTTTTAAAAACTGCTAGCGTCCTTTTTAAAGAAGGCAAGACAGTTTAGATCCAGTAGAATAAGTGAAGTTTCATACGAGTTTAGATACATATATGTCCAGGAACGATCTTGTGAACAAAAATTGGCTTGCAATTAAATTCTTTTCGCAATTTTTGCAAAAGAAATGATCCACCAGAAAATTTTCTAAGACAATCACTTGCAAATATCACAAGAGTTGCAAGAATAAACAATTTGAAAAAATTCTAGACTTAGAAAGAGGAAAGGCCAAAAAGGGCCCCGAAAATCCCGCAAAATTAAAGGCGCAAAAGTAACAAGGATTTTTCTTGCTACCTCAAAACACCGAGTAACAAATACCTCAAAAATAGCAAGAATGACAAATTTAACAAAATTGTAGACTTAGAGGAAAAACGGGTCAAGAAGGGCCTGGAAAAGGAATTTCTTTTCTACCCAAAAACACCGGGTATATAAACCCTTACTAACCTTAACTAGTAAAAAGCACCTTTACACATAAAATAATACGTACAAAGAAGTAAAGCTTAGATATTTATCTTTTTTAGGCAGTATATTAAACAGTGGCAAGTGCTTTGTGATCGACAAATAAACTGAAACAAGTCAGGATACATTATACACTTAATGTCAGATCCCAAGGGAAACAGTTAGTTTTGTTTTCCCGAGAGTCCTGATGTTTCCCGAGACGACGTCGAGGGAAACATCAGGAGTCGAGGGAAAACAAAACTAACTGGTTTCCCGAGGGACCTGACATTAAGTGTTTTGTTATATTTCTAGACTTTTACATCAACAGCAACAAAAGAATAACCGGAGCGAACCAAAACAATCGACTCGGTACTTATAACAACACAAAGTTAATTCTCAAAACCACTGAATGAATGATTTACAAACAAAAGTACTTTCCTTATATTATCTGCATCTTTTTCCTCCACTAGCTGCTGTTTTTCGTCCGGCAACTTCTGGGATAACTTTAAAAATCGTTCCTTTTTAGCTTGAGGCTTCGTGTTTGTGTTGTTGTACATGTGTTCATTCACGAAAAAGAAAACTGGTAGGACCTGGCGGTGTTTTTCCCGCCTTCTGTCACGCCACTTTCCACTATGCTTTGATCTCGTGCTGCAATGTATCCCGAGCGGGATACATTGTTTAATGTATCACGATCGGGATACATTTCATTTTAGTCAAGGCCACACGACCAAGAATCAACCAATGGCAGTCCCTGTTTAGTTGAGTGAAAGTCTAGGAATATAACAATAGACCTTGTCTGGCTGCACTCGTTTATATCACCGGTCAGTCCTCGTTTTGCTGTTTTTTTAAAACTGCCAGCGTCCTTTTGAAAGGAGGTAAATATAATTCCAGTAGAATATGTTATGTCAAGTTACATACGATTTGGCATCGCATTGTTTAGGTAAAGAGAAAATATAAATTCTTAATATTCTAAAGTGAACACGGAAGACACACGAACCGGCTTGCTTTTAATTTTGTCAGCTAAATTTTAGCTTTCGTGAACAGTTTAATAACACAAGCGACCAGTTTAATTTTTTTAAAAAGGACTAACGAGTTTATCAAACTTTATTTTAGATTTCTCCCCAAGTTTTTGTCTTCTCGTTTCTGCAACCGTAGTTGATAGCAGTCTCCTCCACTAACAACGAAAAACAGACGGCGTGTAAACAGGTGACCCTGAGTTCACTGATAAGGTAGGCCAGTGCTTCATTTCTGAGGGCTGAATTTCTTTATATTAATACTACAAGATCGATGAATATACAAAAAAAAAACAAAACAAAACAAAAAAAACAGTCAGATCCTCTAAAGTTAAAAATGTGACTCAGTTCAAACAAAGTGCAAATGAACCTGAGAGTTCCCCAAAAAATTTTTTGTCCTTTGCAGGATAGATTGTTAGATTTTTATTTTAGTCTTAATTATGTCTATTAGAGATCTTATACAGGAAATACATATTAGCTAATCCAGCTTTTCAAATGGAAGGCACAAGCAGTAAATTGGTTCTGTAAAGGGAGGGAGGAAGGGTAGAAGCAGGTGTATAACACAAGGAATTAAAGGGTTATATTTCCTTTAAATGACGTCAGCCATGAAGGCTAAACTTGTCAGAAAACCCTGCTTATTGCAATCATGACAAAACTTAAATGCTACTTTTGCGTGTGACCTTGAGGTTTAGCTTGTTCTTTTATAAAACAAATAAAGAAAAATGGCAATCCTTCCCATGTATCGCTCTGTTTTTGACGCCAAATGACGTCCGGAAAGCAGCCTGGTGTTATTCTTAATAAAACCCGGCGTCTGTTTACTAATACTCCTTTATCTCTGATCATATCTGTTCATCAAACATGTTTTTTAGTTATCGTTTACTTATAGTTGGTGCAGAGACTTTTTGAATCATTTAAAAACTAAAAAGAAGGACCAGAAAACGCAAGGCTGGACGCCAGTTTCATGATACATTTTCTTATATTTTCTCCTTGTCAATTTTAAAGACAATTAGAAGCTATAAATTAACGTTGACATGCGTTTGTATTTTTAACCAAAAATCTATGATGGGATTTCTTTGAAAGGAGTTGTGATCATGAAAGAGTCCAAGCAATAGGCTTAGCCACAAGTTGCTCAGCAACTTTTCGGCAGCTTTTGAGATTTTGGGCAACTTTTGCGATTTTCGGCAACTTTTAAAATTATTGGCAAGTTTTGATTTAAATTATTTTATACTTTTATTAGCTATCGAAAAAATGTCAGCTAAATTCAACTGGTTTATACTACTGAGTGAGTGTGTAGACTCCAGGACTGGTCCAATTACCAATGCCAGCTTGGTGTTGGACTCCTGTTCATGAGGTAAGCGGTATCACATGATCCGTTTTTCAAAATGGCGCACAACAATGTTCAGCTGCGAAGAACGTGCCTATGAAGGGGCGATCAATTCAACTGTTGAATTTGAGTCTTATTAATCAATGAAGTTTTGTTAAAAAAAAAAAAGAAAATACGAATAAAACCTACTTATACTGTGCACGATAGAAACCGCAATAAAACCAACTTCAAGCGCAAACAAATAATAATAATAATAATAATTAATAATAATAATAATATAATAATGATCATAATAATAATAATAATACTAATAATAAAAATAGGAACTTTTCGGCAACTTAAGGCACTTGTGTCGGCAGCTTTTTTTTAACTTATCGGCAAACTTGTGGCTAAGCCCCCCAAGCAACGGATCTTGAACCCGGCACTGCATCCTCTGAAAAATGAATTTAGTTCTTTATTACAATAGCTGCCAGTTCCGACTTATAAACAAAACACAGCAGCGTACAGTTTCATTTTCGAACCTCTGTTTCTGTTAAAACAAAAAAAAAAAAAAAAAAAACATGTATGAACAGCAACTTATTCTTTCATTAAACATTCGGTGAATATGTGTTTCACTTTTCGTGTAAAACGGCCTCAAACTTAAGTTCCCAATAAGTGTCAAAAAACATCGTTTTTTGAAGTGCTACAGTTTATTTTTAACGAAAGTGAGTTTTGAGAAAGTCCGGCACTAAATCACATTGAAGCATGGTTGCCTTGAATGACTTCATATTTCACATATTTCTTCCTCGTGAAACAAGTAAAGTGTTCCGCTAGTTTATACTCATTACCAAAACAACTCAACCTCTTTCTTTGTTTTTTTCCAGTTTTAACTGTTTAATAATCTGGCAATTTTGCTGTCATTTATTCACATATCACAACCTTCTTCCAATTTAAGCGATGAATTATGTGCGGTATTATAGCCAATCAGAAACGGATAAATATTTTAAATTACTAAGAGTCTAATAATTATGATCTTCCTTTACGCTGATCAAAGTTTATATATTTTTCTTACAGGTTAAAAGTTACGAGTAACACAAGATCAAGAAACAGTAACACCAAAGGCGAAAATAACTCAACATGGTTGTTTCATCATCCGAGTGCATCATCTGGTTAACCGTATTCACCGCCGAGTCTGTTGCTATAGTAACTGTGAATTTCCTTTCCATCATTCTTTTTATAAAGAACAGAAGCCTTCGCACTCGCAGCATGTACTTGGTTATAAGCTTAACCGTGGCTGATATATTGGTTGGAGTCCTAACCGTGGGTCATCTTCAATTTTCTTTCCTACTGGCCTGTCGCCTTATAAAATTGAATTTATCCTTATCCTTTTTAATTTCATCAAGGAGTTTTTTCTTTTTCTTCCCTTTTGTCTCCCTGACAAGCATTGGTGTGATTTCTTTAGAGCGATTTCACGCCACGTTTCGTCCATTTAGGCATCGGCTGATCAACAGATGGGTCTACGTGGTAGCTATTGCTGTTGTCTGGGCTTTTCCTGTTATTGTTTCCGTTATTTATGTGGTAAATGTACTTAGTTTAATTGCATATTACCTTTACATACTGGAATCCTACTGTCTTTTGTGGTCAATTGTTACCTTTGTTTCTTACGCGTCCATTCTCTTTAAGTTTCGTTTCGGAGCTCATCCTCAGCGCCATTGTACAGCCGCTTTAAGACAAAGAAAACTAACCGTCACATTGTTTATAACAACTTTAGTATCTTTACTGTTGTGGCTACCATACAGTATCCTCTTTCTTCTTGTCGGGTCAACTAATATTTTTAATTCCCTTTCTTTTCCAAACTTCCTTCGCTTGGTTTGTTCATTGCGTTTTTTGTTTTATGCAAACTCCCTTGTAAATCCCATTTTATACACAATCAGGATGCCAGACTTTAAAAAAGCTCTGCTCTCATTGTTCAGACGTCATCAAAGAGAAAAAGTTGCTATCCCGCTAAATCGTTACTAATGGAAGTATATATCGCAAAAATTAATTAGTCAACTTTTTAAGTAGCTAAGAATTAAAGAAATGGAAGACACCCTTAATGTACTTGTGTAAAAACATACATAGAAGCACATTGAAAGCTACATTAGGCTGTATGTTAAGGAAGCTGTATGGAAGAAATAAAGATTAGACGTGATGAAGAAGTGCTTAAAGTGTGTTCAATTGGGAACTCTGTTTTGGTGGAATGCGATGTAGGAAGATAAATAATGCTATGTTAATACTTTGCCGGATAGCCATCGCGAAAGAATAAGAAAGAATAAGAAACTATGTAAATACAATTTTTTTTCAGGCTTTAAACTGGTAATAATCTTTCACGTGCGAAACTCCCTAAATTGTCGTAACTTGTCAACCAAAAATCGAGTAAAACAGGAGTGTAATACTCTCCGCTTTTTAGGATAGCAGCAATTAAACTGCCACTTAAACAAATGGTAATTAATTCCGGTGAATGCGTCATTGAGTACATAGCATGAGATAGGGTATTATTATTATTTTTTCGTAATATTAGTACCCTCTAATGACGGACAACCATGCATGATGTATTATTTTGTCAGTGAAATTTACATACAGCAGTTATAAGCTCTTTGTTAATTTGCTTCAGCTTATGGTCATTTAGCGACTGATAGATAACCTCAAACTTTGGCAGAGCCACATAACTTGTCACCATCATGAACATAGGAAAATAAATAAATAAATATAAGACCCGTTTTCACAGTAAAAACTCTTGCTTCCCTTTGTCTAAACCCGTATTTTATTATGTGTGCCCAACTGCAGGAGCCATCTCGCAACAAAAGAGAAAAAAAAAATGTTACCAACAATCCAGCACTTAATAAGCTGGCCTCTAGGGATATACAATTTTACCAAAACTTATACTGGCCACTCTCTAACCTAATCAATTTCCACTTTCGAATATTTGACTGAGCTAGTGATTATTCTCGAGGTTAATCGAGGGATAGCCTGCGAGCAAGCTCTCCGGGGCGCTCTGTCGGCGGGGCGGGGCAAGGAAGGAGACCTGGCAACTACGTCTCTGGAATTTTAATATCTGCATCGAAAAAGTCGATGCGAAATGCTGATTGGCGGAAGTGACATCAGTAATTACGTCATACCCTTAATTGGCGCGTGTCGCCTCAATGTTTGCTTACATTTGGACACGTTTCCGCCTCGCGCTGATTGGCGAAAATCTGAGAGTACAGTAGACGGGGAGCCACAAGGGAATTGGAAGCAGAATTCAAATTCCCGAGACGTAGTTGCAAGCTCTCCTTTCTTTTCCTGCCCTGCCGCCAGAGCGCCCCGGAGAGCTTTCTCGCAGGCTAATCCTTACAAACAAACAAAAATATGATATTTGACCACAATTTATAACAAACAAGATTCTCAAAATTACACAAACATATAGTTATTTATATTAATTGTCGTGATGTGGTTTTACTTTTTCACATAAAGCACTTCCTATTTATTCATCTTATCCATCACTTTCTTATAATTAACTGATAAATGGTAAATTTCCGGTTCATCTGTTCAGTTGTAAATTTCGTTGGTGTAGGGAAAATTGGAAGAATACAAAGAGTCATAAACTTTAAGTTATGGAAATTTTTTTGAGCTGTAATTAGGGAGAAACCAATCTAAATTATAATAATTCAAGCCAGTAAGTACCATGCAGTAAACAATGTATTTAAAAGACCGTACTACATCTCAGTCCTCAATTGAAATACAACATAAGCATTGTCGCTGTTTCGCGCTATAATTACAGTGAAGTTTAATTTGTTACAGTAAAAGAGGAGTTGTAAGCCAATTCATTTCACGAGAAATAAAGACAAAGAGAACGTCAACCTTTGAAAGCGTGGTTTTTAGTTGTCTCTAACATTAAACGTGGTTAAGTGAACGTTACGATTTATCGTTAACTGGCTGTTACGCAGCTGTGAAATAAATTTTACCGTTCAAATCCGAAATCTTCGTGAGCAAGAAGAAAACACATTAAGAAGTTACATAAGGAAATGCGTATTTATTTATCTATTTTTTCTTTCAGGCTTTTTAATGATTAAACCCTGAGTTTAGAAACTATAAGAGCCAGCCCACAACAAAAAAATGTTCTAAGAAGCGAACACCCAAGCTGGCCTCTAAGGAAGTACAATTTTGCCAAAGCTTCTACTGGGCCTTCTCTATCCTAATGAACTGCCTCTTTCGAATATTTGAGCTAGTGATTATTCTAGTAGTTAACTGCGTCAGTTTCTTTACATTCGCGCTCGTCTTCGCTTCACGCTGATTGGCGGAAATCTGACAGCTCAGTCGGAGGGGAGCCACGCGAAATTGGAGGCGGAAATCAAATTCCAAAGACGTAGTTGTAAGCTCTACTTCCTTTTCCCGCCCCGCCGCCAGACAGCCAGAGCGCCCCCGAGAGCTTTCATGCAGGCTAATGGAGGGATTGCTGTTATTCACTACAATAGCATTTATAAAAACAGTGAGGGTTGGGGGGAGGGAGCCTTAGTGTGGAATGGCCGCGTAGTAAGATATTACAGAGTTTTACATCACCAATTATCCCTCGTTTTTCTTGGTAGATATGCACCTTTTCGCCTCCTTTCGCAACAAATAATTACAGTAAAAATTATAACTAAAAATGCATATTAATAAACATTTGAAAGTGCAATAAGCAATTATTTTTAGCTAGTAAATTAAAAGCGAGCCGCAAAGGTTGCTCAATTAAGACAAACAAGTCAGACTAAATTGGCCCGTGTCTGGTTCCACTCGTTCATAACACCGGCACGGTCTCCATTTTCTTGTTAAATTTGAGCATAACTGGCATCGTGTCACTAACATACACCGCTGCTAAGCTTTACTAGTAACATGCACCTTTACACCTAAACAAAATAATAATAATGATAACAATAATAACAATAATAATAATAATAATAATAATAATAATAATAATAATACCTATAACTAAAAATGCATATTTATTTAATGAAGTACTGTCTATATTTTATTTACCAATAAGTACAGCTGTATGCCAATCATTTTAGGTGTCAAGTGTTTTGTGATCGACAAAGAAACACAAACAAGTCAGAATATATTAGCTCCTGTCTGGCTCCACTCGTTCATAACGCCGACAAGTCTTCATTTTGCCGTTTTTAAAAACTGCTAGCGTCCTTAAAGAAGGTAAGACAGTTTAGATCCAGTAGAATAAGTGATGTTTCATACGAGTTTAGATACATATATGTCCAGGAACGGTCTTGTGAACAAAAACTAACTAGCAAAGTCTTTTCGCAATTTTCGCAAAAGAAATGATTCACCAGAAAATTTTGTGAGACAATCACTTGCAAATATCACAAGAGTTGCAAGAAAAAAGAATTTAAACAAATTCTAGACTTAGAAAGAGAAAATGCCAAAAAGGGCCCCGAAAATCCCACAAAATTAAAGGCGCAAAAGTAACAAGGATTTTTCTTGCTACCTAAAAACGCCGAGTAACAAATACCTTAAAAACAGCAAGAATGGCAAGTTTAACAAAATTCTAGGTAGGCCAAGAAGGGCCTCGAAAAGGCCTCAAACTTCGCAAAAATCGCAAAAGTAACAACGAATTTCTTTTCTACCCGAAAACACTGGTTAACATACACCCTTACTAACCTTAACTAGTAAAAAGCACCTTTACACATAAAATAATACATACCAAAAAGTAAAACTTCGATATTTATCTTTTTTAGGCAGTATATTAAACAGTGGCAAGTGCTTTGTGATCGACAAAGAAACTCAAACAAGTCAGGATACATTAGACCTCGTCTGGCTGCACTCGTTTATATCACCGGTCAGTCTTCGTTTTGCTGTTTTTTTTTTTAAACTTCCAGCGTCCTTTTGAAAGGAGGTAAATGAAATTCCAGTAGAATATGTTACGTCAAGTTACATACGATTTGGCATCGCATTGTTTAGGTAAAGAGAAAATATAAATTCTTAATATTCTAGAGTGAACACGGAAGACACCCAAGCTGGCTTGCTTTTAATTTTGTCAGCTAAATTTGAGCTTTTTGTGAACAGTTTAATAACACAAGCGACCAGTTTAATTTTGTTAAAAAGGACTAACGGCGTTATCAAACTTTATTTTAGATTTTTCCCCAAGTTTTTGTCTTTTTCTGCAACCGTAGTTGATAGCGGTCTCCTCCTCCACTAACAACGATAAACAGACGTCGTCTAAATAGGTGACCAGTTCACTGATAAGGTAGGCCAGTGCTTCATTTCTGAGGGCTGAATTTCTTTGTATTAATACTACAAGCTCGATGAATATACCAAAAAAAAAAGTCATATCCTCTAAAGTTAAAAATGTGACTCAGTTCAAACAAACTGTCAATGAACCTGACAGTTCCCCAAAAAAGTTTTTGTCCTTTGGAGGATGGATTGTTCGATTTTTATTTTAGTCTTGATTATGTCTTGTAGAGATCTTATTGAGGAAATACTTATTAGTTAATCCAGGTTTTCAAATGGAAGGCACAAGCAGTAAATTGATTCTATAAATGGAGGGAGGAAGGAAGTGTATAACACATGGAATAAGGGGTTATATTTCCTTTAAAATACGTCTGCCACGAAGTCTAAACATGTCAGAAAACCCTGCTTATTGCAATCATGACAAAACTTGAAAGCTACTTTTGCGCGTGACCTTGAGGTTTAGCTTGTTCTTCTATAAACAATAAAAAGACAAATCGCAATCCTTCCCATTTATCGCCCTGTTTTTGACGCCAAATGACGTCCGGACAGCAGCCTGGTGTTATTCCTAATAAAAACCGGCGTCTTTTTACTAAATACTCTTTTATCTCTGATCATGAAAACAATAAATGTATCTGTTCATCAAACATGTTTTTTAGTTATCGTTTATTTATAGTTGGTGCAGAAAATTTTTGAATTATTTAACAACTAAAAAGAAGGACCAGAAAACGCAAGGCTGGACGCCAGTGTCATGATACATTTTCTTATATTTTCTCCTTGTCAATTTTAAAGACAATTAGACACCATAGATTAACGTTGACATGCGTTTGTACTTTTGACCGAAAATCTGTGAGGGGATATCTTTGAAAGGAGTTGTTGATCATGAAAGAGTCCAAGCAATAGGCTCAGCCACAAGTTGCTCGGCAACTTTTTGGCAGCTTTTGAGATTTTGGGCAACTTTTGCGATTTTCGGCGACTTTTAAAATTATTGGCAAGTTTTGGTTTAAATTATTTTTTACTTTTTTAGCAACATTTATTAGCTATCGAAAAAAACCTCAGCTAAATTCAACTGGTTTATACTACTGAGTGAGTGTGTGGACTCCAGGACTGGTCCAATTACCAATGTCAGCTTGGTGTTGCACGCCTGTCCATTAGGTAAGCGGTATCACATGATCCGTTTTACAAAATGGCGGACAACAATGTCCAGCTGGGAAGAACGTGCCTATGAAGGGGCGTTCAATTCAACTGTTGAATTTAAGTTCTATTAATCAATGAAGTTTTCTTTAAAAAAGGAAATACGAATAAAACCTACTTATACTGTGAACGATCGAAACCGCAACAAAAACCAACTTCAAGCGCAAACCAATAATAATAATAAAAATTAATAGTAATAATAATAATAATAATAATAATGATAATAATAATAATAATAATAATAATAATAATAATAATAATAATAGGAACTTTTAGGCAACGTTTAGACACTTACGTCGGCAGCTTTTTGGTAATTCATCGGCAAGCTTGTTGCTAAGCCACAAGTAAACAACGAATCTTAAACCCAGCACTGCATCTTCTAAAAAATGAATTTAGTCCTTCATTACAATAGCTGCCAGTTCCGACTTATAAACAAAACACAGCAGCGTACAGTTTCATTTTCGAACCTCTGTTTCTGTTAAAAAAAAAAAAAAAAAAAAAAAAAAAAACATGTATGAACAGCAACTTATTCTTTCATTAAACATTCTGTGAATATGTGTTTGACTTTTCGTGTAAAACGGCCTCAAACTTAAGTTCCCAATAAGCCCCTAAAAAATCGTTTTTTGAACTGCTACAGTTTATTTTTACTGAAACTGAGTTTTGAGAAAGTTCGGCACTAAATCACATTGAAGCATGGTTGGCTTGATTGACTTTATATTTTATCTATTTCTTCCTCGTGAAACAAGTGAGATGTTCCGCCATTTTTTACTCATTACCAAAACAACTCAACCTCGTCCTTTGTCTTTAATTTTTTTTAGTTTTATTTGTTTAATAATCTGGCAATTTTGCTGTCATTTATTCACATATCACAAACTTCTTCCAGTTTAAGCGATGAATTATGCGTGGTATTATAGCCAATCCGAAACGGATAAATATTTTAAATTAATAAGAGTCTAATAATTATGATCTTTCTTTACAGTGGTCAAAGTTTAGATATTGTTCTTACAGGTTAACAGCTACGAGTAACACAAAATCAAGAAACAGTAACACCAACGACGAAAATAACTCAACATGGTTGTTTTATCATCCGAGTGCATCATCTGGTTAACCGTATTCACCGCCGAGTGCATGTGTTGCTATAGTAACGGTGAATCTCCTTTCCATCATTCTTTTTATAAAGAACAGAAGCCTTCGCACTCGCAGCATGTACTTGGTTATAAGCTTAACCGTGGCTGATATGTTGATTGGAGTCCCATCCGGGGGCTATATTCAATTTGTTCTCGACCGGCGATGTCGCATTATAAAATTGAATTTATCTTGGAAAGTTAATGTTCCATTGTCGAATTTTTATTTTTTCTTTCCTCTTGTCTCCCTGACAAACATTGCTGTAATTTCTTTAGAGCGATTTCACGCCACGTTTCGTCCATTTAGGCATCGACCTTCCAAGAGATGGCTCTATGTGGTCGCAATTGTTGTTGTCTGGGTGTTTCCTGTAATTGTTCCAGTCATTCGGGGGGTAAAGTTGCTTTATTTCATTGGATATCACCTTTACATACTGGAATCCCACTGTCTTTTGTGTTTAATTGTTACCTTTGTTTCTTACACGTCCATTCTGTTTAACTTTCGTTTCGGAGCTCATCCTCAGCGCCATTGTGCAGCTGCTTTAAGACAAAGAAAACTAACTGTCACATTGTTTATAACAACTTTAGTATCTTTACTGTTGTGGCTACCATACAATATTTTTCTTATTCTTCACTGGTGAACTGATATTTTTCATTCACTTTCTCTCCCAGAACACTCCCGTTTGGCTTATTCATTGCAATTTTTGTGTTCCGCAAACTCCCTTGTAAATCCCATTTTATACACAATCAGGATGCCAGACTTTAAAAAAGCTCTGCCCTCATTGTTGAGACGTTATCAGAAAGAAATGGTTGCTATCCCGCTAAATCGTTACTAATGGGAGGATATCGCAAAATTTAATTAGTCAACTTAAATTTGTAAGTAGCTAAGAATTAAAGAAATGGAAGACACCCTTAATGCACTTGTGTAAAAACATACATAGAAGCACATTGAAAGCTACATTAGGCTGTATGTTAAGGAAGCTGCACGGAAGAAATAAAGATTAGACGTGATGAAAAAGTGCTTAAAGTGTGTTCAATTGGGAACTCTGTTTTGGTGGAATGCAATGTAGGAAGATAAATGAGGATATGTTAATACTTTACTGGATAGCCATCGCGGAAGCAGGAAAACCATACAGGAAAGATACCCCTCATCAACTGCCTCTTTCGAATAACCGCGTCAGTTTGTTTACATTCCCGTTCGTCTCCACTTCACGCTGATTGGCCGAAATCTGACATCTCAGTCGACGGGGAGCCACAGGGAAACTGGAGGCGGAATTCAAATTCCAAAGGCGTTGTTGTAAGCTCTACTTCCTTTTCCCGCCCCACCGCCAGAGCGCCCCCGGAGAGCTTACTTGCAGGCTAAGGCAGGGACTCCTGTTATTCACCAGGAAAGCATTTATAAAAACAGTGAGGGTTGGGGGGGAGGGGAAACGACTGCGTAGTAAGATATTACTGAATTTTTACATCACCAATTATCCATTGTTTTTCTTCGTAGTTATACACCTATTCGCCGTAAAAACTATAACTAAACTATAACTAAAGTATCACCGTAACACCAAGTAATAACCGAATTCTTTTTAGCCAATATATTAAAAAGCGAACCGCAAATGTTGCTCAATTAAGACAAATTAGCCTGCGTAGCATGGCGGTTTTGGTTGCTAAGTAATAAAGGCGGACGAGGGCAGAGAAACCGCGAGGAGATTGGGTCGGGAGCAACTGAAAAAAAGGTTTTAGTTTTCTCGCGGCTGCGCCGCTCGTTTTCGCGCGCTTCGCCGCTCGTGCGCCCGGCTCGACAAAACCGCCATGCTACGCAGGCTAAAGACAAACAAGTCAGACTAAATTGGCCCGTGTCTGGTTCCAGTCGTTCATAACACCGGCACGGTCTCTATTTTGTTGTTGAATTTGAACATAACTCGCACCGTGTCATTAGCATACACCCCTGCTACCCTTTACTAGTAACATGCACCTTTACACCTGAACAATATACTACTAATAATAACTATAACTAAAAATGCATATTAATGAAGTACTGTCTACTTTTTAATCGAGCCACAGTTGTTGTGATGTCGGAAACTACCAGTATTAATATAATATTTGCTTTTTCTCAGCGCTGGAGTTTTCATTGTCTTATTTGGCCTACTGCAAGAGTCATCGTAGCTCTTCTTCGTCGGCTTCATCGTAGTCGTTAAGGAAATTTATACCTCTGTGGCCTGTGACACTGACGATATGTTCTGAACTTACAATTTTTGCTTTCTTCAGCTTCCTGACTGTTGTTTTTCTTGCACAATGATTCGTTAACTTTTTTCTCACTTTCCTTAAGGCTAGTGCCAGCTGCGGATACTTTCATTATGTATGTTGCGGTATTTTCACGCATTGGTTTAGTTTGGACCAGATGTTTAAATCTTCGGTTTCGTTTGCTACTGAGGTAGGAAAAAAAAAAAAAAAAAAAAAAAAAAAACGGACCATCGCATGGATGTTTTAATAGAGGTCTTCGCTCCACAAAAGACTCAAAGAGAGCAACAAATAACGTACATGTCTTGAAATCCTTGTTGTTATGATCGTCCGGGTGAACGTAGTCCTGAATAGGACTGTTGCTGTTGACAGTGACCGACGTTTCGACAACCTGTGCGGTAGTCATCTTCAGAGTCAAAGTGAGTTGTATCACGTCAGTTGATGGTATTATACTCTGGTTATTGATCTGATTGATCAAATATGTCGCGATGTTATTGGTCGTCTGTCAGTTAAGCCGTGATGTTATTGGCTATGAAGACTCGTAATCAGTGATTGGTGCGTTTCGATCCGTCTATTGTCACAGTTAAACAGTCGTCTGCTGTGAGTCAAATTGTCAGTTCTCCAGTTGTTCTCTCGTAGTTAGTTTTGGCTGATCTCGTCAATAAGTCGTTTGTACGGCGCTGGTAACTGTTGGCTACGATTCAGTGGCGTTTGTTCTAAGTTAGTAAACCAGCTCTCTAAAGTAAGACGTTGATAGTAGTCTGTAGAATACGTTATACATGTCGCAGAGTCCCAATCAATTTGATGTTTCGTCTTTAAATGGTGCTCAGCAATGTGATTGTTGACGTCACCATTCCTCGTCGCGCGTTTGTGTTCGGTGAGTCGCGTGCTTAGGTTTCTGCCGGTTTCACCAATGTAAGAAGCCTGGCAGTCGCAGCATTTGATCTTGCATACTGCTCCCTGTCTGTCCTCCGGTTTGTCTTTGTCCTTGACATTAGTAAGCAGTCGCCGTAAAGTGGTTATCGGTTTGTGCGCAACACGTATATTGTAAGGTTGTAATATACGTGCAATAGTTTGAGAGGTGCCTCTGATGTACGGTATAGTCGCTGTCGTAAC
>OZ037992.1:30686150-30796150 GCA_964035705.1 Porites rus
TTTGTTATTTTCCTTCCGCAATTTTTTTATTCCCATTTTTCCCTCCTCCTCCTCCTCCTCATTTCTATTGTTTTCCCTCCTCCACCACCACCACCACCGCCACATTTCTATTGTTTTCCCTCCACCACCACCACCACCACCGCCACATTTCTATTGTTTTCCTCCACCACCACCACCACCACATTTCTATTGTTTTCCCTCCCACCACCACCACCACCGCCACCACATTTCTATTGTTTTCCCTCCACCACCACCACCCACCACCACCGCCACCACATTTCTATTGTTTTCCCCTCCACCACCACCACCACCACCACATTTCTATTGTTTTCCCTTCTGTACCCTTCCTGTACCCTTCCTGTACCCCTCCTGTACCCTTCTGTACCCTTCCTGTACCCCTCCCTGTACCCCTACTGTACCCTTCCTGTACCCCTACTGTACCCCTCCTGTACC
Source organism: Porites rus (assembly GCA_964035705.1). Taxonomy (NCBI): domain Eukaryota; kingdom Metazoa; phylum Cnidaria; class Anthozoa; order Scleractinia; family Poritidae; genus Porites; species Porites rus. The sequence goes on from OZ037992.1 coordinate 30,686,604, forward strand.
CCTCCTGTACCCTACTGTACCCTTCCGTACCCCTACTGTACCCTTCCTGTACCCTTCCTGTACCCCTCCTGTACCCCTCATGGAGGAGGAGGAAAAACAATAAAAATGAGAAGGAGGAGGAGGAGGAGGAGGAGGAGGTGGAGGAGGAGGAGGAAAAATAATAAAATTGTGGAGAAGTGAAAAAGAAAAAATTGAGGAGGGAAATAAAATTGAAATGGAGAGGGGTAAGTAAAACATGACTTGCTTTCTTTGACTGTTTTAATAGATTTCTTTCAAATTGCTGTGTATTTGACTCTTTTTTCGTTTTAAACGGTATCTCGTGTCAGATTTTATTGCTAGCAATTATTAGTCGCGTGTTTTAATTGATCCTTGTTAAGTTATTTGTTTTATAATAATACGTCAAGATTCTCTCCCTTGGGTCTTTCCTGTAGAGCTAATTTGTATTCAACTTTGGGCTTGTGAACTCGCATAATTAACTGATTAACCGCGCGTGAAAATGACAAGACTTCGATAGTTTTTCTTTTCCTCGAGATAGAAAGGAGAAAACGGTTCTGTAATAGTCAGACAAGTTTACAGCTCGATTCGACTTGCATGTTTGGAGTAATGTTTTAAAAAATATTGGTGATAATAAGACTTTTTCCTTAGCAAAGCGATTGCAAGAATAAAATGCTAAACGGAGAGCGCGCTTTTATGTTGAACACATAATAGATTGTTTACTATCCAATCAGGGTTAAAAGAGCCCGGGCAAGTCTAAGCAAGCCTATTGTTCCTCTTGTAGTAGAGTGACGCTCATTAGTAAACCTTATCCAAATTAGTATGCAGGAAGACACTTCTTTCCGAGGTGACGTCATAGGCTTATGCATATCAATTAAGGGAAGGCATACGGAAGGCAAGGGAAGGCACTAACGAGGTTAATTTTCAACATAGTATACTACTACTCACGAGTTTCACGAATTCCCATTCCACGATTTTTCGTCGAGTAACAAATTTAAAACTTCAATTCTTACCTTACAGTGGTCGGTTCATTTACCTTACATTTGCCAACACTAATAAACATGAACAAAACGATGAAATCCGGCACTCTTCTTTCAGAAGTAGCAAGCCGCATGAAGTAAAATCCACCGATATGCGCTGCATTCTCACTACACATATAAACATTTGCCCTGAAAAAAATACGACGAGGAGGAAAAAATGCCAGATCTTCGCCTCGGCAATGTATTCCAGCTACCAAGCCGGCGTATCTCCAGAAGGTGGACTCGAGGTGGGACAAACCTTGTGATTTTTTAGGAGCCCTTTGCGCGCAAACTAATTTATACTGGCGCGAAATGAAGATTAAGAAAATGCATCTGAAATCTAATACACGACAAGAAAATTTTCGCACTTTCGAGGAGCGCGACATATTAAATGCGATTAAGTCGGATTATCTGCCCGCGGAGAAAACATCACTGCGTGGGATGGTACTTCCAGTAAAAAGCCTCTGTGTCCTCTCATGCACTTGTTTCAAGAGTAAGAACTAGGCGAAAAAATAGCTAAAAACATGGCAAGAACAGCAAGAAGACAACTCGAAGGGCGACATCTGCTATTTGGAGAATATTTGCGGAGCTGGACAAACCTAAACGTACACTATCGAAGATGAACTGAACATCGATGGATCGATGGAGGTAAGCATGTTTTAGCTATGTTTTTAAACAGTCCGGAATATCCCTAAATTTAAGGACAGGGCCAACTGGTCACGCGACACTTTTCAACCAATGAGAAGGCGCGTTTGTGTTTATCAACAAACAAATCAAAACATCGCCGCAGTGATCAAAACAGCGGACGGAGTTGGTCAGAATCAGTCATCGTTTCGAGGCTCTCAGGCATATTTTTAAGACTTTTCATGAGGCATACACAATTTTTTTAAGTGGACAGCGTATCGGAAGCCATATTGGAAGTGTCTCGTGAAATATTCAGCACATTTTGTGGCTTATTTCTTCTTTAAACAACGCGATGTATGGGCGAGATTTTGGTCGGTTTTCAAGGTGGGTGAACAAGTATCTGTTATTTTTTCGATTCACAGATTTTTTTTACGAAGTTCTAGATATTTTTCCTCGATTGTCATATCGATTAACTTTTATCATGTTGAATGTGGGGATGGTAGACAACCTAGAATTTTGGTAGACCAGGTTTGAATTCCGAGGTCCAAAACACGTACGTTTTCCACTCCCGGGTTTCTCACAGAGGCGTGTTATTACTTTTTTTCGCATTAGTACGAGCCTTTGCCTTTTTTCTTTTCAAGGCCAAAACAACTTTATTAGTCTTATGAATATTCACGTCCTACATCTCGCCTCACTTTGCCGAATTTGCGGGGATGAAATTGGAGATGATAAGCGCAAGGTAGATACTAACCGCTTTGTTTCTGAAATTCACCAAATCTGGAAAGATTTTTAATGTCGCTCGATTCTCCAGATGTTAACATCCACCGTTAACAAACAATCAAAGAAAGAAGGCAAATTTCAAGTGTAAATGATGTATTTCGCAACTCATTGAACATGCACTAAACCTGGGATAAAATTAAAACATTGCAGGCACTACAGCAAGCAAAGAAAGCACCAGATGCGTGAAGTCAACACGAAACAACACCAGAAAACAAACAAGAAAAATTAATAAATTTGAACTACTTTTTATTCTTGTTATGATGACTGGTTCTTTGATTCTTGTCCTGTAGAAGCTAATATGTAGTACCGATCCTGTTTTGTATGATCTCAACAAATTTTTACACTCTCTGTAAAGCTATTTTTACACGGGACCAGTTTGCTTCTATCAAAAATCTTGCAAGCCATGCCAGTGAAGCCACGACCTCTGCGCTCAGTCCGGTTTCAGTTCAAACACCCCAATGATTCCTTGCAATGAATAATGCTCTTATTCTCTTACATGAAATGTTTTCTTTGAAGTATTAAATGTGAAACCTAGACGAGTACTGTAAGCTCATCTTTAATTCTGTCCGTCGACTCCGTCCGTTGTTTTGAAAATTTTTGAGCACTGGGGCGATGTTTTGATTTGTTTGTTGATAAACACAAGCGCGCCTTCTCATTGGTTGAAAAGTGTCAAGTGACCAGTTGGCCCTGTCCTTAAATTTAGGGATATTCCGGACTGTTAAACTAGGAATTATTTTGAATGAATAATAAAACAGTTATTGAATTCGGCTTTCGTATCATATGAAAAATTATGGAGATCTCGGAGGGTGTTATCCGTCTCGGCCTACGGCCTCGACGGATAACATCCTCCTCGATCTCCATAATTCTTCATAAGATACTCAGCCTCATTCATTAACTGTTAAGTATTGAAACTATGTAAACTGGGATTCCAACCCAACAAGAAAGGATACTCTTACTAATTTATAGTTAGATCAACTGGGATTCTAACCCAGCAAATATGGGAGACATGCGGTTCCTGAGCTATTACAGGGATGCTCTAAGTAAAACATAGTTAGGTCAACTGGGATTCCAACCCGGCAAATATTGGAGACATGCGGTTCCTGAACTATTGCAGGGATACTCTAAGTAAAACATAGTTAGGTCAACTGGGATTCCAACCCAGCAAATATTGGAGACATGCGGTTCCTGAACTATTGCAGGGATACTCTAAGTAAAACATAGTTAGGTCAACTGGGATTCCAACCCGGCAAATATTGGAGACATGAACTCCCTGAAGCAGAACTGTTGCAAGGATACTCTGAGTAATATGTAGTTAGGTCAACTGCGATTCCAACGCAGCAAATATTGGAGACATGCAGTTCCTGAACTATTGCAGGGATACTCTAAGTAAAAAATAGTTAGGTCAACTGGGATTCCAACCCGGCAAATATTGGAGACATGTACTCCCTGAAGCAGAACTGTTGCAAGGATACTCTGAGTAATATGTAGTTAGGTCAACTGCGATTCCAACGCAGCAAATATTGGAGACATGCAGTTCCTGAACTATTGCAGGGATACTCTAAGTAAAACATAGTTAGGTCAACTGCGATTCCAACGCAGCAAATATTGGAGACATACAGTTCCTGAAGCAGAACTGTTGCAAGGATACTCTGAGTAATATGTAGTTAGGTCAACTGCGATTCCAACGCAGCAAATATGGGAGACATGCGGTTCCTGAACTATTGCAGGGATACTCTAAGTAAAACATAGTTAGGTCAACTGGGATTCCAACCCAGCAAATATTGGAGACATGTACTCCCTGAAGCAGAACTGTTGCAAGGATACTCTGAGTAATATGTAGTTAGGTCAACTGCGATTCCAACGCAGCAAATATTGGAGACATGTAGTTCCTGAACTATTGCAGGGATACTCTAAGTAAAAAATAGTTAGGTCAACTGGGATTCCAACCCGGCAAATATTGGAGACATGTACTCCCTGAAGCAGAACTGTTGCAAGGATACTCTGAGTAATATGTAGTTAGGTCAACTGCGATTCCAACGCAGCAAATATTGGAGACATGCAGTTCCTGAACTATTGCAGGGATACTCTAAGTAAAACATAGTTAGGTCAACTGCGATTCCAACGCAGCAAATATTGGAGACATACAGTTCCTGAAGCAGAACTGTTGCAAGGATACTCTGAGTAATATGTAGTTAGGTCAACTGCGATTCCAACGCAGCAAATATTGGAGACATGTAGTTCCTGAACTATTGCAGGGATACTCTAGGTAAAAAATAGTTAGGTCAACTGGGATTCCAACCCGGCAAATATTGGAGACATGAACTCCCTGAAGCAGAACTGTTGCAAGGATACTCTGAGTAATATGTAGTTAGGTCAACTGCGATTTCAACGCAGCAAATATTGGAGACAGGTGCTTCCTGAACTATTACGAGGAACTCTGATATTTCTCTAAAGTAATGAATATATAGTTAGGTAAACTGGGATTCCAGCTCAGCAAAATATTTGAGACAGATGCTCTCTGAAGTACTACGAAGAATTGGTCATAGCTTTACAGAGTATATGTATTACTATACACCTACAGCTGTAAATGTTCTTGTGTTAAGAGAACACGAAAGAAGAAGTAACTTATGACTGAGTCTTAAAGAAGCCAAACTCACTTTTAGAACTAATTTTAGGATCTCTTTGCACCGGGAAGAGGCGGTCTGTAAAGAATAAACAGAAACCAGCGCAATAATTCGCATTACTGATATAATTGCGATAGGTTCAATATTAGTTTAATTGATATCTGCTGGTAACATTTTCTAACGGATTGTTTGTTTTTCTTGAGCATATTTATTTTCTAGATTGAATATATCCGAAAAATACCTTGGAATGAAATTGAGTCGCCGAATCAGTTTGCTCATGGCATCGAGTGGGAAAACGTCTATTAAACTTCAGGTAGTTTGTACTATAACTGTTTTTTTAGTCGTATTCTATTAACCCTCGATTTTCTCTTTAAACTTGCATATCAAGCCCCATGGTAGTTAAGCACTGAAACCAGTTATGAAGATAGGTTTGACACACGTATCCTTTATTTGACGATAAAATCTATTATAAGAGCATGACGTAGTACATGTCGTCTACTTAACAGAGAATAGAGCACTTAATAAGCAAACAACAGTGATGAACTCATTTATCCCTGTTGCAAAACAGGAGACAGGAATAAAAAGTTTCTTATAGCGCTTATCACACTAAGTACGGGTAAACCTCAAAAATTGTGATGGGTGTTGCTCGAGCACCTGTATTTATTTCAGATGCTTTATTTTGTTAACGAATGGTTGCTTTGATCGTTATCTTTGCTGAGTTTAGGTTCGTTCCCAACTGCACTTGTTCGTCATCTTAGGAAAAACGTGTCATTGATGCATTTCTGTAAGGTATGTGATTTCGTTAGCAACAAATAATTACTAGCTTTTGTTACAAGCGTTTTCGAGCAGGGTATTCCGAGGCATTCATTTATCGTAGTTTTATTAGAACTAACCATTGCCATAGCTAATCTACGGTCTGACTTATAATTAACGTTGCACTTTCTTCTGTTACGTTTAGGACATGTTGCTTAAATGGACTTCATGGTCACTATCTCACCGGTTGTCGGATTCCCCTAAATGAAATGTGCCTGCGACTTACAACACAATTACAGTCAAGTCTATCATCACGAAGATGTCTCGTTAAAGAAGAAATATTTAAATAACTTAATCTAATAATGTTTTCAAAAGCGTAAAACGTGAATAAACACTTTGTAGAATTATGCTTGCGTAGCAGTCATTTTTAAAGGAGGAAGTTTTCTTCTAACTAAAATGACTGCTACCAAGCAACAATGGCCTTTTTATTCCGTTTCTTAGCTACCTTTTTCTAAGGATAGGCGCGTTTCAATACTTTTATTGAACTCTCGCTTACCTTCGGGGCACTATTGGTCACATTCGACTACTATATTCTCGGCTTCTTTAGCTTCCGTCAAACTTTCCTTATTATAATTTATACATTGTACTGACTGCGATCACACGCTATCGGAAACGCTTATTTGTATTTGCCAAATGGCGTAAACTGTACTCACCAATCTTGCCACCCTTCGGCGGTACTTTCGGTATCTTTCGACCACTATCGTCAACTACTTCGGCTGGCGTTCGCAACGTTTATCTCCGTTTTCACTTATTATCATTGAGAGCGCTCAATATATCGTAATCGCTTACTAGATGCTTTTGCCGAATTGCCGTGCACTGTAATCAGCTGGTAATGAATACTATCGCCATCCTTTGTGATATTGTCGGTAACTTACGACCACTGTCGACTACTTGAGCTTGCATTTATCTTCGTGTTTACTTCACGAACGTGTTCTATGGTAGACGCTTTTTTGACTTTGCCAAATTGCGTACACTGTACTGAAACTCTCGCGCCATCTTTTTGGATACTGTCAGTTACCTGCGACCATGCACTGCTGACTACTTCGGCTTGCATTAATCTTTGTGTTCAGTTACGTACCATTACTACGAACGCGCGCTATTGCAAACCCTTTGATTATGACTTTGCTAAACTGTGCACTATGCGCCCTTCGGGTTACTATTGATAACTTGCGATAACTATGGTCGACGTACTTCGGCTTGCGTTTATGCTCTTTTTTACTTAGCATTATCTTTGTCTTCGTCAAATTTCACACACTGCAACAAACATTCGGTTTATTCGAAAACTTCATTTGTTTCTATCAATTTCGTAAATTCTAATCCAGACCCTAATGCTTCTATGGCAAGAACACCATTTGCTTGTGTTAACTCGAGTTCGTTCTTTTACGGTGATGTAATACTCTTCCTACTTGCGATTACAGGACATAGCTATGCTCATGTATAAAGTTAATACCAACATGTGCCCGGCGTACATAGCACTCTGTTTGAACAGCCTGCAATTAAGTATAAACTGCGCAATCATGACTTCACTATACCCAGACTTAACACGGTCTCCTTTGGAAAGCAGTCGCTCAGGTATATGAGATGGGCCCAAAGGTATAGAGATTTGTTCGTAGAAACCTGAAAGAAGCTTCCGCGTTATCTTCTTTCAAATATAACGTTAGAAAAGTGGATCTTAGTATGCTATTAGGAGACACTAATTGCTCAAACTGCTCTCTTTGAAGTTCTTAATTTAATATGATTATGGATACATGTGTACATATTGTGTATACCCTCGCCTAAAGTTCTCCCGAATTTCTTATTTGCGCATACTGAATATAGTTTATCTTAATTTGTTAACCTCCTGGGTTTTTTTAGCTTTAATTAATCATTTATTCTTTTAAACTTATTTTAGCGTCTTACACCGCTATTACCGTTTGAAACTTACATAAAGGTATCATCATCTTCATCACCGATCGTCTTTCATCAACTTCGCGTGTCTCAAAAATTCCCACACTTCACGGCTTTATGGTTGTCGTTAATATGCGTTGCCGAGTTTCGTGAACCTACAGTTACTCGGTGTCTATAGTTCGGCCTTAACTGTCGTATTCCTTTATTAACACAAATTATCTTCAGCGACACTCCTTGTGCCCTTTTGAAATGCAATGTACATCAGTGTCGAGTGATGAATTGAATCATTGCTCTCCTGTTCATTGTATATCTTGAACATACGTGAGTGATTAATCGCTCTTAGAGAAAATAACAATTTTTGTTCGTCTTGCATCAATGTTTGCGCTCTCCCGCAAAACTTCCAGTGTTGTGAGTTCGTGTCATCCGTAAATCTGATATGAATAGGGCCTCTTGAGCTATCGCTACGTTTTACCAAATATGTATAGGTACACTTGTTAGATGCTGTATGTTCTCTTAAACACTTATGTTTTTATATTAACTTTTATATAATGTTGTTGCAAAATTCCGTGGCCGTGAAAAATTGCGCATACTCTTGTAATGTCTGGAGTGCTGTAGTCAACGTTTACTTGCATTACATTCATAATAAACTTTGGGGAGTTTTAACACGGGGGTAACCTCACAACTTTCCTGGCAATATGTATTGTCTTAATAGATATTTTAAATCTTACATCTGTACTATTGCATCCCGAAATAATCATGTAAAGCTGTATATGTAACTTCCTTTCGCACGCTTTCGTAAACTTGCGAACTCGCATCAACAACTTCGAAAACGGTACAAAACTGTTACCCATACACGTCATGTTCCATGCTTCTCGATTATATCCACTGTATTCTTAGATTTAGTCATCTTAAAATCATTACTAATTTTAGTGACAAGAATACCTAAATATACTTTAGTGATCAATATAATACTCATTAATTCGAGCTGTGACTGTGATGATTTAAAACATTCGACTACATGACGATACATCGTGTAATTAACAATTTTCTCTGTTCGAGGGAAAAAGAGATTTATTATGCGCTCAATGTGAATGAGGTAAAGTTAATGTTTTTGATATAGTATACATGCTAAGCGCAAAAAGTGTGTGATGTCAAGGATAAAAAAAAATGCAGGAATAGCCTTTTATGTGCGACTGTCACAGTTGCTATATTTGCTGATATAAATTTATACGCTGCGATAAAGATTTTTATTTCTAAAGGTACAGTCCTAATGCATCGGTGGGAGAGTTAAAAGCTGGTTTTATCAATTAAGCTTTTAAAGTATATTCAAATGCTTACGCGTCTCGAACGATTTTGCGCTCGTAGGCGTCTTGGAAATGAGTGGAAACTGGAAGTGAATTAGCTCACTCGATTGACGCTTGTTCTGGCTCGGACTCCGAGCCATAATGACTTTTGTGCGCTTTTAAACCTCATAGCACTTCTTCTGCTCTTCATCGCTTTCGTGTTCGCTCGTCACGGTCCTCACCGTCTCCGTATATGTCTGCATGCACCTAGACAAGTTCTTGTTCGGCTCAAAAGCCAGCATTCATGTGGCAGTTACAATATTTTAAAATTAATTCCAAACGATTCTAATTTAAATCAAGCAATTGGCCATCAGCATCGTACCTATTTTTAAACTATCTCCGCCCGTATGAGTCTCGTTTGCCCGAACAAACGAAAAATGATCATGAAAGAAAGGAAAGAAAACTTACGATGATTTAACAAATAATTAAATAAACTATAAATAACTAAAGAGAACACTGTAAAAAGAAACCATTATAAACAGGACAAGGAGAATTCTTAAAAATGTTATGGTAATAGAGCTAAATAACTATGAAGGTAACGATGATAGGGAAGAGCTGAAAGCTCAATAAAACGGGCAGGGACTTTTAACATATTCATCTTCAAACTGGAGGAAGTCTTCAAGTAAACTCGACTTGATCACTTTCCGACATTTGGTTCGCCTAAATAGTTTTATTGAGGGTGGAATTTAGTTCCAGATCTTAACACCGATTCTTGTGAAAGAGTCAAGCATCATTTCCGTCCTCGACGTTAAGATTTATGCTCTTGAACCTTGATTTCAAATACTCCCAAAGCAATAGTAAACAACCACCGCCATGGGAATTCACTGATAAAAGAAGTCGCAACCATACAACTGGGCTCTTGCAACTTTGATAAGCGACCTTGAAATGTAACTCCACCTCTGACGTTTTCCACTACACATATCTCAACGAACTTTTAACAAAAAACAGCACTGTTTTACTACTCCCACATCAGACGTTCAAGTATACGCTCTTACAGAGTTTTGTTTATTTTAACTCGCCATTGCCGGCACTATTTGCATCCTTCGAAGTTGGTATGTTATCGTTAAAGTTCGCGTGTTTCCGTGAATTCTCTTTTTATTCAGTGGCCGCAAAATTCGCAAACCTTCACGCACCAACGCGGTTCTTTGGTCAACGTTCATTCGCTATTTTCATCAGTAGTCGTGTCTGTTCAATCAGATTGCGTGAGCTTGTTAGTTACTGTGTCCTCCCTACAACACGCTCTCTTTATGGGCTGTTGTCATTTCTGTGGAGCTAGCCTGCGAGCAGGCTCACTTTTTCGAGTGTTGGGGAAAAAGTTTTGACGGCGGAGCCGCCATTGCGTGAGGGGAATGGGTCCAGGCCAAAATAATGCTCGGAGGCTTCTGTAGAGCACGTAATAGTAACAACCTAGCACTACTGACCAAACATGCACTGATACGAGTATTTATTATCCTCTTTTTCCCTGCTTAATAACCTAGATGTAGTTTCCTCAAAGGAAAGGGGGTTTGATAGGTTTTTAAAAATGTGTGGGTTACTATAATTCACGGGTAAAATCAATTTAAAAACATGTATTTCCGAGAATTCATCCAGAAATTTATTTGCGATCCTGTCTGATTAGACATTATATATAGGGTAAATGCATTAAGTTGATGTCTGTAATGGATAACTGCTTATGCAAATACATGAAATACAATGAGAAAACAATCTAGCATCTTGTAAAGTTAATAGATTAATTTATTAGACATAATGCAGATAATGATGCTTATACTGCCTGTACGTAAATAAATGATTACTTTTAGGGCGTCCGTAACCACATTTTTGTTAGTCTTTAATGTTGACTTATTATTCAGCACAAATTTGTAGCCTTTATCTGACTCTATGTACTGAACTGAATTTTAAATTTATGCGATATGTTGTGTAATTGTATCATTTCAGAAGTAGGTTGAGTATGATCATCAGTTTGCCATGAGTCCTAATACTGCTGGAGGGTTGGAAGAGTACAATAGAGTGGTGCCATCAGCAAATGTTCTAATAGTTGCCTTTTCTAAGCAATGGGGCATTTCATTTACATTTATTAATATCAGAACTTAAAGACCCGGTTAAAAATGTGTAGCGAGCCTAATGCTTTTGAACTGGGGACATTACATTTCGTGTATTGTCATTAAGTTCGTCACGTGTGAAATTTGACGTTTGAATCCTAGAGTCCAGGAAAATAAAATCAAAATTTCCCTCTATGACCAAAGCTTAAAGTTAAACTAAAGAAACACTTTATATTATACCTAGCCTGCATAACAAGCGTTTCCAGTCGAGTAACAGTGCGAGTTAGCCCCTCCCCGGCCCCTCCTTCCTCTTTTTTGCTCTCTACAAACTTAGTCTCTCGCACAAAACTCGCGCGGAAAAGCTTGCTACGCGGGCTATTTTTATACCTTTTTAACCTCCAAAGTTATTATCCAGTCACAATAAAGACGGGACAGCTCGGTATGTTTAAATGATTATTATTAAATGTTGAAACATAACCAGCTGCCACTGTGGTGGCACAAAACTCAAAACCCACCTTGTTTCTATTGTTAACAATGAACTTGCAAAAATAATTATTTGGCTTAAAGTGAATAAGTTAACTCTAATTTTGACTAAAATAAATTTTATGATTTTTCATGCAAGGCAAAAGAAAGTCAATGTTAATGTCCCTCTTACTTTGGAAAATACTGTGATCAAGCAAGTCACGGAGACAAAATTTTTAGGTGTTCTCATTGATCAGCATCTCTCTTGGAAACCACATATTGATTTCGTCTCAAAAAAAATCTCGAAAAGTGTGGAAAATATTGCGAAAGCCCTCTTTCACCTATCATCCCAAACTTTGATGACCTTGTATTACTCCCTTGTATATCCTTTCTTAACATACTGTAATGTCGCCTGGGGCCCGTTTCTCGAACGTCCCGGTAACTTTTCGGGCCCGAATTCAAATATTCAAATCGAAATATAAAGAATAAGAGCGCCGGTCCTGGCTAGCAGACTACTCCATTTTGTTTCATTAACTGATAGTTTTATCATGTTAGATGCAAAACTATTGAACCTTCGATCTTTAATGCAAGCGGAGACAGCTTACCGGGCCCGTTAATTATCGGGACTTTAGAGAAATGGGCCCCTGGTCCTCCACCTACTGTTCCAACCTAAACTGCATTTACCTTTTCCAAAGCGTCATGTGCGGCTCATAACAAAAGGCCACTATCTAGCGGCAAATACCCCCCCCCCCCTTTATTTAGCCAGCTTAAATTCCTTGACATATTTAGTATTAATTCATTTTCTGTCGCTACTTTTATGTATTCTTATCACCACAATCTTAGTAGCTTTCGTGACTTGTTCTTAAGTAATAATCAAGTCCATCAATACGAAACTCGACTAGCCTCTCAGTATAGACCTCATTTTTGTAGAACAAATATAAAGCAATTCAGTATCCTTTACCGAGGACCTAAAATTGGAATTCGTTGCCTATTTCACTAATTAGCTCTCCTTGTATATTTTTTTTTTTAAAAAATTTAAAGAATTATCTCACGGATAGCTGATCTGTCTCTTAATTTTCTGATCTTGCTCACTCTGAGGGGTGATGAATGGTTCATTAAAATTTTTAACTGCTCGCAAAATTTAAACCAGTGCTCGCTTGCTCGTGCTCCCCAAATTTTTGCAGTTGCTCGCATGCTCGCTTTCTTGTCAGTATTGCTCGAAACTTCTTTGGGTTAAAGCAAGAGAAATAGTAAATCTAATTCTGTATGGTGCTTAATTCCTGTAAATGTGGCTATCAAGTTCAGTAGAAATGCACGGGATAAATTGAAAGATAAATAATAAATTAGCTAATCTGGGTATATATGGTTAAAAAGAGAAGATGTTGTTACCAATTGAGTTCTTGCGAGTTTCTCTAGCGCTCTATACTCACTGGGCTTTAATTGGGTCGTGTTTTCAATAAAAACGGTTTGGAAGCTTTAGGATTTTTCCAGAAGAGGTTGTTCTGACCCGAGGATCTTGTTCCTCTTCAAGTTCTTCTTCATCCACATCAGTCATGTCCTTTTCTTCAACCCCCCTTGTACGCTCGAGACATTCTTCGTTGAGCTCTTGGTTTAAATCGATATGAAAATCTTCGTCTGCGAACTGCACTTCCCAGACGGTTCCAATCACAAGATGTTTCTCTACCTGAGCGGTGAACTCGTAATTGAATATTAGACAATCTTTGGGATCGCTTGCGTACAGCTGTGTTTTTACTTTAGACGAAGTTCTCTTAGGGTTTTGAGCTCTAAATTAAAACCCCGTTTTAAGCTATATTCTGTTTTATTTTAAAGAAAAGGATTTCCATATGGATTGCTGCAAGCGGAAAATATAAGGAGTGCTCGCTGCTCGCGAGTTGTACTCTCTACACTGGTCGCTGCTCGAAAGCAAATTTTTTATCTCTGCTCGTGCTCGCAAAAAAATCGCAGTGCTCGCTTGCTCGCGAATGCTCGCAAAGACCATACTACTCTGCACTCAGACATGAATTTAGTTCATTAGGTAGTTGAAAGAAATCTATTGATATAAGCTTCAAGCTTTGCTAGGCTTCCTTGTCACATTAATTCTATAATTTAATTAACAACTTTTGTTCATGTTGTGTAAGGTTTTGCGAGTGACTAAATAAATAAAATAAATCGTACATTGATCGATCAAGGGGAAAATTATCCACTCAAGATAAGACAAAAAACTTCGAAAAGTAAATATTCCAAAACGTTTTCAAAAATAATTATAAAACAGCAATTACCATGATTACCAGTCTGTGTTCGGTATTGTCGTATAAATATCTTTAAAACAGTATTTAAATACAGCTTTTTAATTTCCTTTCTTGATATCACTTTCGACATAAGTGTTTGTAGAAGTAATTCATTGCATATTTGCTATCACCTTAGAAACCATTCAAAAGTGTTGTAAAAGTGTAGCGGTCGTATTTGACTTCATTTTTGACTAGTATCAAAGGTGTGGTCACAGCCACTACACTTTTGACTTCATCTTTGATGTGCGTCAAAGGTAAAGTCAAAGTAGGGTTAAAGGAATAGCAAAGCATTGACTCATTTGACTTCATCTTTGACGCGCGTCAAAGGAGAAGTCAAAATTGTTAGCAATTTGACTGCACCTTTACCGAGGTCAAAGGAGTAAGCAAAGTGGTTATATATTTGGCGACATCTTTGACGCGCGTCAAAGGTAAAGTCAAAGCCAATACCATATTTGACGTAACTTTTGACACGTAGTAAAGTGCAGTAAATCCAATTTTTCGTCCCTTGTGAGTACTTAAGTGTAGCAATATTCTTGAGGTTTTCTCTTACGGCGAAACTACAATAGATACCCCTCAAATACCACACTTTTTAACTCGTGGGTACGCGCGAGCGTACCACGAGTTATTGCAGCGACTGAGATATGCAAATGAGTCACTCACTCACTCGTAGTAGACGCACTTCGTAATTAATCGGGTCCGAACTCGAGAGCGCGAAGATCTATCGTTTCCAAAGAAGGACGCGCTCGCCGAAGTTCGGTAGCATCAAATTCCTCGCTGCGAGCGTGCATCGTGCGCTACAGCACGGTTAGGATAGAGGTCTTACCAAATTTAAGACGGGCAGGAATCTTTCAAATTAGTACGATTCAAAAGCCTTTGACCCGTCCAGGCGTTAAACTTGACAAGAAGATGAGCATTTGCTCTTCGACTCCTTCAACTTCGACGCTGGCTTGATCTCCTACCTTGTAGTACTGTAGTAGGTTATGTGTATGAATGAATTTATGGCGGTCAGTATAAAACACGGACTGCTGACTACGGACTGCGGACTGGGTATAAAATACGGACTATAAAATACGGACTGGTGAAATGTATGGTATTTTCTTCTTAAGGACTCCCCAAGATCACGGGGGGAAATGGATGTGAGTTTGAGCATTACCTTTTTAAAATAACAGCGGAAATCGAGATAAGAAAACATAAGCTAATGTTTTGCGTCCTACTTTGTATCGCATATGTTCTTTCATTGCCATGAAATGCGTTTACTTGTCAGTAGCCTGGTTTCAATTAGCCTTAATTTCATCCCATTGCTTCGAGACGTTTTTATGGCTCGATCGTTTGCCCCGGTCGTTTGCCGGCGGAAGTTCCATGGAAAAGGCATTAAATTTGAGACTTTTCGCCAAATCACGTGACCATCCTCAATGGCGTAGTGGCTATGTGAGGTCGGGTCAAACCGAAGGTACTGGGCTCAAATCCTGCTAAGGACCTTCTTTTTCCCTTCTTCCTTTTTTTTTTCTTTTTTGTTTTGCTGTTTTTTTTTATGTTTTGTTTTTAGATATATACTTAAATAACTGTTACTAAAGTGCAATAAACAGCAAGAAAAGTATTGTGTTTCCAGAACAAGGGTAGTATATTTATAATATGAATTTCTATCATTTCCTAAAATTCACTGTGGAAAAACCAGAGGTGATAACTAATTGATTATTTTCTAAACAACGTACCCACGTGTTGACGATAGTCTTTCTTTGATTTAACCAACATGACAGTCGCTCTAGGCTGCCATGTAAATGGCACGTCACGCAAAAGGGTAGAAATTAAGCGTACTGACTATCGCAAAACGAAAACCACTTCGAAGTGAAAATTTGTCTCAATATTAGTTTTTAGCTGCTCTTACATACTTTATGAAAGTGAAAAATCTGAAGGATGGACAATTCTAGTTTGAATTTTTGATGTCGTCATGTGAAACCAAAATTTAACGCCACAGATTATATCAGAGTCGATTCACGTACAATGCATGGACACGAAAAACTCGGCGAAGCAGTGTCTGCGGGTCAATTAATTATTCAGTTATCAAATTCTTTGCTAGCTCAAGACTGTTCGTATCATCAACATTGTCATCATCATCATCATCATCGTTGTCGTCTTCACGTTCCTCCCCCTCAAAAACCATTTCCTTTAAATGATTTTTCATTAAAAACAAACAAAGAAATAAAAAAAACAACAAAAATATGACGTTTGACCACAATTTATAACAAACAAGATGCTAAACATTACACAGACAAATAGTTATTTACAGTTATTATTCCACTCTTATGTCACTTTACCATATAAGGTCAAGAGAACGCGCAAAATACTAGACCCTAGTACATTGTAATGGTCTGGTTGAGCCGGTTTACAAGAGGGTCTCAATGGGGTGGTGGCTTTTACGGTTATCGGCTAAAATTTGGGCTCTTTTACGGCTATCGGTTAATTTTTTTCAGTTACGGTTAACAAAAAAGTTAAAAATTAACTTCTTTTGTTTCAAAAGTTAAATATTAATTAACCTGTATTTTTTGTATCTTTAAATCAAAATAAAGGTCTTCGGATCATCTCGAGGAAAAATTTGAAAAATTTTGACATTTGATAGATCATACTTTTTATAAAGTATTTCACTTCTAACATTATTTTACACATAGAAATGTCAATAGTCAATTTGAAAATAATCTTTGTGAAAAAGCAAAAGCGGACACGCAAACGCCCAACTCAAGGCCGGGGCGCGACATCATTCGTTGTAACAGAAATGGCCGTTTTCACACTAGAGACGGATTATTCGTGTGAGACGGGTTATCCGTTTGATAATTTGCGTCAGATAGGTAATACTTCTTAATTTGGAAATGGAATAGTTTTAATTTTGAATGAACAATCCGTCTGACTTTATCCGTCAATTTCGACGGACAGTTTGAAGACGGGATTATCCTTTCCAGAAAGCCAGTGTACAGCCACGCCCTCCCCTCACAAACAATTGGAGAAGGGGTGTCTGTGGGGAGGGCGTGACTGTACACAGACTCGTCTCAGACGGATAATCCATTTCTAGCTCTAGCGTGAAAACGACCAATAACAAAACTCCCATGTTCAGTGCTTTTAATGATAGCGAAGGGCTGTACAGAACGACTGTCTGCCGTTGCCTTGTCCGTAGGCCTCATTATTCCGCGCGGCTAATGCGTTTCGGGTCACGTGGTCCGAGCGAGTTCGCCACCGAAATGCCTTGACCGAGATTGCGTGGGAAGACGCCGTACAGGGACTAGGCCTGGCAATGTCTACCGTACCGTCAGAGAAAAACAGGGAAATGCTGTTTATCGGCAACGTGTTTTACAAAGAGTGACATCTCTGCGTGTTGTAGCATTAGTGTTTCGAAGGCACGACCTCCTGCAAATCACAAATATTAATCCCTAGCAAGAAGCCACACTTTCGCTATGGAAAAAAATTAGTTCCCCGAGAGAGTGGGGGAAATGGAGCCTAGGTCTTGGTCAACACCTAAAAGGCGCTTCGCCTAACGTGCGTGCGGAGTCACACTAGCAGGGAAATAAAAAACGCAACCATAAATGAGTTTAGTACCTCCCTTGAAAGTAGCAAATCTAGGGAACAGTTTCTTTTACGGTTAACTCTTTTTTACTCTATTTACGGCTAACGGTTAAAATTTTTCAAATTTTACGGCTATCGACTAAATTTTTGGCCGTTTTACGCCTATCGGTTAACCCCATTGAGACCCTCTTACAACAGGGGGCAGGGCTCGAAGTTATCTTTTTAGTGCACTAGCAAAGTTTTGCTAGTAAGATTTTTTTCAACTAGCAAACTGGTGAGACCACAAGCAAATTAGTTCCCTTTGTTTGGGAGACATGGATAATTCTAACTCGCAATCGTTTGCTAGTGGATATTTTTCTTACTCGCAGATTATCAAAATCACTCGCATTTTGCGAGTTTGCGAGCGTTAATTTCGAGCCCTGGGGGGAATACCGGCGGATGGAAAAGGAGCAACTATGGTTGAGAGAATCAGCCGAGGATATTTTGGATACTCTTACCTGATAATAGAAGCCCAAATAACATTTTTCTTTCGCAGTAAAATGATTAACCTCTCATTCAATGGTTTGGCATATAATATGAGCGAACATTTTGCTCACTGTTAACATCATTTTTACAGACGGAATTAGGATGCTCAGTGAAAACTCTTACCTAAAAATAGAAATAGAGGCCAATTGCAAAATAACACTTTTTTTTTTAGTAGAATAATAAACCTCTTATTCGATGGTTTAGCATATCATACGATCGGACATTCTGCTCATTGCTCGTATTTTTCTTCGCCTCTGTGGGGCTCGAAAAAATACAAGGCAACTCTCAAAATATCTGCCACGTATCATATGCTAAACCATCGAATAAGGTGTATTTATTGTCGTGATGTGTTTTTACTTCTCTAGATAAAGCACTTCCTATTTATTCATCTAATCCATCACGTTCTGATAATTAACTGCTAAATGGTAAATTTCCGGTTCACCTGTTCAGTTGTAATTCTCCTTGGTGTAGGAAAATTGGAAGAAAAAAAGAGTCATAAACTTTAACTTATGGAAAATTTTTAGGCTGTAATTAGGGAGAAACCAATCAAATTGGAATAATTCAAGGCAGTTAGTACCATGCAGTAAATAGTTATTTAAATGACTATACCACATCTCCTCAATTGAAATACAGCATAAGAATTGACGCTGTTTCGCGCTATAATTACAGTGAAGTTTAATTTATTTCTGTAAAAGAGGAAGGGTAAGCCAATTCATTTCATGAGGAATAAAGAAAAAGAGCACGTCAACCTTTTAAAGCAAGGTCTTTAGTTGTCTCTAACATTAAATGTGGTTAAGTGAACGTTACGATATATCGTTAACTGGCTGTTACGCAGCTGTGAAATAACATTTTACCGCTCAAATCCGAAATCTTCGTAAGGAAGAAGAAGTTACTTAAGAAACTATTTGTATTTAATTTTTTTTTTCCTTTCAGGCTTTTTAATGATTAAACAAGTTTAAAAACTGTAAGAGCCAGCCCACAACAAATAAGAAAAAAAAAATGTTATGACAAGCGAGCTCCCAAGCTGGCCTCTAAGGAAGTATCATTTTACCATAGCTTCTACTGGGCCTTCTCTATCCTAATCAACTGCATCTTTCGAATATTTGCGCTAGTGATTATTCTAGTAGTTAACCGCGTCAGTTTGTTTACATTCGCGCTCGTTTCCGTTTCACGCTGATAGGCGGAAATCTGACAGCTCAGTCGACGGGGAGCCACGGGGAAATTGGAGGCGGAATTCAAATTCCAAAGACGTAGTTGTAAGCTCTACTTCCTTTT
Organism: Porites rus; assembly: GCA_964035705.1. NCBI lineage: Eukaryota > Metazoa > Cnidaria > Anthozoa > Scleractinia > Poritidae > Porites > Porites rus. The sequence goes on from OZ037992.1 coordinate 30,705,829, forward strand.
CCCGCCCGGCCGGCAGAGCGGTCCGGAGAGCTTACTTGCAAGCTAATGGAGGGACTGCTGTTATTCACCACAAAAGCATTTATAAAAACAGTGAGGGTTGAGGGGAGGGGCCCTTAGTGTGGAATGGCCGCGTAGTAAGATATTACAGAGTTTTTACATCACCAATGATCCCTTGTTTTTCTTCGTACATATGCACCTTTTCGCTTCCTTTCGCAACAAATAATTACAGTAAAAAGTATAACTAAAAATGCATATTAATAAACATTTGAAAGTGCAATAAGTAATTATTTTTGGCCAGTATATTAAAAGCGAGCCGCAAATGTTGCCCAATTAAGACAAAGAAGTCAAACTAAATTGGCCTGTGTCTCGTTCCACTCGTTCATAACAACGGCACGGTCCCCATTTTGTTGTTCAATTTGCACATAACTGGCATCGTCTCGCTAGCATACACCCTTGCTAACCTTTACTAGTAACATGCACCTTTACATCTAAACAAAATAATAATAATGATAATAACAATAATGATAATAACTATAACTAAAAATGCATATTAACGAAGTACTGTCTAATTTTGATATACCAATAAGTACAGCTGTATGGCAATCATTTTAGGAGGTAGTATATTAAACAGTGGCAAGTGCTTTGTGATCGACTAAGAAACGCAAACAAGTCAGAATACATTAGCCCGTGTCTGGCTCCACTCGTTCATAACGTCGACCAGTCTTCATTTTGCCGTTTTTGCAAAACTGCCAGCATCCTTTTTAAAGAAGGTAAGACCGTTTAATTCCAGTAGAATAAGTGAAGTTTCATAAGAGTTGAGATATGTCCAGGAACGATCTTGTGAACAAGAATTGGCTAACAAATTCTTTTTGCAATTTTCGCCAAAGAAATGATTCACCAGGAAATTTTGTGAAGCAATCACTTGTAAATATCACAAGAGTAGCAACAATAACCAATTTAACTTTTTTTTTCTAGACTGAGAAGGAGAAAAGGCCAAAAAGCGCCCCGAAAATCCCGCAATAATCGCAAAAGTAACAAGAATTTTTCTTGCTACCTAAAAACACCAAGTAAAAAATATCTCAAAAATAGCAAGAATCGAATAACAAATTTAACAAAATTCTAGACTTAGAGAAAAAACGGGCCAAGAGGGACCTCGAGAAAGCCTCAAATTTCGCAAAAATCGCAAAACTAACAAGGGATTTCTTTTCTACTCCAAAACACCGGGTCACACACCCTCAATAACCATAGCCAGTAACAAGCACCTTTACACATAAAATAATACGTATTAAGAAGCAAAGCTCAGATACTTATCATTTTTAGGCAATGTATTAAACAGTGGCAAGTGCTTATGTGATCGACAAAGAAACTCAAACACTGAGTCAGAATACACTAGACCTTGTCTTGCTCCACTCGTTTATATCGCCGGTCAGTCTTCGTTTGCTGTTTTTTTGTAAACTGCCAGCGTCCTTTTAAAAGAAGGTAAATATAATTCCAGTAGAATACGTTACGTCAAGTTACATACGATTTGCAATCGCATTGTTTAGTTAAAGAGAAAATATAAATTCTTAATATTCTAAAGTGGCCACAGAACACACACACAAACCGGCTTGCTTTTAATTTTGTGAACAGTTTAATAACGCAAGCGACCAGTTTACATTTTTTAAAAGGACTAACGGCTTTATCAAACTTTTATTTAAGATTTCTTCCCACTGAGTTTTTTTTCTTTTTCTGCAACCCTAGTTGATAGCGGTCTCCTCCACTAACAACGAAAAACAGACGGCGTGTAAACAGGTGACCAGTTCACTGATAAGGTAGGCCAGTGCTTTAATTCTGAAAGCTGAATTTCTTCGTATTAATACTACATGCTCGATGAATATACAGAAAACACAGTCAGATCTTCTAAAGTTAAAAATATGACTCAGTTCAAACCATGTGTCCTTGAACCTGAGAGTTCTCAAAAATAGTTTTTGTCCTTTGGAGGATAGATTGTTAGATTTTTATTTTAGTCTTGACTATGTCTAGTAGGGATCCTATACAGGAAATACTTATAAGCTAATCCAGCTTTTCAAATGGAAGGCACAAGCCGTAAATTGGCTCTAAAGGGGAGGGGGGGGGGGGGGGGGGGAGGAAGGGTAGAAGCAGGTGCATAAGACCAGGAATAAAGGGTTATATTTCCTTTAAAATACGTCTGCTTTGAAGGCTAAACTGGTCAGAAAACCCTGCTTATTGCAATCATGACAAAATTGAAAGGCTACTTTTGCGTGTGACCTTGAGGCTTAGCTTGTTCTTCTATAAACAAATAAAGAAAAATTGCAATCCTTCCCATGTATCGCTCTGTTTTTGACGCCAAATGACGCCCGGAGGGCAGCCTTGTGTTATTCTTAATAAAACCCGTCTTTTTGCTAAATTAAATACTCCTTTATCTCTGATTATGAATACAATAAATGTATCTGTCCATCAAACATGTTTTTTCGTTGTCTTTTACTTATAATTGGTGCAGAAAATTTTGAATTATTTAAAAACTGAAAAAAGTACCAGAAAAAGCAAGGCTGGAAGCGAGTTTCATGATACATTTTCTTATATATATTTTCTCCTTGTCAATTTTACAGACAATTAGAAGCCATAAATTAACGTTGACATGCGTTTGTATTTTTAACCGAAAATCTTTTGCATTTGCATTTGCACTTTCTTTTTAACGCAGAGAAATCTAGGAAGGGATATCTTTGAAGGGAGTGTTGGTCATAAAAGAGTCCAAGCAATAGGCTTAGCAACTTTTGCTATTTACGGCAAGTTTTGATTTTAATTTTTTTAAAACTTTTTTGCGACATTTTTTAGCTTTGGAAATGAAGTTTTGTTAAAAAAAAAAAAGGAAATGCGAATGAAGCCTACTTATACTGTGCATGATCTAAACTGCAATAAAACCAACTTCAAGTGCAAACAAGTAAAAAAAAATAGCAACCTTTCGGCAACTTTTAGACACTTATATCGGCAGTTTTTGGTAATTTATCGGCAAAGTTGTGGCTAAGCCTACCAAGCAACGGATCTTGAATCCGGCACTGCATCTCGTGAAAAATGAATCAATCCTTCATTACAATAGCTCCCAGTTCCGTCCACCAACCGACGGAATTTATAACGATCGACTTATAAGCAAAACACAGCAGCATACAGTTTCATTTTCGAACCTCTGCTTTCGTTTTTAAAAGAGACTTGCATGAACAGCAACTTATTCTGTCATTAAACATTCTTGAATATATGTTGACTTTTCGTGTAAAACGGCCTCACACATAAGTTCCCAAATGGTTTAGACGAGTGCGTGGGCCGGCTGCAACGCAGGCTAGATGTAGGAAGACAAATGAGGTTATGTTAATACTTTGCCGGATAGATATTGCGGAAGCAGGAAAACCATACCGGAAAAATACCCTTCAAATACCACACTTTTTTAAGCCAACATGACAGCCGCTATAGGCCGCCGTGTAAATGCCACGTCACGCAAAAGAGTAGAAATTAAAGCGTACTGACTATCACAAAAGGAAAAAAAAAAACATTTCGACGTAAAAATTTCTCTCAATATTAGTTTCTAGCTGCTCTAATATTTCATGAAAGTAAAAATTCTGGAAGCGGCGTGCGCATTTTGTGTTCGAGGCGTTCAGAATTCAGGTAGCGGCGCAGAGCAAACTGAAAAAAAAAAACAAACAAACGAAACAAAACAAAACCAACGGGGAAACAAGCTATATCCTATTTTGCGATCGTTCTTTCAAGTTACGATACTGACCTTTCTTCTGATCAAACTACTCATCAAAGGTTATTCTTCTTACAGGTAAATATAACCGTTGCGGACAACACAAACTCAAGAAACAATAACTCCATCGGCGAAATAACTGATGACAAGATGTTTATTTCTTTCTCCGAGTGCATCATTTGGTTTACTGTAGTCACCGCCGAGTGTGTTGCTATAGTAATGGTGAACATCCTTTCCATCATTCTTTTTATAAAGAACAAAAGCCTTCGCACTCGCAGCATGTACTTGGTTATGAGCTTAACTGTGGCCGACCTGTTGGTTGGAAGTCTTTCCGGGAGTGTTCATTTGTTTTATAAAAACAACATTTATTGTCCCTTTGTAACATTTCATTCAGTATCCTGGAAAGTTTTAATTTTACTCGATGGTGTTAGCCTTTTCTTTCCTCTTGTCTCCCTGACAAACATTGCTGTGATTTCTTTAGAGCGATTTCACGCCACGTTTCGTCCATTTAGGCATCGGCTCATCAAGAGATGGGTCTACGTGATAGCAATTGCAGTTGTCTGGGTTTCTCCTATTATTATATTAGTCATTGCTGGAAGAGAACTCTTTTTGATGATACATCACCTGTACTTGTTGGAATCATACTGTTGTTTGTGTTTAACTGCTACCTTTGTTTCTTACACGTCCATTCTGTTTAAGTTTCGTTTTGGAGCTCATCCTCAGCGCCATTGTGCAGCTGCTTTAAGACAAAGAAAACTGACTATCACATTGTTTATAACAACTTTAGCCTCTTTACTGTTGTGGCTACCATACAATATACTTTTTTTTGTTGGCTGGTCAACTGATATTTATGATTCCCTTTCTTCCACAGAATATTTTCATTTGTCTTATTCACTGTATTTTTTGTTTTTTGCAAACTCCCTCGTAAATCCCATTTTATACACAATGAGGATCCCAGACTTTAAAGAAGCTCTGCTCTCATTGTTCAGACGCCATCAAAGAGAAAATGTTGCTATCCCGCTAAATCGTTACTAATGGGGGGATACCGCAAAATTTAATTAGTCAACCCTGTAAGAAGCTAAGAATTAAAGAAATGGAAGACACCCTTAATACAATTTTAAAAAAAATACATAGAAGCACATTTAAAGCTACATTAGGCTATATGTTGAGTAAGCTACGGAACAAATAAAGATTAGACGCGATGAAGAAATGCTTAGAGTGTGTTCAATTCGGAACTCTGTTTTGGTGGAATGCGATGTAGGAAGATAAATGAGGCGATGTTAATACTTTGCTGGATAGCTATTGCGGAAGTATGAAAACCATACCGGAAAGATACCCCTCAAATACCACACTTTTCTAACCAACATGACAGCCACTTTCGGCCGCCAAAAAAGCCATTTGGAAGTGAAAATTTGTCTCAATATTAGTTTTTAGCTGCTCTAATACTTCATGAAAGTAAAAACTCAGAAGGATCGACAATTCTCTAGTTTGATTTTTCAATGACGTCATGTGAAACCAGCATTAAATGTCACAGCCTGTATATCAGAGGCAAGTCACGTTCAATGGACGAGAAAAAGTCCGCGAAGCAGTATCTGTGGGCCAATTAATTATCAAGTTATCAAACTCTTTGCTGTAAATAATATAGTTCACGAATGTTTGTATCACCAACATCACCATCATCATCATCGTCGTTGTCGTCGTTCGTCGTGGTCACGTTAAACTCTGTGCTCTAGATAATAGAGCTCACGGACGATAGTATTATCATCTTCGTCTACATCGTCACGTTCTCGCTTCTCAAAAAACATTTCCTTTAAATGTGTTTTCAAAAAAAAAAAATGCTGTTTGACCACAATTCATAACAAACGGGGTGCTCAAATTACACAAACATGTAGTTACTTACATTAATTGTCGTTATGTGCTTTTACTTTTCCACATAAAGCACTTCCTATTTATTCAATATAATATATAGATTTAGCCAGGGCTAAAAGCGAAGCTCCCATTAATAAATTTGTAGTTTGAATCAAACAATAAACTTGTATTCCACAGATCGGTTCACTTTAGAGCACATTCGTGTGACTTTTGAGGGATTAAGGCTAAGTGATCTGAGAGAAAAATAACTGGCAAACAGTCCAAGAGTGCACCAAATCTTACATCGAGTTGATGGCCTTTATATGTACACCCAAAAAATAGCAATCATCTTCGGTCACATTTAACAGCCATAATGGCTCTTGATCACAGTAGATTTGGCCTGGAAAACAAATTATTGAAAAGAAAATCAGGCCAATTTTTTTTTGCCTTTGACAAGTTTGCTTTACAAAATCTTGTTAACAAATCTGGGGGCCTGTAAACCAACCTTATATTCTTTTTATACATCACATCTGAGGTGAAACAGTACTATGAGGTGCTTTTTTTTATCATACAGATCTCGGAGAGAATGCAGAATTTCACAAGTTTGAAATACAAATTGCACTCATTCAATATTCAGGACGATCGAAGCACGCGTGGGCTTTTAGCGAAACCGCTAAAAAAAGTTCCAAAATCACCAATACGGCCAGCCGGTTGCAAGCTGTGGAGTGTTTGAATGAACATCAAGAGAGTTGCGCTTCAACATAATAGAGAATTTATCGTGTTTATTTTTTTTATTATTTAATGGTTTTATACAAGACAGAATGAGGTAAGAGAGCGAATCCCTGTGCCCGATGATAATTTTTTAAAATCTATTTAAAGTTCGCGCGCGTGCTGCGACAGTTATTTTTGTTTGTTGTTTCCGTGACCCGCGCGGTCTACTTTCACGTGAACGTGACATGTTTCGCCGCCACATTAGCGCCAGGAGCTGATACTAATCGGCTCCTGTAGTATCGGCCACCCGCGTTTTGTAAAGCGTAAGTAACCAAGCAACAGCAATTTAGTTCAGCGAAGTCAAGTAAGAACAAAAAGAAATTTTTCGTATCGGTTGATGTAAATTGTTTTTTCTTCTATATTTTTTTGTAAAGTTTTTACTGATTATGTCCTCTAGTTTGGAGTACAGAAACAGGGAGAGACAGAGAAAACGGGAAAGTAGGCGGGAAGCAAGCCAAGCTCAACGAGAGAGAGAGCGGCAGAGAGCTATAGAAAGGAGGCGAAACTGCACTGACGAGTAACGGGAAAGGGAGAAAGAAAGAGACAGAGAAAGGAGAAGCAATGTTACTGACGAGCAACGGGAAAGACAGCAGGAAAGGGATAGAGAAAGGAGGCGCAATTTTACTGACGAGCAACGTCATTGGTTTAGTTATTGTTTGTCATGGGGTCGATACAATAAAACTTTCACAAGTGAAAATATCTACCAGTGAAGTTATTATTTTGGGCTCTGAAAACAGTAGCCACACTTGTGTATTTTTTTAAACTTTTTAATGAATTCATCACTGGTTGCTTTCCCCAAGTAATAGGAACACAACAAGTTTGGGATGTCACTTACTGTAACCAACCCATCACAACATTTAATGCTTAACTATGAACCCATTCCCCTTGAAATCTTGTTTCCACTACTCACTTACACTTCCTTCTATCTATTCCTATGATCCTAGAAGCTTTCCCAAAACATTCGCTTTCAATGGGAGGAGAGGAAGCGAAAAATAAACGTCAAGACTACTGTGTCACTCTTAAACCAAAAAACTAGCTTGAAATTTTTCTTTCTGAGCATGATCAAACGTTGGAAGCTGATACTTTGCATCTGGAACAGAAGGCTCTGTGAAGTGCTCAACTCACAAACAGCGTTTTGGCTTATGGTAGCCAGGCAGTGACCAGAAAACAGCTTGATTAGCTTCAAAAAACAATTTTCTGTACAATTCTGAGGAGTAAATGGGTTGAAAATAATGACTGAGCATGTAACATATTTTGAGAAGGCTGATCACTGCACCTTTCCATTGTTTGAGAAACCGCAGATCATTATTGTTGCCAGTGAAATGGAAAAGGCAGGAGCTGGAAAAGGTTACTGTATGTATTAATAAGTTCCTGTTTCACCTCAGTGGCTTAGTTTTCCATTAAACTTAGGTTAAGAGAGTGAACTTTTATTTGGAGGAAGGGGGGAGGGTGGATGATGAAATGTGTTTTAAAAGACAGTCTGGATCATAATAATAAGGTTAAACCACAAGCACCCACCTTCAAGTTTCTTGTGGACTTTTTATTTTGGTCTTTGATTTCTTTCAACTTTTTTTAAAAATTGTTTTGGGAGGACCCCTCCCCCCCCCCCCCCCCCTACTATGCTTCCTTTCATCGCGTAGTAATATAATTTTACCTCCCACTCTCCCAATTTTAAGTTGTCATAATAATTTAAATTTTTCGATGTACTTTATTTGTAACAGAAATACAGATTTACATGGCATTTTGTAGAACCCTGAAAAATTTTCACTAGCCCCCACCCCGCATACTCCCTAAATCTTGATCGGCTCCTTAGTTCTCGTGGCCCCTTTTAAACATAAAAAATGTCATGAAAAAAATGCTTTTGCTGCTGTTTGAAACTAGAATTCCAGCTGCACTGTAGCCTCGATTTCGCTGAGAAAACAACGTGAGCAATCACAACGATTCAGTGTCACCAAGGTGTATTTATATTTAGGGGCCGTCGACATATTCACTTTTCCCCCACTTAACGTCAACTGGACGTTTAGGTCAGACCCCCTCCCCCCTTTCCTCCTCCTTATGTATCGGTCAAATCGAAGCTTCAACATGCCCCCCCGGGCAACCCCCCGGGCATTTGACTTTTTTGAAAATTATTGTTCAAATTCCCCCCTACCCGGACCAAAATGCCGTTCAAATGCCCCACACTAGGGTTCATTCAAGTGATCAAATGCCCCCACCCCGGGGACATTTCACAGGCACAAAAATGACAGAAGGACGGCGGAAACACCTTCAGTTGTCGAACAAAATCTTTATAAATATAACAAAAACTGAGAAACACTGTTAGCGTATTTACTACGAACAAAAGTCTCGTGCAAAGCGGCGGAAATCGCTGCTACAAGGTCACTGAATGCTCAGCTTTTCTTCGTCATGCAACATACAAAGCGTTCTATAAAAACGATCCCACCTATTGAGATTACTACATCATGACCATTTCACTGACATGCATCATCGTTCACCTTATTAATTAACATACTTGCAGTAGGTCAAAGTAGTTGACTTGAGCTTTTTATCTTATTTTATTTTATGTTGTTGTATTGAATCGCCGATATAGGTATTGTATTTCATTGTAAACACAACAATAAAATACATTTATACATTCAAAGCCTGAATCCAATATTAAAAACTTTAAAATTTAAATACTTCAAATACGGCACAAAGCTTGATTAAGCCCTTTCCTCCCAACCGATTGGCCACAAGGGCACAATCTTTTCCACCAAAATCCTCTAACACCGCGTCCCCCATGATAACTCGCTACGCCAAAGATTTTACATGAAATCGAGGGTGCAGTTCAAATTCCCCACCCCTAAAGCATGGGGATCAAATTCCCCACCCCCTGGAAGACCCTGATAATCAAATTCCCTCCTCCCCGGGACGGCAAAGGTGTCAAATGCCCGGGGTATGCCCGGGGGGGGGGGGGGGGCATGTTGAAGCTTCGATTTGACCGATACATTAACGTCCACTTAAAATTTTGCTGCCCCAAAAATCACTGCATTCCAGTACGAATACTGACATGCACTTTTTACGTGAAGATGTCACCGATTTACTGTTTTAAAACGTGGTAGAGACTTCATACATCGAATTATGCTTTGTCCTACCTGTTTTCTTGCAAAATCTACATAACTGCTTTTTCCTGTCAATGCTTTTGATTCCCTACTACACTACATTTTTCAGAGGTCAAAGCCAGAATCACTGGTACAAGACCGCCATGTCGGCCGCCATGTTTTTAAAACAACATACTTACCCCTACTGTCCAGCGGCATTCCATTTTCTACTTCACGTGTGCGTTACTCTTTCGTTACTCTAAAAGCACGTGCTTTTTGTTTTTTTGTTTGGAGATGTCAAAGCAACTTACCCTGTTCGGCAGAGTTTAAAAGATCACAATTTACACTCACTTCTTTAATTGGTCCTGCTTTCTCTTTAATTATGTCACGAGCGCCGTTCCACACATGACGTATAATTTATGAAAATGCATCAGTTTGCTTTTGTCCAAAAATGCCCCGCACTAACGTCCACTGCCTTACCCCCTACCCCCCTAAACGTCCAGTTGACGTTAAGCGGGGGAAAAGTGAAAATGTCGACAGCCCCTTAGCGCCTCAAAGAACACAATGTGCATCACCCGAACTTTACTACTTAAAAAAAAAAAATATGCAGATAACCACTTTTATAGGTGAGATAACAAAGTTCTAGATTTCAATTTTCGTGAAAGCCAGTTACAAATCTAATTCCTTTCACTGTCAGTAGAAACAAAAATTGCGAAGCAACGCGGTAAATGACGTAAATATTGTAGTTCTTCCAACTTCGCCTTGAACAAGCCTTCCTTGTCATTTAAAAATCATGAAACAATAGTCCACTTTTAAAGAGTTCTAAAAAATTTTCATAGAAACGAAAAAAAAAGTCATATTTGATGTGTTTCACACAAACTATTTACCCCCAACATTTCTCTTTCCTGACCTTAAAGAGTAAGCGACCACCTTAAGAAACGCAAAAATCCAGCCCTTCTTCGAAACAACAAGCTTCAAAATAGGCTCCGAAGCTGGTCACAAACATCGCTGCTTTAGAGAACCAGTTTAAGTCCGATCTTTTCGCTAGCGTCGCCAAGACATGGCTGAATGCTGACAGATTCCGTTTAACGATGTTGAAAAATTCTCAGAGCGAGGACAGCGGCTTGGCAGCGTCCGCAGTGACGTGTTAGATTCTGGTTAGTCCTCCGCCATTTTGAAAATCGAAAGGCGGGAATAGAAGATTGAATAGAAGAAACAGAGGCGAGAGCTCTAGTGCACATGTCTTGCGTTTTTTGCGCTCTGTCCGCAGTGTCGAGTTTCAGACAGTCGGAGATCTTATATTTTATCTTGCGGGAAGTGTATTCCGTCTCTAGTAGTTCCCTGCGGTTAAGATATTTTGACATGTGTTTAAGTTCGGTTAAAAGAAAGGAAATTGAAGTTTCAATTTAGCAAGACAGGCACATCAAAGATGTTACAGTATAATACTCATCGATGTATTTTCGATCTTTCTGTTTCGCGGAAAACCCAAGGTAATCTTACATGTAAATGTGCAAATTATGTAATTTCATCGAGAATTTAGTTAAATAACCATTGGCATTTCTTTCTGTCCGATCCGACCGTGCAGTGAATCGCTCAATAAAACTCCTGTCATGACTGTTCTTCATTCTGTTAGCCTACGTAAGCTTAAAAACTTTTGCCGCGACTCTGGCCTTTGTGACAAGTCAATTTTTTTTAGAGGATCGTAAATTACATGTGAACGGCCTAATGTCTGTGAAAGCGTTGTTATGTTTTCTGAAAAGTCTTTGAGATGTCACTGTTCCATCCTTGTGCCAGGCGGACAGTGGTTTGAATTTGAAGATGTTTTGCCCTGGTTTTGCCATGATGCTTTTTGAAAGAGCTAATTTGTTGCAGATTGTTCGGGTTCATGCAGGCCCGCTATTTACTTTTTTAGGGTAAACAGAATTTAAAGGGGCGTCAGATTTGCTTTTTTCAAGTGTAAGAGGTATTCGGCTGGCTATTCTCCCTCTTGTAATTGAAATATCTTTTTTCAGTATTCGGCTTTTCCATTTTGAAGATAACTATCTACTTTTGTTTTTTATGTAAATAGGATTAGGTCATGAAGTCAGTGCTCGAAAATAGTGGCCGGTCACGTTGAGAGGCCAAACAAATCTTAGCTCGGTCATTGTTTCCTGCCCAACAAATTGTAGCTCGGACCGGTCAAAATACAGTAAAAATCCACGAGTAAGAACCTGCATTTTCTCATACACTGTATATAGCCTGAACAGGTTCTTTCAAAAATAGTTATTTGTTAAAAATTTGGCTATTTTCTAAAATACATAGGTTCTTATTTTATGAATGAAAAACATTGAAGCTAAAGAGTACTTATAAAGAGGCTTTCAGTGGGGTGATGTCTCCCAAAGAGGTTCCTGAATAGTTTTCAAGTGAAAAGAATTTTGTCATACAGATTTAAGAAAATAGGAATGTCTTTCAAATATATTAGGATAAACAGGCTAGGTTCTTGTTAGCCTGTTCCAGGAATTTAGATAGTAGAGCGTGAGGGAAAAAATCACGAAGCAAAAAAAAAAAAAAAGAAACGAAGGAGACTAGAGGGGGAAAGGGGGAGAGAACGCCTGTAAACATTCCCTTACAGAGCTCTTTCCGCCCTTAATTGACCGCCGACCATGTATTAAAAACTGTGACATGAACTTCAAAGTGCTGGCAGGCTAGACGCGACCCATAAGCTGGTGATAGTATGAAACGTGACCTTTGAGTTAACTTTCAATAAACAACATCCGAGGTTTTCCTTCTTTTGACTAAGCAAATCCAATTTATGTCGCTCTGAGTCAAACATTGAGACGGTCAGTCATGCATACTGGGCAATTATTTCCTGCAGTTTGTTTCTGAAAGAATTTGATTCCAGATGCAGTTAGATACTGATTTTCTTTGACCTCTGTTAAAGCATTAATCTTTTTATTGCGGCTAAATAACCTTTCGAATAAGATTTTTTTGTGCCTTTGCGGGCTTCCATAAATGATCTCACACGCACACCTTCCCCCCCCGTTTTCTCAGTGTACAATTTAACTTGCTCCCCCCTTACCGCCACGCTCTACTATCCGAACGCCTGCAACAGGCTAGGTTCTTGTATGGAGGGGGCCTAACTGGCAAATTTATAGCCTTACAGGTTCTTAAAAACCAGGTTCTCAGTGACAGGTTTTTACTGTATTGAAAACATTGTACTTTGCAGTAAGTGACAGGCAAATTAAGACAAAAAATTTTCCCATAAATGCTCAAAAACTCCTTGTATTGCAAGATGGGTAAATATTGAAAGTAACATTTCCTAAAAAAACAATGAGCTAAGCCATGTAAAAGCAGTTATTTCAATTTTCAGGGCCTTAATGTTGACCGGCCAAATCTTGACCCAACATATTACGTTGACTGCCTGTAATTTTGAGTCTTGATGGTCTGGTCTTGTGCATTAGTTGTTTTTACATGTAACTCACTACAGTACCTATTAACTTAATTAAGAGCCAAATATTTCATTTATTGGAGGGAACAGTGTAGTAAACTGTCTATTGTAAGGCTCAGCTTTTTTATTTTTCAATTCCCATGTAACATTATGCTCAATATTGCTCAATATGTAGGGGTGAGGGAAAATCCTTGCCCAACTTAACAATTTTAAAATCTTATCTTCTTAGTCATAGAAGAACATGAAAGTGAAGTCCTCCAAGTTGAATGTAGGATGGAATGCTCTCTTGTCGGTGAACTAGAGCAAAGACATTCAGCAGGTACTGATATAGTTGATTATGGTAGATGGTATTTATTATGAAAGTTAATAATATACAGGAAAACAGTTTGAACCACATTGTCTTAGAGCAGCAGTGCAGTTTTTAATTAACACAGTGCAAAAACGAGGAATCAAATACAGAAAGGGAAATAATGCAAATTTCTCAGATAATGAAAAACTGTGATTGGCTAATAAACGCTAATAGAAATATAGATCAGAACCAATCAGCTGCCACACCTTGCTGGCGGGAAACTTGTATACTTAATTTTATCCTTTTTCTTTTGTAGTTAACACTTTTTTCTTTTCATTTTTATAAATGTACTTGATTATTTTTATTTATTTATTCATTGTGGCTTGTGTTTTTTTTTTATTGTTGTTACCAAGATTTTGAAATATTATATATAAAGTGTATGTATGTGTGACAAATAGGAATGTTAAAACTTTCATAAATTATATATTTCTTTGATGGACTCAAAAAGAGCAGCTATATAATTCATTAATGATGAGGCCTTTTCTCATGTATTTGAAGCATTGCTGTTGTGATTGATATGACAAGACATCATGTCTGTATACTTAATTCGGCTGACTGGTTTGTGGGAGTTTTTGTTTTGTTGGCATTTGATTGTACATATTATGGGAAACCGTACCTTTAAGTTTGTATTACTTTAATTTACACACAGTTAAAAATACATTGAATTCATATAGAGCTAATTATTTTCCTAATGATAATTGATGATTAATAATTGGTTGGTTTGGTCACTCTGATTATTTGATGACTGATTTATGAAATCTCAGTCAATATCACCACTTAGAAAATGATTGTCAAGGCTTGTTGTATTATCTTGAGTTTGGAAAGTATATGGTGTATTTTCTTTTGAAATCAGGTTTTGAGAGCACTTCAAAAGATACAGCATTGTAATAATGATGATGCTTGTACAGTTACACAAACAGTTCTTAAGGGTGCAAAGAAACTCAGTTTTACAGTTTGACCTATTTGGGCAGGCTGTAGCTTGCAACTATTAGCCCAAGAGTCACAGCTTTTTTTATTATGTTTCACCAGTTCTTGCAATTGAATACCCCCCCCCCCCCCCCAAAAAAAAAAAACACTTATCCCTCAAGCAAGATACAAAATACAATCCACCAGCCCCATACCTTATATTGATTGTGCAGTTGGTAAATACAAATAATTCATTCACTAGGAGAAGAGTTGGAAAGGGATACTCCTGTAGTAGAAAATGGCCCAATTGAGGGAGCAAGCAATTCGCAGGGAATATAGCAATCTCTTCCACAAGAAAATAATTGTAGCCAGTTAGAAGATGACCGTCTCATTGCTAGAGCAAGGGCAGTTGGTGTGGACTATGAGTTTGCAAAGCCTGGTGTAGTGGAAACAGAGAATGACAGAAAAAAAAGAAAGCGGCGAAACCAAAGACGAATATCAGAACACGAGAAACGGTTGCGAGAAGTTGTTGGAGATCTACCGCCACCTCCACCAGCAGGTTCAAGTCAGCAAGAAGATAAAGCGTACAGTGCTATTCGTGCATTTGAGGTGGAGCAGATGACTCACGCAAGGAACGACGACTGGAGTGCAAGGGCACAAGAAACATGTGTACTCGCCGCAGGAGAGATAAGAAGGTACCAAACGTTTGGTCAGGAGAGAATAACATGGATCCAATGGCTGTTCCTGAGATTTTGTCTGACATGTCAGATGCTGAACAGATGCTGATAGCCAGGCTAGCACCTACCGTGCATGTACACTTACTGAAGCATGGAGGTATCGCTTCAAAGGGGCATTGCATTGCATTCCCACAGGCTGTGCAAGAACCGGCAACTATTCTTCCACGACTACCGGGAGAAGTGGATATCATACGCGTGAGAAGACAAGGAAAAGATGATACCAATAAGGACTTCAGGGTTAGAGGACACAGTGTTGAGGGAGCGCTTCATTGGTTGAAGGACAACAATCCTGCCTATAGTGTTGTTGTTATTGATGGTGCTCGCATACAGAATTTACCTGAAGATGGTGAGTTGCCCAATTTGAGAACTGTTGAGTTTTCTGAAACAGAACGGGTAGATGACCAAGGCCCGGCTCCACAGCAATTGGACGCTGAGGAAACAGATTGTACTGATGACTCTACAGTCTCTGGAGTAATTCTTCCTGAGCCTGGAGTTAACGTACAAGCACAAGTTGAAGCAGCCGTAAATGAAGTTGTGTCAGAACCTAGGGAGGATGAACCGGAAAATACACAACAAATAGGGAAACGACCAGTGATTCCTTGGCCGACCACGGACACGACACCAGCATCAGAGTTTACCACTCCGTACTTTTTTACGATGGCATTTCTTTGTTTGTTTCCCTATGGAAAGGGTGATTTCCACATAAACCGGCCAGCGACATGTCCTTCACTGCATGACTGGGCAGAGCACCTGCTGTGGTACCAAGATGGGAGGTTTGCTAGGCATAAGGTGTGGAAGTTTGTTGTCCACAATATGATCATGAGGAAGCGTGCCCTGGAGCAGAGCCGGTTCTTTGTTGATCAGCAACTTGGTGACCCACACATAACTGTTGCAGACCTGCAAGAGCGACTTGCGAGAGGTGACACTTTTACCGACAAGTTGTTGTATTTTGGCGCAAATCTGCGCGGTACAGCTCAGTACTGGCACCAGAGACGCTGAGAGCTTCGTGCCCTTGTGGAGTTCATGGTCAATGAGAAGCATGGGTTGCCTTCATTTTTCATGACTGGAAGCTGTGCCGAGTTTTACTTTCCTCCTCTTAGAAGGCTACTGGAAGAGTACATCTTGCAGACCAAAGGTGAAGAAGTCAACCTTGTTGAAGATAGCAATGCCCGCTTCAAGGCAGTACAAGAAAATACTCATGTAGTGGTGAGTTACTTTGACCTGCATACCCAGGCATACCATGAGAAGGTACTGAAGCCGGTATTTGGTGTCTCTGATTATTGGTACCGCTATGAGTTTGCCAAGTCCCGCGGTTAAATTCATTGGCACCAACTCAGCTGGAGGGAAGACAGGCAACCGCATCAGCTATTGCATGAAGCTCGTGAAGATGGTTGCGAAGAGGAAGAGTATGCAGCTGGACTTAGTCATTGGGCAGATGAAACTTTTGCCATGACAGCATTACATCCAGCTGGCAATAATGAAGAAGGGCAGCCAAGAAAAGACCTCTGGCCACCACCTGAGGGAACAGCTGAGCCCATATCAGATGATAGGGATCCCTTAGTTAAGATGCTAATGCAAATAGCTGCAACACAAGATGCAATACTGGAGGATCATTTGCTTTTAGTAAACAGGGTTGGACTCCACAGTTGCTCTGATTACTGCTTGAGAACTCCTCGCCATCCGGAGCAAGAACTGCAGCCTAGAGAACGTGAATGTCGGATGGAGTTTGGAAGTGAGTTCCGCCCAGGGAAAAAAATTCACAGTAATCCGGAAATTGTGGAAGATCATAATGGAGCTCCCCGCCTAGAGATGCCACGTGACCATCCACTTGTGGTTCAGCATTCTCGTTATCAGTTACAATCGTGGAGAGCAAATGGGGATGTAAGCTTGATTCTTTCCAATTCCCCTCTGGACAATCCTAGCACAGATGATATCATAGCCATAATTGACTATGTCTGTGGATATGCTTGCAAAGATAGCGAACCTACTTGTGCAACTTCTGATCTCTTTAAGGACATGGTGAATGCTGTTGATGCGGGTGATGCAGACCAGGTGACAGGCAAGTCAATGTGTGCTAAGATGCTGATAAAGACGGTAGGAAGACGAGATATCAGTGGACCGGAGGCTTCCTTTGAACTGAGTGGGCTGGCACTTTGGCGATGTAGCCGTCCATTTACCTACTTGTCAATGTCAGGGTCAAGGAGACTTGAACTTGATGGTGAAATTGCAACTCGCAGCACCCCACTGGATAAGTACCTTGCACGACCGCAAGATGAACACTGTTCTTGGTACCACTTTGCATCTAAGAACGGTAATGTTCCTGTTGTAAGTGGTGGTTCTACGCACGCAACGTGGCCACTGAATGAAGACTACTGTAGGACCATCCTCCTGTTACACTGGCCAAGCTGGTTTGACATCCAAGAAGTGAAGGGGGATGCAGAATCTTGGATTGATCGCTTTAAGGACTTTTTTGCAAGTGATGACTGTCCAACATTTGTGAAGGCCCAAGTTGCTAAGGCACGGCGTTTTGCAGACCACCCACAAGTACCAGTATTTGAAGAGGATGAGGAAGATGCTGGTGTTGAAGCAGAAGAACAGCCAGACTGGGTGGATGTATATGCAGGGCAGAACCAAATGTATGAGGGTGTAGAGAGGGAATTTGATTATGATGATGGTAGGGAGGACTATGACTGGAGCAGTACCCGTATTATTCTCCCTGAAGGAAAAGACCCAACAAAATGGCTTCAAGAAAGCATTAAAGCGGATGATGAAAGGGAGACAGAAGTATAGACCTTGATTTACTTCAGGTGTGTCCGTTGTCTCTAAATGAGAATCAGAAAGCCATAGTGGGGCTTGTGTTGCACACCCTGTACAACTTTGTTGAAAACACTGGATATTACCTTCCACTGCGGCTTGTTTTCTCTGGAACTGCTGGTACAGGAAAGTCTTATGTCATAAAGTGTCTCCAGAGGTTAGTGCGGTAAGTTTTCGAAGCCAGTGATGCAATGCAGGTGATAACACCAACGGGAAATGCTGCCTATTTCGTTCAAGGCAGTACAGCTCACAGCTTTCTAGGAGTACCAACAGGTGGAAGGCCCTGCAATGAGTTGACTGTACCTACAGGTCCCTTACTAGAGAAAATTCAGAAAAAGTGCGAAAATCTGAAAGTTCTGGTTGGGGATGAACGATCAATGTTTGGACGCACAACAATGGGCTGGATGGAACAGCATGCACGTTACGCAATCAACAAAGGAGCCAATACAGATCAGTTATGGGGAGGGATTCCTGTGGCAGTGTTTATGGGAGATGATTTTCAGCTTCCTCCTGTGTGTGACACCCCCGTGTACATCTCAGATTGTCGTAGTGCACCATCTAACCACGGTCATTTGGTTTGGACAATGTTTGATAGTGCTGTTGAGCTTACTCAGATTATACGGCAGAATGAATCAGAACAACAGCTGAGAGATGTGCTGATGTCACGAAGAAATTATACCACAACACCCCAGCAAATCCAGTGGCTACAACAGTTTCAATGGCACAATCTCCGGATGTCGCATGGCCCAGAACTCCTTGCTAGGATGGATGAGCAAGGTCTGTACGTATTTCCCACGCACCGTCTTGAATGGCAGCGTAATAAAACAAAGCTGCTTGAGTGCCGACAGACAGCCAAACCACCTAGTGGCAAAGATCAAGGCAGTTCACAATGGGCGACATGCTCTGAAGGTCGACAGTAATAAGGCGGGAGGATTGTTACCTTTACTGTATCTTTCCCGTGACAGCAAAGTCATGCTGGTGGTTGACTTAAAGGCTGATTGGGGTTTGTTCAATGGGGCGGTAGGTACAGTCGTAGACATTGGGTACAAAGATGGCCGCAGACCTACTGATGATCCTGCTCCAGTACCTGATGTGGTTCTGGTGAGGTTTCCAGGATATAGGAGGCCACCGTACATTAATGAAGATCCTACAGTTGTGCCAATTGTACCAGTAAGTCGTTCCATTGATTGCGCATGCCGATGCAAGCGTCTGCAGGTTCCATTGCGACTGGCATGGGGAACAACAATCCACAAATGCCAAGGGATAACTGTGGGTGCTGGAGAAGCATTCAGGTATGTAGTGGTTCACCCCGGGGACCATGGCTTTGAAGCCAGAAACCCAGGAGCTCTATTTGTGGCGTTGTCAAGAGCAAAATCAGCGGGCGGGGAAGGAAGAGATCCTGATTTTGCTTTTCATGAAGATGTATTGATAAACAATGACAGATTCAGACCTGTGGACACTCCAACTACAAGAGCTAGAGCAGTGGAGATTTAGAGACTGCATGTCTTAGCAACTCAGTGTCGGCAGAGAAGGGTGTTAGCACCAGCGTATGGGGTGGAAACCTTTCTCAGACTCGTAGAGTGGTCTCAGCCTCAAGATCATCATTGAAACATGTGGTCTAAGTGTTGAAAATAATATTGGTTCAGAGGTGAAAGTCTTAGCATGGTGGTGTCTTGTTTGCAGTCATATCAATAAGATAGCCCTAATGCCTATGATGTGATGAATTGTACATATCCAAGCACAGCCAATAACAGTGCAGTTATGCTGTAATCAGCCTGTGTGGCTGAGGGCTGTTGTGGCCATGCATAACAAATAAAAGTGCCATTGTGCTGTAATCAGCCTGTGTGGCTGAGGGCCTATGTGGCCATGCATAACAAATAAAAGTGCCGTTATGCTGTAATCAGCCTGTGTGGCTGAGGGCCTTTGTGGCCATGCATAACAAATAACAGTGCCGTTATGCTGTAATTAGCCTGTGTGGCTGAGGGCCTTTGTGGCCATGCATAACAAATAAAAGTGCCATTGTGCTGTAATCAGCCTGTGTGGCTGAGGGCCTTTGTGGCCATGCATAACAAATAAAAGTGCCGTTATGCTGTAATCAGCCTGTGTGGCTGAGGGCCTTTGTGGCCATGCATAACAAATAAAAGTGCCGTTATGCTGTAATCAGCCTGTGTGGCTGAGGGCCTTTGTGGCCATGCATAACAAATAAAAGTGCCGTTATGCTGTAATCAGCCTGTGTGGCTGAGGGCCTTTGTGGCCATGCATAACAAATAAAAGTGCTGTTATGCTGTAATCAGCCTGTGTGGCTGAGGGCCTTTGTGGCCATGCATAACAAATAAAAGTGCTGTTATGCTGTAATCAGCCTGTGTGGCTGAGGGCCTTTGTGGCCATGCATAACAAATAAAAGTGCCATCATGCTGTAATCAGCCTGTGTGGCTGAGGGCCTTTGTGGCCATGCATAACAAATAAAAGTGCCGTTATGCTGTAATCAGCCTGTGTGGCTGAGGGCCTTTGTGGCCATGCATAACAAATAAAAGTGCCATCATGCTGTAATCAGCCTGTGTGGCAAAAGCCAGTTTTTCAGCAATAAAGTAAGTTCTTGGAATTATTTCATTTTAGCAATATTGTTTTGTTAAGTCTCCTTACTTTATTTAACTTACAGTAGAAACCTGCATGTTTGATGAACCTACTTTTTGAAATTCAGTGAACTATCGCCTTGTGGACATCTTGCTATAAGGAACACCCTGATAATATGGACGGCAGCTAAATACAAAGCAAAAATAAATTACAGACGTTTGACTGAAATAAAACTTCCGCTATAACAAACTGTCACTAATGAAGAGACTAACTCAAGCTCCTTATAGTGTCCACTTTATTAAAGAAGTTGACTGTATGGCAAAATAGGTTCTTGTACTTTGGATAGTTATTGGCAATTAATATTTATGCATATTTAGTAAATTCTGGTTAAATTAGGTCCATTTTTCTCTATGAAAGATATAATATTTTGGTCTTTAAGCAGCAGAAAAATACTGTTTTTGCTTCAGTTCTAATATCCATAGGGGGAATCTCTATAGTTTATCATAGTTAAACTATGAACCAATAATAAAAGAGCCTGCTTGATCTTTCTTGGTTTAAAACAAGTAGGTTCTTGTAATACTGGACCATTTCTGCTCGTAGGTTTTTTAAGTAAACCATTACTTTTACGTGCTGGTTTTTACTGTACATGTAGTTATCAAACTTCATTGCTCTTGGCATTTCCTCAATTACATGCTAATGACATTTGTTCTCACAATTTCACTGCCAAAGGTAGGCAAAGTTCACATATGCCATGTTACAGTTATGGGCTTAGTATCCTAGCCTTGAGTGAATGCAAAGCTGAGGTTCACCTTTTTTGATACAAACCTGCCTTCTTTTTCATATGGAAATTATGCTTAAAAAAACTAGTTAGCATAAAAACAACATGATTTACATAATCAATCAGGAAGGGTTGTATGAGGTCAACTCCCCCTTGTTTTCACCGTTAACTGTAAAATGGACTATTTAAAAGACATATTTTAAAATAGTACTACTTACAAAGAACTTTCACTTGAATAGTCACACCATATGTAATGTAGGATTTGTCTTCAAAATCAAAAGGTAAATAATTATTACTATCTTACAAGACTACATTGTTCACTTTGCAAGTGAAAGGGTTAATAGCATCCGGACCCAGTCCTTGATTGATGTGCATTCTGTTGGCTCAGTATTTTTTAGGAAAAGGTTTTTTCCTTTTTCGTTAGTAGTAGTGTATTAGCTAGGTATGGTAAATTTAGAGATGATCAATAAGTTATCGAAGTCAAAAATGTGATGATAAAAATCTGTAGAGATAATTGCATAGTTAGAGTTAATTAGTACATATATTTCTTCAATAACCACACATGAGCTTCTGGATAGACTGTGCTGAACTGCCGAATAGATCCCATAAACAATATTTCACATTCATCGTCCTCGACTGCTGATTCCGTGAACAACTGTCATCGTTACCAAGATTAATCGAGTATGTATGCTACTATAACAGTTCTTTTAATCATCAGCTTGGAAGCTAGCCAACAGATTTTCCGTGTTTAATACAGATTCAAAATTATTCAAGGAGCATATACATACTGAAAATCAAAACCTCTATTATAAACTGCATTGTTCCTTCCCCAAGACACCCACAACCAAAACTGAAATTGTCTGGCTAATTGACCAGATGCCGTAGAAATTGGAGAATGACCATATGAATGGTTAGATACAGTGAAAAGCTTGCATCTATAACTGCGATGATCTTCTTCATATTCTGCAATTCCAGGATGTCTTGAATAACATACCAGATATAACTTTGTTGTGGGTAAATTAACTTTTCCTTGCTGGAAAACAGTTTAATTGATAATTGTCACTTTCCAAGTCATTATCAATAGCATTCCATAAGGTTTGATTCTTGGAGTGGTATTGTTCGTGGATTTACAAAATGATCTTCAACCCTGCGGAACTGACAAGCCAACTGTTGAGTTTTATGATGATGGCACAGGTTTAAGCGACTAATCATCTCTGGCTTCTCCCATTACTCTGGAGAGCACTTTATAGAGAGAACATCACCAAGTCGTACAAGAGTGTTATCATCCTTCAAAAGCAAAATGGTTATCATTATCTCAAATACTGTCTCTGTCCTGTTCCCATTACATCACAACATCATTGAAAAGCATGTTGATGCCTTTTAATCAGCAAAAACATACGTTTGCAAAATTGAAATATTTTACAGCATTACAACAGCTCAAATAATGGGAGCTGTTCTATAACTTTAAGATGAAATCAATAACATGATATTAGAGCTGAGTTTCTGGCTGCTGACCATCTGAAAAGTAAACATCAACTGAATAGAAACCGATGTAGACATTTTTTAGAAAGAAGCAATGTTGAAAAGACTGTTCAAACTATTTATTACTAAAAACATACTGACAACATACCAACAACATTGTCTTAATATATACCAGAGAAGCAATGGGGATAACTCATTAATTGATGGTAATCCTCACAACAAAAGCAGAGCTGCATACAAAATAGACAAAGGAGCAACATAATCTTGTGTGTTAAATATACGAACAGGAGACAGATGGAGCATGCATAGCCTACGGAATGGTATTCCAGTAGATATAATGAAAAAGGGGGTGTTTAGTCCCTTTTAAATAGACTTTAATAATGTTAATCACATATAGCCATTTATCATAGTTTTAATCTTTGTTGCATATAGTCATTGTAACTTTTTTTATTCCAATAGTAAACTGTACTTAGCCTGGTAATAATAATTTTATTCTCCTTTATTCTCTTTTATTCTCCAATTTATTATAGATGGCCATAGACTTATCAGGGTTAACTGTTATCCTTTTAAAATAAAGTTTATTATTATTATTAATAACACAAGGTAGCCTTTTTGTTTTTAGCCCAGCGACAAGAGTGAAGGTGGTCCCTTCATGACACCTCCACCTTCTTGAGCGGTTAATACGCGGCGAGTTCTGTTATGAGATCTTTAAATAAAGGTTCGGGGGACTGGGAACCCTTAAACATCATGTATTATACTGTTAATACATGATAATTTATTTGATGAATGGGAAATAAAAAGACGCTACACTTGCCAAAGCTTCTTTTGCTTTTATTCTTAGTGTTTAGAAATGGACGTAATGTGTCAATGTTGCTTTATGTACCAGTTGAATATAATAATTTCCTTTAATTTATTTGTAAAAAGCAGGGTGCAAAGAAAATCATTTTTACAGCTTGCCATTTGGGCAGAGCTGAAACTAGCATTTACTAGCCAAGATGTCATTTGAACTTGGCTCAATAGATTTTTGACAAGCAGAATTGATTTCACAGTTCTTCTGTTATTCAAATTCCTCAAAAAACATCAGTTGCCCATCGGGCAAGTTAAAAACAGAATTCACTAGCCCGATAGCAAAATCCACTAGCCATGGGCTATCGGACACCACCTTCTTTGCAAACTGAAAAGGTGCAGCTAAACAATGATGAATGTGCCATCCTGTCATTTGTTTTGCTTAAGCGATTAAGAAAAAAGAGTGATAGGTCATAATCTTCCAAGAAACCGGTGAGAAACATCTCGGTCCCTGGCGGGCTTACATGTAGGCAAACAGCAACTTTCCTAGTCCCCAGATGAATTCATACTTGAAGTACGCTTTAAAACTGGAAAAACTGTTTGTTGTGAGAATTGAAGTTATAGTTAATTTAACCACCTGCTCCCTAAGGTTAGTGTATCATCAAATAAGGCTTTAAATTTTTTGCTTAAACCCACTTCCACCTCTCATGGGTGAGAGGGTTGGATTTCAGTTGAATGAGGCATATGTCTTCCTGGGCGTGTATCTCCTGCAAACTCATCAATGCTTCATAATTTCTGTAATGATAAAAAAAAAAGTTCAATTGAGTATGAATAAATATGATGCCAAATAATTTGAAAAGCTTGCTGATTAACTTTTGAACAAAACTTCTATCTTAAGTCTTGGGTAAAGTTTTAAACTGCTTTTGTTGGAGTTGAAGAACCCCAAACTGAATTGATGTTATATAAATGAAACTAGCCCCTGAACTACGGTAATTTCTAATATAAAACTGCGAGATTTAAGTTCCAGTTCGATCTGTATCATTTGAACCCCAACCGGCCGGTATGAATAATATTAAGCTTAACTTATGAACTCTAACGACCTGAAAACTCAGCTAAACTCCACACGCAGTCATTTCGTTGTAAATTGTTGAAATGGCCGTCGCTACCTTATTAATCATTAATAGGCCATTTTACAGTTATGGATGGAAGCGAGGGTGAGGGTGACCTTGTTTTGATACAAACCTACTTTGCTTTGTTATGGAAATTGTTCTTGAAAGATACTAGTAAGCATAAGAATAACTTGATTTACATAATAAAGCAGGAAGGTTTGTATCGAAACAAGGTCACCCTCACCCTCGCTTCCATCCATAACTGTAAAATGGCCTATTTTTGGTATTGTGCGATAGCCTTGCATGCATTAAATGACAATACCACTCACGAATTTTTAACGGCAGAAGCAAGAAATCCTGTGTCTTAAGAATATGTAATTGCTTATTTCTTGTTACCTGGATAAGAGGCAGCGCTGGGGGACAATGTACTGTTGTATCTTCATATAACGAATCAAGGTTCGGTAGATGTAAGTTGTCTCTCTTTGTTCCTTACGATCTTCAAGATAAGTCGTGAACACATTCTCAACTAGTTTTTTTCTTTTGCCTTTAGCATTGGCCCTGCGCCTTTTGAAAACCCGTAATTAAATGTGACTTCGAATATACAAGATGGCGGCTTACCTTTAATCCTGGGCGATCGAACACCGGTAGACCTGGGCTCGATTTTGTGAGCCAATCGTAGGACACTAATTTACCACGCCCCTGACCCGCCTACAGTCCCGCCTCCCTTGACTCGGCCCAGCCCATCAAATTTTTTTACAACAGCATTTTCTTTTGCCATTCGCGCGCTCGGAATTGACCCTGAAAATTTCTTTCATCGAATCAAAGTCAAAAAGACTTCTGGAAAGACTGATCAAACAATGTGAAAAAAGCTAAGGCACACAATATTTCCACTGGCCGATACCAGTCGTCATCAGGTTTATTTGGGAAAAACATGAAGAATATACAGAATATATACGACTGTAAAATAATAAACGGAAGTTACAGATGTACATGGTAAGGATTACATAACGAATATAGTTCGTTACGTTTTTTAATTCCCAGAGGCCCGATGGTTTTAGCTTTATGAATGAGGGGAGCCTCGCGTGCTTTCCTAAGACAATCGCGTTCATATCTAAGTGTTTCAATTGTGATAAGTAACGTATAGGAAACAGAGTGATCATGACCATTGCTGAGAAAGCGTTCTGAAACTGCGGTTTCGATGTAAAGCGTGTTTTATTCTTGGTTTTCACATGACGTCACTAAAATTCAAACTACAAAACTATTGATCCTTCTGAGATTTTACATTCGTGATGTATTAGAGCAGCTGAAAACTAATGTTCATGTAAATTTTCGCTTCAAAAGGGTTCTTTACTTTTATGTTAGGGTACGCTTCCTCTAACCCGAATCTTAGCGAGGGTCTTTGTATATTTACCTCCTTTCATTTCCCAGATTCTGGACTTAAACTGTTGAACGGTTCTGTTTTTTTATTTTGATCTATTTTGAATGGCGTGACACTGAAAACCAGCAATAGGGACATGTGGTGCACTTACTGCTGCACCGAAAAGAACCGGGAGTGGCCCGGTCATTGTTACAGTTATTAGTCTCTGGTAATTGGGCTCTAACGAGTATCGCTTAAATTGTTAGGATGGTATGGTGGTAAGCTACTATTGGAAGGTTTTCAAAATCATTTCTACATCGTTCTCAGGAAAAGTAGAGAAAATGGGAAAGTTTGTGAATAATGTACCCGACATTGGGCAATGTTGGGTTGTCATCATCATCATCATTATCATTATTATTATCATTACACTATTGTTGTAATGAGATCAGGAGCTCCGCTTTTAGGCTTGGCTAAATATATATATTACTTATTACAGGGGGTGATGTTAATCAAGATACCGTTTTTATTTTGTTATGAGACGGTCTCACACGCAAGCGCGGCTTAGTATGGAATGGCCATGGTAATTCTTATAAAGGTTCCAAGCCTTCATAACACTAAAAAATGGAAAATGCACATCACAATAAATTGATTATTGTTGTTTTGATGAACATTTTCCAAGGTATTTTAGCTTTGACGGATTTTTTTTTTTTGCTTTGGAAGATAATTAAACAAGAATTATTTGTTGCTTCTGGCTCCACTGCTCTTTCATAACGTCTGCGGGAAAGCGATGAAAAAAAAAGCAGCTTTAAGAAAAACGTGAGTTTAATTCTAGTAAAATGTGTTAGTCTACTAGAATTACATTCGGAATCAAATTGTTTACTTAAAAAAGGTCTAACATTCGTTTGCCACAATACTGTAACCCCCTGGTGACACTAAACTGACAGATTACATTTAAAGATCATATCATGCAGATTTTCAGGCAAATTTTGCATGTGCAAAAGGAAAGCCTAAAAAATTATTCTGCACAATAGTGCTTCAAAATTTACCCAAATACCGAAACCGCAGTGTTTCTAAATCAAGTGCGTAGATGTTACGCGTATAAACATACGATCGTCAAGCTCGTTTTTGTTCAGTACCTTACTACAACAGCTGGAGTTGTCTAGTACCATATTCATTACTGACCTGGATCATAAACTCTGAGGGAAAACAGTTGACTTTAATGAGGTTGTTTCACCTAGTTGTCGACCCTGAAGGGGATTCAGATTGACTACGTTAGGCTGCCTTTGGGTTTCGAAGGGCACATAGCACACACACACAAATACTAGTTCAAGTATGAAATTAAATTCTATAGTCCTGCATTCACAACCAGTAGGACGAGTAGCAATTTTTAGACCACACCATCCTCATACTTAGATAATCTTTTAGCCTTTCTTATGTAAACTTTCGTAACAGACAAGAAAACATCTGTAATAATAATATTGAAATCAATAAAATCGAAAATTGAGCTAGCAGAATATTTTTTCATTAACTGGCACTCGCGCGCGTGTAAATTACGCATGCTGACAAATCTAGCTGGAAATGGATCTGATGCAGACGGCTGTTCCATTCAGTTTTCAAATAACCAGTTCGTGTTCACCTTTTAGGATTTGTAGAGTTATCATACTTTAAAAAAGGAAGCAGATCATTGCGAGGCAAAATTTTTTTTCATCAATAATACCGCGACGTAAAATTAAAATTGCCGCCCACCCGGCTTGGACTGTGAACACTGCAGTACCGTACTTTGAAATAAAAATTACCGCAAAACCACATTACCCCAAACCCTTGCGATCCCCTCTTGTTTCTGTGTCTTGTCGCCAAGAATTTCCCCATATTGGCCTCGAAATCATGCTAAGAACTATCTCGACAAAGCGCCGTAGGGGAATAAGGAACTTGCTTATTGCCACAGATTGTTTATACATTGATGGACCCATTATAGAGAGAAGGTCAACTATAAGCTTTGATTTCTAAATCTATCTTTATTTACAGAAGGCCTATTTAGAAGAAAATCAAAGCGAGGTTATTATTTTTTTTCGCCACTCATATTCTTCTTACAGTAGTAAGTTTGTAAGACATATCTAGTAGCAGGAAGATCTCAGCTGCAAGCTTGTTATAGTTTTTCTAAGGCGATCTCCTCTTTATGAGTACAATAAATTCTATGAAAATTGCATCAATGACGCTGGCTTAATTAAATTAAATAACATATAGCAATATGGATTACCGGTAGGTTAATAGGTTAATAATATAGGTTACCGGGTATTGTATACAATAAAAGGTAGCGTTACAAAGTACATAATTTAGTTACCTTTCAGTGGAAAATTATTTTTAGCGTCTCTTTCTTAACGCTTACATAATGACAACAGAGCTTTTTTAAACTCTGGAATTCTGATACTGTACACAATGGGATTTACAAGGGAGTTTGCATGAAGTAAAACAAGCAATGCATTTTTTAAACGGATAGGTTGTAAGGGAGATAAAAAGGAATATAAACTCGGGGTTGAACAGGCAACACAAAAATATGAATTATATGGCAGCCACAACGCTAAAGATACCAAAGTTGTTACTAACAATGTCACAGTAAGTTTTCTTTGTCTTAAACTAGCTGCAGCAACGCGCTGAGGATGGGCTCTACAACGAAACTTTAAGAAAATAAGTGTGTAAGAAACGAAGATACTAAAGAGACACAAACAACAATATATTGGAAACGAAAAATAATACTTCCGCTCGTTTGAGACCAGGTAGATTGGTAATTGGAGAATCGCTTGTACAATACCAGGTAAAACCCAGATAGCAGCAATTGCTAAGAAGTAGACCCATGTTTTGGTGACACGATGTCTAAATGGAAAGAAAGTGGCGTGAAATCGCTCTAAAGAAATCACAGCAATGTTTGTCAGGGAGACGAGAGGGAAGAAATAACCGCCAGCTAATAGTAAAGATTGTACTTGCGAAGAATAATCGATTTGTACGAAGTTACAAGCCATCAGAGAATAGATTTGTGCAACACTTCCGGAAAATACTCCAACAAACAGGTCAGCCACGGTCAAATGTGTAACCAGGTAAAATGAACGAGTGCGAAGATTGCTGTTCTTTATAAAAATGACTATGGTAAGAAGGTTCACTGTCACTATAGCAACAGACTCGGTTAGGAATATAACCAGCCAGGTGATGCACTCGATAGAAGACAACATCTTGAATCCTTGTTGGTCTTAGCTGGTTTTGGCCAGAAAACTGTCGAAACAAATGCTCGGATAAGTTCATTGTCATTAGGGGAAGTGAGCGCAACTTGACCTTATTTTAGATTGATATTGAAGTAAACATTTTTTACACGCATATCTGCAATTCAGCCTCTGTACATTGCTTGTGTGTGTGTGGTGCAGTGAGGAGGAAGGATCACTCAATTAGATGAAAACCCCGGGGGGGGGGAAGACTCTGCATATGAAAGGGGTGGGGATGCTCGTCGGAAATTTTGAATTAAACCCCTAAAGGAGACCGACCTGGGCGTGGCCCAAGCCTTTTTTGACCCCTAAAAGAGACCATGTTAAAACACAGACAAATGAAAACAATGGACAAAGGCGTCTTCTTTAAGTATTGATGTTACAGAAAACCTAGATTATATGAGTGGAGTAAATAAAATGAATTAAAAATATACATATCTAATATATATATTTATATTTTTTTGCATGCAACCCTAAACGAGACCTTCACGGCTAAATATGATGGCGTTTTGCCCAAAACACCCTAAGTGAGACCAAAATCCGAATTTTACACCCCTAAGCGAGACGACGAGCATCCCCACCCTTTTCATATGCGGAGCTCCCCCGAGATAAAACTCTTTTGAAAATACTATTAATTCATAAACACTCTGGTCAAGCGAAAAAAATAAGATCTCTGACAAATAAGTAGGCAAACTAGGATCTCTTAGACAAAGGAGGGGTATAAAACTGATTTCCTTAAATTTTTAAACAGTTTTGAGTTTCGATCACCTGCATCTAGATGTTCAAGACATCGAGACACTCACTTTATAATTTCAAATTTTCTAACTCTACGAAGACAGGAAACAAAACACATCCGCTTTCTTCAGATTCTAACAATATCTTTAGACTCTAGCTTTTCTATACCTTTTTCCCCCCAAATCAAGTGACATTTTGAGAGCATAAAGTAAGATTAAATGTGCGTTAGGCAGATGATAAAAGTGAAAGCTGCATCAAAATTTAGACTAAATATAAAGTACTGTAAGGCAGACTGTTGAGGTCATGATGATAACATAACAAGTACTCTCTTTGAGTTAAATTTTTTTTTTCGTTATACATACCGGTAATGCAAATGTTGTCGACCGACGGAGAAGCTGTTTTTCCTAACCATGCACTGCAATACTAAAATCCAGAGGGTAAATCGTTCTTAAATATTCTCTCGTAATTCTAAAGCCAATAAAGGCTGTACACTTTAGCAATATAAGTGGGAGCTTACAAAACCAATACACATTCACGTTATATTATGGTACACAACTAATATACGGCCGGCATGCTAGCACACAAGAATATCATCTATCATCAGTAATAAACTATTTACATCCCTCTGCAGAAAAACCAGATAGATTCACGAGTTCAAAAAGTTATTTACCATAAGAACATCGTGTTTAATTACTGTAATTTGAAATGTAGATCTCAGTACTAATGATATAAAATCCAGCACGTAAGATAACTTTGGGCCTACCAATTAATAGACCTTTTCACGGCACCCATATTGAATAAGTTACATTTAAGAAGTATTTTTGGGATGCCCAGGGGGCATGAGCACATTCCGATGTATTCGCTTAGTATTAACGCGCGTCTTTCGGGGCATTTTTCTTAAAGTTTTCGTATAGTATGTCTTTTTGAACAATAAGATTGTAAAGGGAAAAAAATAAAATAAAATAAAAACACGTTGTGCCGTGTTAGGATGTAATAATGATCGCCTTTTTCCCGAAAAAGATTTGTGATATTTCTAATACTAAGCGAGTACAACGGATCGTGCTCATGCCCCTTGGGCATCCCATAATACTCCTTAAATCGAATTAATTCAATATGGCCGCCGTATCGGTAATGAGGTCTATTG
This sequence comes from Porites rus, assembly GCA_964035705.1. Classification (NCBI taxonomy): domain Eukaryota; kingdom Metazoa; phylum Cnidaria; class Anthozoa; order Scleractinia; family Poritidae; genus Porites; species Porites rus. The sequence goes on from OZ037992.1 coordinate 30,736,713, forward strand.
TGACATCATTTGTTAAAAGAATGATTAAAAAGCTGTTGAGTGATCAGGGTTATTAATTACAAAATGAAAAACAAAATCAATGAAATGAGCAAAAAATCAAGGGCGAAGGATAAGTACTTTTAATTCCTTCTAGTAGAACGTGAAAACCTGAAAACAAAGTGAGGAAGAAACCATCTCGTGTTAACCAACCGTTCATAATTCGATATAGTGCAGCGTCGCTCGAACCAAAATCTCGTGCTTTTCCGGTGTGCGTTTTTCTTATCTCCCGAAAATGTTGACAATGCAGGCTTTAACCCCATCAGCAAAACCACTGGCTCCTTTTCGGACGTTTATTACTTGTCCAAAAAGAAGCCAGATAATATTGATTAGTCAAAATTGCTACTTCAAATCATGTCACTAGACCTAGATCATTGAATATTTATAGTGAATTATCATGCCTGTGATCACTAAGGTAAAACCAGATTATTTAAAGATCGGTACTGGCTGGTCAAATAATACTATTGGCTTCTCAAAATTGCATTTTCAGGTCAGTAGTGTATAGTGGACAGATCTATAAGGCCCGGTTCAGACGCCGAACTTTTCATGAGCCGAACCTAACACTTTAAATTAAGTACATATAGTGAAAAGTTCGGGATCTGAATCAATAAGGAACGCCTACTTTAATCTGGAACGGCTCAGCCGTTCTTCCCGCCTAGACTTTGAAACGGCTTTCATTCAGACCCCGAACTTTTCATGTCCCTAACTTATCTAATGCATAAATCATGATAACGTATTTTACAGGCAGTTTGACCAAATGAGCATTTAGATAGTCGCCGGTATTCAGGTCATTTTATTTACCTCTATAATAAAGGATAAGATAATAACTCTATGCACTATGCAATAGAAGAGACAATACATTCATTTAGTGACGCAAGCGAGAAGGCAAACACACGTCAACCCATGTAAGGGAATCTAGATTCTGGAATCCGACAAATTTTTCCTTGTGGAATCCGGTATCCCATTAACGATTGGATTCTAGAATCCAACGTTCCACTGACAAAGACTGGAAACCAGTAAAGGAAACCGGAATCCAAAGCGCGGAATCCAGAATCCAAGACTGTCCTGGATTTCCTTATATGGGGCGAGACACAGACGCCATTTAACGTAAAAACGGCCTGAACCAAAGCACCAGTGGTGGCACAAGCACAAAGAGCCGAGTTTTCTCTCTCTCTTTATCTTACAAGTTTCAGCTTCTCTCTGAATTAATTTTGCTAGAAATAAGATAGAAGAAATTGAAGTAATTTTTAGTAGGACGAGTTCCTTCGTCGAGAGCGGTTGGAACAAGAGTAAAAAGTCTAAAAAGGTTTGCCGTTACTTCTTTCGGATCCTCTCCCGTCCTGTTACGGAAGTTCATTATTAGCATTGACGTCGGAAAGATCACGTCGCGAAGACTTGAGCCGCTATGGCAGCAATTGCTATAGAAAATCTCAACGTGTAGCGGCCATGAACTCCTTTTTTTGGTATTTTTCATTAAAGCTCTTACTTAACTTTGCTAGCAGGGGCGTAGCTTCCTGTGCGTACTTGAGTAAGTTAAATTCGATGTCCGAGATTTCTGGCCATGATCCAGATTTCAAGTACATTATAGCCTTAAATCGCTTAATGACTTGGTTTTTTTCCTTTTGAATTCAGAAAACCTTGCTTTCCGCGACAACGTTGGGCGCGCGAAACCTAATGGGGTGGGAGAAAGAACAGCTGAGAGGGGAGAGGAGAGGGAGTTGGATGAAAACGCCAGCAGCTATGCAGAACGCCATAGGTGCTTAGCAGTTCTTTTCTTTTCGAGGGTCCCAGTATCTTTTGCGCTCTTTCTCCTGCTCCTCTCGTTCACAGTTGAACTTTAGTCTTGGAAAAACATAGGTAATTTGGGTTGTGAACTGCTTTATTGATTCATTGTTAAAACGACTAAGTTATTTCAAGAAATCTGTTGAACATTGTGTAGTCATCCCGGCTATAACCTGACTGGCCTCAAAATTCTTGGTTCAACTTCAAATGAGGGAATCATGATTCTAGTTTTTAACCAGGCGAAACCCCTATTTTAGAAGTATAATGCTGATCAGAACTGATGCAAGCGAAAAGAAACAGCCCAAACTAGTCTCAAATCAATAACCAAATCGCCCAAAGTAAGTTTGTTTAACTCGTTTCGCCAACTCGGTTCCTCAGTTAAACTCGGTTTAATTTAACTCCTCATACGGTCATAATTTCATTCACGCGGTTCAACTTTTATGGTAGGCCGTTTCCCAATGCGAACGAAGACAAAGTGCAGAGCCATTAAATATTGGCTGAAATTTTGTGAGCCGGAGCACCAAAATAAACTCTCTGGAATAGCATTTACAGACCAAATTGGTCAAGATAAAAAGGAACTTTGGTCAAGCAAATTAAAACGACTATTAAATCTCGCAGGTCTTGGCGACATATGGTCAGCGAAAACTAACACTCTCGCAATCATGAACTATATACGACAGAGACTCTTAGACATAGAACAGCAAACATGGATTAGCGAAATACACAACGATGAACGAAAGGACCCGCATCAAAAAAACAAACTGAGAACTTTTAGGAAATTTAAACTTACCCATGACTACGAAAATTACCTCACAAATGTAAGAAACACCAATCATAGAGTAGCAATCACAAAGCTAAGATTAAGCAACCACAAACTAGCAATTGAAACTGGACGATACGTTAAACCCTATCAACCACCAGACCAAAGAATCTGTCCATTATGTAAAACTGGATTAGAAGACGAGGAGCATTTTTTGATGAATTGCATAGCCTATAGGGATCCTAGGAGAGAGTTGTTCAATACGCTAAAAAAGGAAACTAATCTTATTCTTGACTCTATGACTCCAAGCTCTGCCTTTACAACGTTGATAAGTATGAAGCAAGGAGAGAAAACGCAAAAAATTGTGGCTAAATACGTATATGATCGCTTCCTCTGTAATTATTGCACTAAAATCTTTGTTATCGTTGTAAACACATGTGTCTGTAGGCGCTCTGTTGATAATAAAGCACTTATCCTATCCTATCCTGGGGTCGCATTTCTAGAATACGGGGTCGCACATTTTCGGATAGACTATACATAATGGGGTAGGGGCTCTGAGAGGCCAGCGGCACATACCCAGTAAAAATTAACCCAGGTTCCCTTCCCTGAATGTACCCGTCTGGTGAATCCACAGCAGGGGAAGGTCTAAGCTATGTGGCTTTTTAGCAATGTAAATCATGTGCAATAGTTGACTTGAGTCAATTGGTCTCATAAAAACAAAATTATGAAGTTATGGTAATATCATAGAACCACCCGGAAACTTTCACAGGCCTTCTGATAGAGTACGATCAAAAATCAGAAATCATGTGGCTTTTTTCAGGGCAGATTGTGCGATACGGATAGGACTATTATGCGATAAATTATGCGATTTTTTCAGGGCTAATTAGCATTGTTTAACCAAGTTTCCAACGAGAAAAATCACTTTAATGTTGTTTAACAGGCAAATTGAATGCAAAAGAATAATTCAACATTTATTTTAAAACAAAAGAGTCTTAAAGTACCTACCCACTTGGGTAGGTACTTTAAGTAGGGTTATTAAAGTGTATCAAGAATGCATTTAAAATAATGTATTGACATTATATGGCTATACATGGCATTACATGGCTATTTTGATACATTTCTTGATTCTTGATACACTTTAATAACCCTACTTAAAGTACCTACCCACTTGTTAAATATTACACGACGCCGTTACACCGCTGACCACACTGCTTGTCTCTGAAATCAAAATGGCTGCCCTCACACACTAGTCTTGCAAGGCTTTCTTTAATGGTAAATCACCTTAAATAACATTAAGATTGGGAAAATGTTTAGTTAAAGTTAAAATTTATTGTATGCTTTACTTCAATTTAGCATTTTTTACGAATTGTGCGATTTTCCTGAAATTGTGCGAACGGATGCGATTTGAGGCCAAATGTGCTCGCATCATCAGAAGCCCTGCTTGAAACATCATTTCATTTTATTTCATTTTAGTTTTCTAAAAGTGTTGATCGCAGAATATCAGACGTAGAAGAAATGTTTCCCATCCGGATATAGCGAAGTTACTTAGTTGTTTTCTAGTATATGGGAATTGGTGCAATATGGCAGTTTTAAAAAAATTCAACTTGTTTTTTTTAATATTATATACTCTTGGCTGTCCCTTTTGAGTATTTTTAGTTAACATGCACCTCACACGTAATTGCACCAGAATTCCGTTCTTTAAATCGCACACATAACTGCACACGCAGTACCACGGAGATATTTATTCCTTCTCGTTATCTCTCTCCGTTTACAGATTATTATTTTGTAAATTGGAGGAGGCAGCATGACTGAGTGGTTAGAGCACTGGACTTACAATTCAGAGGCCCTAAACTCAAGTCCCACTCTGACACTGCTAGCTGAATTTGTTCACGGTAGTCCCAAGTTCAAATCCTTGGCCACGCTTGTAAATAGCCAAATGGTTTGGCCCCGGACTGTTGGGTTTCTTGACTGTTACATTTAATTTGAATTATTTGTTTCAGGCATTTGCTCGGCCCCACTAGCATAATTAGTGCTATAAACAATGCCGAGAGTAAATAACAGATTTATTTATTATTAGCTTCAAGAAAATTTCCTCGCAACTCTAGACAGCGTTCGAAATCTTTAATCATTAATTTTCCAAAACAAAACTGAAGAGACTCTATTCATATTAATCTACTTGTGAGAAAAAGTGTGAAATTACTGTATGCATAATAAATGTATGGGGCTATACGGAAATCTTACCAACTGGAAAACAATTAGCAATTTCCTCAAAATTCGATTACAGTGCGACTACCGTATAAACCGGGGCCACCTTGATAAAAATGACCATTCGGATTACAGAAGAGAAGGTTAGTTGTCAATCATAATTACCGAGAAAACTATAAAATAAACAACATGGATCAAATGAACCAATTACATGTACAACCTACATACGTGACATTTTAAACCTGCTGAATAAACATGTGTTTCCCAAGAGGTCTGTTAGAGTGAATGACGCAGGCCAGTGGGGGAAGAGATGAGGTCTAGGCCAAGAAGCGATCTTCTTACAACTTGCAGAGTGGACACCTTTCGTGGTGGTACAGTATTTTTTGTTAAGTAAATATTCCAGAGGTGAGAAGGGGACCAGCAAAGAAAATAATTCAACATGGAAAAAATAATATCATGCCTCATGTTTTTCTTGCATATCGTATTTTTCCTTTGGTACTGAAATTGCGTAATGCAAACAACACTTACTGCAATGGTGTAAATTCTTAAACGACAACAATGTGCACTGGACTATCAATTAATTTTATCCTCCCTGAGGTATAATCATGATGTTGATGAAAAATCACTGGGGAAAGTGTCTAATGTATCAGAATTAAGTCTATTCAAGAGAGCTTTAATTATAATATGAGCTTACGGTGAATAAACAGATTCACACTATTTCATAACAGTGATAACATTGTTGTGACATGCCAAACTATACTCCCAGAAAATTCAGAACTGGAGAAAATTTCTGACTAGAAGTTTCCAGGCAAACCGTTGGCTCCATGCTATTTGATTAAGAGTAATTGTTTAGAGTGAACATGAACACAGAGATCTGTTCTCATCGTTTTAATCCTTTGCACCTGTTTGAAGCTTTTGCAGGTCAGCTTGTTTATGTAAGTTCCATTTTGTTTTTCTTAATTGGTACAATTCTTAATTGGTACAAAAGTTTTCCCAAAAGGAGAGTGCCTCTAGGATTGAACTCCATCGCAAAGATCGATTTGAAAGCACATTGTTTTTTGCAATTTTAGCAAAAAAAGGATTCACAAGAAACCTTTGTCAGACACTTACAATGTGTACTCGCAAATATCACAAAATAGCAAGAATGTGAAATTGAACAAAATTCTCAACTTAGGAAGAGGAAAGGCAAATAAGACCCTCTAAAATGCTGCAAAAAATTGCAAAAGTACAATGTAACAAATTATTGTTCTTGCAGTCGAAAAAGCTGAAGGTAAAAAAAATTGCAAGAATAGCAAAAGACATCCTCGGAGACCCAGGGGCAGATAGTGGGGGCAAGGGAAAGTCTATACGGGTGGAAAAACATGGCATGAAGAAAAGTAAAGAACGGCGAGAAGAGCCCCTGGGGACAATGTCTGACCAGACCAGTTCCAAACGGTCGCCGCCATTCTGCCTTCTGATTAGGCAGAAAAATACAAAAGTTTTCTTGCACCAATCAGAAGTCAGAATGGGGGCGACCGTTTGGAACTGGTTTGGCAAGACATTGTCCCCAGGGGCTCTTCTCGTCGTTGTTTACTTTTCTTCTTGCCATATTTTTCCGCCCGTTTAGACTTTCCCTCGCCCCCACTATCTACCCCTGGGTCTTCGAGGATGAGCAAAAGACAAATTCAGCAAAATCTAGACTTTAAGGAAGGATAAAGGCAAAAAAGACCTTCAAAAAGTTTGCAAAGACAGGTGAACAAAGTATTGCAAGAATATCAAATTTCATAAACTCTAGACTTTGAAAGAGAGAGGAGAAGGCAAAGACGAGAAATCCACAAACAAAAAAGCAACATACAGTCAAACCTCCTGTAAGTGACCACCCAAAATGCAAAGACTGAGTGGTTGACCCTTATGGGAGGTGGTCGCTAACAAGAATCGAACCACAGGGCGCCTGGTCTAGAAGCATTATGGAGGATAATAAATATTTATTGCATGCAATGTGTAAGTTAGGATACATGTTAAATTCCATAAAAGTTCTTAATATATTCTAAGTAACATGTATAGTGCACACAATGAAAATAGAGGTTACAAAAAATTGGAAAATGATTAGTCGTCAGGGCCAAAAAGTGGTTGCAGTCGCTTACAGGAGGTAATCTTTGACTAGAGGGTCCAACTGTAAGGCTTTGACTGGGAAAATTTTGGTGTTTTGGATTAGCGGTTGCTTAATGGGGGGTGGTCACTCACGGAAGTTCGAGTGTAGATCGAAATCAACCGTGTGACCCCTTGAACCTGTGAAGCAAGCCTGTGTTTCCTGAGAGGTTGCTATTACAGTAAATAATAATAAATGTTATTTATATGTTAGACTTGAAGTGGAATGTTATTGCAAAGTAGTGAAAAATAACGGTTTGTGTCAAGCAAAGTAATAGGTCTCTAGGCAGTGTGTTGCATGTAAAGTTGTGAATAGAAAAAGACGTTGGCAAGAATTTTGTTTGTAACAGGTAATTATTTTTCTTCCTCTAATTGCCAGCTTAATTGTTGCATGCTTTTTTGAAAAATGTTAGCAATCAATATATAATCATTGTGATGAGCTGCTGATTGGCCCACTACCAACTTTCCTGTAATATGATTGGCCAGCTTTGTGTTATGCGTGGCCCCAGTAAAAGTACTAGTCACACTGTAATATTACGTAATATTGTTATACCGAGGGACCTGATAATAAATTACTGACTATGTTTAAAAATTGCTACATATGTAGCTATCATTTTTAATTATTTGTTTCTCGAATCAGTTCTTTTAAATTTCTTCATTTTTGTGTTGGAAAATTGACCACCCCCATACATGTACCTGGAATTTTGGCAGATTGTTCTTTTTTTCCAAATGTGAAAGTGGATGTCTCACTATAATGCACAAACTTAATGGAGAGGAGAAGTCTTACATCATGTTGCCGTGGTAGCAAAATTTTTGGATGACAACAAACTGATAAAGTCACTTAAAAGTCTATTTGCACTATGTCAAACTTCACCGATCTTATTGAATTGGCTAATCTTGGTGAAATTATTTTCTTTGGGACCGTATCTATCGACATCTAAGTTTAGAAAAAGAAAGCGACAATTTTTGTGTTGTGTTCACCTACTCCATAAAGCCGGCTCATGAAAATTGGAAGTTTCATGTGCCAATAGTAGTGGTGCAACGACGGCAAAGAAGTGTACAAAATAGCATGATGCATGTTCAAAGTTGTTGTTTGCTAATATAAACATATTAGTTTTTGCCTGTCTCGTTGGTGTCACCGTCATCGTTGGTTTTGTTGTCATCCAGAAATAATGTGCTACCATGGTAACGTGAGGTCATACTTCTCCTCTCTATTGAACTTTTTAAGGAAATTTTCTCTCACTGAGGAATGTGGTATTAATACCAACAGTGATTTCACTTTTTAGAGCATTTAAATTTTTAACTTTATTATTCCTAGGAATGCTTCACATGTTTTACTTGTAAAGTATCATTTTCACAAAAATAATATGGCCTTTTTTAGCATTAATTATTTCTCCTGTGGAACTCTTGTCAGAAAATGCCAATCAGACTGCTTTCACTGACCAAGATGCATGAATTGAAACAAATTCCCCTTTGACTTTAATTCATTTCCTAAATTACCATTCACCTTTTACGTAATATGTTTTGGAAAGTTTCACCTCTTGGCTGACACTTTTAAAATATTGATGCGGGTTAGGGGTATATTAATTTCTCCACTTCAAAAGTCAATCACAAACTAGTCTACAGTACTCATGTTTTAAAACCTCCAATTGTTTAATTTGTTACCTTTCAATTTTAACAGATAAAGAACATGCAGAAAAGGCTCAGACACGATTTCTGGCAGAAAATAAAAGAAATTCAACTCATGAAACAAGAAGTTGAGAGATTCGAAACTGTAAGTACAATCTGCACCATTGTCTCTTATCATGTATAGTAATGACTATAAACTAGCATTGTATCTCAATACCCAAAATAATTTCCTTTTAAGGACCCAGCAAGAGGCCAGGGCTAAGCTTTCATATCATACTTCATAATAATAATTGTATAAGGTTCATGGGCCTAGCATGGGAGACAGGTGCTCCCTGCAAGTACTACTTGGAGTCTATATACTTCAACTAGCTATTAAAATTAGGTAAAACAAAAATCCAACCCAGCAAGCAAGAGAGACAGCAGCTCCCTGGACTGATATTTCAGTCTATGATAGTTACATTTTAGCATTAAATCTAGATAAACTAGAATTTCAACCCAGCAAGCAACGGCGACAGGAGTTCCCTGGATTGATATCTCAGTCTATGATAGTTACATTTTGCCATTAAATCTAGATAAACTAGGATTCCAACCCAGCAAGCAAGGGAGACAGGAGTTCCCTGGATTAGTATCTCAGTCTATGATAGTTACACTTTAGTATTAAATCTAAATAAACTGGGGTTCTAACCCAGTAAGCAAGGGAGACAGGAGGTTCCTAGACTGATATCATGATAGTTAATACTTAGTATTAAAACCAGATAAACTGGGATTCGAACCCAGCAAGCAAGGGAGACAGGAGCTCCCTGGACTGATATTTTAGTCGATAATAGTTAAATATTAGTATTAAAACTGTATAAACTGGGATTCCAACCCAGCAAGCAAGGGAGACAAGAGCTCCCTGGAATGATATTTCAGTCTATGAAAGTTAACTTTCAGTTTTAAATCTAGATTTACTGGGATTCCAACCCAGCAAGCAAGGGAGACAGGAGATCCCTGGATTGATATTTCAGTCTATCTTAGCTAAAACATTCCATTAAAACTGTACAAACTGGGATTTCAACCCAGCAAGCAAGGGAGACATGAGCTCCCTGGACTGATATTATGACAGTTAAGTTTTAGCATTAAATCTAGATTTACTCGGATTCCAATCCAGCAAGCAAGGGAGACAGGAGCTCCCTGGACTGATATTTCAGTCTATGTTAGCAAAACATTCTATTACAAAATAAACTGGGATTCAAACCCAGCAAGGAAAGGAGGCAGGAGCTTCCTGGAATGATAGTTCAGTCTATGATAACTTAAAGTTACTATTAAAAGTAAATAATTAAACTGGGATTCCAATCCAAGAAGCAAGAGAGACTGATTGATCAGTCTATGGTAGTGAAAACTTATTATTAAACCCTGGATGAAGTTAGTTTTTAACCCAGGAAGTCAGTGATCCGTGGAGTAATATTTCAATCTATAATTCATATAGATGGAACTTACTGCTTTTGTGCCGAAATTGTAGAAACAAATTGACTGAATTACTTTTTTTACTTCAAATGATATTATTGGACTGTTGGAGCAGCAGCAATTCTTTCAATGAATTTGTAAAAAGTTAGGGGATAATAAAAACAAAGATGGCCTATTGCTGCCAATACGATGACCTCAAGCCAGGTGGAGGGTTTCGTGCGTTCCACAGGGTGCTTGTCTACTTATGCGGCGAGATTGGTACTGAGCCATCAGTTACACCGAGGTCTCGGTGGTCGTCTCTGACCGACAGGTGATGTATTGGGCGCCTGATAAGAAAACGGCCGTTGCACTCAAGTGCTTATCAACTCATTCTGCAGTGGTGCAGAGCTTTACGAGTGATACTGCACGGGCCGTAGCGGTGTACCGCACATCGGGTCATGCCATATCTCAGCTTCTGTCACGAAACAAGTCTGTTGTAAGCGCTCATGCCCAGGTGTCCCGGTCTGGATTCAAGTGGAGGTCACACATTTCGGTTCCCAGTTTCCTTTAAAGTTTGTTGTTGCTGTTTTTTTTGTAATAAAAAATGGGGTTAATTTAGGTTTAATTTCGAATTTTCTGGGAAAGAGTTGTTGCTCTGAGATAATTGTAACTGATTTTTATGATAATAATGCACTAAGGTGAACTGGGATTCCAACCCAGGAAATATGGGAGACGGGTGCTCCCTTAACTATAACAGGAAAACTCTGACTTTTATATAAAGTGATAAATTACACACTTAATTCAAGTGGGATTCCAACCCAGCAAATGAGGGAGACAGGTGCTCCCTGAACTACTGCAAATATACTCTAAGTAAAATATAGTTAGGTGAACTAAAACTATATAAACTGGGATTCAAACCCAGCAAGCAATGGAGACAGGAGCTCCCTGGACTGATATTTCGGTCTATTATGGTTTAAACTTACTATTAAAACTAGATAAACTGGGATTCCAACCCAGCAAGCAAGGGAGACTGGAGCTCCGTTATATTTCAGTCTATGATAGTTGAATTTTTGTATTGAAACTATATAAACTGGGATTCAAACCCAGCAAGCGAGGGAGACACGAGCTTCCTCGACTGATATGTCAGTCTATTATAGCTTAAAGTTACTATTAAAACTATATAAACTGGGAGTCAAACCCAGCAAGTAAGGGAGACAGGAGCTCCCTGAACTGGTATTTCAGTCTATTATAGTTTAAACTTACTATTAAAACTAGATAAACTGGGATTCCAACCCAGCAAGCAAGGGAGACTGGAGCTCCCTGGACTTATATTTTAGTCTGTGATAGTTGATATTTTAGTATTGAAACTATATAAACTGGGATTCAAACCCAGCAAGCGAGGGAGACAAGAGCTCCCTGGACTGATATTTTAGTCTATAATTGTTAAATTTTAGTATTAAATCTAGATACACAGGGATTCAAACCCAGTAAGTAAGCTAGACAAGAACTCCCTGGACTGATATTTCAGTCTATGATAGTTAAATTGTAGTATTAAATCTAGATATACAGGGATTCAAACCCAGCAAGCAAGGGACACGGTAGCTCCCTGGACTGATTTTTCAGTCTATGATAGTTAAATATTAGTATTGAAACTATTTAATCTGGGATTCCAACCCAGCAAATGTGGGAGACAGGCACGCCATGAACTATTGCAAGGATACTCAAATTAAAATATAGTTAATTCAACTGGGATTCCAACCCAGCAAATATGGGAGACAGGCGCTCCCTGAACTATTGCAAGGATACTTTAAGTAAAATATAGTTAAGTCAACTGGGACTCCAACCCAGCAAATATGGGAGACATGTGCTCCCTGAACTATTGCAAAGATACTGTAAGTAAAATATAGATCGGTCAACTGGGATTCGAACTCAGCAAATATGGGAGACAGTTGCTTCCTGAACTATTACGAGGAACTCTGATATTTCTAGAGTAATGAATATATAATTAGGTAAACTGGGATTCCAACTTAGCAAAATATTTGAGACATATGCTCTCTGAAGTACTACGAAGAATTGCTTAAAGTTTTACAAAGTACATGTATTACTATACACCTACAGCTGTAAATGGTCTTGTGTTTAAGAGAATACGAAAGAAGAAGTAACTTATGGCTGGGTCTTAAAGAAACCATAAACGTCACTCAGAACTTACTTTTAGAACTAATTTTAGGATCTCTTTGCATCGGGAAGAGGCGGTCTGTAAGGCATCAACAGAAAGCAGCGCAATAATTCGCATTACTGATAGGTTCAATATTAGTTTAATTGATGTCTGCTGGTCACATTTCCTAACGGATTGTTTGTTTCTCTTGAGCATATTTGTTTACTAGATTGAATATAAACGAAAAATACCTTGGAATGAAATTGAGTCGCCGAATCAGTTTGCTCATGGCATCGAGTGGGAAAACGTCTATTAAGCTTCAGGTAGTTTGTACTATAACGGTTTTTTTCTTCATATTGACCCTTGGTTTTCTCTTTAAACTTGCATATCAAGCCCCATGGTAGTTAAGCACTGAAACCAGTTATGAAGATAGGATTGATACACGTATCCTTTATTTGACGATAAAATCTATTATAAGAGTATGACGTAGTACATGTTGTCGTCTACTTAACAGAGAATAGAGCACTTAATAAGCAAACAACAGTAATGAACTCATTTATCCCTGTTGCAAAACAGGAGACAGGAATAAAAAGTTTCTTAGCGCTTATCATACTAAGTACGGGTAAACCCCTAAATTCTGATGGGTGTTGCTCGAGTACCTGTATTTATTTCATATGCTTTATTTTGTTAACGAATGGTTGCTTTGATCGTTTTCTTTGCTGAGCTTAGGTTCGTTCACAACTGCACTTGTTCGTCATCTGACAAAAAACGTGTCATTGATGCGAGAATATCAACTCTGTAAGGTATGTGATTTCGTGAGTAACAAATAATTACTAGAATTTGGTACAAGTGTTTTCGAGCAGGGGTACTCCGAGGCATTTATTTATCATAGTTTTATAATAACTAACCATTGCAAAAAAAAAACAAAACAAAAACAAAACATTAAAAAAACAAACAAACAAACAAGCAAACAAAAAAGAGCAAATACTACCAGGTCTCAAATTTCGTCATAGCTAATCTACGGTCTAACTTATAATTAACGTTGCACTTTCTTCTGTTACGTTTAGGACATGTTGCTTAATTGGACTTCATGGTCACTATCTCACCGGCTGTCGGATTCCCATAAATGAAATGTGCCTGCGACTTACAACACAATTACAGTCAAGTCTATCATCACGAAGATGCCTCGTTTAAGAAGAAAAATTTTAATAATTTAATCTAATAATGTTTTCAAAAGCATTAAAAGTGACTAAACACTTTGTTGAATTATGCTTGAGTAGCAGTCATTTGTAAAGGAGGAAGTTTTCTTCTTACTAAAATGACTGCTACCAAGCAACAATGGCCTTTTTATTCTGTTTCTTAGTTACCGTTTCAATACTTTTATTGGACTTTCGCTAACCTTCGGGGCACTATTGGTCACATTCGACTACTATATTCTCGGCTTCTTTAGCTTCCGTTAAATTTTCCTGATTATATTTAATACATTACTGCGATCACACGCTATCGGAAACGCTTATTTGTCTTTGCCAAATGGCGTAAACTGTACTCAACAATCTTGCCATCCTTCGGCGGTACTCTCAGCATCTTTCGACCACTATCAACTACTTCGGCTTGCGTTCTCAATGATTATCTACATTTTCACTTATTATCACTAAGAGCGCTCAATATATCGTAATCGCTTACAAGATACTTTTGCCGTGCTCTATCGTAGACGCTTCTTAGACTTTGCCAAATTGCGTACTCTGTAATAAACTCTCTCGCCATCCTTTGGGATTACGGCAGTTACTTGCGACCACTATTGACTACTTCGGCTTGCATTAATCTTCGTGTTCAGTTACATACCATTACTACGAACGCGCGCTATCGCAAATCCTATTATTATGCCTTTTCCAAATGGCACACTACTTCGGCTTGCATTAATCTTCGTGTTCAGTTACGTAACATTACTACGAACGCGCGCTATCGCAAATCTACGAACGCGCGCTATCACAAATCCTATTATTATGCCTTTTCCAAATGGAACACTACTTCGGCTTGAATTAATCTTCGTGTTCAGTTACGTACCATTACTACGAACGCACGCTATCGCAAATCCTATTATTATGCCTTTGCCAAATGGCACACTACTTCGGCTTCCGTTAATCTTCGTGTTCAGTTACGTACCATTAGTACGAACGCGCGCTATCGCAAATCCTATTATTATGCCTTTGCCAAATGGCACACTACTTCGGCTTGCATTAATAATCGTGTTCAGTTACGTACCATTAGTACGAACGCGCGCTATGGCAAATCCTATTATTATGCCTCTTCCAAATGGCAAACTACCTCGGCTTGCATTAATCTTCGTGTTCAGTTACGTACCATTAGTACGAACGCGCGCTATCGCAAATCCTATTATTGTGCCTCTTCCAAATGGCAAACTACCTCGGCTTGCATTAATCTTCGTGTTCAGTTACGTACCATTACTACGAACGCGCGCTATCGCAAATGCTATTATTTTGCCTTTTCCAAATGGCACACTACTTCGACTTGAATTAAGCTTCGTGTTCAGTTACGTACCATTACTAAGAACGCGCGCTATTGCAAATCCTATTATTATGCCTTTGCCAAATGGCACACTACTTCGGCTTGCATTAATCTTCGTGTTCAGTTACGTACCATTACTACGAACGTGCGCTATCGCAAATCCTATTATGCCTTTTCTAAATGGCACATTACTTCGGCTTGCATTAATCTTCGTGTTCAGTTACGTGCCATTAGTACGAACGCGCGCGTGTTCAGCTACGTACCATTACTACGAACGCGCGCTATCGCAAATTCTATTATTATGCCTTTGCCAAATGACACACTACTTCGGCTTGCATTAATCTTCGTGTTCACTTACGTACCATTACTACGAACGCGCGCTTTCACAAATCCTATTATTATGCCTTTGCCAGATGGTACACAACTTCGGCTTGCATTAATCTTCGTGTTCAGTTACGTACCATTACTACGAACGCGCGCTATCGCAAATTCTATTATTATGCCTTTGCCAAATGGCACACTACTTCGGCTTGCATTAACCTTCGTGTTCAGTTACGTACCATTACTACGAACGCGCGCTATCGCAAATGCTATTATATTGCCTTTTCCAAATGGCACACTACTTCGACTTGAATTAAGCTTCGTGTTCAGTTACGTACCATTACTACGAACGCGCGCTATTGCAAATCCTATTATTATGCCTTTGCCAAATGGCACACTACTTCGGCTTGCATTAATCTTCGTGTTCAGTTACGTACCATTACTACGAACGTGCGCTATCGCAAAACCTATTATTATGCCTTTTCCAAATGGAACACTACTTCGGCTTGAATTAATCTTCGTGTTCAGTTACGTACCATTACGACGAACTCGCGCTATTGCAAATCCTATTATTATGCCTTTGCCAAATGCCACACTACTTCCGCTTGCATTAATCTTCGCGTTCAGTTACGTACCATTAGTACGAACGCGTGCTATCGCAAATCCTATTATTATGCCTTTGCCAAATGGCACACTACTTTGGCTTGCATTAATATTCGTGTTCAGTTACGTACCACTACTACGAACGCGCGCTAGCGCAAATGCTATTGTTTTGCCTTTTCCAAGTGGCACACTACTTCGACTTGAATTAAGCTTTGTGTTCAGTTACGTACCATTACTACAAACGCGTGCTATCGCAAATCCTATTATTATGCCTTTGCCAAATGGCACACTACTTCGGCTTGCAGTAATGTTCGTGTTCAGGTACGTAACATTAGTACGAACGCGCGCTTTCGCAAATCCTATTAATATGCCTTTTCCAAATTGCACGCTACTTTGGCTTGAATTAATCTTCGTGTTCAGTTACGTACCATTACTACGAACGCGCGCTTTCATAAATCCTGTTATTATGCCTTTGCCAAATGGTACACTACTTCGGCTTGCATTAATCTTCGTGTTCAGTTACGTACCATTACTGTCTTAATTTTACTTTGCGTTTTTTTCCTCACTTATACATTGTCCGTGACTGTGCTTACATGGTGGGTGGCTCCTCCTAAAATGTTCTGCAATTTGTATAGGATTTAATGGAGCCGAAACCAATTGTGGAATTGCACGCATTGTAGGCATCCTACTGATGAACAGTTGCGATACGTAGATATATCTTTTTTAGCAACTAAGATAATTTGCAGTCACGGTCTACTTTGAATTACTACGAACGCGCGCTATCGCAAATCCTATTATTATGCCTTTGCCAAATGTCACACTGTCTGTCCTTCGGGGTGCTATTGATAACTTGCGACAACTATCGTCGACGTACTTCGGCTTGCGTTTATGCTCTTGTTTACTTAGCATTACCTTTGTCTTCGTCAAATTGCATACACCGCAATAAACATTCGGTTTATTAGTAAACTTTGGCACATCCTCCATTTTTAACTCGTGGGTACGCGCGAGCGTACCACGAGTCATTGCAGGGACTGAGATATGCAAATGAGTCACTCACTCACTCGTAGTAGACGCACTTCGTAATTAATCGGGTCCGAACTCGAGAGCGCGAAGATCTATCGTTTCCAAAGAAGCACGCGCTTGCCGAAGTTCGGTAGCATCAAATTCCTCGCTGAGAGCGTGCATCGTGCGCTACAGCACGGTTAGGATAGAGGTCTTACCAAATTTAAGACAGGCAGGAATCTTTCAAATTAGTACGATTCAAAAGCCTTTGACCCGTCCAGGCGTTAAACTTGACAAGAAGATGAGCATTTGCCCTTCGACTCCTTCAACTTCGATGCTGGCTTGATCTCCTACCTTGTAGTACTGTTGAAGGTTATGTGTATGAATGAATTTATGGCGGTCAGTATAAAACATGGACTGCGGACTACGGACTGCGGACTGGGTATAAAATACGGACTATAAAATACGGACTGGTGAAATGTATGGTAAATAAAGGCACTTCTTCTTCTTCTTCTTCTTCTTAAGGACTCCCCAGGATCACGGGGGGAAATGGATGTGAGTTTGAGCATTACCTTCTTAAAATAACAGCGGAAGTCGAGATACTAACATAAGCTAATGTTTTGCGTCCTACTTCGCGAAGGAGTTGTGTCGGCTTTGTATCGCATATGTTCTTTCATTGCCATGAAATGCGTTTACATTGTTTTTTACTGTCAGTAGCCTGGTTTCAATTAGCCTTAATTTCATCCCATTGCTTCGAGTCGTTTTTATGGCTCGATCGTTTGCCCCGGTCGTTTGCCGGCGGAAGTTCCATGGAAAAGGCATTAAACTTGAGACTTTCCGCCAAAATCACGAGACCATCCTCAATGGCGTAGTGGCTATGTGAGGTCGGGTCAAACCGAAGGTACCGGGTTCAAATCCTGCTAAGGACCTTCTTTCTCCCTTCTTCCTTTTTTTTTTTTCTTTTTTGTTTTGTCTTGTTTGCTTATTTGTTTTGCTGTTTTTTTGGTTTTGTTTTTAAATATATACTTAAATAACTGTTACTAAAGTGCAATAAACAGCAAGAAAAGTATTGTGTTTCCAGAACAAGGATAGTATATTTATAATATGAATTTCTATCATTTCCTAAAATTCACTGTGGGAAAACCAGAGGTGATAACTAATTGATTATTTTCTAAACAACGTACCCACGAGTTGACGATAGTCTTTCTTTGATTTTCTACCAATTGCGTATATTCTAATCCAGACCCTAATGCATCTACGACAAGGCTATGATTTGTTTGTGTTAACTAGAGTTCGTTCTTTTACAGTGATGTGATACTCTTCCTACTTGCGATTACAGGACATAGCTATTCTCATGTATAAAGTTAAAAACAACATGTGCCCGGCGTACATAGCACTCTATTTGAACTGCCTGCAATTAAGTATAAACTGCGCAATCAGGATTTCACTATATCCAGATTTAACACGGTCTCCCTTGGAAAGCATTCGCTCAGGTATATGAGATGGGCCCAAAGGTATAGAGATTTGTTCGTAGAAACGCGAAAGAAGCCTCCGCGTTGTCCTCTTTCAAATATAACGTTACAAAAGTGGATCTTAGTATGCTATTAGGAGACAATAATTGCTCAAACTGCTCTCTTTGAAGTTCTAAATTTAATATACATTTGTACATATTGTGTGTACCCTCGCCTATAGTTCTCCCAAATTTCTTATTTTCACATACTGAATATAGTTTATCTTAATTTGTTAACCTCCTAGTTTTTTTTAGCTTTAATTATTCATTTATTCTTTTAAACTTATTTTAGCGTCTTACACCGCTATTACAGTTTGAAACTTAACATAAAGGTATCATTATCTTCACCACCAATCGTCTTTCATCAGCTTCGCGTGTCTCAAAAATTCCCACACTTTACGGCTTTATGGTTGTCGTTAATTTGCGTTGCTTTCGTGAACCTACAGTTACTTGGTGTCTATAGTTCGGCCTTAAATGTCGTATTCTTTTATTAACACAAATTATCTTTAGCGACACTCCTTGTGCCCTTTTGAAATGCAATGTACATCAGTGTCGAGTGTCGAATTGAATCATTGCTCTCCTGTTTATTGTATATCTTGAACATCCGTAAGTGATTAATCGCTCTTAGAGAAAATAATAATTTTTGTTGGTCTCGCATCAATGTTTGTGCGCTCCCGCAAAACTTCGAGTGTTGTGAGTTCGTGTCATCCATAAATCTGATATGAATAGGGCCTCTTGAGCTATCGCTACGTTTTACCAAATATGTTTACGGACACTTGTTAGATGCTGTATGTTCTCTTAAACACTTATGTTTTTACATTAACTTTTATATAATGTTGTTGCAAAATTCCGTAGCCGTGAAAAATTGCGCATACTCTTAATGTCGTAATGTCTGGAGTGCTGTAGTCAACGTTTACTTGCATTACATTCATAATAAACTTTGGGGTTTTTTAACACAGGGGTAACCTCACAACTTTCCTGGCAATATGCCTTGCCTTAATAGATATTTTAAATCTTGCATCTGTATTTATGTATCCCGAAAGAATTATGTACAGCTGCATAAATAACTTCCGTTCGCACGCTTTCGTAAACTCGCGAACTCGCATCCAAAACTTCGAAAATGGTACAAAACTGTTACCCATACACGTCATGTTTCATGCCTCTCGATTATATCCACTGTATTCTTAGATTTAGTCATCTTAAATTCATTACTGATTTTAGTGACAAGAATACCTAAATATACTTTAGTGATCAATATAATACTCATTAATTCGAGTTGTGACTGTGATGATTTAAAACATTCGACGACAAGACGATACATCGTGTAATTAACAATTTCTCTCTGTTCGAGGGAAAAAAGAAATTTGTTATACGCTCACTGTGAATGAGGTAAAGTTAATGTTTTTGATATAGTATATACATGCTAAGAGCGCAAAAAATGTCTGATGTCAAGGATAAGCCATATAAAAGAATGCGGAAATAGCCTTTTATGTGCGACAGTTGCTATATTAGCTGATATAAATTTATACGCTGCGACTGTTGTTGAATTAATAAAGATTTTTATTTCTAAAGATACATTCCTAATGCATCGGTGGGAGAGTTAAAAGCTGGTTTTATCAATTACGCTTTTAAAATATATTCAAATGCTTACGCGTCTCGAACGATTTTGCGTTCGTAGGCGTCTTGGAAAAGAGTGGAATCTGGAAGTGAATTAGCTCACTCGATTGACGCTTGTTCCTGGCATGAATCCGAGCCATAATGACTTTTGTGTTCTTTTAAACCTCATCATAGCTCTTCTTCTGCTTTTCATCATTATCGTGTTCGCTCATCATGGTCCTCACCGTCTCAGTATATGTTTGCGCCTAGACTAGTTCTTGTTCGGCTCAAAAGCAAGCATTCATATGGCAGTTACAATATTTTACAATTAATTCCAAACGATTCTAATTTAAATCAAGTAATTGGCCATCAGCATCGTACCTATTTTTAAACTATCTCCACCCCTCTAAGTCTGGTTTGCCTGAACAAATGAAAAATTAAAGAAAGGAAAGAAAACTCACGATAATTTAACAAATAATTAAATAAACTATAAATAAGAGAACACTATAAAAAGAAAACACTATGAACAGGACAAAGAGAATTGTTAAAAATATTATGGTAATAGAGCTAAATAACTATGAAGGTAACGATGATAGGGAAGAGAAATGCTCAATAACGCGGGGTAGGGTCTTTAACATAGTCATCTTCAGACTGCAGGAAGTCCTCAAGTAAACTCGACTTGACCACTTTCCGACATTTGGTTCGGCTAAATAGTTTTATTGAGGTTGGAATTTAGTTCCAGATCTTAACACCGATTCTTGTGAAAGAGTCAAGCATCTTTTCCGTCCTCGAAAATTTAACATAACAAGATTCGTTGGAGCTAAATTCATTCCAAATTTGTTGCAAAGAAGATATAACTAGCTTTTTTAATGGATTTAACAACCTGTATTTAACGGTATAATTCCTACTTAATGCTAGAGTACACATAAAAGCTGATTTTCACGAGAAGCCTGAACGCCAAATTACCTTCAATAAATAGTGTCGAGGTCTTCTGTTTTAGCCTCATTAAGGTACTTACTTGCATTAGGATACTCTTTTCAAAAAAGTGAGCGCACGCCTTTTTGTCGCCTCTCCCTCTCTTCATTCTGAAAAGAGGTCAGCATTTATTGTTCCTACTAATGTTAAAGTACGCGTATTCGATCACCGTGTAATTAATACTACATAATGTAAGAGTAGGCCATGGATATAGTTTGTGTAATAGTGCACGATGTAATGGGTGTGCTTTTTATTAAGCATGTAAGCGAATGTGGACCTGAGTTTCACCGGCAGATAAAGATAATTGAACCGAACAAATATGCTCTGCTATTGTTGAATTTACCACCGCTTACATCATCGGGAAAACGCGCTAAACACTGGAAAAGAATGTGTTGGCTAGGAAGCTGTCCTTATTAAATGCTGTGGTGACTGTCTCATACCCAGACGTGTCTCTCGATAAAAATTTGTTCGCAAAGGAGGGCGGGGAGGAGATTGACGTGAAAACTGAACTTAAATGCTGATTTTCCCTGTTACCAAGAAGCCTGAACGCCAAAGTACCTTCAATAAATAGCGTCCACGTCTTCTGTATTAGCCTCATAGGTACTTTAAATGCTTGGGTTACGTCACCCTTTTCAAGTATTAATTTATAGTAAGCGCATCCCTTCAATTATCGCCTCTCCCTGTCTTCTTTCTGAAAAAGAGGTCAGTACGTCGATTCGTAAATATATAGCATACTAACAACATACATAATCATGTTTTTCAGAAACTTGATAAACTGGATGTTAGGATTTATGCTCTTGAACCTTGATTTCAAATACTCCCAAGGCAATAGTAGACAACCACCGTCATGGGAATTCACTGATAAAAGAAGTCGCAACCATACAACTAGGCTCTTGCAACTTTGATAAGTGACCCTGAAATGTAACTCCACCTCTGACGTTTTCCACTACACATATCTCAACGAACTTTTTACAATAAAAAGCAGTTTTTTACTACTCACACATCAGACGCCCAAGTATACGCTCTTACAGAGTTTTGTTTATTTTAAGTCGCCAGTGCCAGCACTATTTGCATCCTTCGAAGTCAGTATGTTATCGTTAAAGTTCGCTTTTTTTCCGCGAATTCTCTTTTTGTTCAGTGGCCGCAAAATTCGCAAACCTTCACGCACCAACGCGGTTGTTTGGTCAACGTTTATTCGCTATTTTTAGCGCTTCAGTAGTCGTGTCTGTTCAATCGGATTGCGTGAGCTTGTTAGTTACTGTGTCCTCCCTACAACACGCTCTCTTTATGGGCTCTTGTCATTTCTGTGGAGCTAGCCTGCGAGCAGGCTCACTTTTTCGAGTTCGGGAAAAAGTTTTGAAGGCGGAGCCGCCATTGCGTGAGGAGAATCGGTCGAGCACAAAATAATGCTCGGAAGCGTCTGTGGAGCACGTAATAACACTACTAACCAAACATGCACTGATACGAGTATTTATTATCCTCTTTTTCCCTGCTTAATAACCTAGATATGGTTTCCTCAAAGGAAAGGGGGTTTGATATTTTATTAAAAATGTGGGTTACTATAATTCACGGGTAAAATCAATTTAAAAACATGTATTTCCAAGAATTCATCCAATAATTTATTTGCGATCCTGTCTGATTAGACATTATATATAGAGTAAATGCATTAAGTTGATGTCTGTAATGGATAACTGCTTATGCAAATGCATGAAAGACAATGAGAAAACAATCTAGCATCTTGTAAAATTAATAGATTAATTTATTAGACATAATGATGCTTATACTGCCTGTACGTAAATAAATGATTACTTTTACGGCGTCTGTAACCACTTTTTTTAGTCTTTAATGTTGGCTTATTATTCAGTACAAATTTGTACCCTTTATCTGACTCTATGTACTGAACTGAATTTTAAATTTATGCGATATGTTGTGTAATTGTATCATTTCAGAAGTAGGTTAAGGATGATCATCAGTTTGCCATGAGTCCTAATACTGCTAGAGGGTTGGAAGAGTACAATAGATTGGTGCCATCAGCAAATGTTCTAATAGTTGCCTTTTCTAAGCAATTGGGCATTTCATTTACGTTTATTAATATCAAAACTTAAAGACCTGGATAAAAATGTGTAGCGAACCTAATGCTTTTGAATAATGGAACATTACATTTCGTGTATTGTCATTAAGTTCGTCACGTGTGAAATTTGACGTTTGAATCGAGCCTTATTATTACTTAATAAAGTCCAGGAAAATTAAATCAAAATTTCGCTCTATGCCCAAAGCTTAAAATTAAACTAAAGAAACACTTTATATTATACCTAGCCTGCATAACAAGCGTTTCCAATCGAGTAATTGCGCGAGTTAGCCCCTCCTAGCCTCTCCTTCCTCTTTTTTGCTCTCTACAAACTTAGTCTCTCGCACAAAACTCGCGCGGAAAAGCTTGCTACGCGGGCTATTTTTATACCTTTTTAACCTCCAAAGTTATTATCCAGTCACAATAAAGAAGGGACAGCTCGGTATGTTTAAATGATTATTATTAAATGTTGAAACATAACCAGCTGCCACTGTGGTGGCACAAAACTCAAAACCCACCTCGTTTCTGTTGTTAACAATGAACTTGCAAAAATAATTATAATTAATGTCCCTCTTACTTTGGAAAATACTGTGATCGGCATCTCTCTTGGAAACCACATATTGATTTCGTCTCAAAAAAAATCTCGAAAAGTGTGGAAATTATTGCGAAAGCCCTCTTTTACCTATCATCCCAAACTTTGATGACCTTGTATTACTCCCTTGTATATCCTTTCTTAACATACTGTAATGTCGCCTGGGGCCCGTTTCTCGAACGTCCCGGTAACTTTTCGGGCCCGAATTCAAATATTCAAATCGAAATATAAAGAATAAGAGCGCAGGTCCTGGCTAGCAGACTACTCCATTTTGTTTCATTAACTGATAGTTTTATCATGTAAGATGCAAAACTATTGAAACTTCGATCTTCAATGTAAACGGAGACAGCTTACCGGGCCCGTTAATTATCGGGACTTTCGAGAAACGGGCCCCTGGTCCTCCACATACTGTTCCAACCTAAACTGTAGTTACCTTTTGCAAAGCGTCCAGTGCGGCTCATAACAAAAGCTCACTATCTAGCGGCAAATACCCCCCCTTTATTTAGCCAGCTTAAATTCCTTGACATATTTAGTATTAATTCATTTTCTGTCGTTACTTTTATGTATTCTTATCACCACAATCTTATTTAGTAGCTTTCGTGACTTGTTCTTAAGTAATAATCAAGTCTATCAATACGAGACTCGACTAGCCTCTCAGTATAGACCTCATTTTTGTAGAACAAATATAAAGCAATTCAGTATCCTTTACCGAGGACCTAAAATCGGAATTCGTTGCCTATTTCACTAATTAGCTCTCCTTTGAATATTTGTTTTTAAAAAAATTTAAAGAATTATCTCACGGATAGCTGATATGTCTCTTAATTTTCTGATCTTGCTCACTCTGATCTGAGGGGTGATGAATGGTTCATTAAAATTTTAAACTGCTCGCAAAATTTTACCTTTGCTCGATTTGCTCGCAAAATTTAAACCAGTGCTCGCTTGCTCGTGCTCCCCAAATTTTTGCAGTTGCTCGCATGCTCGCTTTCTTGTCAGTATTGCTCGAAACTTCTTTGGGTTAAAGCAAGGGAAATAGTAAATCTAATTGTGTATGGTGCTTAATTCCTATAAATGTGGCTATCAAGTTCAGTAGAAATGCACCGGTTAAAATGAACGATAAATAATAAATTAGCTAATCTAGGTATATATGGTTAAAAAGAGAAGATGTTGTTACCAATTGAGTTCTTGCGAGTTTCTCTAGCGCTCTATACTCACTGGGCTTTAATTGGGTCGTGTTTTCAATAAAAACGGTTTGGAAGCTTTAGGATTTTTCCAGAAGAGGTTGTTCTGACCCGAGGATCTTGTTCGTCTTCAAGTTTTTCTTCATCCACATCAGTCATGTCCCTTTCTTCAACCCCCCTTGTACGCTCGAGACATTCTTCGTTGAACAGTTCCAATCACAAGATGTTTCTCTACCTGAGCGGTGAACTCGTAATTGAATATTAGACAATCTTTGGGATCGCTTGCGTACAGCTGTGTTTTTACTTTAGACGAAGTTCTCTTAGGGTTTTGTGCTCTAAATTAAAACCCCGTTTTAAGCTATATTCTGTTTTATTTTAAAGAAAAGGATTTCCATATGGATTGCTGCAAACGGAAAATATACGAAGTGCTCGCTGCTCGCGAGTTGTACTCTCTACACTGGTCGCTGCTCGAAAGCAAATTTTTTATCTCTGCTCGTGCTCGCAAAAAAATCGCAGTGCTCGCATGCTCGCGAATGCTCGCAAAGACCATTCGTCACCCCTACTCTGCACTCAGACATGAATTTAGTTCATTAGGTAGTTGAAGGAAACCTATTGATATAAGCTTCAAGCTTTGTTAGGCTTCCTTGTCACATTAATTCTATAATTTAATTAACAACTTTTGTTCATGTTGTATAAGGTTTTGCGAGAGACTAAATAAATAAAATAAATCGTATATTGATCGATCAAGGGGAAAATTATCCACTCAAGATAAGACAAAAAAACTTCGAAAAGTAAATATTCCAAAACGTTTTCAAAAATAATTATAAAACAGCAATTACACACTTTGACTTCATCTTTGACGTGCGTCAAAGGTAAAGTCAAAGTAGGGTTAAGGTGGCTCGATACAGTTTTTCAGGGCCAATGCCTCCCAAGTTTGAGCATAAACTACGTCGCCATAAACAAAGTTTTGGAAAAATTGCCACCACAGTTGTATTAGATAAGGATGAAAATTTGTTATGATCAGGGTTGCAACGGCATCGGAGTTGTCATAGCAACGAAATGACGCTATTACCTATTTTACTTGCAGCAGTATATCTCAACACTGGCAACTGTTCTTCCAAAACCGTTCACGGGAACATTTTTCTTCATTAGCGGCCTCAATGTTCGTGAAGTTTAAGCGAAATCTGTAAGAGCGTTATCGAGATATTTTGGGATGAAGTTTTTGTGGTTAGAAAGACAGTGAAAAATGGACAATAGTGTTGTTTGGCCGTTATCTGTAGTAAATGAAGCGATTTTTACATGCAATTTCACCTCATAGTAGTTTCAATCTTTTTAAAAACGTGTGTGAAAGATCATGGAGATAGCTCCAGCCGATTGTTAGAAAGAAGGGTTTTATTAGCATGTATCGAAGCGCTTTTGTTAGCAGTTTTGTAAACATTTTAGTCTTCTTTAACAAATTAGCAAATAGTTTTTAAACCGCTCGATAGATTTTTTAAAAAATTTAAGATTCTTGAGAATAACCTTTCTTTTATATGACCTTTTAGTTTCAAGATTATTGATACATTGTAAGGCAGTAAAATAAGGGCTAGAATTCGTTACTTTTTTATCGGACGTTTCGTTATTACAAGTGAAAGCCTCTCATTATTCAAGGCATTGTCTCCAAGTTTCATCTTCACGTGAACATCCGTAACTAACAATGCATTTGACATATGCAAAAATGCTAGCTATTGTTATGCGCGAAAATATGAAACTTCGAGACAACACCCTGAATAATGAGAGGCTCACATTTGTAAACACAAAATTTCTACCAAAATATTGGCGAATTGTAGGAAGGATGGACAATTCTAGTTTGAATTTTTGATGACGTCATGTGAAACCAAAATTTAACGCCACAGATTATGTCAGAGTCGATTCACGTACAATGCATGGACACGAAAAACTCGACGAAGCAGTGTCTGCGGGCCAATTAAGTATCAGTTATCAAATTCTTTGCTAACTCAAGACTGTTCGTATCATCAACATTCATTAAAAACAAAGAAATAAACAAACAAACAAAAATATGACATTTGAACACAATTTATAACAAACAAGATGCTAAAAATTACACAAACAAAAAGTTGTTAAGGCAAACATTTTGCTCACTGTTAACATCATTTTTACAGACGGAATCAGAATGTTCAGTGAAAACTCTTACCTAAAAATAAAAATAGAGGCCAAATGCAAAATAACAATTATTTTTTGTAGTGGAATAATAAACCTCTTATTCGATGGTTTAGCATATCATACGAGCGGACATTTTGCTCATTGCTCGTATTTTTCCTCGCCCCTGCGGGGCTCGAAAAAATACTACGCAACTCGCAAAATATCCGCACGTATTATATGCTAAACCATCGAATAAGGTGTATTTATTGTCGTGATGTGTTTTTACTTCTCCACATAAAGCACTTCCTATTTATTCATCTAATCCATCACGTTGTAATAATTAACTGATAAATGGTAAATTTCCGGTACACCTGTTCAGTTGTAAATTTGGTGTAGGAAAATTAGAAGAATAAAAAAAAGTCATAATTTTAATTTATGGAAAATTTTTAAGCTGTAATTAGGGAGAAACCAATCAAATTGGAATAATTCAAGACAGTAAGTACCATGCAGTAAACAGTTTTATTATATACATACTGAGAAATACTCACCAAAAAGCTATGTCGTAAATTTTCGTACGCAAATTAGTTCTAGCCAATCAGAGGAGCGAACGATGGTTTTCACACGTGAAAAAAATGATACGTCCAATCAGAATAGCGAACGACGTTTTTTCACGTGTGAGAAAAATGATACGTCCAATCAGAAGTCACAGAGGTGTGTGAGTTTCGCGCCAAAATTCCCGCCTTTTATTGCAGCTTGCAGCGCCGCTTCGCACACATCCAACGAGAAAAGTTTTACTCAAAGAGTTTTCCTCGCTAAAAAAGTGAAAAACATTTCGGAAATGGAGTGGAATAGTTTCGTTTGTTTCATTGTCGATGAAAAAAACGGTAGAGAGCCGGCGAAACAACAACGGAAAGGGAAAAACAGAACGAGACGTAAGCTTTTGTTGTGCTTTTTGTCGGAGTTACTTTGCCTTTCATTTAGGCTTAAGCTTATGATATTGAAACCGGCCATTTTCCTAAAATTCACTCATTTTCAATTGTGCATTGAGAACAAACAGTTAAGATTACTTATAGTTCTTGGATTACCTCATATCCTTACCGTCCTTTATGTTTTTAACAAACGTTTTTACTAAAAAGCTGATACTTCGTTTTCGTTGTCATTGTGCGGTAAGTGTGTAGCGGTAAATTTTAGCATTTTTGAAAGATTTAAAATAAAAAGGCCGCCAAAATGATGAATGTCTCAGTATGTATATAATAAACACAATACCACATGGAAAGTGCTTTGTACGGTATTTACGCACTCGTTGTTTTTGTATCAGAAATGTTACTCGTTCGCTGCGCTCACTCGTTCGATTTCTGGTACGTCAACAACTCGTGCGTAAATACCGTACGCCAGCACTTTCCATGAAGTATTCTCTATATTTAAATGACTATACCACAGCTCCTCAACTGAAATACAGCATAAGAATTGTCGCTGTCTCGCGTTATAATTACAGTGAAGTTTGATTTATTTCTGTAGAAGAGGAATTGTAAAAGCCAATTCATTTCATGACGAATAAAGAAAAAGAGCATGTCAACCTTTTAAAGCATGATTTTTAGTTGTCTCTAACATTAAATGTGGTTGAGTGAACGTTACGATATATCGTTAACTGGCTGTTACGCAGCTGTCAAATAACATTTTACCGCTCAAATCCGAAATCTTCGTAAGCAAGAAGAAAACACATTAAGAAGTTACATAAGAAAATGCGTATATATTTGTTCTTTCAGGCTTTTTAATGATTAAACCAGTTTAAAAACTGCAAGAGCCAGCCCACAACAAATAAGAAAAAAAAAATGTTATGACAAGCGAGCACCCAAGCTGGCCTCTAAGGAAGTATAATTTTACCAAAGCTTCGACTGGGTGTTCTCTATCCTAACCAACTGCCTCTTTCGAATATTTGAGCTAGTGATTGTTCTAGTTGTTAACCGCGTCAGTTTGTTTACATTCGCGCTCGTTTAAGCTTCACCCCGATTGGCGGAAATCAGACAGCTCAGTCGATGGGGAGCCACAGGGAAATTGGAGGCGGAATTCAAATTCCAAAGACGTAGTTGTAAGCTCTACTTCCTTTTCCCGCCCGGCCGCCAGAGCGCCCACGAGAGCTTACATGCAGGCTAATGGAGGGAAATGCTGTTATTCACCACAAAAACATTTATAAAAACAGTAAGGTTTGGCGGGAGGGGGCCTTAGTGTGGAATGGCCGCGTAGTAAGATATTACAGAGTTTTTACATCACCAATTATCCGTTGTTTTCTTCGTAGATATGCACCTTTTCGCTTCCTTTCGCTTCAAATAATTACAGTAAAAAGTATAACTAAAAATGCATATTAATAAACATTTGAAAATGCAATAAGTAATTATTTTTAGCCAGTATATTAAAAGCGAGCCGCAAATGTAGCTCAATTAAGACAAACAAGTCAGACTAAATTGGCCCGTGTCTGGTTCCACTCGTTCATAACACCGGCACGGTGTCCATTTTGTTGTTAAATTTGCACATAACTGGCATCGTGTCACTAACATACACTCTTGCTAACCTTTACTAGTAACATGCACCTTTACACCTAAACAAAATAATAATAATGATAATAATAATAGTTATAATAACTATGACTAAAAATGCATATTAATGAAGTACTGTCCACTTTTTGTATACCAATAAGTACAGCTGTATCATTTTAGGAGGTAGCATATTAAACAGTGGCGAGTGCTTTGTGATCGACTAAGAAACGCAAACAAGTCAGAATACATTAGCCCCTGTCTGGCTCCGCTCGTTCATAACGTCGACCAGTCTTCATTTTGCCGTTTTTACAAACTGCCAGCGTCCTTTTTAAAGAAGGTAAGACAGTTTAATTCCAGTAGAATAAGTGAAGTTTCATAAGAGTTGAGATATGTCCATGCAGGAACGATCTTGTGAAGAAAAATTGGCTAACAAATTCTTTTTGCAATTTTCGCCAAAGAAATGATTCACCAGAAATTTTGTGAGGCAATCACTTGCAAATATCACAAGAGTAGCAAGAATACATACGATTTGCCATCGCATTGTTTAGTTAAAGAGAAAATTTAAATTCTTAATATTCTAAAGTGGCCACAGAACACAAACACAACCCGGCTTGCTTTTAATTTTGTGAACAGTTTAATAACACAAGCAACCAGTTTACATTTTTTAAAAGGACTAACGGCTTTATCAACTTTTGTTTTAGATTTCTCCCCAACTTTTTGTCTTCTCGTTTCTGCAACCGTAGTTGATAGCGGTCTCCTCTGCTAACAACGGAAAACAGACGGCGTCTAAACAGGTGACCAGTTCACTGATAAGGTAGGCCAATTCTTCATTTCTGAGGACTGAATTTCTTTGCATTAATACTACAAGCTCGATGACTCAGTTCAAACGAAGTGTCAATGAACCTGAGAGTTCCCAAAAAAAGTTTTTTTCCTTTGAGGAGGATGGATTGTGAGATTTTTATTTTAGTCTTAATTATGTCTAGTAGAGACCTTATACTGGAAATACTTTTGAGCTAATCCAGCTTTTCAAATGGACTGAGGCACAAGCAGTAAATTGGTTCTATAAAGGAAGGGAGGAAGGGTAGAAGCAGGCGTATAGCACAAGGAATAAAGGGTTATATTTCCTTTAAAATACGTCTGCCACGAAGGCTAAACTTGTCGGAAAACCCTGCTTATTGTAATCATGACAAAACTTAAATGCTACTTTTGCGCGTGACCTTGAGGTTTAGCTTGTTCTTCTATAAACAAATAAATAAAAATGGCTATCCTTCCCATGTATCGCTCTGTTTTTGACCCCAAATGACGTCCGGAAAGCAGCCTGGTGTTATATTCTTAATAAAAACCGGCGTCTTTTTACTAATACTCCTTTATCTCTGATCATGAAAACAATAAATGTATCTGTTTATCAAACATGTCTTTTAGTTATCGTTTACTTATAGTTGGTGCAGAGATTTTTGAATTATTCAAAAACTAAAAAGAAGGACCAGAAAACGCAAGGCTGGGCGCGAGTTTCATGATACATTTTCTTATATTTTCTCCTTGTCAATTTTAAAGACAATTAGAAGCCATAAATTAACGTTGACATGCGTTTGTATTTTTAACCGAAAATCTATGATGGGATATCTTTGAAAGGAGTTGTTGATCATGAAAGAGTCCAAGCAATAGGCTCAGCCACCGCTCGGCAACTTTTCGACAGCTTTTGAGATTTTGGGCACCTTTTGCGATTTTCGGCAACTTTTAAAATTCTTGTCAAGTTTTGATTTAAATTATTTTTTACTTTTTTTGCAAAATTTATTAGCTATCGAAAAAAACATCAGCTAAATTCAACTGGTTTATACTATTGAGTGAGTGTGTGGACTCCAGGACTAGCCCAATTACCAGTGCCAGCTTGGTGTTGCACGCCTGTCCATTAGGTAAGCGGCATCACATGATCCGTTTTACAAAATGGCGGACAACAATGTCCAGCTGGGAAGAACGTGCCTATGAAGGGGCGATCAATTCAACTGTTGAATTTGAGTTCTATTAATCAATGAAGTTTTCTTAAAAAAAGGAAATACGAATAAAACCTACTTATACTGTGCACGATCAAAAGCGCAACAAAAACCAACTTCAAGCGCAAACAAATAATAATAATAATAATAATAATAATAGTAAAAATAGGAACTTTTCGGCAACGTTTAGACACTTACGTCGGCAGCTTTTTGGTAATTCACCGGCAAATTGTGGCTAAGCCACAAGCAAGCAACGGATCTTGAACCCAACACTACGTCTTCTAAAGAATGAATTTAGTCCTTCATTACAAAAGGTGCCAGTTCCGACTTATAAACAAAACACAGCAGCGTACAGTTTCATTTTTAAACCTCTGCTTCTGTTTTTTTTTGAAAAAAAAAAAAAAAAAAAAAAGTATGAACAGCACTTTATTCTTTCATTAAACATTCTGTGAATATGTGTTTGACTTTTCGCGTAAAACGGCCTCAAACTTAAGCTCCCAATAAGCGCCTAAAAAAATCGTTTTTTGAAGTGCTACAGTTTATTTTTATTGAAACTGAGTTTTGAGAAAGTTCGGCACAAAATCACATTGAAGCATGGTTGGCTTGATTGACTTTATATTTCACCTATTTCTTCCTCGTGAAACAAGTGAAATGTTCCGCCATTTTTTTACTGATTACCAAAACAACTCAACCCCGTACTTTGTCTTTTTCCAGTTTTAACTGTTTACTGAATAATCTGGCAATTTTGCTGCACAATTGAGGTCATTTTTTCACATATCACAAACTTCTTTCAATTTAAGCGATGAATTATACGTCATGATTATAGCCAATCAGAAACGGATAAATATTTTGAATTAATAAGAGTCTAATAATTATGATCTTTCTTTATACTGATCAAAGTTTATATATTGTTCTTACAGGTTAACAGTTACAGGTAAGTAGTTAGTAAAATGGCATATCTGGCGCACTTTACAAATATTGAGAAATTCTATAAATTGAATAATAAAATCCCTGATTATGCAAAAGACTTCAAAAATGAATGGCTTTACATAACAGGGATTAATAGGAAGTGTGGTGATTTTATTAAAATTCTTGGAGAAAATATTGATTCTATTGAAAAAGTTTTTTGGTCTTCAAGAGCAAGAGCACTTATTAGAGACTTTAAAAATGTTTTGGAGGCTCAAAAAATGGGTAAACTTCAAAATATTAGTAAATTAAAGTTTAAATTAAGTGCTGTTGAGAATATAGTTCGGCTAAGAGTTGACCTATATTTTCATATGGGAAACACTTTTTATGTTGAGTTTTTTTTAGATGATGAATTTCAAGATTTTTTTGAGAATTTTATCATCTTCACTAACAATGTCAACATTAAATATGAAGACGATTTTGAATATGATCTTTTTGATATAAATGATTATGATGGGGAAATTATAGAAATTGAAAGTATTAGTGATATTGATAATATTAGTGATTTTGAAGGTATTGGTGCAAGTGAAAGTGAAAGTGAAAGTGAAAGTGAAAGTGAAAGTGAAAGTGAAAGTGAAAGTGATTAAAAAAAGACTTAAAGTCTTATAATCTAATTATACGATTATAAGACGTCATGTCTAACCAAGCAAATGGTTCGTGGGGTAGTACACCCTTTGTAACAGATAAACAATTTCATAATTTGTCTTTAGATGAAATAAAACATTTAGTAGAAGAACAAAAAGAAGGACTTAAGAAAGATTATAAGGAATCAGTATCAAGAAAAAGATTAATTAAACAATATAAAAAATTGGTAAAAGCTAGAGAAAAAGTTAGAAAAGGAGTTGATATAAAAAAAGAACTTAAGAAGAAAAAAAAGATAAAAACATTTGAAGAGTATTTTGAGGAATGTATAAAAAATAAAGAGATTCCCAAAGATACTCCAGATTACTTACGTAGATCTCTTGAGCGTGCTATGTATGAACATGAGCAAGGAATTCAAATAGAAAAATCAGCTCTTAATAATTTTGCTGTTAAGTATGTTTTAGAGGGAATTCCTGGTATTTCACCAATTGAATATTTTAATAGAGTTTATGCTAGTTTATTAAATTTATTGAAGGAGCATAGAAATATTAAATTAAAAATGGTTATGGTTTGTTTAATGGAAAGAATTAAAGTTAAAACAGAACAAGGAATTCAAGAATTAGAAGAGTTTAAAGCATATTTTAGTTCGAAAACTTATAAAAATTATGAATCATCAAATGAAGAAGAAATAGTAACAAAATGTATGAGTAAAATTTTAGAAGATATAGAAGCGTTTAGCCAAAATGGAAGCGGGTGGTATTTTAAAGAAGTTTTAAAGCTTGAAGTTAATACTATTAAGTTTAATCCAACCAAAGGATCGTCTTATATTGATCTTCCTTCTTGGATAAAAAATAAAAAAGCAATTGTTAACATTAAAAATAAAGATGATAAATGCTTTCTTTGGTGTATACTCAGGTACCTTCATCCAAGAGATAGAGATGAAGAAAGAATAAGTGATTTAAAGAAGTATGAGTTTTCACTTAACACTAAAGGAATTACTTTTCCAATAAAATTAAATAATATTACTCAATTTGAGAAACTTAATCCAGATATTCCAGGAATAAATGTTTTTTCTGAAGATGGTAAAATGATTATTTATCCTTTGAGAGAGGCAAATAGAGATTGTAAAAATACTATTGATTTATTTTTGTATGAAGAAGATGGTGTCTCACATTATACTCTTATTAAAAATTTTCATAGGTTAATAAGGTCTCAAAAAACTGTAAGTAGTAATGGTAAAATATTTATTTGTAAGAGATGTTTTACTCATTACACTAAAGAAGAATTATTAGAAAAACATATTAGATATTGTTCAAATAATGCAACAACGATTGTAAAAATGCCTGAACCAAACACAATGATATACTTTAAAAATTATCACAAAAGATTTCCTGTTCCTTTTGTAGTTTATGCAGATTTTGAATGTTTTACCAAACCAATGAATAGTTGCAGTCCTAATCCAAAAGACTCTTATAATTACAACTATCAAAAACATGAACCATCAGGATTTTGTTTTTATGTAAAGGGAATAGTTGATAAAAAAATTAAGCCGATCATTTATACAAAAACTTCTGAAGATGAAGATATATCAAAAGTATTTGTGGAAAAACTTGCGGAAGTAACTAAAGAAATTTATAATAATTTTTATCAAAGACCAAAACCTCTTAAACTAACTAGTGCAGATCAAAAATCATTTGATTCTGAAGTTAACTGTCATATTTGTGGTGGTGAATTAAAAGAGGATAAAGTTAGAGATCATTGTCATTTTACAGGTCAGTATCGTGGAGCAGCGCATAACAAATGTAATCTTATGTGTCGTAAACCAAAATTATTACCAGTTATATTTCACAATCTTCAAGGTTATGATGCTCATCTGTTTATAAAACAACTTGCTAGATTAGAAGGAAAAATAAATTGTATTCCATCTACGGAAGAAAAATATATTTCATTTTCAAAAAATATTAAAGTTGATGAGTATTATTCTTGTAAATTAGATAAAAAGATAGATGTAAATTTTGAAATACGATTTTTAGATTCATTCAAGTTTCTTCAAACATCACTTGCCAATCTTGTTTCAAATTTATCAGCAGATGATTTTAATAATACAAAACATGTATTCAAGAAAAATGTAGATTTACTAACTCGTAAGGGAGTTTATCCTTATGATTATGTTTCATCACTTGATGTATTATCAGAAACATGTTTACCACCCAAAGAGGAATTTTATTCAAAACTAAATGATGAAGATATTAGTGATGATGATTACAAACATGCAATTAAAGTATGGAATACTTTTGGATGTAATACAATAAGAGATTATCACGATCTTTACCTGAAATCTGATGTATTACTTCTAGCAGATGTATTTGAAAACTTTAGGAAAACTTGTCTCAATCATTACAAACTTGATCCAGTTCACTATTACACATCTCCAGGTCTAGCTTGGGATGCATGTCTAAAAGAAACAGGTCAGCATTTACAACTATTAAATGATTATGATATGTTAATGATGATTGAGCGTGGTATTCGTGGTGGTATAACACATATATCAAAGCGATATGCAGAAGCAAATAATAAATACATGGAAGATTATAATCCTGATGTGGAGTCTTCATTTATTCAATATCTCGACGCAAACAATCTTTATGGATGGGCGATGACTCAAAATCTTCCAACACATGGATTTAAATGGATGGAAAATATAACAAAAGAAAAGGTAATGGATATTATTGAGAAAGCAAATCATAGTATGTCAAATCTTGGGAGTAAAGGTTATATATTTGAAGTTGATTTAGAGTATCCACCTCACCTATGGGAAACACATAATGACTATCCTCTTGCACCAGAGAAGATGATTGTTAATGGTGTTGAAAAATTAATTTGTCATTTTAAACCCCGAAAAAATTATGTTGTGCATTACCGAAATCTTAGACAGTATCTTGAGTTGGGAATGAGAATAACTGCTGTTCATAGAGGAATATCATTTTATCAAAGTTCTTGGATGGAACCATATATCCGAAAAAATACAGAACTAAGAAAGAGAGCTTCAAACAATTTTGAAAAAGACTTTTTCAAATTAATGAATAACTCAGTTTTTGGCAAAACAATAGAAAATATAAGAAAAAGGCAAAATATAGAACTTGTTAATAATCGTGAGAGAGCTGCCAAACTAGCAAATCGTCCAAACTTTGATAGATGTACAATATTCGATCGCAATCTTATTGCTATCCATATGCTTAATACTGAAGTGTATTTTAATAAACCAGTATATGTTGGTCAAGCAATTTTAGATTTATCAAAAACACTAATGTTTAATTTTCATTACACTTACATACGAGAGAAATATGGAAACAAGGCTGAGTTATTGTTTACAGATACGGATTCATTGATGTATCTAATTAAAACAAAAGATTTTTATAAAGATATAAGTCCTGATATTTTAACCAAGTTTGACACTTCAGATTATCCTTCAAATCATAAATCTGGAATACTAACAGGAGCTAATAAAAAAGTGATTGGAATGTTTAAAGATGAAGTTGCAGGAAAACAGATAACACATTTTGTTGGATTACGACCCAAACTTTATAGTTTTAAAATTGAAGAAGAAATGGAGGTAAGAAAGTGTAAAGGTATAAAGAAAAATATTATAAAAAAGAAAATAGATTTTGATGATTATGTTAAATGTTTATTTTCAGGTAAAAAAGAAATGAGATCTATGAATATAATAAGAACTGAAAAACATGATATATATTCAAAGGAAGTAAATAAAGTAGCGTTAAGTAATGAAGATGATAAAAGAGAGGTACTCAAAGATAATATTCATACTTTGGCTTTTAGATAAAAAAAATTATTTAAAAGTAAATAAAGTATTAAATAATAAATGACTTATACAGAAGAAGAAATAAAAAAATATTTAGCTATACTTCATAAATATAAAGGACCCGCCAAAACGGCGGGGGGTCATAGGAGCTGTTCAAATTGTAAAAATACTGAATTTTTTACAATAGATTCTGGCTACAAAATCTGTGATGAATGTGGTACAGCAAACGGTCATGTATTAGGATTATTTGATGTAAAAGATTTGGATAGGTTGCATTATAGAAAAAAGAGTATTTATCATAGGAAATACCACTATGAGAAAAAGGTAAATGAAATTTCTAAAAAAATAAACCTAAATGATGAAGAAAAATGTGATCTTTACGATAAACTAACAAAAATAGATAATCATATCATGGAAATACTAAACAAACAATACTTCAGAAAGAGAATGATAAATATTAATTATTTAACCAAAAAAATTTTGGAGGAGATGGGATGTGAAAAGTATAAACTTATTGAACTTAAGATTAGTTCTATAACTTTTGAGATTTATGAAAAGTGGTGGAATTGTTATAAAGGGTTAAATAAATAATAAGTTGGAAAGTAAAGATTAACATATTCAACTATTTTACTAATCATTTTATATAATTATATATAAAATGCGTATACAAATTAATCCTCATTCATTATTAAATCTAAAACATATATGTGAAGTGTTATACAAACTTCATCCATCTGTTTTAAATGACTTAGTTGAAATGGAAAGATCTTTAGGTGATATACTTGGATTTATTGACCTTAAAAATCCATCACTAAAAGAAAGAGAATTCTTAGCTAATATTGCTGAGGAAGTAGATTACTCAAAAGAACCTGAGGAAAAGATAAAAGAATTAATATTTAATAATGATATGGAATCAAAAGAGTTAAAAGAATACAAAAAAACTATGCGTTTTAGTGATTTAAGAAAATATATTCAATTAGATACTGATGAATACATTCCTATGAAAATTTATGTTGAAGTTGAAGATCCTATAATAGGAAAAAAAGTAAAAGAATTGGTTGTAGCACTTGAAAAAACTCGTGCTCCAGAACAGTTTTATTTACATAAAAAAGAAGTAGATGAAGATG
This sequence comes from Porites rus, assembly GCA_964035705.1. Classification (NCBI taxonomy): domain Eukaryota; kingdom Metazoa; phylum Cnidaria; class Anthozoa; order Scleractinia; family Poritidae; genus Porites; species Porites rus. The sequence goes on from OZ037992.1 coordinate 30,774,365, forward strand.
CTTATTTTGCTGAAGGTTATAATCTTACAATGAATGAGGAACAGACAAAAAAATGGAGAGATTTTTATGATGGAGAAGATGTTGAAGGTCTTGAAAAACTTTTAAGAAAGGAAAAGTTATATCCTTAATTTTTATATTTCAAAAATATAAAAATTGTAATTTTATTTTAATCCTTTATAAAAACACCAGTAAATTATTCCAGTTAGATAACCAAGTACTTCACATTCTTTGAAAGGTGAGTTGATGGGATAAACACATCCTCTTCCAATTCTATAGTGTTTCCAAAAAGCACGAAAAGCTAGGCTGAATATTAGATGATTGGTAATGATATTTGAATCTGAATTTAGGTAGTGTCTTGCTTCTGTCAGTCTGTAAATAATTTGATCTATGTCTAGTTTTTGTGAGAAATACTTTGCATAGAGAAACTGATAAATTAGACAAGCTTTAATGAAGTTATCTGGGTAAAGAGGAGTTTTATAAGTTGGAAAGTAAAGATTAACATATTCAACTATTTTACTAATCATTTTATATTATAATTAGAGTAAAAAAAATTAATTATTTGTTTAAAGATTTAAATAAATTAATATAAAATGACAAACATGTTGGAGAAGAAGTTTACTAATAAAGATTTAGGAATTGAGTTAAAATCATTTATTGACGAGCAACAAAATGTTTGGTTCCTTGGAAAAGATGTAGCTGAGATACTTGGGTATAAGGATACTGATGATGCTGTCAGAAGGCATGTATCCTCAGAAAATAAAATGAGACAATTTATACAACCAAAATGTTGCCCCGGTAAAACGCCGGGTCAACAAAATAACAACAAACTAAAATGTTCCCCCGCCAAAACGGTGGGTCAACAAAGTAACATTGGGGGTCGTGAAACGCGACCTCAACAAAATGACACCAGAGGAAAATATTATACAATTTTAAATGAACCTGGGTTTTACGAACTTGTATTTGGTTGGAAATTAGATTTTGCTAAAAAGTTCCGTCAATGGGTATTTAATACAGTTCTTCCATCTATCCGTAAATATGGACAGTACAAAATGTTTGACAACCCTAATAATAAAATGTTTAAGATAGAAAATGAGACAGACCTTCACTACAAAGTTGTTGAACTAATTAGAAAATATTACCCAGATTCTATATTGGTAGCAGGTCTGGGAGAGAATCAAGATACAGGTGAAAAAAGATTAGATTCCTATAAGAAAGGTTATCAACGAGGTCAACCAGATCTAATGATACTAGATTACCACATTGAATATAAAGGTCTCTGTATTGAATTCAAATCACCAACTAATAATTACTGCGTATCAGAATCTCAAATAAAGATGAAAGAGAAGTATCGAAATAACGATTACGCATTTATTCTAAGTAATGATTATGATAAGATCAGCAAAAATATACATAAGTATATGGCTGGTGTTCGTATTCCTTGTAAATATTGTCCAAAAGCATTTCATAGTAAAACAACACTAAATAATCATTACAAAGTTATTCATAGGATTGAGAAAAACATTTAATTTTTGATATTAATTTAATATCAAAAGTTATTTTGGACCAACCCGTCGATTCGACGGTTTAGGTCATGCTATAAAAAGACATGTAAGTGAAAATCATAAAAGAAAAATTCTTTTGAGCTGCCCGCCTGAAACGGGCGGTCAGGTAATTAAAAAATGTTGCCACCCTGAAACGGGGTGACAACAAAATTACACTAAAGTAAAATGTTCACCCCCGCGATTCACAGGGGTGAACTAATTAAAGATAAAAAAGCTACCCCGTCCAGAAGACGGGTCAGGTAATTAAAGATAAAAAAAAGCTACCCCGTCCAGAAGACGGGTTAGGTTAGGTTGCCCGCCTGAAACGGGCGGTCAAGGTCCAAGACAGATGGATTAAAGGGGGCCGCAATTCAGGGCCCCCTTGGAGGAGAACAAAATTGTATAATACCTTTAGATATTTATGATTTAAATACTAAGTTAGTATTTAATCTATATTTTCAAATTTATTTTTATACTTCTCCGCAAAGTTATCCACACTCGATGGACATTGATCAATTATCATTTCATCTAAAATTTTAATTCTATCTATAAATTCTTGTTTATTCCACTCATCTCCTCTGAGTGCTGATCGTAATTCAACAAGCACTTTCTCATAAGTAGTATAAGCCAGTTTTGTTGTTTCTATCTTCTTTTTAAAATCCTTCTTTTTTGTAATTCCACCCACAATTATTCCTGCACCGTTGATTACTCCAAGAATAATAGGATTGAGTGTCGCCCCTCCTGTGATAGTGCCAACAGCAATAAGAGTTAAACTAGAAATAGAAAAAATATTATCTAAAAATTTATAACTTTTATAAGATTTTTTATAACACCAATGTTTCTTATGGTAATGTTTATAAAGGTCTTTTATAGTTTCTCTTTGCTCTTCTGATAAAGATTTATCAATATGATTAAATTCAAAAATACTCTTTTTTTTACTACTATTTCTTTTCATTTTATAATTACGTTATATAACTTCCAGTTAACTTTTCTTGAAGCATTACTTTATGATATTGCTCAGAGTCAGTGTCGTAAAAGTTTGGAGAATACATTATTTTACTTAATACTCCATCTTCAGTTGTAAAATCAAACTGTTGTAAAAAGGATTGTTGAACGGCTGGTATAGATAATATCGAGTTGTAGTTACTTATTTTAACTTTTGTAATATTTGAACTAAAATTTTCTAATAACCATACAACAATCCTTTTTCCATTAAAACTACTTAGCATGGTAAAATTTTGAGTTGTTTTATTGACAGTTAAAGTTACTTTATTGTTTGAATTATTATAATCCAATTTTACTAAAATATTATCATTTTCTGTATTTTTTTTAGTTATGCTAAAATTTCTATTTCTCCAATGATCAAAAATAATACATAAACTATATTTCGTAATATAATTAGGAAGACTATAACTAATATTATAATTAGTAACATTTAAACCTTTTTCTCTTATATCATCTATGGTTCTATTAGGTATACCCACATCTCTTATAGAATTACCAGTAATAGACTCTAAATAATTAAAAACAATGCCAGATACTCGTCTACTTAATTTGTAATTAGTTGCATCAGTAAAATCAAAAAATTCTTCAAAATATTTTCTGTACAAATTATTTTTAGTGTAAGGAGCTAATTCTTTTACCATTGCAACTGTTGCAGCACTATTGTCACTGTTTCGATTAAGTTTAATATTTTTAATTGCTTTTTGATTTGCATTAATATCAACATTATACACTACTTCTGTTGGTTTAATATCAAATGCGGTGTGATAGTCGTAAACTTTATCTGGATCTATATTGCTAAATGTACCCACAATACCATAAGCAATTATGTAAACTCCCTGAAAAACGCTCGGATATTTCGCAATGTTATATCCACTGTTTGAAATATCAACAAGAATGTGAAGAAAGAACTTATTCCCAGATGTCAACTTCCGGAAATTAACTATTATTCTATGGTAGTACATAGTTTGTGTTTTTCCTGTTGGATCAGTATACCTATGGGATAGTTTTCTTATACCTACATTTCCAATTGATAATCCTTTTGAAGTTCCTTTGTCAACACTTATTTGTGACTTATCCCAAAGAGTATAATCTGTGTTGAGTATTTCCAAACACAACGTGTAATCAGTATTTGCGGTTAGTCTGTAAAAATTAATTCCCATTTTATACTTATATTTATTGCTATTTTTCGTTATATACATGTAAATAACTTTGTGATTATAATCGTGAAAGTTGCCTTTGTTTGGTAGTAAGTCATCTATCCTATTTATAACAAAACTAACTCCTCCATCTATTTCATCAGTCCATTGAGACCCACTTGACATAAGATAAGCAAACTGGTTGTTGTAATGACTTGGTTGAACTGCAGTGTGATGAACTAGTTTATCGACATAATTTTTATTTACTGCTTCATTGTCTTGGGTTGGCTTACTAAGATTTATTATTTTATTGTTGTTAAGATTTAAGTTTCCAGTCATAGCAACGCTACCATCTTTTTTCAAATAATTACTCAAATCTGGACTTCCAGCATTATCATCAACATACTTTTTGGTTGCGGCGTCTGTGTTTGACACTGGAGTTGCGAGTCCAACTATTTTATTATTTCCAAGATTAAGGTTACCAGTCATAGCAACGCTACCATCTTTTTCCAAGTAATCACTTAAATCTGGACTTCCAGCATTATCATCAACATACTTTTTGGTTGCAGCATCTGTATTTGATGTTGGAGTTGCAAGGCTATTTATTTTGTTGTTTCCAAGTTTCAGGTTCCCTGTCATTGACACTGTGCCATCCTTTTTGAGGAAGTCACTGACGTCAGGGATTCTTCCTGCTACCCCCACCACAGCTGTGCTGATTGATGTGTCCACATACTGTTTTGTTGTTGCATGTGTTAGGAAAGTAGGTTCTGCGAGACCTGTTATTTTGTGTTGATTCATTTTCAAGCTACCTGTCATCGCTACTGACCCATCTTTTTCCAAATAATCAGACAGGTCAGGGGTAGAGTCATCAACATACTTCTTGGTTGCAGCATCAGTGTCAGTGGTGGGTGTTGCAAGGTTGATGATTTTTTTACCACCCATTTTCAGGTCACCTTTCATTGGAAAGGAACCATCTGTGTCAAGGAATGTGTTGTCTACGTAATATTTTGTAGGAGGTTCATGTGTGTCCACTGGTGTTTTAAGATTTGTAATTCGGAAGCGGTCCTTCATATCAAAATTTGAATCAACTGTTAGTCGTGATGTTGAGGGTGTTCCAGTGGAATTATCATCAACATACTTTTTTGTAGCAGCATCAGTATTAGCACTAGGTGCTCCTACATTTCTTAGCTTTTTATTTATCATATCATAATCCCCACTTGAAGTAAGATTAAATCCAACTCCTGGTGCTCCTTGTACTCCCCTAGCAAAGGGATGATCAAGAGATTGTTCGTTAAATATTCCCATTTTTATTATTAGGTTAGATTACCAGTAAAGTTTTTTTGCAATACGTTTTCGGGGTTTATCAACGTATAGAAATGAATACGGTTTTTTAGTTGCTGCGTGGTAATCTTCTTTACTTACTCCCAACTCAGATGATATTCTGTTGGCTTCCCTCGATGATGGAAATTCGTATAAACAATAATGAGAACAATTCAACCGTATATCCTTTGGTGTTTTATAAAACGATTGACTGAGATACACCACCGAACAATTCTTATGTCGTCCTTGAATAAAATAATCAATCACTTGTCTCTGGTTTTTATCACAAACATAGTAATCGAATATCACAAGTTTTTGATTGTCTTCGTAATTCATTTCTGACACTGGGATTATTTCATCATTACTCACATGAAGTATTTCATATCCTAGTTTACTACTCAACTCCCTCATTTTTTGAATTAGCTTTTGATACTTATCCTGTTCTAGATTACGAGCGTAAAGATAAATTTCATCATAATACAGTAGTGGCTTAATTAACATATGATACAGCAGATTAGTTTTACCACTTCCACTGTTTCCACAGATTAACATCCGAAATGTATCTTTGGGCATGTAAGGAAATAACTGTTTATATTTTTTATCTGGGTTGTCACCACTATCATAGTTTGGTATTTCCATTTTATCTAATATGTACATTAAATAAAAATGGATGTTGAAGAATACAAAAAACTTGCAAGAAATAAAATTGAAGCTGATGCTTTGACTCGACAGGTGAGAGATATTATAAAAACAACAAAATGGCAAAAACAAGATATGAGGGAGGGTTTTAAAGAAACATTTAAACCACTTATTAAATCTCAAGATAGCATTAAAAAAAGTATTGATGAGCAGCAAAACGCAACTATAGCACAACTTAAAGCTAATCAACTTGCTCTTACACAAGGTCTTAATCAAAACAGACTTGCTATAACTGAAGGATTTGATAAACTTGACGAAGTAAAAAAATGGGATTTGGCTCAATTACCTGGTTTTGAATCAATTGAAGAGCCTAAAGAAGATGAAGGAGTTTTACCCTCTACATCAGATGAGGGACCAAAAATAGCAAAATTTAAAGCTAAAGACCTCGATAGAAATTTAATGAATAAAGAAGCACAAGATATACTCAAAGTTAATGAATACCACTATCTCCCTTCTGAGTATTTTGAAGAGGATGTTTCTACTATTGATAAAGTAATCGAAGATGTTAACGAAGATTTAGAAGATACTAGTAAAGCAATAAAAAATACTGCAATTATTACACGTGACCCAAACGGCTATGCTATAGCTAAACCAATAAGTAAAAAACCACATGAAAACACAATAAATTTTATAAATAAATTTTACTTATTAAGCATATATGCAACAAATTTAAGTAATCTTAAGTATTATAAAACAAAATCTGGCTCTGGAATGATTTACTTTAACAACCCACAAGAACTACTAAAAAGACTTGAATTACTCGGTGGTTCAATTCTTGCTGGGAATAATGGTGTTATACCTGAGTTTTCTCAAATAGCACATCTTCTCAACCAAATGAAAGTAATCTCAAAAAAACAACTTAACGATCTAATAAAAAGTTATATATCTATGAAATAAATGGAAGAACGAGCTATCCACATTTCCTCTATAAACAGGGAAAAAAGAGGAGCAAGCAGACCTGGTGATTTTACTATTAAGTTTAATCCATCTCTAAAACTTGACCCTGATAAAAAACACCAACTTGCTCTTGATCGGTTGTCAATGACCTACTCTTGGTATAATATTAGAAGTGATTATGGAAACAATAAAATCAAATACACTCATGATGGAAGGACTTGGCAAACAATTACTTTTACAGATGGAATGTACTCCTACTCAGATATTAATGATTACATTCATCAATATATGTCTCAAAAGTCTCATCACTCAACAGATTCGGGTGGAAAGAAAACTTATTCAATCAATCTAACTTTTATACTATCTACCTATCGAGTGTTAGTATCACTTGATGGTGATTATCAACTTGATCTGAGAGGAACAGATTTTGGAGACCTAATTGGATTTGAAAAGAAACTTATTACAAAAACAGAGTATGGAACAAAACTACCAAATATAACAAATTCGATTGATGTGTTAAATATCAACACAACCGCAATAAGTAATAGCATTGTAAATGGAATAAATACAAATACCATTGCTGTAATACCAACAGACAATCTCACAAGGTCTTTTCCATTTACGTTTGAACCTAAAAGACCATTGTATTGTGATGTCTCTTCATTTCACATTGATGAAATGAGAATCTATGTAACAGACTCACTTGGAAGACCTGTAAATTTTAATGGTATAGATTGGTTTATGACTTTAATACTCCATTCAATGTAATATAACTATTAAAATAAAATGATGAGGCAATCAGAGTTTAAAATGAAACTTGACCCTGAATTGGGTAGATATACAAGACAACATATTTATGGAGAAGGAATGATGGATGTGTTTAAATCAGTTGGTAAAAATATATTTGGAAAGACAATGAAAAAAGCTGCTAAAAGGGGTGTCCAAAAAGCGGCAACAACAGCTGCAACAAAAACTGGTGAACATGTAGGCAAAAAGGCTGGTGATAAGATAGTTCAAATGTTATCCAAAGGGGGGGTTAAATCCCCCCGAAAACCCCGTGCTGAAAAAGTTGAAACAATGACTCAACAAGAGATAGATCAAATGTTGAATAACCTTCTTAGTGGAGGTTCAATACGTAAGAGAAAATTATATAATTATTAAAATAAAATGAAGTCATTTAGAAATCCAAAATATTTAGATAGATATGAAGATGTTGTATTTGACCTGGAACAGTCTTTAGATACAGCTCCAGCAAATAACGCTCACCAAACTAAAACAGGTCTTAGATTTGTTGCTGATAATACAGGAGAAACTACTCCTTTTGATTGGTATAACGCCAGACTATCAATGGATTTTAAAGTAAATAAGCTAGCAGATGGAGGAAACATTGCGATTGAAGACCATAACGGAATTGTAAATGGTAGTAACTCATTTATAGAAAAATTAAGTATCCTAGCAAATGGTCGAGAAGTTTATAGTTGTAATTATGCAAATCATGTTGTAAATATTAAAAATCTTCTTGAGTATAATCCTTCATATGCTGAGAGTGTTGCTACAAACGAATTTTATTTTCTTGATACATCAACAGCTGCAGAGGAAAGACCTGCTCAAGCAACTTTTAATAGAGGCTTTGCGGCAAGAAAAGCGCTATTGGGAGTATCAACCACAGTAAACTGTGAAATTCCTCTTAATAGATATTCTTTCTTTGAAGCATTGGAAGACAAATTACTTCCAAATACAAAAATTGAGCTAAATATCGAAATTGAAAAAGATGCAAATTTAATTTTTCAAGGTGCTGATGATTGTAGAGTTATTATAACAAGACTACAACTTTTCATTCCAAAACTTACGTTTAATTCAGAAGGGCAAAAGTTGTACATGGAAAATTATCTTAAACCTTACAAATGGATATATTTGAATGAAGTAGTTGAAAGATCAAATAATTCACAGCAACAGACAGGACATTTTAGAATTACAAATGCTATTTCAAAACCACGGCATGTATTTGTTTTTGGTATTAACACAGCCAATATTGATTCACAAACAGCAAATCCGTTTTTATACAATACTTTTAATCTACCAAATAATGCTAATATAAGAGATTGTTACCTGGAAGTTGCAAATGGAAACGAATATCCTGATATTCACTTTAAACCTTCTACAGATATGTCAAGAGTTTTTAGAAATGTAATGTCATACGTCTATGCAAATAATGATTATCAAGGTGGAACATTACTTAACAGAACTAATTTCAAAACTTTATTTCCTTTTGTTTATTTTGACCTGACAAAACAAAAAATGGATATCAAAGACGGTGTTACAAAATTAGCATTTCATTACGAATTAACAGCTAATCCAAACGCTGATTATAATATTTACGCGTTAGTCTTACATGAAAGAGTAGCAGAAATATCACAACAAGATGGAAAACTATTGCTTCGAGCTTAATATATTTAAAATATAAAATGGATAGTAAAAAAAATAAAGATTATATTCCTTTTCATGTTTATATAGATAACGATAACTTTAAAAAATTTATAAATTTTGGTTACAAATTAATTAATAAAAAATTAGATAAAGGAGAAAAATTATTTTTAAATATTAGTTCAAATAATTTTGTTAATGCAAAATTAAGAATTTTTTTTTTTACTTCATCACAATTAATGAAAAGATTAAAAAATAAATACAAGCTAACAAAAATATCTTTTTCTAGAACTCAAATTAATAAAACATTTTTAAATGTAATGAAAATGAATTTTTCAATTGATAAATTAAAAATGTTAAATAATTCTTTGATGAAACAAAGATCCAAAAACCATCTTAAAAAGTTAAAAACAGAAAATGTTAAAAAAGCAAAACAATTAAAACTACAAGACCAATTTGAGACTTAAAAAAAAGAAAATGCTAAAAAAGCAAAACAATTAAAGAAATTAAAACCACAAAACCAACTTGAGACTTTAAAAAAAGAAAATGCTAAGAAAGAAAAAAAAAATTTGAAAAATAAAATTAATCTTGATATTTTTATTAAAAATTCACTAAAAAAATATAAAGAACCTAAACCTAAGAAGAAAAGTATATGGGATGTAATTGAACTTCCTAAACCACTTGTTATCTAATTATTATAATAAAAAAATGACAACTTATATTGAATACGGTGTAAAACTTACAGATGGGCAAAAGTCAAAATTGGCTTCTGCAATATTAAATAAATCACCACTAACTCTTCGGTTAAAACACTCTCAGCTTAGAGGTTCTGATGAGTTAATGCTAACCCAAAGACAAATTTCTAAAATAAAAAAATCTATTGCAAATGGCACAGGATCAGATATAAAGATAAGTAAAACTCAAATTAGGAGTTCTGTAAAACATGGTGGAAACTTATTTTCATCACTCGCATCTCTTGGAGCAAAAGTACTACCTTACGCAATTAAAGGAGTTTCAAAAGTTGTTCCTGCATTAGCAACTGGTGCTGCTACTGCATTTGGAGAAATTGGATTAAATAAAATATTTGGAAAAGGAATTACAATCCCCCCACAATTTTTCCCAATGTTACCACCTCTTGTAAGAGAATTTACCAAATCACAAATAAATCAAATTAACAAAGCTTATCAAACAGGTGGGCGATTAGTTATAAAACCAACTCGTAAACAGATAGAGGGAGGATTTCTTGGAACTCTTGCATCTAGTGGAATTAGTTTAGTATCTAAGATCTTTGGTGGGGGTCTTCAGGTTGATAGACGTGGAACATCTAATACATCAAATGTTTACGTTCCACCTCCTCCCACACATGGTGAAGGTTATCCCTATCACTTTCCACCACCTTTTTTAGGTTCATGGAACAACCCAATTGGAATGGGGGTTAAAAAAAAAAAGTCCAAAGGCAAGGGTCTACTATTAGGAAAAAACAGCCCATTCAACTCAATACCCATACTAGGAAACATTTTGTAATTAAACCTCTATCCAACTTTGACCTTTTGGATTGGATAAAAAGACTTGGTATTAAACATTTTAGAGGAATTTATAGTCGCGATGGACTACCTAATAAGATAAAAAAAGAATGTGGAATAATTAATCTAGATGATATAACAGGTCCTGGAACACATTGGGTTTGTTATAGAAATATAGACAATGTAGTTGACTACTTTGATCCATTTGGTCTAATAATGCCAAATGAAGCATTAAAGTATTTTCGTACTTCTGGAAAAAGAATAGTTTACTCAATGGATGAAATACAAAATCGTAGTACTGTTCTCTGTGGTTATTGGTGTTTATACTATCTGTTTGAGCGACAGCGGGGTAGTAGTATTCTAAATGTAATACATAACCCACATTTCGATAATGACAACAGTGATTTTATAAAGGCGTACTTTGGAGGGTGAACCTAAGGTTCTAAGTAAAAATAATATTTAATAAATATTATTTTTTTAATCACTATCCGCTGGTGTATCCTTTAGTTGCTTAACTTTCTCAACTTTTTTATTTAAATCTTTAACACTATCAACTATTTCATCAAAACTACAATAAATATCAATAAGACGATAAAGTTTTTTCTTTTTATCACTATTTATTTTCAACCAAGAATAGTCCTCATCTCTGATCTTTTTCCACATCTCACATTCACCACCCACTAGTATTCTAGAAGGATCATCATTTTTCTTTCTAAGAGTCTCAAACTCATTATTTATTTGTGTTCGTACATCTTTCTCAAAATCTTTTAGTGTTTTAACATCCATCTTTTTTTCTATCTCAGAAAAGAACTTGGCTTCCATTTGTTATATGAATAGATAATTACCTTTTACAATATTAGCTAAAGTATTTGATTTTTCTCTTATTTCCATAAGCAACTCAAATACTTTTATAAATCTAGAGTTATTTTCCAATCTAGAAAAATCAGAATGTTCAAAACTAATGTTTAAGCTATTGTATATATTTTGAAGTTCACTTTTTAAAAAATTAGATCTAGTAGACATACTTCGTAGATGTATTTTATCTAAACATTATATTAAATGAAAGAATCATATTGTATTGTAGATAAAAGAGTAACTCCTTGCATAGAGCCAAGTGGTTACCAAACTGATAAAAGAGGGCGAACTCAATTCTTTTGTAGATGTGCAGTTTGTGGAAATAAAAAAGTTAAATATGTGAAAACTGGATCAGCTTCTCAAACTGGAAGTGGAAAAAAGAGAAAACGAAAGTCAAAAAACTAATCAGCCCGTCAGTGATGGCGGGCAAAGGTGTTTTTGATGCTTTTGGTCCAATCAAAACAGGGATAAATGTGGGACAAAAAATTTCAGAAACCTTGTTTCCTCAAACAAAGCAAACATTCAAAGATTATTGGTCTGGTGATACTGCCAGAGGTGTAGTTAATTCAGAAGATGGTATATTTACTTCCAATTTCTGGACGGGTGACACAACTGTCTTTCGTTCTGGTGGTAAAAAATTTTATCTCAAAGAAGGTAATCCAATAATGATTGTTAAGAAAAATGGCAAACAAATTGGATATGCACATGTAAAAGATTTTTTTAGTGGTGGTTTAGGAACTAACAAAATATACAAATCTTTAGCGGAAGTTAAAAATAAATATGGTGCAGGTGTTTTTGATACTGTTGTTGGTACTGCAGTTGACGGATTTGTTCATTACGGTTTACCTTGGATGGGAAAAAAAGCAGTTGAAGTGGGACGATATGGAGCAAGTGAGTTAATGAGAGATAAAAATCTTCAGAAGAAAGCTGTAAATTATGGAATCAGTAAACTCACTCCATTTATTCAAGATTCTGTTGGAACAGCCATGGACCAGTTATCAACCAAAGTAAGACCAAAAAACAAATATAAAACTGATAGACCAGAATTAGATGGAAAAGGATTTGACATTCACAAACAAATACTCAAAATATCACCTGAAAGCGGATTAACTATGCCAGGTCAAAATTATACTGGTCCTGGTAATCCTCTTCATAAACAACTTCGTCATGATGATAAGGGAAATATATTAGAAATCTATCAACAACCTACAGGAGCAACTGATGCAGTTAGTATGCAACATGATGTTGATTACACAGTTTGTGGAAATAAACCAAAAAGTGAACAATTAAAATGCAAACATGACGCAGATAAAAAAATGGTAAAATCTCTGGATGCAATTCCTTGGAAAAAAAGACAATGGGGGCATGCTCTTGCTAGAACAATTATAAATACTAAACAAAAACTTGGACTTGGTTTAAACGCGAGTCGGCGTTGAGTAGTGATTGGTCTCAACAATTAGCCGACGAACTTCACAAACCAATCACACGAAACTTTCAAAAGAGATCAGTAATCTCAAACGGGATTGATGATATCTGGGCTGCTGATTTGGTTGAAATGCAAAAGTTTAGTAAATGGAATAAAGGGATAAAATATCTTCTAATGGTAATAGATGTTTTTAGCAAGTATGGTTGGATTAAGGGATTGAAAGATAAAAAAACTGAAACTGTTAGTAAAACATTTGAGGATATATTCAAAAGTAAACGTAAACCACAAATGTTATGGACAGATAAAGGTTCTGAGTTTATCAGTAAACATTTCAAAGATTTTCTAAAAAGAGAGGGAATCAAATTGTATCACACTGAAAACGAAGAAAAATCTAGTGTTGTTGAGAGATGGAATAAAACAATGAAAAACAGAATGTGGAAAATGTTTACTGTGAATAATAACATTGTTTACTGGGATAAGTTAGATAAACTAGTTAATGATTACAATAATTCGAGTCATTCTAGCATTAAAATGACTCCTGTTGAAGCAAGTAAAAAGAAAAATGAAAGTAAAGTTTGGTCTAATTTGTATGGTGATTTAATTTACTTAAAACCTGGTAAATCAAAATTTGTGGTTGGTGATCGTGTTAGAATTTCTAAGTATAAGAGAAAGGTATTTGATAAAGGTTACACACCAAACTGGACAGAGGAAATATTTATAATTGATAAAGTTTTACCAACAAAACCTATTACATATAGTATTGTTGATTTGATGGGAGAAGAGATTAAAGGTTCTTTTTACAATCAAGAATTACAGAAAGCAAAACAACAAACATTTAGAATAGAAAAAATTATTAGGAGGGATAATAAGAAAAAAATGGCATTAGTAAAATGGATTGGATATCCTGATAAATTTAACTCATGGGTAAGTTTAAAGGATTTGGTTGATTTTTAATACAAATAATGTATTAAAAATAAAATCCTATATTTACTCAGTTTCTTCTTCATCAGAGATAACTAAGTCTTCAACTACTTCCTCACTATCCTCTTCCTCTTCCTCTTCCTCTTCAATTGTTAGTAAAGACTCCCTAGGTTTTAATGGTTTGATATAGCACTCATGTACTTTTATTTGTATTGATGTTACATTATTACTTATAAAAATTCCTTCAATTATTAGTGCCATTTTAACATTGCAATATTGATTAATATATTTGAAAGGATTTAAATCCTTCTTTCCTTTTGTTTTAAATAGTGAAAGAATTTTCTTTGATTTCTCAGAGTAAATAAGTTTTGCATAAAGAACTGGCGCTGATGATTCATCAACTTTTGTTCTCTTTTTTCCTTTCTTATCTGTGTATTCTATTTGTTTATAGTAAAATGGTGAAGATAGAGATGATGCTTGATCTGGTCCATATTCATTCTCTAAATGTTGCTGAGATAGAGTTGTTACATTATTAATAACATCAAAAAATGCTTTTTCTTTATTATTAGGTTCACTATCTTTAGCCCAAAGACATACTGGAAGACTATAACCAACTAACTTGTTTGTTTCTTGGTTTTTCTTTTCATTTACTCCAAAAGAGAAAAGAACTGGAGTTTCAATTACAAGTGGTCCTTTTTTGTTATTTGGATATTTGACTTCAATTGGAATACGTTTGTATTTAATCTTGCTATCTTTGACTTTGTACTCTTTGGCTCCATTAAAGATAATATTCTCTTGGGTAATATTTTCGTAAGTTGACAACTGCATTTTATTAATATTTATTTAATCTTTAAATAATAATTCAATTTTATTTTTTAGGCCAGAGAAGATGTACACTCCAATAGTTACTTGATTCAGGATTATTATAAGTTAATTCTCCCTGTTTGTTTTTAATCTTTGTAGCACGTGAAAGATATTTATCTCTTCGTTCTTTATCTTTGTGATTAGTGTAGTCTGGAAATTTTGGTGAACCAAAGTGAACTTTCTTTCCACCTGGAAGTGTGGCCATATATTTATTATTTTTTCGGGTTGAATAATCAAGTGTTTCTGCACCAAGTTTTTTAGCATTTCTGGTTAATCTCTTAAACTCTGGTCCTTTAAGAATAAATTTTTCTTTTGGAACATAATCTGGATCCTCATCATGTCTATAACCATCATCAACTATAAAATCTAAATCCTCTTTTGTAGGAGTAGTTTCTCTTGATCTTGGTTCCATTTTATTATTTGTTTATATTATTTGTTTATATTATTTTTGTTAAAAAACCTCTAATAATAAATATATTTTAGTAATCTTATAACAAAATATGTTAGAAGATTAAAAAGATCATTAATCACTATCACTATCACTATCACTATCAAAAATCAAATTAAAAATAGATTCTTCTTTTTTTATTTTATCATTAAATAAAATAATCAAGTTAAAAAGCTCTCTAGAACCTGGATAGTCAATATCTATATTTAAATCATAAGATTCCTTATCAAACTCATAACTATCTGGATCTACATATAAATCTCTATAATTATCCAGTTGTTCTTCTAAACATTCTATGTTATTAATATCAAAATATTTAAAATAAAAATCACTAATATTTTGAAGTTTACCCATTTTTTGAGCCTCCAAAACATTTTTAAAGTCTCTAATAAGTGCTCTTGCTCTTGAAGACCAAAAAACTTTTTCAATAGAATCAATATTTTCTCCAAGAATTTTAATAAAATCACCACACTTCCTATTAATCCCTGTTATGTAAAGCCATTCATTTTTGAAATCTTTTGCATAATCAGGGATTTTATTATTCAATTTATAGAATTTCTCAATATTTGTAAAGTGCGCCAGATATGCCATTTTACTAACTACTCAGGTAACACAAAATCAAGAAACAATAACACCAACGACGAAAATAACTCAACATGGTTGTTTCATCATCCGAGTGTATCATCTGGTTTACCGTATTCACGGCCGAGTTTGTTGCTATAGTAACGGTGAATGTCCTTTCCATCCTTCTTTTTATAAAGAACAGAAGCCTTCGCACTCGCAGCATGTACTTTGTTATAAGCTTAACCGTGGCTGACATGTTGGTTGGAGTCCTATCAGCGGGTTCTGTTCAATTTGGTTTCCTACGGCGATGTCGCCTTATAAAATTGAATTTATCTTTTGAAGTTAGATTGTCATTAGCGAGTTTTTCTGAATCCTTTCTTTTTGTGTCCCTGAAAAACATTGTTGTGATTTCTTTAGAGCGATTTCACGCCACGTTTCGACCATTTAGGCATCGGCTCATCAAGAAATGGGTCTACGTGATAGCAATTACTGTTGTCTGGGTTTTTCCTGTAATTGGTTGCGTCATTTATGTGGTAGATATACTTTATTTGAATGGATATTTCCTTTACATAGCGGTATCCAACTGTCTTTTGTGTTTAATTATTATTTTTGTTTCTTACACGTCCATTCTGTTTAAGTTTCGTTTTGGAGCTCATCCTCAGCGCCATTGTGCAGCTGCTTTAAGACAAAGAAAGCTGACCGTCACGTTATTTATAACAACTTTAGTGTCTATACTGTTGTGGCTACCATACATGATCTATCTTTTAGTTGACTGGTCAACAAATATTTTTAATTCCCTTTCTCTTACAGAAAATTTCCGTTTGTGTTTTTCATTTTTGTTTTTCCTTTTGGCAAACTCCCTTGTAAATCCCATTTTATACACAATCAGGATGCCAGACTTTAAAAAAGCTCTGCTGTCATTGTTCAGACGTCATCAGAGAGAAAATGGTGCCCCGCTAAATCGTTACTAATGGGGGGAAAAATGTAATTAGTCAACTTTGTAAGTAGCTTAGAATTACAAAAATGGAAGACACCCTTAACTTACTTGTGTAAAAACTTATATAGAAGCACATTTAAAGTTACATTAGGCTGTATGTTAAGGAAGCTCCGGAACAAATAAAGATTAGACGTGATGAAGAAATGATTCAAGTGTGTTCAATTGGGAACTCTGATCTGTTTTGGTGGAATGCGATGTAGGAAGATAAATGAGGCTATGTTAATACTTTGCCGGATAGCTATTGCGCCAGCAGGAAGGCTTACCGGAAAGATGCCCCTGAAATACCACACATTTCAAAACCAACAAGACAGCCGCTCTCGGCCTCCATGTGAACGGTCGTCACGTGAAAGAAAAGAAATTCAGCCGTACTGTCACAAATGGAAAAAAAAAAACATTTCGAAGGGAAAATTTGTCTCAATATTAGTTTTTAGCTGCTCTAATATTTCAGGAAAGTAAAAGCTCTGAGGGAACGACGATTCTCCGGTTTGAATTTTTAATGACGCCATGTGAAACCAGCATTAAAGGAGCTGTGTCATGAAATTCAGCCAAATTAGGTAATTACAAAATGCCCGTTAAATTAACAGAAACATAAAAATAACCGCTTAAAACATTAAAGGAAGGTTAAAATAATACAACAGATACAACAGATGCCACGGATGGGCAAAACTGAAGAAGATAGAAACGGATTGAAATTAGGGTTTTTGAAAACTGTTCAGCCTAACAGTTTTTCAAAAGTTGATCAGCAACTTCAAAAATAATGCTCAGGATACATATTTTTTTGTCTCGACTCTCTGATTTTGTCATTTCCATGTAATTTCTTTGCTTACCTTAAGTTCCATAGCGATTGAGGGCGAGTAATTGGCAAAATTAAACAAAATGAACTGGACTGCTGTGACACAGCCCCTTTAACTGTCACATATTATATCAGAAGCAAGTCGCGTTCAATGGACAGGAAAAAATCGGCGAAGCAGTTTCTGTGGGCCAATTAATTATCCAGTTATCAATCTCTTTGCTGTAAATAATAGAGCTCACAGACGTTCGTATCATCATGACGTCGTCTACATCGTCACGTTCTCCCTCCTCAAAAAAAATTTCCTGTAAATGTCTTTTCATAATAAAAAAAGAAAAAAAAATGATGTTTCACCACAATCTATAGCAAACAGGATGTTCAAAATTAAGGGGTGTTTGCATGAGAGAACTCGCACCGGCGCGAGTTTCATACCGGGATAACTTTTTGATTTCGAATCGCGTTTACTAGATGACTGGGTTCATATTTCGTTATTTGAAAGTACACTTCATGTTGATAAAATACACGTGTGATTCAAAATCGCAAACATTCCGCATGCGCTACCCGTTCCAGTCTACCGGCCGACCGACTTCACACCGAAACGGGTGGTCGTTTCGCGTTTACATGATACAGCTCCGAGATTTCGTATCGGAGTGAAATTCTCGCTCCGGTACAAGAATCGTGGTGAACTCACGCGGGGGTGACTCGCGCCGGCATGGCATTTTGTGGTGGTATCATGTAAGCAAATAAAGAGCCATGAGAGGGAACCGGAGTGAACTAGCCCCGGGGCGAAAGTTGCTCCGGTGTCATGTAAACACCCCCTTACACAAACATGTAGTTAATTACATTAATTGTCGTGATGTGCTTGTTCTTTTCCACATAAAGCACTTCCTATTTATTGAATATATAATCCATCACGTTCTGATAATTAACTGATAAATGATAAATTTCCGGTACACCTGTTCAATTGTAATTCCCATTAATCTTCTTCCTCTTCTTCTCTACTCAATCCTTAATATCCAAAAACTAACAAGTTAAAGTATAGTAGCGGTTTTTATAGCCAAAACTGGACATGTTTGGTTAGCTGACCATGGGAATAAAATCAAGGTAGACTCGGTGTGGGTAATGTTTTGGTATTACTGAACCTACATGGTTGCGATCGGCAAGAAGCTACAAACCATCCTCTTCCCAAGGGCGCATTTCCCTGGCTTTGGAGGTGGGGCGGGAAAAGGCCCTGGCATCTTCCTGGCAACGCGCCTAAAACTCCTTTTCCCTTCCCTTTCAAACGCCTGCCACGCAGGCTAGTACGCAAGGAAATGTGTGAACTAACTATAAGAATAACGCCTTGTAGTTACTTCAGTTCATTTTGTGCGTATCTCCATGGAAATTAAGGATCCCTAGCGCGTGCACGAAAATCGACCTTGCGGATCGTAATGTGCTCGTTTTAGTGACCATAAGTGGCGGACTGGAGTATCGAATGCTTTATTCATATCGGACGATAAGACACCAACAACTCTTTTACAGTCTAGGTCTTTTCCCCTGTTTTCTGCAAGACGTAGAAGAGGTAGAAGGGTACTACTTTAACAATCATGATTGTTACTCCTATCAGCGTTCGTGATCGCCCCCCCCCCCCCTTTCCCTCCCCCTCCCCCAATAAATTAACCTTGCTACGGCACTGTTGCTGGGAGACTAAAATATGTGCATATGCAAACTGCTTAATATATTGCACCGATTGTTGAAATAGTCGTACTCTCTGGGGAAAAATGTTCCTTCTCATAAAAAAATCACACTCTTGTTTGTGTTTATTTGTAAAGTTTTGTTGAGGCGCACATCCTCAGCGCCATTGTGCAAAACAATAAATAAATAAATAAATAAAATAGTAGGAGGGAGGGGTAGGTAAAAAATTGTGCGTGGTGTAAGAGAGAGCTAGTTTGCCTTTTTTGCCTTCTTAATAGATTCTTTTTATGTCACTGAGTATTTTACTCTTTTTTAATTTTTTTTGAGGGTCATTCAGCTGATTTGAGATGTGTGGTTTAATTGTGAGCAATTATTAGTGTCGTGTTTCAATTGGTCATTTGTGGTTGTCTATTTTTTGTGTTTTAAAACAGTAAAAGCTGTCCATGGGGTCTTAAGGTAGAGAAAAGTCGTATTCAAATATCGGCTCTGTTCCTTTGCTCGTATAATTAACCGACTTCAACGACACCTTGAAACGAGCGCCAGCAATGAGCTGTCACAGATGTTCACGACTATTTCAAGTGGTTAAAGGAAACAAACATACTAGAGGTCTTTATAACCATACTACTACTGAACCACGCTCACTGTCTTCAGAAATTACAGGTACTGTTATATTTTACCATTTCGTAACTGACGAGCGATGATAGCGGTTATGGGAGCGTAATGAAAAGTTTAGAATTTTTATAGGCACTAAAAACTGAGTCAGGTTGCATCATGGTTCGGTCATGTAATGGAGAGAGAAGAGAAAACCGTTAATTGTATGCAGGAAGGCACTGACTAGCCAATTAAATTGGAATACAGGAAGGTACTGACGAGGCACTTTCTAGGCACATCGTAGGGCTTAGAAGAGGGTGCGAATGGGGTTAACAGTTAACTGATATTTGGCCAAAAAAACAGTAGTTAACTGATAATTAGCCAAAAAATTAGTAGTTAACTGATAAATGAGAAGTTAACAGTTAAGTGATACTATATTTTTGTTAATGAAAGCAACGAAATTTTGCAAACAGAAATGCTATTTTCTGGCATTTTTCAGTCCCGCTGATGACCAGGTGGCACATTAACTAATGTTACTATGTACTGTCGCAATTTGTAATAATCATTGCACTTTGTAATACCTGTCGCAATTTTTAATAAGCCGTGTCGCACATGTTCCATGCTTCTCGATTATATCCACTGTATTCTTAGATTCAGTCATCTTAAAATCATGACTGATTTTAGTGACAAGAATACCTAAATATACTTTAGTGATCAATATAATACTCATTAATTCGAGCTGTGACTGTGATGATTTAAAACATTCGACTACATGACGATACATCGTGTAATTAACAATTTTCTCTGTTCGAGGGAAAAAGAGATTTATTATGCGCTCAATGTGAATGAGGTAAAGTTAATGTTTTTGATATAGTATACATGCTAAGCGCAAAAAGTGTGTGATGTCAAGGATAAAAAAAAAAAATGCGGGAATAGCCTTTTATGTGCGACTGTCACAGTTGCTATATTTGCTGATATAAATTTATACGCTGCGACTGTTGTTGAATTAATAAAGATTTTTATTTCTAAAGGTACAGTCCTAATGCATCGGTGGGAGAGTTAAAAGGTGGTTTTATATATTCAAATGCTTACGCGTCTCGAACGATCTTGCGCTCGTAGGCGTCTTGGAAAAGAGTGGAAACTGGAAGTGAGTTAGCTCACTCGATTGACGCTTGTTCTGGTTTGAATCCGAGCCATAATGACTTTTGTGCGCTTTTAAACCTCATAGCTCTTCTTCTGCTCTTCATCGCTTTCGTGTTCGCTCATCACGGTCCTCACCGTCTCCGTATATGTTTGCATGCACCTAGACAAGTTCTTGTTCTGCTCAAAAGCCACCATTCAGTGTGGCAGTTACAATATTTTAAAACTATTTCCAAACGATTCTAGTTTAAATCAAGCAATTGGCCATCAGCATCGTACCTATTTTTAAACTATCTCCGCCCTTCTAAGTCTCGTTTGCCTGAACAAACGAAAAATGATCATGAAAGAAGGGAAAGAAAACTTACGATGATTTAACAAATAATTCAATAAACTATAAATAACTAAAGAGAACACTGTAAAAAGAAACCATTATAAACAGGACAAGGAGAATTCTTAAAAATGTTATGGTAATAGAGCTAAATAACTATGAAGGTAACGATGATAGGGAAGAGAAAAGCTCAATAAAACGGACAGGGACTTTAACATATTCATCTTCAAACTGGAGGAAGTCTTCAAGTAAACTCGACTTGATCACTTTCCGACATTTGGTTCGGCTAAATAGTTTTATTGAGGGTGGAATTTAGTTCCAGATCTTAACACCGATTCTTGTGAAAGAGTCAAGCATCTTTTCCGTCCTCGATGTTAGGATTTATGCTCTTGAACCTTGATTTCAAATACTGCCAAAGCAATAGTAAACAACCACCGCCATGGGAATTCACTGATAAAAGAAGTCGCAACCATACAACTGGGCTCTTGCAACTTTGATAAGCGACCCTGAAATGTAACTCCACCTCTGACGTTTTCCACTACACATATCTCAACGAACTTTTAACAAAAAACAGCACTGTTTTACTACTCACACATCAGACGCCCAAGTATACGCTCTTACAGAGTTTTGTTTATTTTAACTC
>OZ037992.1:30803650-30826150 GCA_964035705.1 Porites rus
TTTCAGCTGACGAAGGAATGGGTAAATAAAGTAAGCTTTTTGAGTTTTGAACTCGAAGACTTTTTCAAATTTGTGCTTGCGTGATTAGCGCGCGAAAAACCAAACAACTTGACGCCACAACCATGTTTACATACTCTCATGCAAACACTCCTCTCGGCCAATCAGAGCGCGCGTACTATCTTAGTTATTTTATTAATGGTCTGGTTGAGCCGGTTTACAACAGGGGGAATACCAGCGGATGGAAAAGGAGCAACTATGGTTGAGAGAATCCGCCGAGGATATTTTGGATACTCTTACCGGATAATAGAAGCCCAAATAACATTTTTCTTTCGCAGTAAAATAATTAACCTCTCATTCAGTGGTTTGGCATATAATGTGAGCAAACATTTTGTCTCACTGTTAACATCATTTTTACAGACGGAATTAGGATGTTCAGTGAAAACTCTTACCTAAAAATAGACATAGAGGCCAATTGCAAAATAACACTTTTTTTTGTAGAATAATAAACCTCTTATTCGATGGTTTAGCATATCATACGAGTGGACATTCTGCTCATTGCTCGTATTTTTCCTCGCCTCTGCGGGGCTCGAAAAAATACTAGGCAACTCTCAAAATATCCGCACGTATCATATGCTAAACCATCGAATAAGGTGTATTTATTGTCGTGATGTGTTTTTACTTCTCTACATAAAGCACTTCCTATTTATTCATCTAATCCATCACGTTGTAATAATTAACTGATAAATGGTAAATTTCCGGTACACCTGTTCAGATCTGTTCAGTTGTAGTTTTCCTTGGTGTAGGAAAATTAGAAGAAAAAAAAAAGAGTCATAAACTTTAAGTTATGGAAAATTTTTAGGCTGTTATTAGGGACAAACCAATCAAAATGGAATAATTCAAGGCAGTATGTACCATGCAGTAAACACTTATTTAAATGACTATACCACATCTCCTCAATTGAAATACAGCTGAAGAATTGTCACTGTTTCGCGCTATAATTACAGTGAAGTTTAATTTATTTCTGTAAAAGAGGAGTTGTAGGCCAATTCATTTCATGAGGAATAAAGAAAAAGAGCACGTCAACCTTTTAAAGCAAGGTTTTTAGTTGTCTCTAACATTAAATGTGGTTAAGTGAACGTTACGATATATCGTTAACTGGCTGTTACGCAGCTGTGAAATAACATTTTACCGCTCAAATCCGAAATTATCGTAAGCAAGAAGAAAACACATTAAGAAGTTACATAAGAAAATACGTATTTATTTATTTATTTATTTATTTATTTTTTCTTTCAGGCTTTTAATGGTTAAACCAGTTTAAAAACTGTAAGATCCAGCCCACAACAAATAAGAAAAAAAAAATGTTATGACAAGCGAACACCCACGATGGTCTCTAAGGAAGTATAATTTTGCTATCTAATTTTGCTTCTACTGGGCCTTCTCTATCCTAATCAACTGCATCTTTCGAATATTTGAGCTAGTGATTATTCTAGTAGTTAACCGCGTCAGTTTGTTTACATTCGCGCTAGTTTCCGCTTCGCGCTGATAGGCGGAAATCTGACAGCTCAGTCGACGGGGAGCCACAGGGAAATTGGAGGCGGAATTCAAATTCCAAAGACGTAGTTGTAAGCTCTACTTCCTTTTCCCGCCCGGCCGCCAGAGCGCCCCCGAGAGCTTACTTGCAGGCTAATGGAGGGATTGCTATAATTCACCACAAAAGCATTTATAAAAACAGTGAGGGTTTGGGGGAGGGAGCCTTAATGTGGAATGGCCGCGTAGTAAGATATTACAGAGTTTTTACATCCTTTTAGCAACAAATAATTACAATAAAAGTTATAACTAAAAAGGCATATAAATAAACATTTGAAAGTGCAATAAGCAATTATTTTTAGCCAGTATATTAGAAAGCGAGCCGCAAATGTTGCTCAATTAAGATAAACAAGTCAGACTACATTGTCCTGTGTCTCGTTCCACTCGTTCATAACACCGGCACGGTCTCCATTTTGTTGTTAAATTTGAACATAACTGGCATCGTGTCACTAACATACACCCTTGCTAGCCTTTACTAGTAACATGCACCTTTACACCTAAACAAAATAATAATAATGATAACAATAATAACAATAAGAATAATAATAACTATAACTAAAAATGCATATTAATTAAGTACTGTCTAATTTTTATTTACCAATAAGTACAGCTTTGCGATCGACAAAGAAACACAAACAAGTCAGAATACATTAGCCCCTGTCTGGCTCCATTCGTTCATAACGCCGACCAGTCTTCATTTTGCCGTTTTTACAAACTGCCAGCGTCCTTTTGAAAGAAGGTAAAAACAGTTTAATTCCAGTAGAATAAGTGAAGTTTCATATGAGTTGAGATACAGAACGATCTTGTGAACAAAAATTGGCTTGCAAATTCTTTTCGCAATTTTCGCAAAAGAAATGATCCACCAGAAAATTTTGTGAGACAATCACTTGCAAATATCACAATAGTTGCAAGAATAAAAAATTTAAAAAAATTCTAGACTTAGAAAGAGAAAAGACCAAAAAGGGCCCTCAAAATCCCGCAAAGTTAAAGGCGCAAAAGTAACAAGAATTTTTCTTGCTACCTCAAAACACCGAGTAACAAATACCTCAAAAATAGCAAGAATGACAAATTTAACAGAATTCTAGACTTAGAGAAAAAACAGGCCAAGAAGGGCTTCGAGAAGGCCTAAAATTTTGCAAAAATCGCTAAAAGTAATAAGGAATTTCTTTTCTACCCAAAAACACCGGTTAACATATACCCTTACTAACCTTAACTAGTAAAAAGTACCTTTACACATAAAAGTAAAGCTTCGATATTTATGTTTTTTAGGCAATATATTAAACAGTGGCAAGTGCTTTGTGATCGACAAAAAAACTCAAACAAGTCAGGATACATTAGACCTTGTCTGGCTCCACTCGTTTATATCGCCGGGAGTCTTCGTTTTGCTGTTTTTTTTTTAAACTGCCAGCGTCCTTTTGAAAGGAGGTAAATATAATTCCAGTAGAATATGTTACGTCAAGTTACATACGTATGGCATCGCATTGTTTAGGTAAAGAGAAAATATAAATTCCTAATATTCTAAAGTGAACACGGAAGACACACAAACCGGCTTGCTTTTAATTTTGTCCGCTAAATTTGAGCTTTTGTGAACAGTTTAATAACACAAGCAACCAGTTTAATCTTTTTAAAAAGGACTTACGGCTTTATCAAACTTTATTTTAGATTTCTCCCCAAGTTTTGGTCTTCTCCTTTCTGCAACCGTAGTTGATAGCGGTCTCCTCCACTAACAACGAAAAACAGACGGCGTCTAAACAGGTGACCCTGAGTTCACTGATAAGATAGGCCAGTGCTTCATTTCTGAGGGCTGAATTTCTTTGTATTAATACTACAAGCTCGATGACTCAGTTCAAACAAAGTGTCAATGAACCTGAGAGTCCCCAAAAAAGTTTTTGTCCTTTGGAGGATAAATTGTTAGATTTTTATTTTAGTCTTAATTATGTCTTGTAGAGATCTTATATAGGAAATACATATTAGCTAATCCAGCTTTTCAAATGGAAGGTACAAGCAGTAAATTGGTTCTATAAAGGGAGGGAGGAAGGGTAGAAGCAGGTGTATAACACAAGGAATAAAGGGTTATATTTCCTTTAAAATACGTCTGCCATGAAGGCTAAACTTGTCAGAAAACCCTGCTTATTGCAATCATGATAAAACTTAAATGCTACTTTTGTGCGTGACCTTGAGGTTTAGCTTGTTCTTCTATAAGCAAATAAACAAAGATGGCAATCTTTCCCATGTATCGCTCTGTTTTTGACGCCAAATGACGTCCGGAAAGCAGCCTGGTGTTATTCTTAATAAAAAGACATAGAAGCCATAAATGAACGTTGACATGCGTTTGTATTTTTAACCGACAATCTATGATGGGATATCTTTGAAAGGAGTTGTTGATCATGAAAGACAGGCTCAGCCAAAAGTTGCTCGGCAACTTTTCGGCAGCTTTTGAGATTTTGGGCAACTTTTGCGATCTTCGGCAACTTTTAAAATTCTTGGCAAGTTTTGGTTTAAATTATTTTTTACTTTTTTTGCGACATTTATTAGCTATCGAAAAAAACGTCAGCTAAATTCAACTGGTTTATACCACTGAGTGAGTGTGTGGACTCCAGGACCGGCCCAATTACCAATGCCAGCTTGGTGTTGCACGCCTGTCCATTAGGTAAGCGGCATCACATGATCTGTTTCACAAAATGGCGGACAACAATGTCCAACTGGCAAGAACGTGCAGATGAAGGGGCGATCAATTCAACTGTTGAATTTGAGTTCTATTAATCAATGAAGTTTTCTTAAAAAAAGGAAATACGAATAAAACCTACTTATACTGTGCACGATCAAAACCGCAACAAAAACCAACTTCAAGCGCAAACAAATAATAATAATAAAAAGTAAAAATAATAATAATAATAATAATAATAATAATAATAATAATAATAATAATAAAAATAGAAATTTTCGGCAACGTTTAGACACTTACTTCGGCAGCTTTTTTGTAATTGATCGGCAAATTGTGGCTAAGCCACAAAGCAAGCAACGGATCTTGAACCCAGCACTACATCTTCTAAAAAATGAATTTAGTACTTCATTACAATAGCTGCCAGTTCCGACTTATAAACAAAACATAGCAGCGTACAGTTTCATTTTCGAACCTCTGCTTCTGTTTTTTTTTAAAAAAAAAAAAAAAATGCATGAACAGCAAGTTATTCTTTCATTAAACATTCGGTGAATATGTGTTTGACTTTTCGTGTAAAACGGCCTCAAACGTAAGTTCCCAATAAGCGCTTAAAAAATCGTTTTTTGAAGTGCTACAGTTTATTTTTACTGAAACTGAGTTTTGAGAAAGTTCGGCACTAAATCACACTGAAGCATGGTTGGCTTGATTGACTTTATATTTCACCTATTTCTTCCTTGTGAAACAAGTGAAATGTTCCGTCATTTTTTACTCATTACCAAAACAACTCAACCTCGTCCTTTGTCTTTTTCCAGTTTTATCAGTTTAATAATCTGGCAATTTTGCTGTCATTTATTCACATATCACAAACTTCTTCCAATTTAAGCGATGAATTATGTGTGGTATTATAGCCAATCAGAAACGGATAAATATTTAAATTAATAAGAGTCTAATAATTATGATCTTTCTTTACACTGATCAAAGTTTATATATTGTTCTTACAGGTTAAAAGTTACGAGTAACACAAAATCAAGAAACAATCAAACCAATGACGAAAATAACTCAACATGGTTGTTTCATCATCCGAGTGTATCATCTGGTTTACCGTATTCACCGCCGAGTCCGTTGCTATAGTAACGGTGAATCTCCTTGCCATCATTCTTTTTATAAAGAACAGAAACCTTCGCACTCGCAGCATGTACTTGGTTACAAGCTTAACCGTGGCGGACATGTTGGTTGGAGTCCTATCCGGGAGTTATGTTCAATTTATTTTCCTACGGCGATGTGGCCTTATAAAATTGAATTTATCTTTGGAAGTTATTATTCCATTAGGGATCTTTTTTAATGTCTTTCCTCTTGTCTCCCTGACAAACATTGCTGTGATTTCTTTAGAGCGATTTCACGCCACTTTTCGTCCATTTAGGCATCGGTTCATCAAGGGATGGGTCTACGTGGTGGCAATTGTTGTTGTCTGGGTTTTTCCTCTGATTGATCCAGTTATTCAGTTGGCAGAGTGGCTTTATTTGATTGGATATCACCTTTACATACTGGAATCCTACTGTCTTTTGTGTTTAATTGTTACCTTTGTTTCTTACACGTCCATTCTGTTTAAGTTTCGTTTTGGAACTCATCCTCAGCGCTATTGTGCAGCTCTTTTAAGAGAAAGAAAACTAACTGTTACATTGTTTATAACAACTTTAGTATCTTTACTGTTGTGGCTACCATTCAGTATTTTTCCTTTTGTTGGCTGGTCAACTGATATTTTGAATTCCTTTTCTCTCAAAGAATTGCTTTATTTGTTTCATTCATTGCGTTTTTTGTATTATGCAAACTCCCTAGTAAATCCCATTTTATACACAATCAGGATGCCAGCCTTTAAAAAAGCTCTGCTCTCATTGTTCAGACGTCATCAAAGAGAAAATGTTGCTATCCCGCTAAATCGTTACTAATGGAGGGATATTGCAAAATTTAATTAGTCAACTTTGTAAGTAGCTTAGAATTAAACAAATGGAAGACACCCTTAATGCACTTGTGTAAAAACATATATAGAAGCACATTTAAAGCTACATTAGGCTGTATGTTAAGGAAGCTGTACGGAAGAAATAAAGATTAGACGTGATGATGAAGTGCTTAAAGCGTGTTAAATTGGGAGCTCTGTTTTGGTGGAATGGCGGTATTTTGTGGGTGCGAGATTAAAGTTTTGGCGGCGGAGCAGTGTTCCAAAAAAAGGGAGTAGGGACGAGGTGGTTGAAATACCGCCTGCCAGAAAACCCCGGTATTTTGAATAGCCGCACACCAGTGTGCGGAGAAACGGATTGGTCGAGGGCCATACATATGTCAATCATGTTAGATGATCCTTCGCATATATTTCCCAATTAAGGGAGCAGATGGCAAACTGAAAAAGACGTAAGTGATTGTGGTTTTTCCTTTAAAAAGAGCATAATTGATGACCAAATTGCCGAAATGGCGTCTTTAAACTTCACAGCGCTGAAATTGTCTTTATTTAGCCGTAAGAAACAAAGGTCAAAGAAAATTAAGACACTTAACAACTGCATCTGAGATCAAATCCTATCAGGAACACCTACAGAAGAATAAACCACAGGAAATGGTTACTCTCAGTATGCATGTAACAAACTAGCTTCTTGACCTTTTAATGTTAAGCCTACTGTGGCTAAAAAAGATTTACTCAGTCAAAGTTTAGAATGATACATGCACTGTGTAGTGCTAGTAACCTTCGCGCGAGAGCCGAGAAAATAAAAAAAAAACCACTGTTCAAGCAAACAAGGTCACGTTTCACATATTACTATCTCAGGAGTCGTGTTTAGCCTGTCAACGCTTATTTGTAAACTGCCTCGCGCGAAAATAATCGGAAGTTTCAAATTGCATGTTTCTATTTGATTGGCTGATTTAATTGGGATCAGCTAAGGTGACAAAAGTGGGTGGCAATCGAAAAATCACGGTTCTCTGGCAGGCGGTATTTCTCGCGGCTTCGCCGCTCGTGACGGCTCCGCCGTCAAATCTCACTCGAATATATTAAATCGGCTCCGCCGCCAAATCTCATTCGACTACTACACAATACCGCCAGCTACGCAGGCTAAGATAAATGAGGCTATGTTAATACTTTGCCGGATAGCCATCGCGGAAGCAGGAAAACCATACCGGAAAGATACCCCTCGTCAACTGCCTTTTTCCAATAACCGCGTCAGTTTGTTTAAATTCGCGTTCGTCTCCACTTCACGCTGATTGGCGGAAATCTGTCAGCTCAGTCGACGGGGAGCCAAAGGGAAATGGGAGGCGGAATTCAAATTCCAAAGGCGTAGTTGTAAGCTTTACTTCCTTTTCCCGCCCCTCCACCAGAGCGCCCCTGAGAGTTTGCTCGCAGGCTAATGGAGGGACTGCCGTTATTCACCAGGAACGCATTTATAAAAACAGTGAGGGTTGGGGGGAGGGGAAATGACTTCGTAGTAAGATATTACTGAATTTTTACAACACCTATTATCCCTTGTTTTTCTTCGTAGATATGCACCTATTCGCTTTCTTTCGCAACAAATAATTACGGTAAAAATTATAACTAAAAACGTATATTTATAAAGTATCAGTTAATTTGAAAGTGCAATAAGTAATTATTTTTATTATAATTATAATAACTGTAACTAAAATGCATATTAATGAAGTACTGTCTACTTTTTATATACCAAGAAGTACAGCTGTATACCAATCATTTTGGGAGGTAGTATATTAAGCTGTGGTAAGTGCTTTGTGATCGACTGAGAAACACAAATAAGTCAGAATACATTAACTCCTGTCTGGCTCCACTCGTTCATAACGCCGACCAGTCTTCATTTTACCGTTTTTACAAACTGCCAGCGTCCTTTTTATCGAGTTTTGCCTACAAAATAGATTTCGCCCATAATCTTTCTGCAGACTTCTTTTGATAAGTATATAATAAATATGAAACTAGATTGGAGAAATTCGCTTCTGTAAAATTTTTTTAACGAACTTTCTTTCGGCACTACATGAGGGCCTGAGATGCTTGTGAAATATGCAAATCTTGTCAAAATTCAACCGATTGCTCCGGATAAAAGAGTGCGTCCCAAAGCTTACAGTTTACTAATTATTTTATTTAAACCTTTATCTTAAAAATAATACGGGTCGGAATCATCGACACCTTTTTGTATAGAAAATCCGAGGAAACACACTTAACCCCTTTGACCCATTTAGCGAAACATGCGATTTTAGCCATATTCAGTGGATTAAATCTCAAAAGTGGCTCACACTTACAGACTCTCCTGCATATCATTGTGTTGTTCTATCCTTCAGCTACTGAATCGTGTTAAAAGTTTTGGCGGCCATTCAGTTTCAGTCGAGGTGTGAGTGGGGAAGGTTGCCTTACTTGGCCATTTCGCCAGCGTTTCTCCATCGCAAAGTCCAGAAGGATCGCCAGAATAGAAAGCGAGAAATCGGATATACGCCGTTATGATATCTAGAACTTTCTGGAATTCATCTACATACATTTGCTTTTTAGATAAGAACATTCTAGAATGTCAGTTTGCTAATCTCTATTATTATCCCAAACGTTATGTAAATCTCTATAAATAGACTGATTATGTATTTGTTTGGAACATTCTAGAAATCCCCTTTTTTTTTAAGGTATATAAGCAACACCTAGACTAGTTTTTTCTGTCTGTCAGTATGTCATTAGCTCTATGAGTGTAACCTACTTCTGAAGAGATTAAAGTTTGTGTTCTACGAGACCTGGTCGACTCAACGTTCCTCATTGACTGACAAAACTTGGAGTCAGAAGGTTAGTACAATCCACGAGCTTTGTCTTTGTTACTTGAAGTTTCTTGGTCATGCCCTTGACCTCTACTAGTGAGCAAACGTCTGGTTCAACGGCTGCTGTACCGATGTATACTCCTACAGTACCGCTAGCCAAACCTCCAGATCCTCCCAACCTAGAAGACAGATCGCATAGAGGCGATAACTGGTTACACTTCAAGAGAGCATGGCAAATCTATGAACAAGCGACTGGAAAGGAGAAAAAAAGGAAGGTCCAGTCCGTGTTGCTCATTTTCTCAACGTCATTGGAAGAGAAGGAGTTCAGTTGTTTGACACCTTTACCTTTGATGAAGATAGTCACGAAAGCGCTGATAAGATAGATGACGTCATAGCTAAATTTGAATCTCGTTGTCTGCCGCAACGTAATGAAACCTATGAACGATACCTCTTCAACAAAAGAGAGCAAGAACCAGGAGAAAGTATCGACCAGTATTGCACAGCACTGAAGCGTCTCTCTGAACACTGTGGCTTTCTGAACCTTAGAGACAGTTTGATAAGAGACCGCCTCATCCTTAGAGTTAAGAATGATCGTGCACGCAAGAAACTATTGGAGCAGAAAGATCTTGCTTTGGATAAAGCCTTGGACATTCTGCGAACACAAGAGTTAACTAATATACGCGCATCAGATATGACAACTGAAGAAGCTAATGTAAACAGGGTAAAGCTCAAGAAAACAAAAACTCCCAAGACTCAGACTGAAGATACGACCTCGCAAAAACAAACCTCAGGTAGAAAGCGGACTCCTCCGTGGAAGTCAAAAGGGAAAGGTTCTGGCAGCACCAACAACGTATGCACTCGAGAATGCAAATTTTGTGGTACTGTTCATGAGATGAAAAGATCAGCCTGTCCTGCTGTTGGCAAGAAATGCACTAGATGTGGCAAAGAGGGACACTTTGCAAAAAAGTGTGACTCCCGCTCCGTCAATCATGTACAAGATTGTGAAATTTACAGTCATAAGCCCTCCTCCACATCAGCTTATGTGACAGTGTGCCTTAACAACAATGCCGAGGTACAACTCCAGATCGATACAGGTGCTTCATGTAATATTCTGCCTAAAAGTGACTACATCAGGGCTACAGGAGACAAACAGTGTAAGAATCTGGAACAGTCGTATACAAGGTTCATCATGCACAACAAGACTGTCGTCTGGCCACTTGGTCAAATCCGCCTACATACCGAACGGAAAGGAAGAAAATATGGGGTGCTTTTTCACATTGTGAAGCAAGATTTGACACCACTCCTCTGTAGAACAACGTGTGAAAAGATGAACTTAGTCAAAATTCTGGACGCTGACATAAACGCGACTCACAATGAAAGAATTGATGTCTCGCCAAATGTTAGAAGTGATCCTATCTTATCTGAATTTACTGACATCTTCACTGGAGTTGGATGCCTTAAAGGATACTACTCCATCCAAGTGAACAACGGTTTCCGTCCAGTGGTACATCCGCCTCGTAAAGTGCCAGTCCCTCTACGAGATACACTCAAGTCAGAGTTGGATAACATGGTGAAGAATGGTATCCTCGCCAAAGTATCAGAGCCGACATCATGGGTCTCTAGTCTTGTTATAGCCAAGAAACCTAACGGGAAAATACGAGTATGTTTAGATCCTCGAGATCTCAACCGCGCAATCAAACGCTCGCACTATCCACTTCTAACTATTGAGGAAGTCGCAACCCGCCTTAGTGGTGCCAAAATCTTTAGCGTGTTAGATGCTAAATGTGAATTCTGACAGGTCAAACTAGATGAAAAGAGCAGTTATTTGACAACTATGAACACACCTTTTGTCCGCTATCGCTGGCTCAGAATGCCATTTGGTATAAACTCAGCCCCAGAAGTATGGCAACAGCGAATGCAAGAGCTAGTAGAAGGACTTACAGGTGTAGAAGTCATCGCCGATGATTTCCTAGTCTGTGGTTTTGGAGACACTAATGAAGCTGCAATAGCTAACCATGATCAGAATCTCAAAGCTTTCCTCAGCCGTGCGAGAGAAAGAAACCTCACTCTCAACAGCGAGAAGTTGAAACTTCGACGGTCACAAGTTCCTTTCATAGGACACCTCCTCACAGCTGAAGGTCTAAAACCCGACCCGTCAAAGGTACAGGCCATAGTTGACTATCCAGTGCCTACCAACCTCGCAGAACTGAGAACGTTTTTGGGAATGGTGCAGTATCTGGCAAAATTCTGCAAACATCTGTCTACAGCATCCCAGCCTTTAAGACAGTTGGAGAAGAAGGAAGTTTAATGGCATTGGCAACGCCCTCAAAGTAAAGCCTTCAACGAGATAAAAGATCTCGTCACTAAAGCCCTAGTTCTACGGTACGTTGACGTGAGTAGGAATATAACTA
Source organism: Porites rus (assembly GCA_964035705.1). NCBI lineage: Eukaryota > Metazoa > Cnidaria > Anthozoa > Scleractinia > Poritidae > Porites > Porites rus. Next base: position 30,815,084 of record OZ037992.1, read on the forward strand.
TTCAGTGCAATGCCTCACAGTACGGTATTGGTGCAACTCTGCTTCAGGAAGGACGGCCAGTCCACTACGCAAACAGAGCTCTGACCACCACAGAGCAATACTACGCCCAAACAGAGAAGGAGCTCCTTGCTGTTGTGTTCTCTTGTGAGCATTTCGAACATTACATTTATGGCAAACACGTCACAGTCGAAACAGACCACAAGCCACTGATTGCTATACAGAAGAAGCCAATCAACACAGCCTCTAAAAGACTACAGCGTATGATGCTTCGTTTGCAAAGATTTGACCTGAATCTTACATACAAGCCTGACAAAGAGATGTACATTGCTGACGCACTTTCTCGCGAACTACCTAAGCAGTCAAAGATATCAAGCACCTCACACTTCTGTAACGATCTAGAAACTGTCAACTTTGTTGAAGACTTGCCGATATCTGACTCAACACTTGCGAAGTTTCAAGTAGAGACGGCCAGAGATGAATCTCTACAAGTGTTGTCACAAGTTATACGGGCTGGTTGGCCTACGAAAACTTCGATGGTACCTACTAGCGCACAGCCCTTTTTCAAATATCGAGACGACATGACACCCCAAAATGGCCTAATATTTAAAGGAACGAAGACAGTCGTCCCAGAGAGTCTTCACCGATATATGTTGGAGGAAACACACAAATCTCATCAAGGACTGCAAGCATGCCTTCGAAGAGCTAGAGAAGTTTTCTTCTGGCCAAGAATGTCTGCGCAACTCAAGGATCTTATTGATAAGTGTTCTATATGCCAAAGTGTTAATCTGAACAAGCTAGTGAACCTCTTCAGCCTCACCCAGTTCCTGACAGGCCATGGCAACGAGTTGCAACTGATTTGTTTACCTTTTAGAACCGCAACTACTTTGTATTAGTTGATTACTACAGCAACGTCATTGAGCTGGACTATCTTGCTGACACTTCGTCCCAGACAGTCATTCACAAACTGAAGATGCATTTTGCAAGGCATGGGGTACCAGATTGTGTTGTTTCCGACAATGGTCCGCAGTATACATCCTCAGAGTTCCGAAGATTTGCAACAACATGGAAGTTCAAGCATGTCACCACCTCACCGCACTACCCACAAGCTAATGGGATGGCCGAAAGTGCAGTCAAAACATGCAAGACAATAATGAAGAAAGCTCTTCTGTCAAAATCCGATCCATATCTTGGTTTATTGGATCACCACAACACTCCTACTGCCGCGACAGGTATGTCACCCGGCCAACGTCTTTTTGGTCGCCGAGCTAAGACACTCCTACCCTTCTCAGAACCTCTTCTCAAGACTGAACAAACAGTTAGTGACCTTCTCAAGAAGGATCGTGTCAAGCAAGCAAAGTATTTCGACCAGCATACCAAACAACTCTCAGAACTCAAGTCAGGTGACATAGTGCGCATGAAACTGCCTGGTGGAACACAGTGGTCACAAGCAGTTGTTTCTTCTAAAATCGCACCTCGCAGCTACAAGGTTGAAGTCAATGGTAGATTCTATAGGCGTAATCGTAAGCAGTTGCGTTCTACCAAGGAACCACTTCAAGAATCTCCTTCTAAAATGGACGAAGATGACCTAACAACTTCAAACAATCCGCCGGAACAGACCCAGCCCTCTCCAGCTAGTACTCAAGCAAAAGCAGCCACAACCCCTCCTAGAACTCACCTTTTCCTCTCACCTCGAACAACAGAACTGAGTGCAAGACCGCCTCAAGTAGCCACGACAACTGAGATAAGGACGAAATATGGACGATTAATCAAGCCGCCTAAGAAGTTTGATATTGAGTCATAGTGATGAACATTGTAGCCTGTACTTACTTTTTTTTTTTAAAAGGGGAAAGATGTTATGATATCTAGAACTTTCTGGAATTCATTTACATTTGCTTTTTAGAAAAGAACATTCTAGAATGTCAGTTTGCTAATCTCTATTATTATCCCAAACTTTATGTAAGTCTCTATAAATAGACTGATTATGTATTTGTTTGGAACATTCTAGAAATCCTCTCTTTAAGGTATATAAGCAACACCTAGACTAGTTTTTTCTGTCTGTTAGTATGTCATTAGCTCTATGAGTGTAACCTACTTCTGAAGAGATTAAAGTTTGTGTTCTACGAGACCTAGTCGACTCAACGTTCCTCATTGACTGACAAAACTTATGCCACTCGAAGATTGCCCATTCCTAAAGACTGCATACTTTCAATCACTGTTTTCGATGTGGCTATGGTTTTAACACAACGAGGAAGGGGTATAAGACGGTGGAACGTGAACTATATTTACTGTCCCCCATGTTTTTGGAGGGTTCATGGAACGTCAGGAATCTGGAATCCGGAATGCGGAATTCGCAAGCCTTTCAAATGTCACCTGTTGCAGCATATTATATAGTTTCATACTTTTACAATTAGCCGAAGCTCAATTCGCATTACAATAATTATTTCATCTTTAACTTCACAGGATATTGAATAGAATGTCTTCGAAACCTTGGCTTATCAAGGAACCGCTATAGAGCTTTTTGCTGCTATTCAAATGTGCCAGCAGCTGTTACATATTTAAATAATAATAGAAAATAAGTTGTCAAAACAGCAAACAACTTTGTATAGTTCCATAGTCAGCTACTGAATCGTTCTAAAACAGTTAGCGGTCATCCAGTTTCGACAGTTTCGTCTGAAACCGAGGGTTGAAAGTTGTGATACTTGGCAAGTCACAGCTGACGCTCTGCCTCGCTTAGATTACAAATTTAGAAAGGACTACGGTATATTCTGTTTTCCACAAGCACCTAATCCCTCTCCCCCCGCTCTCTCTCCATAAAGTTATCAATAACAGAGTTAGACCGTTCTCAATTACTGAGGAACTTTCAGTCATTGTTCAAAGCGGTCCATAGCCATTTGCAACCCATTGACAAACCTAAATTGCAGTTTACGCTACTAGCAAACAACCAAAATGGCAGGTGCACCTGCAAAGCGTTCCTTTGCCGGGATAGAAAATATTACGTGTGGTTTCTCACGCGATAAAGACGAATTTTTTCCACAAAATAACTGCGTTGTCGAAGTAAAGAACCATCTAAGAAGCTGCAACCTTTCACGTACGAAGGTCACCGAATATGACACAATTTGGGCCAGGGCGGGAAAGTTAAATCTTTCGCATGAAGAAGCAGAAAAGATGGTGTTTTGCCCTGTCCAAAGGCAGTCTCGGCCACGCAAAACTGTCGGTATCCTGGCCATGAAGGAAAAAAGATTGCCCTTCACTGTAAAAAAACAATTAACTGGCAAATGGCGCATTCAAGAAATCCGCGAGATGTTACCCTTGTTCATTCAATTGTTCTCTTTTTTTAACTCCAGTCTTTTTTTTTTATCAAAGGAGTTGTGGGGCATAAATAAATGCGGAAAAAGGAAAATTAAGTATAAGGCACAGTCATATTTTGCTTAGTTTTGTCCGTTTTGTATGAAGTAGCTGGGTGTCGCCTGTCACGCAATGTTTACTGCAAAATGACTATTCCACAGGCTTTATTACAATTTACCTAACATTCCTAAAATAGATTTATACAAATAGAAGAACCCAAGTAAAGAAACGTGTACAGAATAAAAAAAAACCAAACCGATTCTAAGAACACAGAATTATTTCATAAATGGACCTGGTTGATGTAAAAGCTTATCTACATTTTTTCATGTCTAGCGGTTTATTTGTGCTGTAGTAATGCACGGTTCAATTTTACTTGTTACTATCACCTAACCCCCCGCCCCCCTCGCAACCCCCGGGACAAGTCCAGCCCTTCGGGCCCAGCGGTGGGGAATTGTTCGAAGGGGTCCTGTCCCGGGGGTAGGGGGGTGGGGCAAATAAAAGTATCTTCTCTTTGATTTTGCGAAGCTGAGGACCTCAAGATTATAACGTATTTTTAAGCAAAACGCAGGAATTTGTCGGAGAATGGTTGGAAAGGAATAACTTATCAAAATTAAAGTCTGTATTTAAAGGCATGTTTTAAAATTTGAAACGAATGTGTTTATGATGCGTACTCGAATGGATTTTATTTTCTGGAAGGGAAGGACAGAAATATTTGTTCAGCTTAGCTTTAAATAATGATAAGTTTTCATCAGAAACACAAATATATAGAGCAACCAGGGGCGGATCCAGGATTTTTTCAAAGAGGGGTTGTAAGTATGAGAGTTCAAGGCAAACGTCCAGGAGCCAAGGAATGGGGGAGGGGGAGTTGGAGGGTAATGTTTGAATACATAGATTTTCGACCTTTTGATTGAAGAGGTATATATTTGTCAAATTTGAGACACTAATATTAAGGGCTAAGAGTACAGTACAACAACGATAGTTGTTTGTCAAACAGACTAGCTTGAAAGAGCCTTCTTGGATGAGCCTTTACAAACGCTTGCTGGCATATCTCGTCTTCCTCGAATCTCTCGGAGTAGTATATGGCAAGAGAGGGTAAAGGGGACAGAGAAGGGATCCTCCATACACACCTTATTCCATAGGTAATTCGTCTCGAGTTATTTTTAAGACCACAGATCCCAACGGGGGATTAGACAACAGCCAATCACATAGCGCGAATGTGTTCCGCGTGGATGACCCACGCTCAGAGCCACGCGTCCTCCACGAATTGAGGCAGAAAAAAATGGTGGAAGACGCGGAGAACAATATTGCTTTTCGTTTTGTCGACGAAAACGACTAAAGAGAAATTTCTGCTAAAGCTGTGTCAGCGAAACGGAAATTAAAAAAGAATCGCCCTTCCTCTCTTGTATAGAGCTAACAGTACACCAGGGAAATCCTTAACACACTGAATATTCTCTCAGGATCATTTATAATTTACAGTTTGAAGAGAGAAATTTCTGGTTTGATATTTATTCTTTTATTAGTGTTTTATTATTCAACAAAAATAACACTTGGCGTCCTATAATAATAATAAATATAATAATTTAATAACTTCTAGAGCGTTATTTACATTCACTGATCAACAGCGCTTAACAACTTAAAAAAACTACAATGAAATTCAAATTTGTAAAACTAATTACATGTACATGAATATTACTTGCTACTTGCTTTATTGTACAAACGACCGGTTTCAATAGACCGGCGAAATTTCTCATTTTATTAAAGCACTGAGGTTACGATAACTACGAGTTAAACTGATTTCATGGGTTGTCAAAGAGTCGAGCGATTCCCTTTTCCCAGGTGAGCGCCAACTCATTTCGCTTCAATATTCAGAAATGCTCTCGATCCCTCTACGCTTTCATTGCCTTTCGCCCGACATGTTTTGCACGGCGTTTAGTCATGCGAAACCTCCACGAAACATCCACGCAGCGCGCGAGGTAACTTTATCCCGATTCTAAAAATAACTCGAGACGAATTACCTATGGAATAGGGTGTGTATGGGGGATGCCTTCTCTGTCCCCTTCATCCTCTCTTGTATATGGCGATATACTACGAGATCGGAGAATCGCTCTTGAGACGTTGTTAACCTAGGGCAGGTCTTGATTCATTTCATAAGTGAAAACGACGGCTCAGCTTCTGAGTTGTGATCGGTAGGGCGCAGGCAATGGCCAGAAGGCGGCAGATATTTGGAAATGCATCTTCATCGCAAACACCAGGTGCTAATATAAGGTTGTTTGGAAGCTCCCTATCTGTTGACTGCCAGAGTGTTTTCATCTACTTATTACCTAATTTCCAAGGGATTTGAGAAATGGAATATCTTTCTCCCAGAACAGGATACCTTCTACTTCATCATCCAAAAAACACTTTTGAAAATACTATTAATTCATAAACACTCTGGTCAAGCGCACAAAATAACATCTCTGAGAAATAAGTAGACAAACTAGGATCTCTTAGACAAAGGAGGGGTATAAAACTGATTTCCTTAAATTTTTAAACAGTTTTGAGATTTGATCACCTGCATCTAGATGTTCAAGACATCGAGACACTAATTTTCTATCTCTACGAAGACAGAAAACAAAACACATCCGCATTTTTCAGATTCCAACAATATCTTTAGACTTTTTTCTGTACCTTTCCCCCCCAAAATCAAGTGACATTTTGAGAGCATAAAGTAAGATTAAATGTGCGTTAGGCAGATGATAAAACTGAAAGCTGCATCAAAATTTAGACTAAATATAGAGTACTGTAAGGCAGACTGTTGAGGTCATGATGATAGCATAACAAGTACTCTCTGTGAGTTAATTTTTTTTTTCGTTATGCATACCGGTAATGCAAATGTTGTCGACGGACGGAGAAGCTGTTTTTCCTAACCATGCACTGCACTACTAAAATCCAGAGGGTAAATCGTTCTTAAATATTCTCTCGTAATGCTAAAGCCAATAAAGGCTGTACACTTTAGCAATATAAGTGGGAGCTTACAAAAGCAATACACATTCACGTTAACTTTATTCATGATACACAACTGATATACGGCCGGCTTGTTAACACACAAGAATATCATCTGTCATCAGTAATAAACTATTTATATCCCTCTACAGAAAAACCAAATAGATTCACGAGTTCAAAAAGTTATTCACCATAACAACAACGTGTTTAATTACTGTAAATTGAAATGTAGATCTCAGTACTTCCAATTAATAGACCTTTTTACGGCACTCATATTGAATAAGTATTTTTGTGATGCCCTGGAGACCTGAGCACATTCCGATATATTCCCTTAGTATTAACGCGCGCCTTTCGGGACATTTCTTCTTAAAGTTTTCGTATAGTATGAACAATAAGATTGTAATGGGAAAAAAAAAAAAAAACACGTTGTGCCGTGTTAGGATGTAATAATGATCGCCTTTTTCCCGAAAAAGATTAACGATATTTCTAATACTAAGCGACTACAACGGATCGTGCTCATGTCCCTTGGGCATCTCATAATACTCCTTAAATCGAATTTAATTCAATATGGCCCCCGTATCGGTAATGAGGTCTATTGTAACATCATTTGTTAAAAGCATGATTAAAAAGCTGTTGAGTGATCAGGGTTATTAATTACAAAATTAAAAACAAAATCAATGAAATGAAATGAGCGAAAAAATCAAGGGCGAAGGATAAGTACTTTTAATTCCTTGTAGTAGGACGTGAAAACCTGAAAACAAAGTGAGAAAGGAAGCATCGGTTAATCAACCGTTCAGACTATTTCACATAATCACGAGACCTAGATCATTGAATATATATATAGTGAATTTTCATACTTGTGATACCAAGGTAAAACCAGATTATTTTAAGATCGGTACTGGCTAGTCAAATAATAGTATTCGCTTATCAAAATTGTATTTTTAGGTCAGTATTGTATTGTGGACAGTATTAATGTTATAGTGATGTGATCTATAAGGCCCGGTTCAGACGCCGAACTTTTCATGATCCGAACCTAATACATTGAATTAAGTACATATAATGAAAAGTTCGGCGTCTGAATCAATTAGGAACGCCTATTTTAACTTGGAACTGCTCACCCGTTCTTCCTGGATAGTCCTGCCGGGAACTTCGACTGTGGAACAACTTTGGAAAGGCTTTCATTCAGACTAACCTATCTAATGCTTATCTAATGCATATATTACGATAACGTATTTTGCCGGCAGTTTGACCAAAATGAGCATTTTTCTCCTTTTGAATATAGTTCGGCTGGGATTAAGATCGGCGTCTGAATCAGTTCAGCCAATCTAAATAGTTTAGGTCAGCTCCTTGGTCGGTCTTAATTCGAATTAGGTTCGGCTCAGGAAAAGTACGGCGTCTGAATCGGGCCTTACCTTGCATATCGGACAATGTTGATGCTCGAGATTTCTCTAGTTTCTCAAAATAAAACCAGCCCTGTTAACAACTTTGAACAAGGCAGGTCTAATCACTGACTATCTTGATCACTTTCCTGTGATTAAATATCAATTTCTGTGTACACAGAAACAGTGTTTTATGAGTGCATGTTCAAATTTATATCTAAGTCACCCATGGCACAACAGTGTAATTAGTTCTTGGATTTAGATAGTCGCCAGTATTCAGGTCATTTTATTTACTTCTATACTAAAGGATAAGATAATGACACTATGCACTATGCAATAGAAGAGACAATACGTTGATTTAGTGACGCAAGCGCGAAGGCAAACACACGTCAACCCATGTAACGGAATCCAGATTCCGGAATCCGACAAATTTTAATTTGTGGAATCCGGAATCCCACTAACGATTGGATTCCAGAATCCAACGTTCCACTGACAAAGACTGGAAACCAGTACTGGGAATCCGGAATCCGAAGCACGAAATCCAGAATCCAAGACTGTCCTGGATTTCCTTACATGGGGCAGACGCCATTTAACGTGAAAACGGCGTGAACCAAAGCACAGGTGGTGGCACAAGTACAAAGAGCGAGTTTTCTCCCTCTCTCTTTCTTTATCTTACAAGTTTCAGCTTCTCTCTTGAATTAATTTTGCTCCAAAAAAAGATAGAAGAAATTGAAGTAATTTTTAGTTAACGTAGTAGGAGAAAAAAAAGTTCGCTAAAAAGCTTTACAAGCGGCAGAGAATTACGGTTCTATAAGTGACATATTGGCATAATAGGGACCTTAAGCAACGACGACGGCAGTGAAAACATCACAAAAAAAAAAAAAATGAATGTGCGTCCTTTCCAATTTTATCGTGTCTATTTGGAACCGCTCAATTCGTCAAATGTAGGTGACTTTTCCTGGTGTTGAATTCTTAAGGGTTTTATCCATGTTCAAATAGAGAAGGGAAAATCTTTGACTGTGTACTAATAATATCGTTTTATAAAATAACTAAGATAGTACGCGCGCTCTGATTGGCCGAGAGCAGTGTTTGCATGAGAGCATGTAAACATGGTTGTGGCGTCAAGTTGTTTGGCTTTTTGCGTGCTAATCACGCAAGCACCAAATTTGAAAAAGTTTTCGAGTTCAAAACTCGACAAGTTTACTTTATTTACCCATTCCTTCGTCGGCTGAAACATGGAAAATCGTTACAAAGAACGTGAGTCAATTTTTCTTCGCTTAAGCTGACATTTTAAGCGAGAAAACTCCGTAGTTTGCAAAGCATCTTTTTGCAAAACAAGAACTCATTACGCGTGCAAGACTTCGTGGACAAGATTTTGCGACTGGTAAGAATTTCTCTTTTAATCAGTGCCATACAAAGAGTTTTGCGTTTTTTTCTAGGGAAAGTTATTTTATAAAAGCAATAGAAAACTTTTTTCCTGTGTTTGCATAGCCTGATATAAACACTCGAGGCGTTGGGAGAATTCTCGACGGTTATGCAAACCCTCGACTTCGTCTCGGGTTTGCATAACTGTCTCGAATTCTCCCAACCCCTCTCGTGTTTATATCAGGCTATGCAAACACGGAAAACGTTTTCTATTGCTTAACCCTATTCAGACTGGGGGGGGGGGGGGGGGGGCTTTTCGAACCCCCCCTCCGGCAAAATCGTGATAACTCCTACACCGAAAGAGCTATGACGTTCAAATTTTCTGACTTTTCCTAAAATTTATCTAGGAACATTTTGGTATAATTACCATGTCCATGTGATTAATCATATTGCCATGGCAACCAGTTTCTGACACATAGGTTTTGGAAAATTTAAAAAATGGTGATTTTTTTGTTTTAAGATCGCGTTTTTACACTTATAGTGCTTTTTGTTGTTAAAATGGCCTTTGCTTGGGACTAGTTTTTGAATTACATCAAAATGTTTCAACATCGAACATTTGGGGGGGAGGGGTGGGGTAAAATTTGTCACTTTTTTGCTTTGACAAATATGCTGCTCTATTTTCCAAATAACACTTCCAAAGTCATTTGTTTGGGTAATAAACATTAGTTTGATACTTCTTTTATACATTCTGAGCTTTTTCCCCTTTGAAAGTTGCTTTAAATTATAATTTTAACAAAAAAACGGAAATCCAAGATGGCGGATCCAAGATGGCGGACAACCATTTCAAATTTTAAATTTTATTGCTTCCTATTACTTTTTCTCGCTGTACAAGTGTTTCCTTGTTACTAGTTCATAAGAAAGGATAACAAAGAGATGACTTTACCAATATTATTGATATTTTACGTATCTAAGTGGAAAAATAATAAGAAACATTGGAAAATCGGAATATGAAGTCACTGTGACGTCATCATTGGGCGTGGCAAGTCAAAACCGGGTGTGGGGCTTCTTTGTACGGAGATGATCATTGTGTGTAAATTTCATGACCCTAGCGTTATTGGTTCCAGAGATACAGAGGGGGGGGTCCGAGGAGCCCCCCCCCCCAGTCACAGATTGACCAAAAAAGCCCAGTCTGAATAGGGTTAAATATTGGGATACATTTCACGTTCAATCCGCTAAATTCTCATCGTAATATCGGGGATATCGTTATATCGGCGTTCTGTCCCATACATTTTACTTTGACTTTTGCCCGGAACATAAAATATTCATCTTTTATATTTTTCTTTTATATAATAACGGAAACATTATTAAATCGAGGATCGTTAAATCGGGATTCCTCTGAATTTATAGCAACTACCAATAGTTCTTGTTACCTTTCAAGTTATTATGTCAGTTATAGAGCACTTTCTTCAAAGTTAGAATGTTCCATTAAGTTAGTGACAAAGTTTGTTTCGTCACAAAATAAAACTACATTGAGTCTGCACCCTTCTCAGGATTTACTGTCCAACATCTTTTCCTTTTTTAAAGTTAAGTTTTTGTCATTAAGGTTTAACGCCAAATGTAAGCCATGTTGATGGTAAATACCATGATGAAATTCATTTTTAATTCTCAATTACATCTTAATATCACTGTTGGAATCGTCCTATGCAAGAGACTCCGAGATACTCTTGGGTTCTGGATTCTACGCCGTGGATTCGGAATTTCTTGAACTGGATTCAGGTCTTTGTTTTCCGGATTCTAGTCACTGGTGGGAATCCAGATTCCTTGAGCTGTATTCTGGATCCCAGAAGGAAAAGTTTCTTAGATTCCTGATTCCAAAACAAGCAAAAATTTCCCCGGATTCCGCAATAAGGATTTCTTAAATGGAGCGATTGGTACAAATACAATAAATCATTAAAAAAACAAACAAACAAAAAAAAAAAACATTCACACAACAACA
>OZ037992.1:30833650-30836150 GCA_964035705.1 Porites rus
CCCTAGTACATTGTAATAGTCTGGTTGAGCCGGTTTACAACAGGGGGAATACCAGCGGATGGAAAAGGAGCAACTATGGTTGAGAGAATCAGCCGAGGATATTTTGGATACTCTTACCTGATAATAGAAGCCCAAATAACATTTTTCTTTCGCAGTAAAATAATTAACCTCTCATTCAATGGTTTGGCATATAATATGAGCGAACATTTTGCTCACTGTTAACATCATTTTTACAGACGGAATTAGGATGTTCAGTGAAAACTCTTACCTAAAAATAGAAATAGAGACCAATTGCAAAAGAACACTTTTTTTTTAGTAGAATAATAAACCTCTTATTCGATAGTTTAGCATATCATACGATCGGACATTCTGCTCATTGCTCGTATTTTTCCTCGCCTCTGCGGAGCTCGAAAAAATACTAGGCAACTCTCAAAATATCCGCACGTATCATATGCTAAACCATCGAATAAGGTGTATTTATTGTCGTAATGTGTTTTTACTTCTCTACATAAAGCACTTCCTATTTATTCATCTAATCCATCACGTTCTAATAATAAACTGATAAATGGTAAATTTCCGGTACACCTGTTCAGATCTGTTCAGTTGTAGTTTTCCTTGGTGTAGGAAAATTGGAAGAAAAAAAGAATCATAAACTTTAACTTATGGAAAATTTTTAAGCTGTAATTAGGGAGAAGCCAATCAAATTGGAATAATTCAAGGCAGTAAGTACCATGCAGTAAACAGTTATTTAAATGACTATACCACATCTCCTCAATTGAAATACAGCTGAAGAATTGTCGCTGTTTCGCGCTATAATTACAGTGAAGTTTAATTTATTTCTGTAAAAGAGGAGTTGTGGGCCAATTCATTCCCTGAGGAATAAAGAAAAAGAGCAAGTCAACCTTTTAAAGCAAGGTTTTTAGTTGTCTCTAACATTAAATGTGGTTAAGTGAACGTTACGATATATTGTTTACTGGCTGTTACGCAGCTGTGAAATAACATTTTACCGCTCAAATCCGAAATCTTCGTAACATAAGTTACATTAGAAAATGCGTATTTATTTATCTACTATTTTTTCTTTCAGGATTTTTAATAATTAAACCAGTTTAAAAACTGTAAGAGCCAGCCCACAACAAATAAGAAAAAAAAAAAATGTTATGACAAGCGAGCACCCAAGCTGGCCTCCAAGGAAGTATAATTTTACCAAAGCTTCTACTGGGCGTTCTCTATCCTAACCAACTGCCTCTTTCGAATATTTGAGCTAAAAATTGTTCTGGTTGTTAACCGCGTCAGTTTGTTTACATTCGCGCTCGTTTCCGCTTCACGCTGATTGGCAGAAATCTGACAACTCAGTCGACGGGGAGCCACAGGGAAATTAGAGGCGGAATTCAAATTACAAATGCGTAGTTGTAAGCTCTACTTCCTTTTCCCGCCTGGCCGCCAGAGCGGCCCGGAGAGCTTGCTTGCAGGCTAATGGAGGGACTGCAGTTATTCACCACAAAAGCATTTATAAAAACCATGAGGGTTGGGGGGAGGGGCCCTTAGTGTGGAATGGCCGCGTAGTAAGATATTAGAGAGTTTTTACATCACCAATTATCCATTGTTTTTCTTCGTAGATATGCACCTTTTCGCTTCCTTTCGCAACAAATAATTACAGTGAAAAGTATAACTAAAAATGCATATCAATAAACATTTGAAAGTGCCATAAGTAATTATTTTTAGCCAGTATATTAAAAGCGAGCCGCAAATGTTGCGCAATTAAGACAAACAAGTCAAACTACATTGGCCCGTGTCTCGTTCCACTCGTTCATAACACCGGCACGGTCTCTATTTTGTTGTTAAATTTGCACATAACTGGCATCGTGTCACTAACATACACCCTTGCTAACCTTTACTGGTAACATGCACCTTTACACCTAAACAAAATAATAATAATGATAATAATAATAATAGTGATAATAACTATGACTAAAAATGCATATTAATGAAGTACTGTCTACTTTTTATATACCAATAAGTACAGCTGTATGCCAATCATTTTAGGGGGCAGTATATCAAACAGTGGCGAGTGCTTTGTGATCAACTAAGAAACGCAAGCAAGACAGAATACATTAGCCCCTGTCTGGCTCCACTCGCTCATAACGTTGACCAGTCTTCATTTTGCCGTTTTTACAAACTGCCACCGTCCTTTTTAAAGAAGGTAAAAACAGTTTAATTCGAGTAGAATAAGTGAAGTTTAATAAGAGTTGAGATATGTATTGGAAGGAACGATCTTGTGAACAAAAATTGGGTAACAAATTCTTTTTGCATTTTCGCCAAAGAAATGATTCACCAGAAAATTTTGTGAGGCAATCACTTGCAAATATCACAAGAGTAGCATTGCCATCGCACTGTTTAGTTAAAGAGAAAATATAAATTCTTAATATTCTAAAGTGGCCTCAGAACACACACACAAACCGGCTTGCTTTTAATTTTGTAAACAGTTTAATAACACAAGCGA
>OZ037992.1:30841150-30876150 GCA_964035705.1 Porites rus
TATCTGTTGACTTTTCGTGTAAAACGCCCTCAAACTTAAGTTCCCAATAAGTGCCAAAAACATCGTTTTTTGAACTACTACAGTTTATTTTTTACTGAAACTGAGTTTTGAGAAAGTTCGGCACTAAATCACATTGAAGCATGGTTGGCTTGATTGGCTTTATATTTCACCTATTTCTTTCTCGTGAAACAAGTGAAATGTTCCGCCATTTTTTACTCATTACCAAAACAACTCAACCTTTGTCTTTTTCCAGTTTTAAGAGGCAGTCTTCCTAAAAGCGTTCTACTCGATTTAGGACTCGAGAAAACGTTTTCTTTATATTTTTATCACCAACACTACTATCCATCCTAATAACGAAATTGCAGTTAGGATGACGAAATTGTTTATTTTACTGCCATTCCCAGCATTTCGTTGCTGGACGACCGTTAGTGGCTAAAATATGCAAATTTTAGATGCTGTTTTACAGCTTTTTCAACGATCGTTTAAAAGTACTTCGGGTCATCAAATCCTAGACTGTTCGCACTCATTTGTAAGCATATTACTTCTTCTTACTGTTCCAATACCATTTAGGCATTATCTTTCTCCAGTCAGCAAAAACTAGTCGTCTTTATTAATATTTCACTAACCCAATTAAGCACGAATAAATGCCTCAAAAACATCACAAAATTCTCAAAAGTGGCACCTAAACTAGACCTAAAAACATGTTTTAGTTAAAGATTAAGAGCTATTTTGCCAAGTTATGCAATAAAACTTGTGGCACAACGCGATTCAGAATTGAAGGATTCGACTTAAATTTGCATATTGATGCTGAATTTACATTGCGTGACACCGGCCGCTGTGATAGTAAAAAAATTCTTCACGGATCCTACAAATAAAAATTTTCTTTTCTTTTTTCATTTTTTTTTTTTTTACTTTATCAACAAGAAAAATCGGAAAAAGGTTAAGCTTATAGAAGATTAAGTTTACTTTTCCACTGACCTTCGTATTAATAGTCTCGGCCGGCCGTCCTTTGTTCGACTCCCAGTAGTTGGCCTTCTTGGTAGTAGAGTGGGTCGGGAAAAATATGCATTACTTCCTACCCCACCTCCTCGCCCTTTTCTTACTCGCATCTCTCGGAGGGTGACTTTACTATTTGCGTGTGCTAACTTCGTTATTAACTGGCTGCGATACAAAAGTAGCCTTGGACTCCGGACTGTCTCTTGGAGCGTGAAAACAAAAGCTGACCACTCTTAATAGGAAGAAACAGTCAGTAAAAGGAAGAAACCTTCTTATTGAAATTTCATCAACAAAGGTCTTCAAATGTGGGCTCCTGATCAGTGGAAGGTAAATAAAGGAAAATAGTAATCGCCGTTCACAGTCCAGTACTATCGCCCCATGTTAGCGAATACAAGACAGTCATGGATTCTGGATCCCATTCCATGGATTCTGGATTCCGGGTGCTGGATTCCAGTCTTTCCCAGTGGAACTTGGATTCTAGATTTCATTCCCCAGTTAGTGGGGTACTTGAGCTCTATTCTGGATTCCAAAGCCCTGGATTCCGGATTCCAGAAGCAAAATTTTCCCGGATTCCGGATCCTACAAGCAAAAATTTTCCAGATTCCGGAATCCGGATACCCTTACATGGGGCGAAGTTCTAGTCAAACATTTTCTGACCTGTTCACGCATATTTAATTAAGCAGTGGGAAATTTTTTATTTTTCTTCTAACATTCAATTTTACAATATGATGGATCGGAGTAACTTCTGGTCAATGTAGCTTTTTCAGACGGGACCTCATTTTTAATTTAAGCTAGAAGAGGTTTGGTTCTGAAAAGGTATTTTCCGTCTTGACATAACAGACTTAACACGAATGTTCGGGGCAGTGGGAAATTAAATGAAGCTTGGAAAGGTATCTTTTACTTGCTGAACTAATTTTTGAACAATATATATCATTGGCAAAGGGAAAAAGGGAATTTTAATATAGTTTTGGTAGGAAAATGAGGCATATCTTTCTTAAAAGTGGCAAGTATCAGAAGCATTTGAATAACTGAGGATTTTGCTGTGACAGCAGCCGGTATCGTCACGCAACACAAATTGGACATTTGCCCAAATTTGAGTTGAAACCTTCAATTATGAATCGCGTTGTGCCACAAGTTTTATTGCATAACTTGACAAAATAGCTATTAATCTTTAACTAATTAAAAACGTATTTTGGGGTCTAGTTTAGGTGCCACTTTTGAGAATGTTCTGATGATTTTGAGGCGTTTTTTTTCGTGCAGTTGGCTTTCTTCATTGGATTAGCGAAATAAAGACGACCAGTTTTTGCTGATTACAGAAAGATAATACCTAAATGGTATTGGAACAGTAAGAAGAAGTAATATGCTTCCAAATGAGTGCAAATAGTCTAGGAGTCCTTCTGATGACCAGACAGACGCTAGAACGATCGTTAAAAAACCTGTATAACGGAGACTAAAATTTGCATATTTTAGCCTCTAACGGCTGTCCAGCAATGAAATGCTGGGAATGGCAGTAAAATAAACAATTTCCTCATTCTAACTGCAATTTCGTTATTAGGATGTGATCGATAGTAGTGTTGATGGTAAAATTATAAGGCAAAACTTTTTTCGAGTCGAAGCGAGTGGAACGTTCTTAGGGAGACTGCCTCTTAACTGTTTAATAATCTGGCAATTTTGCTGTCATTTATTCACATATTAAGAACTCCTTCCAATTTAAGCGATGAATTATGCCTGGTATTATAGCCAATCAGAAATGGATAAATATTGAAATTTATAAGAGTCTAATAATTATAATCTTTCTTTACACTGATCAAAGTTTATATATTGTTCTTACAGGTTAACAGTTACGAGTAACACAAAATCAATAAACAATAACAACAACGACGAAAATAACTCAACATGGTTGTTTCATCATCCGAGTGTATCATCTGGGTTACCGTATTCACCGCCGAGTTTGTTGCTATAGTAACGGTGAATCTCCTTGCCATCATTCTTTTTATAAAGAACAGAAGCCTTCGCACTCGCAGCATGTACTTGGTTATAAGCTTAACCGTGGCGGACATGTTAATTGGACTCCTATCCGTGGGTTATGTTCAATTTCTTCTCCTACGGCAATGTGGCCTTATAAAATTGAATTTATCTGAGGAAGTTAGAATTTCATTATGGAGTTTGGATTTTTTCTTGCCTCTTGTCTCCCTGACAAACATTGCTGTTATTTCTTTAGAGCGATTTCACGCCACGTTTCATCCATTTAGGCATCGGCTGATCAAGAGATTGGTCTACGTGGTGGCAATTGTTGTTGTCTGGGTTTTTCCTCTAATTGTTTCAGTCATTTGGGGGGTAGAGGTGTTTCAATTGATTGGATATCACCTTTACATAATAGAATCCTACTGTCTTTTGTGTTTAATAGTTACATTTGTTTCTTACACGTCCATTCTGTTTAAGTTTCGTTTTGGAGCTCATCCTCAGCGCCATTGTGCAGCTGTTTTAAGACAAAGAAAACTAACTGTCACATTGTTTATAACAACTTTAGTATCTTTACTGTTGTGGCTACCATACAATATACTTCTTTTTCTTTACTGGTCAACTGATATTTTGAATTCCCTTTCTTTCCAAGAACATTTTGATTTGACTTATTCATTGATTTTTTTTGTTTAGTGCAAACTCCCTTGTAAATCCCATTTTATACACAATCAGGATGCCAGACTTTAAAAAAGCTCTGCTCTCATTGTTCAGACGTCATCAAAGAGAAAATGTTGCTATCGCGCTAAATCTTTACTAATGGAGGTATATATCGCAAAATTTAATAAGTCAACTTTGTAAGTAGCTAAGAATTAAAGAAATTGAAGACACCCTTAATGCACTTGTGTAAAAACGTACATAGAAGCACATTTAAAGCTACATTAGGCTCTGTGTTAAGAAAGCTGTACAGAAGAAATAAAGATTAGACGTGATGAAGAAGTGCTTAAAGTTTGTTCAATTGCGAACTCTGTTTTGGGGGAATGCGATGTAGGAAGATAAATGAGGTTATGTTAATACTTTGCCGGGTAGCCATCGCGGAAGCAGGAAAAACCATACCGGGTTGGGGGGTAGGGTGCCTTAGTGTGAAATGACTGCGTAGTAAGATATTACTGAGTTTTTACATCACCAAATATTCCTTATTTTTCTTCGTAGATATGCGACTTTTCGCTTCCTTTCGCAACAAATAATTACAGTAAAAATTATAACTAAAAATGCATATTAATAAAGCATCAGTTAATTTGAAAGTGCAATAAGTAATTATGTTTAGCCAGTATATTAAAAAGCGAGCCACAAATGTTGCTCAGTTAAGACAAACAAGTCAGACTAAATTAGCCCGTGTCTCGTTCCACTCATTCATAACACCGGCACGGTCTCCATTTTGTTGTTAAATTTCAACATAACACGCATCGTGTCACTTACATACACGTTTGCTAACCTTCACTTGTAACATGCACCAAGAAGGCCAAGAAGGGCCTCGAGAAGGCCTCAAATTTCGCAAAAATCGCAAAAGTAACAAAGAATTTCTTTTCTACCCAAAAACACCGGTTAACATACACTCTTACTAACGTTAACTAGTAAAAAGCACCTTTACACATAAAATAATACTTACCAAGAAGTAAAGCTCAGATACTTATCTTTTTTTATGCAGTATATTAAACAGTGACAAGTGCTTTGACATCGACAAAGAAACTCAAAGAAGTCAGGATATATTAGACCTTGTCTGGCTCCACTCGTTTATATCGCCGGTCAGTCCTCGTTTTGCTGTTTTTTTTTTTTTTAAATGCTAGCGTCCTTTTGAAAGAAGGTAAATATAATTCCAGTAGAATACGCTACGTCAAGTTACATACGATTTGGCATCGCATTGTTTAGGTAAAGAGAAAATATAAATTCTTAATATTCTAAAGTGGCCACGGAACTCACACAAACCGACTTGCCATTAAGGTCCATTAATTTTGTCAGCTAAACTTGAACTTTTGTGAACAGTTTAATAACACAAGCGACCAGTTTAATTGTTTTAAACAGGACTAACGGCTTTATCAAATTTTATTTTTGATTTCCCCCCAAGTTTTTGTCTTTTTCTGCAACCGTAGTTGACAGCGGTCTCCTCCACTAACAACGAAAAACAGGCGGCGTATAACAGGTGACCAGTTCACTGATAAGGTAGGCCAGTGCTGAAGGGCTGAGGGCTGAATTTCTTTGTATTAATACTACAAGCTCGATGAATATCCAAAAAAAAAAAAAAAAAAAAAAAGAGAAAAAACAGTCAGATCCTCTAAAGTTAAAAATGTCACTCAGTTCAAACAAAGTGTCAATGAACCTGAGAGTTCCCCAAAAAGTTTTTTTCCTTTGGAGGATAGATTGTTAGATTTTTATTTTAGTCTTAATTGTCTAGTAGAGATCTTATACAGAAAATACGTATTAGCTAATCCAGCTTTTCAAATGTACTGAGGCACAAGCAATGGATTGGCTCTATAAAGGCAGGGAGGAAGGGTAGAAGCAGGCATATAACACAAGGAATAAAGGGTTATATTTCCTTAAATTAAGTCTGCCATGAAGGCTAAACTTGTCAAAAAACCCTGCTTATGGCAATCATGACAAAACTCAAAGGCTACTTTTGCGCGTGACCTTGAGGCTTAGCTTGTACTTCTACAAACAAATAAAGAAAATTTTCAATCCTTCCCGTGTATCGCTCTGTTTTTGACGCCAAATGACGCCCGGAGAGCAGCCTGGTGTTATTCTTAATAAAACCCGTCTTTTGCTAAATTTAATACTCCTTTATCTCTGATCATGAAAACAATAAATGTATCTGTCCATTAAACATTTTTTTTCGTTGTATTTTACTTATAATTGGTGCAGAAAATTTTGAATTATTTAAAAACTGCAAAAAGTACCAGAAAAAGCAAGGCTGGACGCGAGTTACATCGCGCTGGTTACATGATACATTTTCTTGTATATATTTTCTCCTTGTCAATTTTACAGACAATTAGAAACCATAAATTAACGTTGACATGCGTTTGTATTTTTAATCGAAAATCTTTTGCATTTGCATTTGCACTTTCTTTTTAACGCAGAGTCTAGGAAGGGATATCTTTGAAAGGAGTTGTTGGTCATAAAAGAGTCCAAGCAATAGGCTTAGCCACAAGTTCCTCGGCAACTTTTCGGCAGCTTTTGAGATTTTGGGCAACTTTTGCGATTTACGGCAACTTTTAAAATTCTCGGCAAGTTTTGATTTAATTTTTTTTTTTTACTTTTTTTGCGACATTTTTTAGCTTTCAAAGGAAACGTCAGCTAAATCAACCCTATTCAGACTGGGCTTTTTTGGTCAATCTGTGACTGGGGGGGGGGGGGGGGCTCCTCGGACCCCCCCTCTGTATCTCTGGAACCAATAATGCTAGGGTCATGAAATTTACACTCAATGATCATCTCCGTACAAAGAAGCCCCACACCCAGTTTTGACTTGCCACGCCCAATGATGACGTCACAGGGCCGTCATATTCCGATTTTTCACTGTTTCTTATTATTTTTCCATTTAGATACGTAAATTATCAATAATATTGGTAAAGTCATCTCTTTGTTATCCTTTCTTATGAACTAGTAACAAGGAAACACTTGTACAGCGAGAAAAAGCAATAGGAAGCAATAAAATTTAAAATTTGAAATGGTTGTCCGCCATTTTGGATGCGCCATCTTGGATTTCCGTTTTTTTGTTAAAATTATAATTTAAAGCAACTTTCAAAGGGGAAAATGCTCAGAATGTGTAAAAGAAGTATCAAACTAATGTTTATTACCCAAACAAATGACTTTGGAAGTGTTATTTGGAAAATAGAGCAGCATATTTGTCAAAGCAAAAAAGTGACAAATTTTACCCCACCCGTCGCCCCCAAATATTCGATGTTGAAACATTTTGATGTAATTCAAAAACTAGTCCCAAGCAAAGACCATTTTAACAACAAAAAGCACTATGAGTGTAAAAACGCGATCTTAAAACAAAAAAATCACCATTTTTTAAATTTTCCAAAATCTATGTGTCAGAAACTGGTTGCCAAGGCAATATGATTAATCACATGGACATGGTAATTATACCAAAATGTTCCTAGATAAATTTTAGGGAAAGTCAGAAAATTTGAACGTCATAGCTCTTTCGAAAAGCCCCCCCTAGTCTGAATAGGGTTAAACTGTGTTATTTATACTACTGAGTGAGTGTGTGGACTCCTGGACCGGCCCAATTACCAATGCCAGCTTGGTGTTACACGCCTGTCCATGAGGTAAACGGTATCACATGATCCGTTTTTCAATATGGCGGACAACACTTTCCAACTGGGAAGAACGTGCAGATGAAGGCCCAATTAATTCAACTGTTGAATTTGAGTTCTATTAATTAATGAAGTTTTGTTAAAAAAAGGAATGCGAATAAAACCTACTTATACTGTGCATGATCTAAACTGCAATAAAACCAACTTCAAGTGCAAACAAGTAAATAACAAAAACAACAACAACTTTTCGCCAACTTTTAGACACTTATATTGGCCGTTTTTGGTAATTTATCGGTAAAGTTGTGGCTAAGCCTACCAAGCAACGGATCTTGAACTCGGCACTGCATCTTGTGATAAATGAATTTAATCCTTCCTTACAACTGCTGGCAGTTCTGTCCACCAACCGACGGAATTTATAACGATTGACTTACAAACAAAACACAGCAGCGTAAAGTTGCATTTTCGAACCGCTGCTTCTGTTTTTTTTAAAAAGACATGCATGAACAGCAACTTATTCTTTCATTAAACATTCGTGAATATGTGTTGACTTTTCGTGTAAAACGGCCTCACACATAAGTTCCTAAATGGTTTAGACGAGTGCGTGGGCCGGCTGCAAGGTAGGCTAGATCTAGGAAGACAAATGAGGCTACGTTAAAACTTTACCGGATAGCTATTGCGGAAACAGGAAAACCATACCGGAAAAATACCCTTCAAACACCACACTTTTTTAAGCCAACATGACAGCCGCTATAGGCCGCCGTGTAAATGCCACGTCACGCAAAAGAGTAGAAATTAAAGCGTACTATCACTATCACAAAAGGAAAAAAAAAAACATTTCGACGTGAAAATTTGTCTCAATATTAGTTTCTAGCTGCTCTAATATTTCATGAAAGTAAAAATTCTGGAAGCGGCGTGCGCATTTTGTGTTCGAGGCGTTCAGAATTCAGGTAGCGGCGCAGAGCAAACTGAAAAAAAAAAACAAAACAAAACAAAACAAAACCAACGGGGGAACAAGCTATATCCTATTTTACGATCGTTCTTTCAAGTTACGATACTGACCTTTCTTCTGATCAAACTACTCATCAAAGGTTATTCTTCTTACAGGTAACTGTTGCGGACAACACAGCTCAACACAAACTCAAGAAACAATAACTCCATCGGCGAAATAACTGATGACAAGATGTTTATTTCTTTCTCCGGGTGCATCATTTGGTTTACTGTATTCACCGCCGAGTGTGTTGCTATAGTAACGGTGAACATCCTTTCCATCATTCTTTTTATAAAGAACAAAAGCCTTCGCACTCGCAGCATGTACTTGGTTATGAGCTTAACTGTGGCCGACCTGTTGGTTGGAAGTCTTTCCGGGAGTGTTCATTTGTTTTATAAAAACAACATTTATTGTCCCTTTGTAACATTTCATTCAGTATCCTGGAAAGTTTTAATTTTACTCGATGGTGTTAGCCTTTTCTTTCCTCTTGTCTCCCTGACAAACATTGCTGTGATTTCTTCAGAGCGATTTCACGCCACGTTTCGTCCATTTAGGCATCGGCTCATCAAGAGATGGGTCTACGTGATAGCAATTGCAGTTGTCTGGGTTTCTCCTATTATTATACTAGTCATTGCTGGAAGAGAACTCTTTTTGATGATACATCATCTGTACTTGTTGGAATCATACTGTTGTTTGTGTTTAACTGCTACCTTTGTTTCTTACACGTCCATTCTGTTTAAGTTTCGTTTTGGAGCTCATCCTCAGCGCCATTGTGCAGCTGCTTTAAGACAAAGAAAACTGACTATCACATTGTTTATAACAACTTTAGCCTCTTTACTGTTGTGGCTACCATACAATTTTTTTGTTGGCTCGTCAACTGATATTTATGATTCCCTTTCTTCCACAGAATATTTTCATTTGTCTTATTCACTGTATTTTTTGTTTTTTGCAAACTCCCTTGTAAATCCCATTTTATACACAATGAGGATCCCAGACTTTAAAGAAGCTCTGCTCTCATTGTTCAGACGCCATCAAAGAGAAAATGTTGCTATCCCGCTAAATCGTTACTAATGGGGGGATACCGCAAAATTTAATTAGTCAACTTTGTAAGTAGCTAAGAATTAAAGAAATGGAAGACACCCTTAATACAATTTAAAAAAAAAATACATAGAAGCACATTTAAAGCTACATTAGGCTATATGTTGATTAAGCTACGGAACAAATGAAGATTAGACGCGATGAAAAAATGCTTAGAGTGTGTTCAATTCGGAACTCTGTTTTGGTGGAATGCGATGTAGGAAGATAAATGAGGCGATGTTAATACTTTGCAGGATAGCTTTTGTGGAAGTATGAAAACCATACCGGAAAGATACCCCTCAAATACCACACTTTTCTAACCAACATGACAGCCACTTTCGGCCGCCAAAAAAGCCATTTGGAAGTGAAAATTTGTCTCAATATTAGTTTTTAGCTGCTCTAATACTTCATGAAAGTAAAAACTCAGAAGGATCGACAATTCTCTAGTTTGATTTTTCAATGACGTCATGTGAAACCAGCATTAAATATCACAGCCTGTATATCAGAGGCAAGTCACGTTCAATGGACGAGAAAACGTCCGCGAAGCAGTATCTGTGGGCCAATTAATTATCAAGTTATCAAACTCTTTGCTGTAAATAATATAGTTCACGAATGTTTGTATCACCAACATCACCATCATCATCATCGTCGTTGTCGTCGTTCGTCGTGGTCACGTTAAACTCTGTGCTCTAAATAATAGAGCTCACGGACAATAGTATTATCATCTTCGTCTACATCGTCACGTTCTCCCTTCTCAAAAAACATTCCTTTAAATGTGTTTTCAAAAAAAAAAATGCTGTTTGACCACAATTCATAACAAACAGGATGTTCAAATTACACAAACATGTAGTTACTTACATTAATTGTCGTCATGTGCTTTTACTTTTCCACATAAAGCACTTCCTATTTATTCAATATAATATATAGATTTAGCCAGGGCTAAAAGCGAAGCTCCCATTAATAAATTTGTAATTTGAGTCAAACAATAAACTTGTATTCCACAGATCGGTTCACTTTAGAGCACATTCATGTGACTTTTGAGGGATTAAGGCTAAGTGATCTGAGAGAAGAATAACTGGCAAACAGTCCAAGAGTGCACCAAATCTTACATCGAGTTGATGGCCTTTATATGTACACCCAAAAAATAGCAATCATCTTCGGTCACATTTAACAGCCATAATGGCTCTTGATCACAGTAGATTTGGCCTGGAAAACAAATTATTGAAAAGAAAATCAGGCCAATTTTTTTTTGCCTTTGACAAGTTTGCTTTACAAAATCTTGTTAACAAATCTGGGGGCCTGTAAACCAACCTTTTATTCTTTTTATACATCACATCTGAGGTGAAACAGTACTATGAGGTGCTTTTTTTTATCATACAGATCTCGGAGAGAATGCAGAATTTCACAAGTTTGAAATACAAATTGCACTTATTCAATATTCAGGACGATCGAAGCACGCGTGGGCTTTTAGCGAAACCGCTAAAAAAAGTTCCAAAATCACCAATACGGCCAGCCGGTTGCAAGCTGTGGAGTGTTTGAATGAACATCAAGAGAGTTGCGCTTCAACATAATAGAGAATTTATCGTGTTTATTTTTTTATTATTATTTAATGGTTTTATACAAGACAGAATGAGCTAAGAGAGCGAATCCCTGTGCCCCATGATAATTTTTTAAAATCTATTTAAAGTTCGCGCGCGTGCTGCGACAGTTATTTTTGTTTGTTGTTTCCGTGACCCGCGCGGTCTACTTTCACGTGAACGTGACATGTTTCGCCGCCACATTAGCGCCAGGAGCTGATACTAATCGGCTCCTGTAGTATCGGCCACCCGCGTTTTGTAAAGCGTAAGTAACCAAGCAACAGCAATTTAGCGAAGTCAATTAAGAACAAAAAGAAATTTTTCGTATCGGTTGATGTAAATTGTTTTTTCTTATATATTTTTTTGTAAAGTTTTTACTGATTATGTCCTCTAGTTTGGAGTACAGAAACAGGAAGAGACAGAGAAAACGGGAAAGTAGGCGGGAAGCAAGCCAAGCTCAACGAGAGAGAGAGCGGCAGAGAGCTATAGAAAGGAGGTGAAACTGCACTGACGAGTAACGGGAAAGGGAGAAAGAAAGAGACAGAGAAAGGAGAAGCAATGTTACTGACGAGCAACGGGAAAGACAGCAGGAAAGGGATAGAGAAAGGAGGCGCAATTTTACTGACGAACAACGGGAGAGAGAGCAGGAAAGGGATAGAGAAAGGAGGCGCAATTTTACTGACGAGCAATGTCATTGGTTTAGTTATTGTTTGTCATGGGGTCGATACAATAAAACTTTCACAAGTGAAAATATCTACCAGTGAAGTTATTATTTTGGGCCCTGAAAACAGTAGCCACACATGTGTATTTTTTTAAACTTTTTAATGAATTCATCACTGGTTGCTTTCCCCAAGTAATAGGAACACAACAAGTTTGGGATGTCACTTACTGTAACCAACCCATCACAACATTTAATGCTTAACTATGAACCCATTCCCCTTGAAATCTTGTTCCATTACTCACTTACACTTCCTTCTATCTATTCCTATGATCCTAGAAGCTTTCCCAAAACATTTGCTTTCAATGGGAGGAGAGGAAGCGAAAAACAAACGTCAAGACTGCTGTGTCACTCTTAAACCTAAAAACTAGCTTGAAATTTTTCTTTCTGAGCATGATCAAATGTTGGAAGCTGATACTTTGCATCTGGAACAGAAGGCTCTGTGAAGTGCTCAACTCACAAACAGCGTTTTGGATTATTGTAGCCAGGCAGTGACCAGAAAACAGCTTGATTAGCTTCAAAAAACAATTTTCTGTACAATTCTGAGGAGTAAATGGGTTGAAAATAATGACTGAGCATGTAACATATTTTGAGAAGGCTGATCACTGCACCTTTCCATTGTTTGAGAAACCGCAGATCATTATTGTGGCCAGTGAAATGGAAAAGGCAGGAGCTGGAAAAGGTTACTGTATGTATTAATAACTTCCTGTTCCACCTCAGTGGCTTAGTTTTCCATTAAACTTAGGTTAAGAGAGTGAACTTTTATTTGGAGGAAGGGGGGAGGGTGGATGATGAAATGTGTTTTAAAAGACAGTCTGGATCATAATAATAAGGTTAAACTACAAGCAACCACCTTCAAGTTTCTTGTGGACTTTTTATTTTGGTCTTTGATTTCTTTCAACTTTTTTTAAAAATTGTTTTGGGAGGACCCCTCCCCCCCCCCCCCACCCTACTATGCTTCCTTTCATCGCGTAGTGATATAATTTTACCTCCCCCTCCCCCAATTTTAAGTTGTCATAATAATTTAAATTTTTCGATGTACTTTATTTGCAACAGAAATACAGATTTACATGGCATTTTGTAGAACCTTGAAAAATTTTCACTAGCCCCCACCCCGCATACTCCCTAAATCTTGATCGGCGTCTTAGTTCTCGTGGCCCCTTTTAAACATAAAACATGTCATGAAAAAAATGCTTTTGCTGCTGTTTGAAACTAGAATTCCAGCTGCACTGTAGCCTCGATTTCGCTGAGAAAACAACGTGAGCAATCACAACGATTCAGTGTCACCAAGGTGTATTTATATTTAGGGGCCGTCGACATATTCACTTTTCCCCCGCTTAACGTCAACTGGACGTTTAGGTCAGACCCCCCCCCCCCCCGCCCCTCCCCCCTCCTTAACGTCCACTTAAAATTTTGCTGCCCCAAAAATCACTGCATTCCAGTACGAATACTGACATGCACTTTTTACGTGAAGATGTCACCGATTTACTGTTTTAAAACGTGGTAGAAACTTCATACATCGAATTATGCTTTGTCCTACCTGTTTTCTTGCAAAATCTACATAACTGCTTTTTCCTGTCAATGCTTTTGATTCCCTACTACACTACATTTTTCAGAGGTCAAAGCCAGAATCACTGGTACAAGACCGCCATGTCGGCCGCCATGTTTTTAAACAACATACTTACCCCTACTGGCCAGCGGCATTCCATTTTCTACTTCACGTGTGCGTTACTCTTTCGTTACTCTAAAAGCACGTGCTTTTTGTTTTTTTGTTTGGAGATGTCAAAGCAACTTACCCTGTTCGGCAGAGTTTAAAAGATCACAATTTACACTCACTTCTTTAATTGGTCCTGCTTTCTCTTTAATTATGTCACGAGCGCCGTTCCACACATGACGTATAATTTATGAAAATGCATCAGTTTGCTTTTGTCCAAAAATGCCCCGCACTAACGTCCACTGCCTTACCCGCTACCCCCCTAAACGTCCAGTTGACGTTAAGCGGGGGAAAAGTGAAAATGTCGACAGCCCCTTAGCGCCTCAAAGAACACAATGTGCATCACCCGAACTTTACTACTTAAAAAAAAAAATATGCAGATAACCACTTTTATAGGTGAGATGACAAAGTTCTAGATTTCAATTTTCGTGAAAGCCAGTTACAAATCTAATTCCTTTCACTGTCAGTAGAAACAAAAATTGCGAAGCAACGCGGTAAATGACGTAAATATTGTAGTTCTTCCAACTTCGCCTTGAACAAGCCTTCCTTGTCATTTAAAAATCATGAAACAATAGTCCACTTTTAAAGAGTTCTAAAAAATTTTCATAGAAACGAAGAAAAAAGTCATATTTGATGTGTTTCACACAAACTATTTACCCCCAACATTTCTCTTTCCTGACCTTAAAGAGTAAGCGACTACCTTAAGAAACGCAAAAATCCAGCCCTTCTTCGAAACAACAAGCTTCAAAATAGCCTCCGAAGCTGGTCACAAACATCGCTGCTTTAGAGAACCAGTTTAAGTCCGATCTTTTCGCTAGCGTCGCCAAGACATGGCTGAATGCTGACAGATTCCGTTTAACGATGTTGAAAAATTCTCAGAGCGAGGACAGCGGCTTGGCAGCGTCCGCAGTGACGTGTTAGATTCTGATTAGTCCTCCGCCATTTTGAAAATCGAAAGGCGGGAATAGAAGATTGAATAGAAGAAACAGAGGCGAGAGCTCTAGTGCACATGTCTTGCGTTTTTTGCGCTCTGTCCGCAGTGTCGAGTTTCAGACAGTCGGAGATCTTATATTTTATCTTGAGGGAAGTGTATCCCGTCTCTAGTAGTTCGCTGCGGTTAAGATATTTTGCCATGTGTTTAAGTTCGGTTAAAAGAAAGGAAATTGAAGTTTCAATTTAGCAAGACAGGCACATGAAAGATGTTACAGTATAATACTCATCGATGTATTTTCGATCTTTCTGTTTCGCGGAAAACCCAAGGTAATCTTACATGTAAATGTGCAAGTTATGTAATTTCATCGAGAATTTAGTTAAATAACCATTGGCATTTCTTTCTGTCCGATCCGACCGTGCAGTGAATTGCTCAATAAAACTCCTGTCGTGACTGTTCTTCATTCTGTTAGCCTACGTAAGCTTAAAAACTTTTGCCGCGACTCTGGCCTTTGTGACAAGTCAATTTTTTTTAGAGGATCGTAAATTACATGTGAACGGCCTAATGTCTGTGAAAGCGTTGTTATGTTTTCTAAAAAGTCTTTGAGATGTTCCATCCTTGTGCCAGGCGGACAGTGGTTTGAATTTGAAGATGTTTTGCCCTGGTTTTGCCATGATGCTTTTTGAAAGAGCTAATTTGTTGCAGATTGTTCGGGTTCATGCAGGCCCGCTATTTACTTTTTTAGGGTAAACAGAATTTAAAGGGGCGTCAGATTTGCTTTTTTCAAGTGTAAGAGGTATTCGGCTGGCTATTCTCCCTCTTGTAATTGAAATATCTTTTTTCAGTATTCGGCTTTTCCATTTTGAAGATAACTATCTTCTTTTGTTTTTTATGTAAATAGGATTAGGTCATGAAGTCAGTGCTCGAAAATAGTGGCCGGTCACGTTGAGAGGCCAAACAAATCTTAGCTCGGTCATTGTTTCCTGCCCAACAAATTGTAGCTCGGACCGGTCAAAATACAGTAAAAATCCACGAGTAAGAACCTGCATTTTCTCATACACTGTATATAGCCTGAACAGGTTCTTTCAAAAATAGTTATTTGTTAAAAATTTGGCTATTTTCTAAAATACATAGGTTCTTATTTTATGAATGAAAAACATTGAAGCTAAAGAGTACTTATAAAGAGGCTTTCAGTGGGGTGATGTCTCCCAAAGAGGTTCCTGAATAGTTTTCAAGTGAAAAGAATTTTGTCATATCGATTTAAGAAAATAGGAATGTCTTTCAAATATATTAAGGATAAACAGGCTAGGTTCTTGTTAGCCTGTTCCAGGCATTTAGATAGTAGAACGTGAGGGAAAAAATCACGAAGCAAAAAAAAAAAAAAAAGAAACGAAGGAGACTAGAGGGGGAAAGGGGGAGAGAACGCCTGTAAACATTCCCTTACAGAGCTCTTTCCGCCCTTAATTGACCGCCGACCACGTATTAAAAACTGTGACATGAAGTTCAAAGTGCTGGCAGGCTAGACGCGACCCATAAGCTGGTGATAGTATGAAACGTGACCTTTGAGTTAACTTTCAATAAACAACATCCGAGGTTTTCCTTCTTTTGACTAAGCAAATCCAATTTATGTCGCTCTGAGTCAAACATTGAGACGGTCAGTCATGCATACTGGGCAATTATTTCCTGCAGTTTGTTTCTGAAAGAATTTGATTCCAGATGCAGTTAGATACTGATTTTCTTTTACCTCTGTTAAAGCATTAATCTTTTTATTGCGGCTAAATAACCTTTCGAATAAGATTTTTTTGTGCCTTTGCGGGCTTCCATAAATGATCTCACACGCACACCTTCCCCCCCGTTTTCTCAGTGTACAATTTAACTTGCTCCCCCCTTACCGCCACGCTCTACTATCTGAACGCCTGCAACAGGCTAGGTTCTTGTATGGAGGGGGCCTAACTGGCAAATTTATAGCCTTACAGGTTCTTAAAAACCAGGTTCTCAGTGACAGGTTTTTACTGTATTGAAAACATTCTACTTTGCAGTAAGTGACAGGCAAATTAAGACAAAACATTTCCCCATAAATGCTCAAAAACTCCTTGTATTGCAAGATGGGTAAATATTGAAAGTAACATTTCTTAAAAAAACAATGAGCTAAGCCATGTAAAAGCAGTTATTTCAATTTTCAGGGCCTTAATGTTGACCGGCCAAATCTTGACCCAACATATTACGTTGACTGCCTGTAATTTTGAGTCTTGATGGTCTGGTCTTGTGCATTAGTTGTTTTTACATGTAACTCACTACAGTACCTATTAACTTAATTAAGAGCCAAATATTTCATTTATTGGAGGGAACAGTGTAGTAAACTGTCTATTGTAAGGCTCAGCTTTTTTATTTTTCAATTCCCATGTAACATTATGCTCAATATTGCTCAATATGTAGGGGTGAGGGAAAATCCTTGCCCAACTTAACAATTTTAAAATCTTATCTTCTTAGTCATAGAAGAACATGAAAGTGAAGTCCTCCAAGTTGAATGTAGGATGGAATGCTCTCTTGTCGGTGAACAAGAGCAAAGACATTCAGCAGGTACTGATATAGTTGATTATGGTAGATGGTATTTATTATGAAAGTTAATAATATACAGGAAAACAGTTTGAACCACATTGTCTTAGAGCAGCAGTGCAGTTTTTAATTAACACAGTGCAAAAACGAGGAATCAAATACAGAAAGGGAAATAATGCAAATTTCTCAGATAATGAAAAACTGTGATTGGCTAATAAACGCTAATAGAAATATAGATCAGAACCAATCAGCTGCCACACCTTGCTGGCGGGAAACTTGTATACTTAATTTTATCCTTTTTCTTTTGTAGTTAACACTTTTTTCTTTTCATTTTTATAAATGTACTTGATTATTTTTATTTATTTATTCATTGTGGCTTGTGTTTTTTTTTTATTGTTACCAAGATTTTGAAATATTATATATAAAGTGTATGTATGTGTGACAAATAGGAATGTTAAAACTTTCATAAATTATATATATTTTTGATGGACTCAAGAAGAGCAGCTATATAATTCATTAATGATGAGGCCTTTTCTCATGTATTTGAAGCATTGCTGTTGTGGTTAATATGACAAGACATCATGTCTGTATACTTAATTCGGCTGACTGGTTTGTGGGAGTTTTTGTTTTGTTGGCATTTGATTGTACATATTATGGGAAACCGTACCTTTAAGTTTGTATTACTTTAATTTACACACAGTTAAAAATACATTGAATTCATATAGAGCTAATTATTTTCCTAATGATAATTGATGATTAATAATTGTTTGGTTTGGTCACTCTGATTATTTGATGACTGATTTATGAAATCTCAGTCAATATCACCACTTAGAAAATGATTGTCAAGGCTTGTTGTATTATCTTGAGTTTGGAAATTATATGGTGTATTTTCTTTTGAAATCAGGTTTTGAGAGCACTTCAAAAGATACAGCATTGTAATAATGATAATGCTTGTACAGTTACACAAACAGTTCTTAAGGGTGCAAAGAAACTCAGTTTTACAGTTTGACCTATTTGGGCAGGCTGTAGCTTGCAACTATTAGCCCAAGAGTCACAGCTTTTTTTATTATGTTTCACCAGTTCTTGCAATTGAATACCCCCCCCCCACCCCCCCCCCCCAAAAAAAACACTTATCCCTCAAGCAAGATACAAAATACAATCCACCAGCCCCATACCTTATATTGATTGTGTAGTTGGTAAATACAAATAATTCATTCACTAGGAGAAGAGTTGGAAAGGGATACTCCTGTAGTAGAAAATGGCCCAATTGAGGGAGCAAGCAATTCGCAGGGAATATAGCAATCTCTTCCACAAGAAAATAATTGTAGCCAGTTAGAAGATGACCGTCTCATTGCTAGAGCAAGTGCAGTTGGTGTGGACTATGAGTTTGCAAAGCCTGGTGTAGTGGAAACAGAGAATGACAGAAGAAAAAGAAAGCGGCGAAACCAAAGACGAATATCAGAACACGAGAAACGGTTGCGAGAAGTTGTTGGAGATCTACCACCACCTCCACAAGCAGGTTCAAGTCAGCAAGAAGATAAGGCGTACAGTGCTATTCGTGCATTTGAGGTGGAGCAGATGACTTACGCATTCAGTTTTTGTGAGGTCTGCAAGGAACGACGACTGGAGTGCAAGGGCACAAGAAACATGTGTACTCGCTGCAGGAGAGATAAGAAGGTACCAAACGTTTGGTCAGGAGAGAATAACATGGATCCAATGGCTGTTCCTGAGATTCTGTCAGACATGTCAGATGCTGAACAGATGCTGATAGCCAGGCTAGCACCTACCGTGCATGTACACTTACTGAAGCATGGAGGTATCGCTTCAAAGGGGCATTGCATTGCATTCCCACAGGCTGTGCAAGAACCGGCAACTATTCTTCCACGACTACCGGGAGAGGTGGATATCATACGCGTGAGAAGACAAGGAAAAGATGATACCCATAAGGACTTCAGGGTTAGAGGACACAGTGTTGAGGGAGCGCTTCATTGGTTGAAGGACAACAATCCTGCCTATAGTGATGTTGTTATTGATGGTGCTCGCATACAGAATTTACCTGAAGATGGTGAGTTGCCCAATTTGAGAACTGTTGAGTTTTCTGAAACAGAACGGGTAGATGACCAAGGCCCGGCTCCACAGCAATTGGACGCTGGGGAAACAGATTGTACTGATGACTCTACAGTCCATGGAGTAATTCTTCCTGAGCCTGGAGTTAACGTACAAGCACAAGTTGAAGCAGCCGTAAATGAAGTTGTGTCAGAACCTAGGGAGGATGAACCGGAAAATACACAACAAATAGGGGAACGACCAGTGATTCCTTGGCCGACCACGGACACGACACCAGCATCAGAGTTTACCACTCCGTACTTTTTTACGATGGCATTTCTTTGTTTGTTTCCCTATGGAAAGGGTGATTTCCACATAAACCGGCCGGCGACATGTCCTTCACTGCATGACTGGGCAGAGCACCTGCTGTGGTACCAAGATGGGAGGTTTGCTAGGCATAAGGTGTGGAAGTTTGTTGTCCACAATATGATCATGAGGAAGCGTGCCCTGGAGCAGAGCCGGTTCTTTGTTGATCAGCAACTTGGTGACCCACACATAACTGTTGCAGACCTGCAAGAGCGACTTGCGAGAGGTGACACTTTTACCGACAAGTTGTTGTATTTTGGCGCAAATCTGCGCGGTACAGCTCAGTACTGGCACCAGAGACGCAGAGAGCTTCGTGCCCTTGTGGAGTTCATGGTCAATGAGAAGCATGGGTTGCCTTCATTTTTCATGACTAGAAGCTGTGCCGAGTTTTACTTTCCTCCTCTTAGAAGGTTACTGGAAGAGTACATCTTGCAGACCAAAGGTGAAGAAGTCAACCTTGTTGAAGATAGCAATGCCCGCTTCAAGGCAGTACAAGAAAATACTCATGTAGTGGTGTTACTTTGACCTGCGTACCCAGGCATACCATGAGAAGGTACTGAAGCCGGTATTTGGTGTCTCTGATTATTGGTACCGCTATGAGTTTGCCAAGTCCCGCGGTCAAATTCATTGGCACCAACTCAGCTGGAGGGAAGACAGGCAACCGCATCAGCTATTGCATGAAGCTCGTGAAGATGGTTGCGAAGAGGAAGAGTATGCAGCTGGACTTAGTCATTGGGCAGATGAAACTTTTGCCATGACAGCATTACATCCAGCTGGCAATAATGAAGAAGGGCAGCCAAGAAAAGACCTCTGGCCACCACCTGAGGGAACAGCTGAGCCCATATCAGATGATAGGGATCCCTTAGTTAAGATGCTAATGCAAATAGCTGCAACACAAGATGCAATACTGGAGGATCATTTGCTTTTAGTAAACAGGGTTGGACTCCACAGTTGCTCTGATTACTGCTTGAGAACTCCTCGCCATCCGGAGCAAGAACTGCAGCCTAGAGAACGTGTATGTCGGATGGAGTTTGGAAGTGAGTTCCGCCCAGGGAAAAAAATTCACAGTAATCCGGAAATTGTGGAAGATCATAATGGAGTTCCCCGCCTAGAGATGCTACGTGACCATCCACGTGTGGTTCAGCATTCTCGTTATCAGTTACAATCGTGGAGAGCAAATGGGGATGTAAGCTTGATTCTTTCCAATTCCCCTCCGGACAATCCTAGCACAGATGATATCATAGCCATAATTGACTATGTCTGTGGATATGCTTGCAAAGATAGCGAACCTACTGGTGCAACTTCTAATCTCTTTAAGGACATGGTGAATGCTGTTGATGCAGGTGATGCAGACCAGGTGACAGGCAAGTCAATGTGTGCTAAGATGCTGATAAAGACGGTAGGAAGACGAGATATCAGTGGACCGGAGGCTTCCTTTGAACTGAGTGGGCTGGCACTTTGGCGATGTAGCCGTCCATTTACCTACTTGTCAATGTCAGGGTCAAGGAGACTTGAACTTGATGGTGAAATTGCAACTCGCAGCACCCCACTGGATAAGTACCTTGCACGACCGCAAGATGAACACTGTTCTTGGTACCACTTTGCATCTAAGAACGGTAATGTTCCTGTTGTAAGTGGTGGTTCTACGCACGCAACGTGGCCACTGAATGAAGACTACTGTAGGACCATCCTCCTGTTACACTGGCCAAGCTGGTTTGACATCCAAGAAGTGAAGGGGGATGCAGAATCTTGGATTGATCGCTTTAAGGACTTTTTTGCAAGTGATGACTGTCCAACATTTGTGAAGGCCCAAGTTGCTAAGGCACGGCGTTTTGCAGACCACCCACAAGTACCAGTATTTGAAGAGGATGAGGAAGATGCTGGTGTTGAAGCAGAAGAACAGCCAGACTGGGTGGATTTATATGCAGGGCAGAACCAAATGTATGAGGGTGTAGAGAGGGAATTTGATTATGATGATGGTAGGGAGGACTATGACTGGAGCAGTACCCGTATTATTCTCCCTGAAGGAAAAGACCCAACAAAATGGCTTCAAGAAAGCATTAAAGCGGATGATGAAAGGGAGACAGAAGTACAGACCTTGATTTACCTCAGGTGTGTCCGTTGTCTCTAAATGAGAATCAGAAAGCCATAGTGGGGCTTGTGTTGCACACCCTGTACAACTTTGTTGAAAACACTGGATATTACCTTCCACTGCGGCTTGTTTTCTCTGGAACTGCTGGTACAGGAAAGTCTTATGTCATAAAGTGTCTCCAGAGGTTAGTGCGGCAAGTTTTCGAAGCCAGTGATGCAATGCAGGTGATAACACCAACGGGAAATGCTGCCTATTTCGTTCAAGGCAGTACAGCTCACAGCTTTCTAGGAGTACCAACAGGTGGAAGGCCCTGCAATGAGTTGACTTTACCTACAGGTCCCTTACTAGAGAAAATTCAGAAAAAGTGCGAAAATCTGAAAGTTCTGGTTGGGGATGAACGATCAATGTTTGGACGCACAAAAATGGGCTGGATGGAACAGCATGCACGTTATGCAATCAACAAAGGAGCCAATACAGATCAGTTATGGGGAGGGATTCCTGTGGCAGTGTTTATGGGAGATGATGTTCAGCTTCCTCCTGTGTGTGACACCCCCGTGTACATCTCAGATTGTCGTAGTGCACCATCTAACCACGGTCATTTGGTTTGGACAATGTTTGATAGTGCTGTTGAGCTTACTCAGATTATACGGTAGAATGAATCAGAACAACAGCTGAGAGATGTGCTGATGTCACGAAGAAATTATACCACAACACCCCAGCAAATCCAGTGGCTACAACAGTTTCAATGGCACAATCTCCGCATGTCGCATGGCCCAGAACTCCTTGCTAGGATGGATGAGCAAGGTCTGTACGTATTTCCCACGCACCGTCTTGAATGGCAGCGTAATAAAACAAAGCTGCTAGAGTGTAACAGACAGCCAAACCACCTAGTGGCAAAGATCAAGGCAGTTCACAATGGCCGACATGCTCTGAAGGTCGACAGTAATAAGGCGGGAGGATTGTTACCTTTACTGTATCTTTCCCGTGACAGCAAAGTCATGCTGATGGTTAACTTAAAGGCTGATTGGGGTTTGTTCAATGGGGCGGTAGGTACAGTCGTAGACATTGTGTACAAAGATGGCCGCAGACCTACTGATGATCCTGCTCCAGTACCTGATGTGGTTCTGGTGAGGTTTCCAGGATATAGGGGGCCACCGTACATTAATGAAGATCCTACAGTTGTGCCAATTGTACCAGTAAGTCGTTCCACTGATTGCGCATGCCGATGCAAGCGTCTGCAGGTTCCATTGCGACTGGCATGGGGAACAACAATCCACAAATGCCAAGGGATAACTGTGGGTGCTGGAGAAGCATTCAGGTATGTAGTGGTTCACCCCGGGGACCATGGCTTTGAAGCCAGAAACCCAGGAGCTCTATTTGTGGCGTTGTCAAGAGCAAAATCAGCGGGCGGGGAAGGAAGAGATCCTGATTTTGCTTTTAATGAAGATGTATTGATAAACAATGACAGATTCAGACCTGTGGACACTCCAACTACAAGAGCTAGAGCAGTGGAGATTTAGAGACTGCATGTCTTAGCAACTCAGTGTCGGCAGAGAAGGGTGTTAGCACCAGCGTATAGGGTGGAAACCTCTCTCAGACTCGTAGAGTGGTCTCAGCCTCAAGATCATCGTTGAAACATGTGGTCTAAGTGTTGAAAATAATATTGGTTCAGAGGTGAAAGCCTTAGCATGGTGGTGTCTTGTTTGCAGTCATATCAATAAGATAGCCCTAATGCCTATGATGTGATGAATTGTACATATCCAAGCACAGCCAATAACAGTGCAGTTATGCTGTAATCAGCCTGTGTGGCTGAGGACTGTTGTGGCCATGCATAACAAATAAAAGTGCCATTGTGCTGTAATCAGCCTGTGTGGCTGAGGGCTGTTGTGGCCATGCATAACAAATAAAAGTGCCGTTATGCTGTAATCAGCCTGTGTGGCTGAGGGCCTTTGTGGCCATGCATAACAAATAACAGTGCCGTTATGCTGTAATTAGCCTGTGTGGCTGAGGGCCTTTGTGGCCATGCATAACAAATAAAAGTGCCATTGTGCTGTAATCAGCCTGTGTGGCTGAGGGCCTATGTGGCCATGCATAACAAATAAAAGTGCCGTTATGCTGTAATCAGCCTGTGTGGCTGAGGGCCTTTGTGGCCATGCATAACAAATAAAAGTGCCGTTATGCTGTAATCAGCCTGAGTGGCTGAGGGCCTTTGTGGCCATGCATAACAAATAAAACTGCCGTTATGCTGTAATCAGCCTGTTTGGCTGAGGGCCTTTGTGGCCATGCATAACAAATAAAAGTGCCGTTATGCTGTAATCAGCCTGAGTGGCTGAGGGCCTTTGTGGCCATGCATAACAAATAAAACTGCCGTTATGCTGTAATCAGCCTGTGTGGCTGAGGGCCTTTGTGGCCATGCATAACAAATAAAAGTACCCTCATGCTGTAATCAGCCTGTGTGGCTGAGGGCCTTTGTGGCCATGCATAACAAATAAAAGTGCCATCATGCTGTAATCAGCCTGTGTGGCTGAGGGCCTTTGTGGCCATGCATAACAAATAAAACTGCCGTTATGCTGTAATCAGCCTGGGTGGCTGAGGGCCTTTGTGGCCATGCATAACAAATAAAAGTACCGTTATGCTGTAATCAGCCTGTGGGGCTGAGGGCCTTTGTGGCCATGCATAACAAATAAAAGTGACGTTATGCTGTAATCAGCCTGTGTGGCTGAGGGCCTTTGTGGCCATGCATAACAAATAAAAGTGCCGTTATGCTGCAATCAGCCTGTGTGGCTGAGGGCCTTTGTGGCCATGCATAACAAATAAAAGTGCCATTATGCTGTAATCAGCCTGTTTGGCTGAGGGCCTTTGTGGCCATGCATAACAAATAAAACTGCCGTTATGCTGTAATCAGCCTGTGTGGCTGAGGGCCTTTGTGGCCATGCATAACAAATAAAAGTACCGTGATGCTGTAATCAGCCTGTGTGGCTGAGGGCCTTTGTGGCCATGCATAACAAATAAAACTGCCGTTATGCTGTAATCAGCCTGAGTGGCTGAGGGCCTTTGTGGCCATGCATAACAAATAAAAGTACCGTGATGCTGTAATCAGCCTGTGTGGCTGAGGGCCTTTGTGGCCATGCATAACAAATAAAAGTGCCATCATGCTGTAATCAGCCTGTGTGGCTGAGGGCCTTTGTGGCCATGCATAACAAATAAAAGTACCATCATGCTGTAATCAGCCTGTGTGGCTGAGGGCCTTTGTGGCCATGCATAACAAATAAAACTGCCGTTATGCTGTAATCAGCCTGTTTGGCTGAGGGCCTTTGTGGCCATGCATAACAAATAAAAGTGCCGTTATGCTGTAATCAGCCTGAGTGGCTGAGGGCCTTTGTGGCCATGCATAACAAATAAAACTGCCGTTATGCTGTAATCAGCCTGTTTGGCTGAGGGCCTTTGTGGCCATGCATAACAAATAAAAGTGCCGTTATGCTGTAATCAGCCTGAGTGGCTGAGGGCCTTTGTGGCCATGCATAACAAATAAAACTGCCGTTATGCTGTAATCAGCCTGTGTGGCTGAGGGCCTTTGTGGCCATGCATAACAAATAAAAGTGCCCTCATGCTGTAATCAGCCTGTGTGGCTGAGGGCCTTTGTGGCCATGCATAACAAATAAAAGTGCCATCATGCTGTAATCAGCCTGTGTGGCTGAGGGCCTTTGTGGCCATGCATAACAAATAAAACTGCCGTTATGCTGTAATTAGCCTGGGTGGCTGAGGGCCTTTGTGGCCATGCATAACAAATAAAAGTGCCGTTATGCTGTAATCAGCCTGTGGGGCTGAGGGCCTTTGTGGCCATGCATAACAAATAAAAGTGCCGTTATGCTGTAATCAGCCTGTGTGGCTGAGGGCCTTTGTGGCCATGCATAACAAATAAAAGTGCCGTTATGCTGCAATCAGCCTGTGTGGCTGAGGGCCTTTGTGGCCATGCATAACAAATAAAAGTGCCGTTATGCTGTAATCAGCCTGTGTGGCTGAGGGCCTTTGTGGCCATGCATAACAAATAAAACTGCCGTTATGCTGTAATCAGCCTGTGTGGCTGAGGGCCTTTGTGGCCATGCATAACAAATAAAAGTACCGTGATGCTGTAATCAGCCTGTGTGGCTGAGGGCCTTTGTGGCCATGCATAACAAATAAAACTGCCGTTATGCTGTAATCAGCCTGAGTGGCTGAGGGCCTTTGTGGCCATGCATAACAAATAAAAGTATCGTGATGCTGTAATCAGCCTGTGTGGCTGAGGGCCTTTGTGGCCATGCATAACAAATAAAAGTGCCATCATGCTGTAATCAGCCTGTGTGGCTGAGGGCCTTTGTGGCCATGCATAACAAATAAAAGTACCATCATGCTGTAATCAGCCTGTGTGGCTGAGGGCCTTTGTGGCCATGCATAACAAATAAAACTGCCGTTATGCTGTAATCAGCCTGTGTGGCTGAGGGCCTTTGTGGCCATGCATAACAAATAAAAGTGCCGTTATGCTGTAATCAGCCTGTGTGGCTGAGGGCCTTTGTGGCCATGCATAACAAATAAAAGTGCCATCATGCTGTAATCAGCCTGTGTGGCTGAGGGCCCTTGTGGCCATGCATAACAAATAAAACTGCCGTTATGCTGTAATTAGCCTGGGT
Organism: Porites rus; assembly: GCA_964035705.1. Classification (NCBI taxonomy): domain Eukaryota; kingdom Metazoa; phylum Cnidaria; class Anthozoa; order Scleractinia; family Poritidae; genus Porites; species Porites rus. Next base: position 30,867,151 of record OZ037992.1, read on the forward strand.
GGCTGAGGGCCTTTGTGGCCATGCATAACAAATAAAAGTGCCGTTATGCTGTAATCAGCCTGTGGGGCTGAGGGCCTTTGTGGCCATGCATAACAAATAAAAGTGCCGTTATGCTGTAATCAGCCTGTGTGGCTGAGGGCCTTTGTGGCCATGCATAACAAATAAAAGTGCCGTTATGCTGCAATCAGCCTGTGTGGCTGAGGGCCTTTGTGGCCATGCATAACAAATAAAAGTGCCGTTATGCTGTAATCAGCCTGTGTGGCTGAGGGCCTTTGTGGCCATGCATAACAAATAAAACTGCCGTTATGCTGTAATCAGCCTGAGTGGCTGAGGGCCTTTGTGGCCATGCATAACAAATAAAAGTACCGTGATGCTGTAATCAGCCTGTGTGGCTGAGGGCCTTTGTGGCCATGCATAACAAATAAAAGTGCCATCATGCTGTAATCAGCCTGTGTGGCTGAGGGCCTTTGTGGCCATGCATAACAAATAAAAGTACCATCATGCTGTAATCAGCCTGTGTGGCTGAGGGCCTTTGTGGCCATGCATAACAAATAAAACTGCCGTTATGCTGTAATCAGCCTGTGTGGCTGAGGGCCTTTGTGGCCATGCATAACAAATAAAAGTGCCGTTATGCTGTAATCAGCCTGTGTGGCTGAGGGCCTTTGTGGCCATGCATAACAAATAAAAGTGCCATCATGCTGTAATCAGCCTGTGTGGCTGAGGGCCTTTGTGGCCATGCATAACAAATAAAACTGCCGTTATGCTGTAATTAGCCTGGGTGGCTGAGGGCCTTTGTGGCCATGCATAACAAATAAAAGTGCCGTTATGCTGTAATCAGCCTGTGGGGCTGAGGGCCTTTGTGGCCATGCATAACAAATAAAAGTGCCGTTATGCTGTAATCAGCCTGTGTGGCTGAGGGCCTTTGTGGCCATGCATAACAAATAAAAGTGCCGTTATGCTGCAATCAGCCTGTGTGGCTGAGGGCCTTTGTGGCCATGCATAACAAATAAAAGTGCCGTTATGCTGTAATCAGCCTGTGTGGCTGAGGGCCTTTGTGGCCATGCATAACAAATAAAACTGCCGTTATGCTGTAATCAGCCTGTGTGGCTGAGGGCCTTTGTGGCCATGCATAACAAATAAAAGTACCGTGATGCTGTAATCAGCCTGTGTGGCTGAGGGCCTTTGTGGCCATGCATAACAAATAAAACTGCCGTTATGCTGTAATCAGCCTGAGTGGCTGAGGGCCTTTGTGGCCATGCATAACAAATAAAAGTACCGTGATGCTGTAATCAGCCTGTGTGGCTGAGGGCCTTTGTGGCCATGCATAACAAATAAAAGTGCCATCATGCTGTAATCAGCCTGTGTGGCTGAGGGCCTTTGTGGCCATGCATAACAAATAAAAGTACCATCATGCTGTAATCAGCCTGTGTGGCTGAGGGCCTTTGTGGCCATGCATAACAAATAAAACTGCCGTTATGCTGTAATCAGCCTGTGTGGCTGAGGGCCTTTGTGGCCATGCATAACAAATAAAAGTGCCGTTATGCTGTAATCAGCCTGTGTGGCTGAGGGCCTTTGTGGCCATGCATAACAAATAAAAGTGCCATCATGCTGTAATCAGCCTGTGTGGCTGAGGGCCTTTGTGGCCATGCATAACAAAAAAAAACTGCCGTTATGCTGTAATCAGCCTGTGTGGCCATGCATAACAAATAAAAGTGCCATCATGCTGTAATCAGCCTGTGTGGCTGAGGGCCTTTGTGGCCATGCATAACAAATAAAAGTGCCGTTATGCTGTAATGAGCCTGTGTGGCTGAGGGCCTTTGTGGCCATGCATAACAAATAAAAGTGCCATCATGCTGTAATCAGCCTGTGTGGCTGAGGGCCTTTGTGGCCATGCATAACAAAAAAAAAACTGCCGTTATGCTGTAATCAGCCTGTGTGGCAGAGGGCCTTTGTGGCCATGCATAACAAATAAGAGTGCCGTTATGCTGTAATCAGCCTATGTGGCTGAGGGCCATTGTGGCCATGCACAACAAATAAAAGTGCCATCATGCTGTAATCAGCCTGTGTGGCTGAGGGCCTTTGTGGCCATGCATAACAAATAAAAGTGCCATCATGCTGTAATCAGCCTGTGTTGCTGAGGGCCTTTGTGGCCATGCATAACAAAAAATAACTCCCGTTATGCTGTAATCAGCCTGTGTGGCTGAGGGCCTTTGTGGCCATGCATAACAAATAAAAGTGCCGTTATGCTGTAATCAGCCTGTGTGGCTGAGGGCCTTTGTGGCCATGCATAACAAATAAAAGTGCCATCATGCTGTAATCAGCCTGTGTGGCTGAGGGCCTTTGTGGCCATGCATAACAAATAAAAGTGCCATCATGCTGTAATCAGCCTGTGTGGCTGAGGGCCTTTGTGGCCATGCATAACAAATAAAAGTGCCATCATGCTGTAATCAGCCTGTGTGGCTGAGGGCCTTTGTGGCCATGCATAACAAATAAAAGTACCATCATGCTGTAATCAGCCTGTGTGGCTGAGGGCCTTTGTGGCCATGCATAACAAATAAAAGTGCCATCATGCTGTAATCAGCCTGTGTGGCTGGGGGCCTTTGTGGCCATGCATAACAAAAAAAACTGCCTTTATGCTGTAATCAGCCTGTGTGGCTGAGGGCCTTTGTTGCCATGCATAACAAATAAAAGTGCCGTTATGCTGTAATGAGCCTGTGTGGCTGAGGGCCTTTGTGGCCATGCATAACAAATAAAAGTACCGTGATGCTGTAATCAGCCTGTGTGGCTGAGGGCCTTTGTGGCCATGCATAACAAATAAAAGTGCCATCATGCTGTAATCAGCCTGTGTGGCTGAGGGCCTTTGTGGCCATGCATAACAAAAAAAAAAACTGCCGTTATGCTGTAATCAGCCTGTGTGGCTGAAGGCCTTTGTGGCCATGCATAACAAATAAGAGTGCCATTATGCTGTAATCAGCCTATGTGGCTGAGGGCCATTGTGGCCATGCATAACAAATAAAAGTGCCATCATGCTGTAATCAGCCTGTGTGGCTGAGGGCCTTTGTGGCCATGCATAACAAATAAAAGTGCCATCATGCTGTAATCAGCCTGTGTGGCTGAGGGCCTTTGTGGCCATGCATAACAAAAAATAACTCCCGTTATGCTGTAATCAGCCTGTGTGGCTGAGGGCCTTTGTGGCCATGCATAACAAATAAAAGTGCCCTCATGCTGTAATCAGCCTGTGTGGCTGAGGGCCTTTGTGGCCATGCATAACAAATAAAAGTGCCATCATGCTGTAATCAGCCTGTGTGGCTGAGGGCCTTTGTGGCCATGCATAACAAATAAAAGTGCCATCATGCTGTAATCAGCCTGTGTGGCTGGGGGCCTTTGTGGCCATGCATAACAAAAAAAAACTGCCGTTATGCTGTAATCAGCCTGTGTGGCTGAGGGCCTTTGTGGCCATGCATAACAAATAAAAGTACCATCATGCTGTAATCAGCCTGTGTGGCTGAGGGCCTTTGTGGCCATGCATAACAAATAAAACTGCCGTTATGCTGTAATCAGCCTGTGTGGCTGAGGGCCTTTGTGGCCATGCATAACAAATAAAACTGCCGTTATGCTGTAATCAGCCTGTGTGGCTGAGGGCCTTTGTGGCCATGCATAACAAATAAAAGTGCCCTCATGCTGTAATCAGCCTGTGTGGCTGAGGGCCTTTGTGGCCATGGTAACAAATAAAACTGCCGTTATGCTGTAATCAGCCTGTTTGGCTAAGGGCCTTTGTGGCCATGCATAACAAATAAAAGTGCCGTTATGCTGTAATCAGCCTGAGTGGCTGAGGGCCTTTGTGGCCAGGCATAACAAATAAAAGTGCCGTTATGCTGTAATCAGCCTGTGTGGCTGAGGGCCTTTGTGGCCATGCATAGCAAATAAAAGTACCATCATGCTTTAATCAGCCTGTGTGGCTGAGGGCTTTTGTGGCCATGCATAACAAATAAAAGTGCCGTTATGCTGTAATCACCCTGTGTGGCTGAGGGCCTTTGTGGCCATGCATAACAAATAAAAGTGCCGTTATGCTGTAATCAGCCTGAGTGGCTGAGGGCCTTTGTGGCCATGCATAACAAATAAAAGTGCCGTTATGCTGTAATCAGCCTGTGTGGCTGAGGGCCTTTGTGGCCATGCATAGCAAATAAAAGTACCATCATGCTGTAATCAGCCTGTGTGGCTGAGGGCCTTTGTGGCCATGCATAACAAATAAAAGTGCCGTTATGCTGTAATCACCCTGTGTGGCTGAGGGCCTTTGTGGCCATGCATAACAAATAAAAGTGCCATCATGCTGTAATCAGCCTGTGTGGCTGAGGGCCTTTGTGGCCATGCATAACAAATAAAAGTACCATCATGCTGTAATCAGCCTGTGTGGCTGAGGGCCTTTGTGGCCATGCATAACAAATAAAACTGCCGTTATGCTGTAATCAGCCTGTGTGGCTGAGGGCCTTTGTGGCCATGCATAACAAATAAAAGTGCCGTGATGCTGTAATCAGCCTGTTTGGCTGAGGGCCTTTGTGGCCATGCATAACAAATAAAAGTGCCATCATGCTGTAATCAGCCTGTGTGGCTGAGGGCCTTTGTGGCCATGCATAACAAATAAAACTGCCGTTATGCTGTAATCAGCCTGTGTGGCTGAGGGCCTTTGTGGCCATGCATAACAAATAAAACTGCCGTTATGCTGTAATAAGCCTGTGTGGCTGAGGGCCTTTGTGGCCATGCATAACAAATAAAAGTGCCGTGATGCTGTAATGAGCCTGTGTGGCTGAGGGCCTTTGTGGCCATGCATAACAAATAAAAGTGTCATCATGCTGTAATCAGCCTGTGTGGCTGAGGGCCTTTGTGGCCATGCATAACAAAAAAAAACTGCCGTTATGCTGTAATGAGCCTGTGTGGCTGAGGGCCTTTGTGGCCATGCATAACAAATAAAAGTGCCGTGATGCTGTAATGAGCCTGTGTGGCTGAGGGCCTTTGTGGCCATGCATAACAAATAAAAGTGCCATCATGCTGTAATCAGCCTGTGTGGCTGAGGGCCTTTGTGGCCATGCATAACAAATAAAACTGCCGTTATGCTGTAATCAGCCTGTGTGGCTGAGGGCCTTTGTGGCCATGCATAACAAATAAAAGTACCATCATGCTGTAATTAGCCTGTGTGGCTGAGGGTCTTTGTGGCCATGCATAACAAATAAAAGTGCCGTTATGCTGTAATCAGCCTGTGTGGCTGATGGCCTTTGTGGCTATGCATAACAAATAAAAGTACCATCATGCTGTAATCGGCCTGTGTGGCTGAGGGCCTTTGTGGCCATGCATAACAAATAAAACTGCCGTTATGCTGTAATCAGCCTGTGTGGCTGAGGGCCTTTGTGGCCATGCATAACAAATAAAAGTGCCGTTATGCTGTATTCAGCCTGTGTGGCTGAGGGCCTTTGTGGCCATGCATAACAAATAAAAGTGCCATGATGCTGTAATCAGCCTGTGTGGCTAAGGGCCTTTGTGGCCATGCATAACAAATAAAACTGCCGTTATGCTGTAATCAGTCTGTGTGGCTGAGGGCCTTTGTGGCCATGCATAACAAATAAAACTGCCGTTATGCTGTAATCAGCCTGTGTGGCTGAGGGCCTTTGTGGCCATGCATAACAAATAAAAATGCCATCATGCTGTAATCAGCCTGTGTGGCTGAGGGCCTTTGTGGCCATGCATAACAAATAAAAGTGCCGTTATGCTGTAATCAGTCTGTGTGGCTGATGGCCTTTGTGGCCATGCATAACAAATAAAAGTGCCGTTATGCTGTAATCAGCCTGTGTGGCTGAGGGCCTTTGTGGCCATGCATAACAAATAAAAGTGCCATCATGCTGTAATCAGCCTGTGTGGCTGAGGGCCTTTGTGGTCATGCATAACATAAAAAAACTGCCGTTATGCTGTAATCAGCCTGTGTGGCTGAGGGCCTTTGTGGCCATGCATAACAAATAAAAGTGCCGTTATGCTGTAATCAGCCTGTGTGGCTGAGGGCCTTTGTGGCCATGCATAACAAATAAAAGTGCCATCATGCTGTAATCAGCGTGTGTGGCTGAGGGCCTTTGTGGCCATGCATAACAAATAAAAGTGCCGTTATGCTGTAATCAGCCTGTTTGGCTGAGGGCCTTTGTGGCCATGCATAACAAATAAAAGTGCCGTTATGCTGTAATCAGCCTGTGTGGCTGATGGCCTTTGTGGCCATGCATAACAAATAAAACTGCCGTTATGCTGTAATCAGCCTGTGTGGCTGAGGGCCTTTGTGGCCATGCATAACAATTAAAAGTGCCGTTATGCTGTAATCAGCCTGTGTGGCTGAGGGCCTTTTTGGCCATGCATACCAAATAAAAGTGCCATCATGCTGTAATCAGCCTGTTTGGCTGAGGGCCTTTGTGGCCATGCATAACAAATAAAAGTGCCATCATGCTGTAATCAGCCTGTGTGGCTGAGGGCCTTTGTGGCCATGCATAACAAATAAAACTGCCGTTATGCTGTAATCAGCCTGTGTGGCTGAGGGCCTTTGTGGCCATGCATAACAAATAAAACTGCCGTTATGCTGTAATCAGCCTGTGTGGCTGAGGGCCTTTGTGGCCATGCATACCAAATAAAAGTGCCATCATGCTGTAATCAGCCTGTTTGGCTGAGGGCCTTTGTGGCCATGCATAACAAATAAAAGTGCCATCATGCTGTAATCAGCCTGTGTGGCTGAGGGCCTTTGTGGCCATGCATAACAAATAAAACTGCCGTTATGCTGTAATCAGCCTGTGTGGCTGAGGGCCTTTGTGGCCATGCATAACAAATAAAAGTGCCGTTATGCTGTAATCAGCCTGTGTGGCTGAGGGCCTTTGTGGCCATGCATAACAAATAAAAGTGCCATCATGCTGTAATCAGCCTGTGTGGCTGAGGGCCTTTGTGGCCATGCATAACAAAAAAAAACTGCCGTTATGCTGTAATCAGCCTGTGTGGCTGATGGCCTTTGTGGCCATGCATAACAAATAAAACTGCCGTTATGCTGTAATCAGCCTGTGTGGCTGAGGGCCTTTGTGGCCATGCATAACAAATAAAAGTACCATCATGCTGTAATCAGCCTGTGTGGCTGAGGGCCTTTGTGGCCATGCATAACAAATAAAACTGCCGTTATGCTGTAATCAGCCTGTGTGGCTGATGGCCTTTGTGGCCATGCATAACAATTAAAAGTGCCGTTATGCTGTAATCAGCCTGTGTGGCTGATTGCCTTTGTGGCCATGCATAACAAATAAAAGTGCCATCGTGCTGTAATCAGCCTGTGTGGCAAAAGCCAGTTTTTCAGCAATAAAGTAAGTTCTTGGAATTATTTTATTTTAGCAATATTGTTTTGTTAAGTCTCCTTACTTTATTTAACTTACAGTAGAAACCTGCATGTTTGATGAACCTACTTTTTGAAATTCAGTGAACTCTCGCCTTGTGGACATCTTGCTATAAGGAGCACGGTGATAATATGGACGGCAGCTAAATACAAAGCAAAAATAAATTACAGACGTTTGACTGAAATAAAACTTCCGCTATTACAAACTGTCACTAATGAAGAGACTAACTCAAGCTCGTTATAGTGTCCACTTTATTAAAGAAGTTGACTGTATGGCAAAATAGGTTCTTGTACTTTGGATAGTTATTGGCAATTAATATTTATGCATATTTAGTAAATTCTGGTTAAATTAGGTCCATTTTTCTCTATGAAAGATATAATATTATGGTCTTTAAGCAGCAGAAAAATACTGTTTTTGCTTCAGTTCTAATATCTATAGGGGGAATCTCTATAGTTTATCATGGTTAAACTATGAACTAATAATAAAAGAGCCGGCTTGATCATTCTTGCATGGTTTAAAACAAGTAGGTTCTTGTAATACTGGACCATTTCTGCTTGTAGGTTTTTTAAGTAAACCACTACTTTTACGTGCTGGTTTTTACTGTACATGTAGTTATCAAACTTCATTGCTCTTGGCATTTCCTCAATTACATGCTAATGACATTTGTTCTCACAATTTCACTGCCAAAGGTAGGCAAAGTTCACATATGCCATGTTACAGTTATGGGCTTAGTATCCTAGCTTTGAGTGAATGCAAAGCTGAGGTTCACCTTTTTTGATACAAACCTGCCTTCTTTTTCATATGAAAATTATGCTTAAAAATACTAGTTAGCATAAAAACAACATGATTTATATAATCAATCAGGAAGGGTTGTATGAGGTCAACTCCCCCTTGTTTTCACCGTTAACTGTAAAATGGACTATTTAAAAGACATATTTTAAAATAGTACTACTTACAAAGAGCTTTCACTTGAATAGTCACACCATATGTAATGTAGGACTTGTCTTCAAAATCAAAAGGTAAATAATTATTACTATCTTACAAGACTACATTTCTCACTTTTCAAGTGAAAGGGTTAATAGCATCCGGACCCAGTCCTTGATTGTATGTGCATTCTGTTGGCTCAGTATTTTTTAGGAAAAGGTTTTTTCCTTTTTCCTTAGTAGTAGTTTATTAGCTAGGGATGGTAAATTTAGAGATAATCAATAAGTTATCGAAGTCAAAAATGTGATGATAAAAATCTGTAGAGATAATTGCATAGTTAGAGTTAATTAGTACATATATTTCTTCAATAACCACACATGAGCTTCTGGATAGACTGTGCTGAACTGCTGAATAGATCCCATAAACAATATTTCACATTCATCGTCCTCGACTGCTGATTCCGTGAACAACTGTCATCGTTACCAAGATTAATCGAGTATGTATGCTACTATAACAGTTCTTTTATAATCATCAGCTTGGAAGCTAGCCAACAGATTTTCCGTGTTTAATACAGATTCAAAATTATTCAAGGAGCATATACATACTGAAAATCAAAACCTCTATTATAAACTGCATTGTTCCTTCCCCAAGACACCCACAACCAAAACTGAAATTGTCA
>OZ037992.1:30881150-30933650 GCA_964035705.1 Porites rus
AAAAGCGAACGTGGCCCCGCCTCGCCGAAAACTATGGGGCGAATAAGCTCGTGGATCTAAACCTAACGCTGCAACCACCCGTGCTAAAAAACTGGAAAAGTGACGAAAAGTAAGAGGGCGCGTAATGCGATCGGCACTTGAAAAAACGGAAAAAAGTGGATCGGATGGACGAACTGCGTTGAGGCGAAGATGATGTTGAAGAGCGGCAACGGGACAGAGCGGAGAACCTGGGATACTAGGGAGTGGAACGCATAAGGCCCGCTGAAAAAACTGAATGGTCTTAGTCGCGTGAATGTTGAGAAAAGCCCCGTGCTGTGACATGTGAAAGTCCGAACGCCGTGGGACTTTAGGGGAATTAACACGCGCCGATGGAACAACCAAATTAGACTTTCGTAAAAAAGAAAAGAATGCTACTAAAAACAAAGCCCGCATGGCTGCCTGAAGCGGCTGAGTGACGTCAAACAGAGAAACCATACGCGAAAGTAGAATGGGTGTGCTCTACTTTGACACTCGCTGTCCTTTCGGATTGAGGACATCCGCTATGATTTGCCAGAGAACAACTAAAGCGGTAGTTCATTGTTTTACTGAACTCGGTTTCTTCGCTGACGTTTATCTCGACGATTTTTACGGCGCCGACACCCCAGAGCGGGCTTCACGTGCCTTTCAGAGTTTACAGGATCTACTTCACGAACTCGGACTGCAGACTTCACCTGACAAAGATTGTCCACCTTCCACCAACATGGTTTGTCTTGGTGTGGAGGTTGATTCAGAACATTTTACGCTCTCAGTTACGGAAACCCGAGTCAAGGATCTGCTCTTTGAACTGTCTTCTTGGTCTTCCCGCGAATTTTACACCTTAAAGCAATTGCAGTCTCTTCTTGGAAAACTCTCTTTCGTGACCGCTTGTGTTAAACCGGGCCGCATTTTCATGTCGCGTTTATTGAACAGTCTACGTGCTTTTCCATCAACACGCGTCCGACTTCCGGTTTCAGCGGACATGAAAGCTGACATAGCTTGGTGGCTGGCTTTCCTACCAATTTTCAATGGCACTTCACTCATCAAACCTCAACAGTGGGAATTTGACGATCTTAAGTTTACCACGGACGCATCATTGCATGCTGGCGTGGCGACCTGTCTTAACGAATGTTTCACGTGCGAGTTTCCCGAGGACATCGTGCGCAGCGCAGAACATATCACCGCTTTAGAACTCTATACTATTGTCGTAGCTGTTAAGTTTTGGGCTTCCAAGCTTTCCCATCGCAAATTCCTTGTGTCATGCGACAACGAAGCAGCTGTTACCGTTGTCAACTCTGGTTCTTCGAAGGATCCTTTCATGCAGCGTTGCTTACGGGAACTATGGTTCACAGCTGCAGTCCATGATTGCGAGTTGACTGCTCTTCACATTCCAGGCGTCCATAACGTTTTAGCTGATGCGCTAAGCCGTTGGCGCACAGACTCTGCTTATCGTGAACTATTTTACGAATCTGCCGCCCGCTTAGACAGACAGTACATTTTCCAAACCGTATCCAGTGACTATTTTAATTTTCAAGTTCAGTAATTCTATCTCTCGTGTAGGGTTTGCAAGTTATCCATTGCTAGCTAGGTATTAACTTTGTTTTAGGCTGTGTGCTCATATATATTTTCCTCTTTTTTTTTTTCTCCTTGTTTTTTTTTGTTTGTTTTAGGTAGCACACAAGGTCTCCAGTTTTTAGATAATTTTTCGCATAGGCTAATAAGGTTAGCTCATGCTGCGTCGACGCATAAAAATATGCAGTCACATTTTCGTCTTTTTACACAGTTTTGTAGCAATCTCGGCGTGCGACCGTTGCCGGTCCAACCCGAAACTATTTTACGATATATTTCTTTTCTTTCGGCTACGGGTCGGTCTTACGGGACTGTCCAGAACCATATCTCTACAATCAAGCATTATCATCGTTTTTTTGGTTTTCCCCCTGGGTGGGAAAATTTGTATTCTTTTCAGTTAGCCTCACGCGGCTGTAAGCGTTTTTTGGGGGCGGCTCCAGCGCGCAAACTAGCAATCAGGTTCTTATGGCGGAAGCCAAGATAAAAATAATCCTTAGGGTCAATAGGTAACTGGCGGTACGCTCGCTGAAGATCGAGCTTGTACAGTAAACAACCCCTGCCGTGTTGTAAAATGAATTCGCAAAGCCGGTCGATGCCAGGAAGTCGTAGCTTGTAATGTTCGTGTAGATACGTGTTGCCAGGAATACCGCCGTTAACCGAGCAAGAAGGGGGAAAACTCAAATCCATGACCACGAGTCTTTTCGTTGAACCGCGCTTCGGTACAGTCTGCAGTGGAGAACAGATTAATGGCCGTGGCAGAGGATTATGATGAAATGGACCAGCAATAGCGCCATGCTCACGTTCGGTAGCAATGTAAAAATCAACATGCTCCGAGAAGGAAATCGCGGAAGGATGATTAGAAGCCGATGATTCGGGTAACCTGTCAGCGGTGTAATTTATCGGCCATCCGTAGCGTAAAAATTTCACGACGTTCTCGTCGTGATAGTCCCGTAATCTGGAATCCCAAGCCGCGATATTGAGGGGCGTATCCACGGGGACCTTTGCCCCAAACGCGTTAGGCAAGTCATGGTTTAAGGCTAAAATATGTTTCATGATCGGTGAAACCGAGGCCAAACTATCCGAGTGGGAAGTCGAGAAAGCGTCAGCCGTAAAACTGTCCGTGTCCAAAACGACCTGAGTTGATTGTTGTGCAATGTCATGTAGTCAAAGTGGATTTTGCGGAGGCGGAATAGGATTTCTCCTTTTCGGGCAGTGTAACATTGGATGCTCCTTGGTACAGACGCGACATTTGTGACGGGCATTGAAGACATCTTGGTTTGATTTGTCACAAGAACACGAGCCGTAGTAGTTCCATTGACGACAAGATTTTTCTGCTTCGGGTTTTGCTGGTGGACGCTGTTGATATGAAGACGCCTGAATGGAAGAAGATACCGGGTTGACGTTGGAACTGTACTGAGAAGAGCGAAGATCGGAATGCTTGAAAAAGGTAACTGCTTTGTCCGAATCTCGCTAGAGCTCGTCCATTCCAGACGCCATAACTCGATCTGCTTTGCAATGTGCGAATGAAAAGAACGCACACTTGACCAGGAGTAACTTGAGGCCTTGAGCATCAACAACTCGAGATAGTCAAGCATGGCGCATTTCTTAGCAATATCATAAGTTTTGATCATCGCTAAAAAACCCGCTACAAACTGTGGTAAATCGATCTTATCAGAATCGATACTATTGCTAGTACCTAGGGCAAACTCGTGTGGCCAGTCGACAGCACGCTTCTTCCTAATCGCTCCAGCAGACACAGATGAACTTGTTTTCTCGCCAGGTTCGCCATCGGAAGAAGAACTGGGGGCGTGGCGCAGACGTAAAACTTGAAGCTCTAAAGCAAGCTTCTCTTTTTGTAGCTCCGCCAGACGAATCTCCTGTTGAAGGTCTCGCTCGGGAGAAGCTGATGGTTGTGGGAGCTGATGATGAGTGCTTGTAGACTGTGTAATCTTGCCTGGTTTCTGGTCTGTAGAAGTGAGGACGTCTTGACCTAGATCGTAAAGATTGAGGTCATGAAGCTTGCTTTGTAGCTCCGCAAACTGGCGACCAGGATCTGATACTTTTGTAGGTTGCTTTGAAGACGCGCGCTTCACTTTCCTTTTTGTTTCTTTTCTATCATGATCTTGTAAATCAGAAAATAGCGAAGGTGAGGGTAAAAGGTAGCGTTCGTCCACGTCTTCGAAATTATCTAGTTGGCGTTGGAGATCCTCGTATATGAAGTTAGGATCCCTGTATGCTGGCTTTGTCAGTCTAGATGAACGCCTAGGTTGTTGGGGATCTGTGTAAGAAGCTTGAGGATTTGATTGAGCCATGATGAAGAAAGAGCTTGGTCGATAACGAAATTAAGCTTGACCGCGTTACAAGAGATTATGACTGACTGATTCATAATGTACAATGCTTATATAATAGCTATGACGTAATAACACTTAACAATTAACCATCCTCACAGAGTGACGATTGACACCATTTTACAGTTATGGATGGAAGCGAGGGTGAGGGTGACCTTGTTTTGATACAAACCTACTTTGCTTTGTTATGGAAATTGTTCTTGAAAGATACTAGTAAGCATAAGAATAACTTGATTTACATAATAAAGCAGGAAGGTTTGTATCGAAACAAGGTCACCCTCACCCTCGCTTCCATCCATAACTGTAAAATGGCCTATTTTTGGTATTGTGCGATAGCCTTGCATGCATTAAATGACAATACCACTCACGAATTTTTAACGGCAGAAGCTAGAAATCCTGTGTCTTAAGAATATGTAATTGCTTATTTCTTGTTACCTGGATAAGAGGCAGCGCTGGGGGACAATGTACTGTTGTATCTTCATATAACGAATCAAGGTTCGGTAGATGTAAGTTGTCTCTCTTTGTTCCTTACGATCTTCAAGATAAGTCGTGAACACATTCTCAACTAGTTTTTTTCTTTTGCCTTCAGCATTGGCCCTACGCCTTTTGAAAACCCGTAATTACATGTGACTTCGAATATACAAGATGGCAGCTTACCTTTAATCCTGGGCGATCGAACACCGGTAGACCTGGGCTCGATTTTGTGAGCCAATCGTAGTACACTAATTTACCACGCCCCTGACCCGCCTACAGTCCCGCCTCCCTTGACTCGGCCCAGCCCATCAAATTTTTTTACAACAGCATTTTCTTTTGCCATTCGCGCGCTCGGAATTGACGCTGAAAATTTCTTTCATCGAATCAAAGTCAAAAAGACTTCTGGAAAGACTGATCAAACAATGTGAAAAAAGCTAAGGCACACAATATTTCCACTGGCCGATACCAGTCGTCATCAGGTTTATTTGGGAAAAACATGAAGAATATACAGAATATATACGACTGTAAAATAATAAACGGAAGTTACAGATGTACATGGTAAGGATTACATAATGAATATAGCTCGTTGCGTTTTTTAATTCCCAGAGGCCCGATGGTTTTAGCTTTATGAATGAGGGGAGCCTCGCGTGCTTTCTAAGACAATCGCGTTCATATCTAAGTGTTTCAATTGTGATAAGTAACGTATAGAACACAGAGTGATCATGACCATTGCTGAGAAAGCGTTCTGAAACTGCGGTTTCGATGTAAACGGTGTTTTATTCTTGGTTTTCACATGACGTCACTAAAATTCAAACTACAAAACTATTGATCCTTCTGAGATTTTACATTCATGATGTATTAGAACAGCTGAAAACTAATGTTCATGTAAATTTTCGCTTCAAAAGGGTTCTTTACTTTTATGTTAGGGTACGCTTCCTCTAACCCGAATCTTAGCGAGGGTCTTTGTATATTTACCTCCTTTCATTTCCCAGATTCTGGACTTAAACTGTTGAACGGTTCTGTTTTTTTATTTTGATCTATTTTGAATGGCGTGACACTGAAAACCAGCAATAGGGACATGTGGTGCACTTACTGCTGCACCGAAAAGAACCGGGAGTGGCCCGGTCATTGTTACAGTTATTAGTCTCTGGTAATTGGGCTCTAACGAGTATCGCTTAAATTGTTGGGATGGTATGGTGGTAAGCTACTATTGGAAGGTTTTCAAAATCATTTCTACATCGTTCTCAGGAAAAGTAGAGAAAATGGGAAAGTTTGTGAATAATGTACCCGACATTGGGCAATGTTGGGTTGTCATCATCATCATCATTATCATTATTATTGTCATTACACTATTGTTGTAATGAGATCAGGAGCTCCGCTTTTAGGCTTGGCTAAATATATATATTACTTATTACAGGGGGTGATGTTAATCAAGATACCGTTTTTATTTTGTTTTGAGACGGTCTCACACGCAAGCGCGGCTTAGTATGGAATGGCCATGGTAATTCTTACAAAGGTTCCAAGCCTTCATAACACTAAAAAATGGAAAATGCACATCACAATAAATTGATTATTGTTGTTTTGATGAACATTTTCCAAGGTATTTTAGCTTTGACGGATTTTTTTTTTTGCTTTGGAAGATAATTGAACAAGAATTATTTGTTGCTTCTGGCTCCACTGCTCTTTCATAACGTCTGCGGGAAAGCGATGAAAAAAAAAGCAGCTTTAAGAAAAACATGAGTTTAATTCTAGTAAAATGTGTTTGTCTACTAGAATTACATTCGGAATCAAATTGTTTACTTAAAAAAGGTCTAACATTCGTTTGCCACAATACTGTGACCCCCTGGTGACAATATATTGACAGATTACATTTAAAGATCATACCATGCAGATTTTCAGGCAAATTTTGCATGTGGAAAAGGAAGCCTGAAAAATTATTCTGCACAATAGTGCATCAAAAATTAACCCAAATACCGAAACCGCAGTGTTTATATATCAAGTGCGTAGATATTAAGCGTGCGATAAACATACGATCGTCAAGCTCGTTTTTGTTCATTACCTTACTACAACAGCTGGAGTTGTCTAGTACTATATTCATTACTGACCTGGATCATAAACTCTGAGGGAAAACAGTTGACTTTAATGAGGTTGTTTCACCTAGTTGTGGACCCTGAAGGAGATTCAGATTGACTACGTTGGGCTGCCTTTGGATTTCGAAGGGCACATAGCACACACACACGAATACTAGTTCAAGTATGAAATTAAATTCTATAGTCCTGCATTCACAACCAGTAGGATGAGGAGCAATTTTTAGACCACACCATCCTCATACTTAGATAATCTTTTAGCCTTTCTAATGAAAACTTTCGTAACAGACAAGAAAACATCTGTAATAATAATAATATTGAAATCAATAAAATCGAAAATTGAGCTAGCAGAATATTTTTTCATTAACTGGCACTCGCGCGCGTGTATATTACGCATGCTGACAAATCTAGCTGGAAATGGATCTGATGCAGACGGCTGTTCCATTCAGTTTTCAAATAACCAGTTCGTGTTCACCTTTTAGGATTTGTAGAGTTATCATACTTTAAAAAAGGAAGCAGATCATTGCGAGGCAAAATTTTTTTTCATCAATAATACCGCGACGTAAAATTAAAATTGCCGCCCACCCGGCTTGGACTCTGAACACTGCAGTACCGTACTTTGAAATAAAAATTACCGCAAAACCGCATTACCCCAAACCCTTGCGATCCCCTCTTGTTTCTGTGTCTTGTCGCCAAGAATTTCCCCATATTGGCCTCGAAATCATGCTAAGAACTATCTCGACAAAGCGCCGTAGGGGAATAAGGAACTTGCTTATTGCCACAGATTGTTTATACATTGATGGACCCATTATAGAGAGAAGGTCAACTATAAGCTTTGATTTCTAAATCTATCTTTATTTACAGAAGGCCTATTTAGAAGAAAATCAAAGCGAGGTTATTATTTTTTTTCGCCACTCATATTCTTCTTACAGTAGTAAGTTTGTAAGACATATCTAGTAGCAGGAAGATCTCAGCTGCAAGCTTGTTATAGTTTTTCTAAGGCGATCTCCTCTTTATGAGTACAATAAATTCTATGAAAATTGCATCAATGACGCTGGCTTAATTAAATTAAATAACATATAGCAATATGGATTACTGGTAGGTTAATAGGTTAATAATATAGGTTACCGGGTATTGTATACAATAAAAGGTAGCGTTACAAAGTACATAATTTAGTTACCTTTCAGTGGAAAATTATTTTTAGCGTCTCTTTCTTAACGCTTACATAATGACAACAGAGCTTTTTTAAACTCTGGAATTCTGATACTGTACACAATGGGATTTACAAGGGAGTCTGCATGAAGTAAAACAAGCAATGCATTTTTTAAACGGATAGGTTGTAAGGGAGATAACAAGGAATATAAACTCGGGGTTGAACAGGCAACACAAAAATATATATTATATGGCAGCCACAACGCTAAAGATACCAAAGTTGTTACTAACACTGTCACAGTAAGTTTTCTTTGTCTTAAACTAGCTGAAGCAACGCGCTGAGGATGGGCTCTACAACGAAACTTTAAGAAAATAAGTGTGTAAGAAACGAAGATACTAAAGAGACACAAACAACAATATATTGGAAACGAAAAATAATACTTCCGCTCGTTTGAGACCAGGTAGATTGGTAATTGGAGAATCGCTTGTACAATACCAGGTAAAATCCAGATAGCAGCAATTGCTAAGAAGTAGACCCATGTTTTGGTGACACGACGTCTAAATGGAAAGAAAGTGGCGTGAAATCGCTCTAAAGAAATCACAGCAATGTTTGTCAGGGAGACGAGAGGGAAGAAATAACCGCCAGCTAATAGTAAAGATTGTACTTGCGAAGAATAATCGATTTGTACGAAGTTACAAGCCATCAGAGAATAGATTTGTGCAACACTTCCGGAAAATACTCCAACAAACAGGTCAGCCACGGTCAAATGTATAACCAGGTACAATGAACGAGTGCGAAGATTGCTGTTCTTTATAAAAATGACTATGGTAAGAAGGTTCACTGTCACTATAGCAACAGACTCGGTTAGGAATATAACCAGCCAGGTGATGCACTGGATAGAAGACAACATCTTGAATCCTTGTTGGTCTTAGCTGGTTTTGGCCAGAAAACTGTCGAAACAAATGCTCGGATAAGTTCATTGTCATTAGGGGAAGTGAGCGCAACTTGAAGTTATTATAGATTGATATTGAAGTAAACATTTTTTACACGCATATCTGCAATTCAGCCTCTGTACATTGTTTGTGTGTGTGTGGTGCAGTGAGGAAGAAGGATCACTCAATTAGATGAAAACCCCGGGGGGGGGGGGGAAGACTCTGCATATGAAAGGGGTGGGGATGCTCGTCGGAAATTTTGAATTGAACCCCTAAAGGAGACCGACCTGGGCGTGGCCCAAGCCTTTTTTGACCCCTAAAAGAGACCATGTTAAAACACAGACAAATGAAAACAATGGACAAAGACGTCTTCTTTAAGTATTGATGTTACAGAAAACCTGGATTATATGAGTGGAGTAAATAAAATGAATTAAAAATATACATATCAAATATATATATTTATATTTTTTTGCATGCAACCCTAAACGAGACCTTCACGGCTAAATATGATGGCGTTTTGCCCAAAACACCCTAAGTGAGACGAAAATCCGAATTTTACACCCCTAAGCGAGACGACGAGCATCCCCACCCCTTTCATATGTGGAGCCTCCCCCCCCCCCGGGATAACACTCTTTTGAAAATACTATTAATTCATAAACACTCTGGTCAAGCGAACAAAATAACATCTGTGACAAATAAGTAGGCAAACTAGGATCTCTTAGACAAAGGAGGGGTATAAAACTGATTTCCTTAAATTATTTAACAGTTTTGAGATTCGATCACCTGTATCTAGATGTTCAAGACATCGAGACACTCACTTTATAATTTCAAATTTTCTAACTCTACGAAGACAAGAAACAAAACACATCCCCTTTTTTCAGATTATAAGAATATCTTTAGACTCTAGCTTTTCTATACCTTTCCCCCCCAAAATCAAGTGACATTTTGAGAGCATAAATAATTAAATGTGCGTTGGGCAGATGATAAAACTGAAAGCTGCATCAAAATTTAGACTAAATATAAAGTACTGTAAGGCAGACTGTTGAGGTCATGATGATAGCATAACAAGTACTCTCTTTGAGTTAATTTTTTTTTTCGTTATACATACCGGTAATGCGAATGTTGTTGACGGACGGAGAAGCTGCTTTTCCTAACCATGCACTGCACTACTAAAATCCAGAGGGTAAATCGTTCTTAAATATTCTCTCGTAATTCTAAAGCCAATAAAGGCTGTACACTTTAGCAATATAAGTGGGAGCTTACAAAAGCAATACACATTCACGTTATATTAGGGTACACAACTAATATACGGCCGGCATGCTAGCACACAAGAATATCATCTATCATCAGTAATAAACTAGTTACATCCCTCTGCAGAAAAAACAGATAGATTCACGAGTTCAAAAAGTTATTTACCATAACAACAACGTGTTTAATTACTGTAAATTGAAAAGTAGATCTCAGTACTAAAGATATAAAATCCAGCACATAAGATAACTGTGGACCTACCAATTAATAGGCCTTTTCACGGCACCCATATTGAATAAGTTACATTTAAGAAGTATTTTTGGGATGCCCAGGGGGCATGAGCACATTCCGATGTATTCGCTTAGTATTAACGCGCGCCTTTCGGGGCATTTTTCTTAAAGTTTTCGTATAGTATGTCTCTTTGAACAATAAGATTGCAAAGGGAAAAAAAACTAAATAAAAAATAAAAACACTTTGAGCCGTGTTAGGATGTAATAATGATTGCCTTTTTCCCGAAAAAGATTTGCGATATTTCTAATACTAAGCGAGTACAACGGATCGTGCTCATGCCCCTTGGGCATCCCATAATACTCCTTAAATCGAATTAATTCAATATGGCCGCGGTATCGGTAATGAGGTCTATTGTGACATCATTTGTTAAAAGCATGATTAAAAAGCTGTTGAGTGATCAGGGTTATTAATTACAAAATTAAAAACAAAATCAATGAAATGAGCTAAAAATCAAGGGCGAAGGATAGGTACTTTTAATTCCTTCTAGTGGGACGTGAAAACCTGAAAACAAAGTGAGAAAGAAACCATCTGTTAACCAACCGTTCATAATGTGATATAGTGCAGCGTCGCTCGAACCAAAATCTCGTGCTTTTCCGGTGTGCGTTTTTCTTATCTCCCGAAAATGTTGACAATGCAGGCTTTAACCCCATCAGCAAAACCACTGGCTCCTTTTCAGACGTTTATTACTTGTCCAAAAAGAAGCCAGATAATATTGATTAGTCAAAATTGCTACTTCACATCATGTCACTAGACCTAGATCATTGAATATTTATAGTGAATTATCATGCCTGTGATCACTAAGGTAAAACCAGATTATTTAAAGATCGGTACTGGCTGGTCAAATAATACTATTGGCTTCTCAAAATTGCATTTTTAGGTCGGTAGTGTATAGTGGACAGATCTATAAGGCCCGGTTCAGACGCCGAACTTTTCATGAGCCGAACCTAACACTTTGAATTAAGTACATATAGTGAAAAGTTCGGCATCTGAATCAATAAGGAACGCCTACTTTAATCTGGAACGGCTCAGCCGTTCTTCCCGCCTAGACTTTGAAACGGCTTTCATTCAGACCCCGAACTTTTCATGTGCCTAACCTATCTAATGCATAAATCATGATAACGTATTTTACAGGCAGTTTGACCAAATGAGCATTTAGATAGTCGCCGGTATTCAGGTCATTTTATTTACCTCTATAATAAAGGATAAGATAATAACACTATGCACTATGCAATAGAAGAGACAATACATTCATTTAGTGACGCAAGCGAGAAGGCAAACACACGTCAACCCATGTAAGGGAATCCAGATTCTGGAATCCGACAAATTTTTCCTTGTGGAATCCGGTATCCCACTAACGATTGGATTCTAGAATCCAACGTTCCACTGACAAAGACTGGAAACCAGTAAAGGAAACCGGAATCCAAAGCGCGGAATCCAGAATCCAAGACTGTCCTGGATTTCCTTATATGGGGCGAGACACAGACGCCATTTAACGTAAAAACGGCCTGAACCAAAGCACCAGTGGTGGCACAAGCACAAAGAGCCGAGTTTTCTCTCTCTTTATCTTAGAAGTTTCAGCTTCTCTCTTGAATTAATTTTGCTACAAATAAGATAGACGAAATTGAAGTAATTTTTAGTAGGACGAGTTCCGTCGTCGAGAGCAGTTGGAACAAGAGTAAAAAGTCTAAAAAGGTTTGCCGTTACTTCTTTCCGATCCTCTCCCGTCCTGTTACGGAAGTTCATTATAAGCATTGACGTCGGCAAGATCACGATCGCGAAGACTTGAGCCGCTAGGGCAGCAATTGCTACAGAAAATCTCAACGTGTAGAGGCCATGAACTCCTTTTTTTCGGTATTTTTCATTAAAGCTCTTACTTAACTTTGCTAGCAGGGGCGTAGCTTCCTGTGCGTACTTGAGTAAGTTAATTTCGATGTCCGAGATTTCTGGCCATGATCCAGATTTCAAGTACATTATAGCCTTAAATCGCTTAATGACTTGTTTTTTGTCCTATTGAATTCAGAAAATCTTGCTTTCCGCGACAACGTTGGGCGCGCGAAACCTAATGGGGTGCGAGAAAGAACAGCTGAGAGGGGAGAGGAGAGGGAGTCGGATGAAAACGCCAGCAGCTATGCAGAACGCCATAGGTGCGTAGCAGTTCTTTTCTTTTTGAGGGTCCCAGTATCTTTTGCGCTCTTTCTCCTGCTCCTCTCGTTCACAGGTGAACTTTAGTCTTGGAAAAACATGGGTGATTTGGGTTGTGAACTGCTTTATGGAATCATTGTTAAAACGACTAAGTTATTTCAAGAAATCTGTTGAACATTGTG
Organism: Porites rus; assembly: GCA_964035705.1. NCBI lineage: Eukaryota > Metazoa > Cnidaria > Anthozoa > Scleractinia > Poritidae > Porites > Porites rus. The sequence goes on from OZ037992.1 coordinate 30,893,592, forward strand.
TAGTCATCCTGGCTATAACCTAACTGGCCTCAAAATTCTTGGTTCAACTTCAAATGAGCGAATCATGATTCTAGTTTTTAACCAGGCGAAACCCCTGTTTAGAAGTAAAATGCTGATCGGAACTGATGCACGCGAAAAGAAACAGCCCAAACTAGTCTCAAATCAATAACCAAATCGCCCAAAGTAAGTTTGTTTAAATCGCTTCGCCAACTCGGTACAGTCATAATTTCACTCACGCGGTCCAACTTTTATGCAATGCTAATGGATGAATATTTTATGCGCGTTTTTGTGAAGGTGCCTTTTTCCTTCTTTTTCCTTACAATAGATTCTCACTAATGTTTGCTAGAAAATACAATAATAATTCAAATTTATTCACCCATGCGCAAATACGGCCAACATGATTTTTGAAATTTTTTTAACGGCATCGTGGTCAGGTGGTACTCTTCCACTGAAAGATTGCGGATCGCTCGCATTCAGTTCAGTGTGAAAACCGAGGAAATTCAAGTTGCCAGGATGACTTTATGAACAATTTAGAAGATCTCATCATGAACCACTGCTAAGTCTCACGAACTCACTGAAAATGTATCATGTGTCGATTCCGATCGCAAAGAGAGCTCGGAACCTCAAGACTATCCCTGCTTCTTGACCAACCGACGTGGCGATATTATTGAATTGGTTGACGACTTGGTATTAAAGTGGTAAGTAGAATCTATGATTTTATAGTTAAACGCCACGATATTTTTCACCACTCAAATGTTTTCAAAGTTTGTGAATATGCGCAGGAACATAGCTGTGTTTGCTGACGAGCCTAAGACTGGTCATTCGATGAGCTGCTCGGAAAACCGTCGACCAGCAATTTCACATTGATCAATCTTTAGCTTGTCCAACTTAGCCTGCGAACGTACAAAAATCCCCTTTAATTTTTAATAAGTTTATTTTCATGCTTTGATTGATTATTTTCTTGCTTTTCTCTATACAGAGTTTACTTTTATCATAAAGTGCATTAAATGAATTGCTACTGACGCCGCGTTTCCAAAGAAAAGAGCTAACATTGAAACATGAAGGTATGAAGCTGCCCCGCTTGCCCTCCCTTCCCCCCCTTTAGCTACGGCTCTGTGATTCCTGAATCAAATAATGAGACCAAAAAAAAAAAAGTGATCTTGATCGATATTGGTGAAGCTGAGGATAAAGAAAATATAGCAGGCATATATATGAATGAACAAGGGTAAAGTTTAATGTACCCCCCGGTGAGAGGGGGACGTACCTCCTTAAAAGAGGCTAATGGGGATATGCCGGTGGATGGGGTTGCACATTTTCGGATAGACTATACATAATAGGGTAGGAGCTCTAAGAGGCCAGCGGCACATACCCAGTGAAAATTAACCCAGGTACCCCCCCCCCCCGGAATGAGCAATGTAAATCATGTGCAATAGTTGATTTGAGTCAATTGGTCTGCTAAAACCAAAAGTATGAAGTTATGGTAATATCATAGAACCACCTGGAATTTTTCACAGGCCTTCTGATAGAGTACCATCAAAAATCAGAAATTATGCGGCTTTTTTCAGGGCAGTTTGTGCGATAAGATAGGACTATTATGCGATAAATTATGCGATTTTTTCAGGGCTAATTAACACTGTTTAACCAAGTTTCCGAGAAGAAAAATCACCTTAATGTTGTTTAACAGGCAAATTGAATGCAAAAGAATAACATCTATTTTAAAACAAAAGAGGCTAACTAATGTGTCCAACTACCTTGCAATGAGAACAAATAGAAAGAATGAAAAAGGACACTTGTTAAATATTACCCGACGCCGTTACACCGCTGACCACACTGTTTGTCTCTGAAATCAAAATGGCTGCCCTCACTATCGCTTTATGTCTTGCAAGGCTTTCTTTAATGGTAAGTCACCTTAAATAACATTAAGATTGGGAAAATGTTTAGTTAAAGTTAAAATTTATTGTATACTTTACTTCAATTTAACATTTTTTACGAATTGTGCGATTTTCCTGAAATTGTGCGAACAGATGCGATTTGAGGCCAAATGTGCTCGCATCATCTGAAGCCCTGCTTGAAACATCATTTCATTTTATTTCATTTTAGTTTTCTAAAATTGTTGATCGCAGAATATCAGACGTAGAAGAAATGTTTCCCATCCGGATATAGCGAAGTTACTTAGTTGTTTTCTAGTATGTGGGAATTGGTGCAATGTGAAAGTTTAAAAAAAACTCAACTTGTTTTTTTTATTATTTTATACTCTTGGCTGTCCCTTTTGAGTATTTTTAGTTAACATGCACCTGACACATAATTGCACCAGAATTCCCTTCTTAAGCTCGCACACATAATTGCACCTGCAGTATCTAGGAGATATTTATTCCTTCTTCTTATCTCTCTCCATTTACAGATTATTTTACAGCCAACCGATACAATGCTGGGAGAATACTGTAACTGATCTAGTTGCATTAAGGTATGCATGGCAAATTTTGTTGTTTTGTAAAGTGGAGGAGGCAGCATGGCTGAGTGGTTAGAGCACTGGACTTACAATTCAGAGGCCCTAAAATCAAGTCCCATTCTGACACTGCTAGCTGAATTTGTTCATGGTAGTCCCTAGTTCAAATCCTTGGCCACGCTTGTAAATAGCCAAATGGTTTGGTTTCGGACAGTTGGGATTCTTAACCCTGTTACATTTAATTTGAATTATTTGTTTCAGGCATTTGTTCGGCCCCACTAGCTTTACTACTATAAACAAATATGCTGAGGGTAAATAACAGATCTATTTATTATTAGCTTCAAGAAAATTTCCTCAAAACTTAAGACAGCGTTCGAAATGTTTAATCATTAATTTTCCAAAACAAAAATGAAGAGACTCTATTCATATTAATCTACTTGTGAGAAAAAGTACTGCATGCATAATAAATGTATGGGGCTTATAATAGGGAAATCTTACCAACTGGAAAACAATTAGCAATTTCCTCAAAATTAGATTACATTGCGACTACTGTATAAACCGGGGCCACCTTGATAAAAATGATCATTCAGATTACAGCAGAGAAGGTTAGTTGTCAATCATAATTACTGAGAAATAAAATAAACAACATGGATCAAAATAAACCAATTACATGTACAACCTCCATACATGACCTTTTAAACCCACTGAATCAGCACGTGTTTCCCGAGAGGTCTGTTAGAGTGAATGACGCAGGCCAGTGGGGGAAGAGATGAGGTCTAGGCCAAGAAGCAATGTTCTTACAACTTGCAGAGTGGACACCTTTCATGGTGGTACAGTATTTTTTGTAAAGTAAATATTCCAGAGGTGAGAAGGGGACCAGCAAAGAAACTAATTATTCAAACATTGAAAAGATAATATCATGCATCATGTTTTTCTTGTATATCGTATTTTTCCTTTGGTACTGAAATTGCGTAATGCAAACAACACTCACTGCAACGGTGTAAATTCTTAAACGCCAACAATTTGTGCTGGACTATCAATTAAGTTTATCCTCCCTGTTATTATGATGTTGATAAAAAATTACTGGGGAAAGTGTCAAATGTATCAGAATTAAGTCTATTCAAGAGAGCTTTATAATATGAGCTTACAGTGAATAAACAGATTCAGACTATTTCATAACAGTGATCACATTGTTGTGTGCCAAACTATACTCCCAGAAAATTCAGAACTGGAGAAAATTTCTGACTAGAGGTTTCAGGCAAAACGTTGGCTCCATGCTATTTGATAAATGGTAATTGTTTAGAGTGAACATGACCACAGAGATCAGTTCTCGTCGTTTTAATCCTTTGCACCTGTTTGAAGCTTTCACAGGTGAACTTGTTTATGTAAGTTCCATTTTGTTTTTCCTAATTGGTACAGAAGTTTTCCCAAAAGGCTGAGTGCCTCTAGGATTGAACTCCATTGCAAAGATCAATTTGAAAAATGGATTCACAAGAAACCTTTGTCAGACACTTACAATGTGTACTTGCAAATATCACAAAATAGCAAGAATGTGAAATTGAACAAAATTCTCAACTTAGGAAGAGGAAAGGCAAATAAGACCCTCTAAAATGCTGCAAAAAATTGCAAAAGTACAGTCACTGTGTAACAAATTATTGTTCTTGCTATCGAAAAAGCTGAAGGTAAAAAAATTGCAAGAATAGCAAAAGACATCCTCAGAGACTCATTAGCAGATAGTGGGGGCGAGGAAAAGTCTGACTTTTTGTCTAGTTTTGGGCTGCGCGCGGTTTTTGTCAAAGGGTCCAAAATAGCCGTATTTGTCAGCATTGTGATGTCAAAACAAGCACGGTGACCCCCACTTTTTATTACTTTTTTATCATCTTCTTGACTTGTTACATCAGTGTACCAAGTTTCATATAAAATCTATGTTAGGTTCTTTTACTAGGGAATCACCTTAAAAGAGCACTTAAGGCATTTATTTGTAATAATTATTAGTATACTCCAACAGAAATCTTGCGAAAAAGCCTTTTAATATTCAACATTATTTATAAACTTGCGTAATATTGATTAGTTTAATTTTCCACCTGATATTATTTTGTATCCGTCGCCGTAATTTTTATGCCATCTTCGAAAAATTGTAATTGAGGAGGCCTAATTAACATAAGCCCTATAGTTTCCTTTAGGCCTCCTCGCCATTTCTTCCTACATTTTTTTTGGCATTTCTTTGTAATTAATGTAATCATGTGGCAAATAAATAAATACAAATACAAATACAAATATGTCTCTAGACAGGGTGTTGCATGTAAAGTTGTGAATAGTAACACATTGTCAAGAATTTTGTTTGTATTTTTCTTCCTCTAATTGCCTGCTTAATTGTTGCATGCTTTTTTGAAAAATGTTGGCTATCAATATTTGATCATTGTGACAAGCTGCTGATTGGCCCACTACCAACTTTCCTGTAATATGATTGGCCAGCTTTGTGCTATGTGTGACCCCCGTAAAAGTACTAGTTGCACTGTAATATTACATAATATTGTTATACTGAGGGACCCGATAATAAATTACTGACTATGTTAATGAAATTGCTACATATGTAGCTATCATTTTAAATTATTTGTTTCTTGAGCTAGTTCTTTTAAATTTCTTCGTTTTTGTGTTGGAAAATTGACCACCCCTATACAGTCTTGTACCTGGAATTTTGGCAGATAATTGTTCTTTTTTCCAAATGTGAAAGTGGATGTCTCACTATAAAACACAAACTTAATAGAGAGGAGAAGTCGTTACATCACGTTGCCATGGTAGCAAAATTTTTGGATGACAACAAACCGATAAAGTCTATTCGCACTATTTCAAACTTCACCGATGTTATTGAATTGGCTAATCTTGGTGAAATTATTTTCTTTGGGACCGTATCTATCGACATCTAAGTTCACCTACTCCATAAAGCGGGCTCGTGAAATTTGGAAGTTTCATGTCGTAGTGGTGCAACGACGGCAAAGAAATGTACAAAATAGCATGATGCATGTTCAAAGTTGTTGTTTGCTAATATAAACATATTAGTTTTTGCCTGTCTCCTTGGTGTCGCCGTCATCGTTGGTTTTGTTCTCATCCAGAAATGATATGCTACCATGGTAACGTGAGGTCATACTTCTCCTCTCTATTGAACTTTTTAAGGAAATTTTCTCTTACTGAGGAATGTGGTATTAATACCAACAGTTATTTCACTTTTGAGAGCATTTAGATTTTTAACTTTTATTATTCCTAGGAATGCTTCACATGTTTTACTTGTTAAGTATCATTTTCACAAAAATAATATGGCCTTTTTTAGCATTAATTATTTCTCCTGTGGAACTCTTGTCAGAAAATGCCAATCAGACTGCTTTAACTGACCAAGACGTATGAATTGAAACAAATTCCCCTTTGACTTTAATTCATTTCCTAAATTACCATTCACCTTTTACGTAATATGTTTTGGAAAGTTTCACCTCTCGGCTGACACTTTTAAAATACTGATGCGGGTTAGGGGTATATTAATTTCTCTACTTCAAAAGTCAATCACAAACCAGTCTACAGTACTCATGTTTTAAAACCTCCAATTGTTTAATTTGTTACCTTTCAATTTTAACAGATAAAGAACATGCTGAAAAGGCTCAGACACAATTTCTAGCGGAAATTAAAAGAAATTCAACTCATGAAACAAGAATTAAGTTGAGAGATTCGAAACTGTAAGTACAATCTGCACCATTTGTCTCTTATCCTGTATAGTAATGACTATAAACTAGCATTGTACCTCAATAACCAAAATAATTTCTTTTTAAGGACCCAGAAAGAGGGCTACACTTTCATATCATACTTCATAATAATAATTGTATTAAAGGTTCATGGGCCTAACATGGGAGACAGGTGCTCCCTGCAAGTACTACTTGGAGTCTATATACTTCAACTAGCTATTAAAATTAGGTAAAACAAAAATCCAACCCAGCAAGCAAGGGAGACAGTAGCTCCCTGGACTGATATTTCAGTCAATGATAGTAATAACTTGCTCTTAAAACTAGATAAACTGGGATTTGAATGTAGCAAGCAAGAGAGACAGGAGCTCCCTGGAATGATATTTCAGTCTATGATACTTAAATTTTAGTATTAAATCTAGATAAACTGGGATTCCAACCAAGCAAGCAGGAGAGACTGGAGCTCCCTAGACTGATATTTCAGTCTGTGAAAGTTAAATTTTAGTATAATTAAAACTATATAAACTGGGATTCAAACCCAGCTTGCAAGGGAGACAAGAGCTCCCTGGACTGATATTTCAGTCTATGATAGTTACATTTTAGCATTAAATCTAGATAAACTAGAATTTTAACCCAGCAAGCAACGGAGACAGGAGTTCCCTGGATTGATATCTCAGTAGATTATGATAGTTACATTTTAGCATTAAATCTAGATCAACTAGGATTCCAACCCAGCAAGCAAGGGAGACAGGAGTTCCCTGGATTAATATCTCAGTCTATGATAGTGACATTTTAGTATTAAATCTAAATAAACTGGGATTCCAACCCAGAAGGCAAGGGAGACAGGAGCTTCCTGGACTGATGTTATGATAGTTATTACTAAGTATTAAAACTGTATAAACTGGGATTCAAACCCAGCCAGCAAGGGAGACAAGAGCTCCCTGGACCTGATATTTCAGTCTATGATAGTTACATTTTAGCATTTAATCTAGATAAACTAGAATTTCAACCCAGCAAGCAACGGAGACAGGAGTTCCCTGGATTGATATCTCAGTAGATTATGATAGTTAAATTTTAGCATTAAAACTGGATAAATTGGGATTCCAACCCAGCAAGCAAGGGACACAGGAGTTCCTTGGACTGATATTTCAGTCTATCTTAGCTAAAACGTTCCATTAAAACTAGATAAACTGGGATTTCAACCCAGCAAGCAAGGGAGACAGCTCCCTGGACTGATATTATGATAGTTAAATTTCAGTATTAAATCTAGATTTACTGGGATTCCAACCCAGCAAGCAAGGCAGACAGGAGCTCGTTGGACTGATATTATCATAGTTAAATTTTAGTATTAAATCTAGATTTACTGGGATTCCAACCCAGCAAGCAAGGGAGACAGGAGCTCCCTGGACTGATATTTCAGTCTATGTTAGCTAAAACATTCTATTACAAAATAAACTGGGAATCAAACCCAGCAAGGAAAGGAGGCAGGAGCTTCCTGGAATGATAGTTCAGTCTATGATAACTTAAAGTTACTATTAAAAGTAAATAATAAAACTGGGATTCCAACCTAAGAAGCAAGGGAGACTGATTGATCAGTCTATGGTAGTGAAAACTTATTATTAAAACCCTGGATGAAGTTAGTTTTGAACCCAGGAAGTTAGTGATCCCTGGAGTAATATATCAATCTATAATTCATGTAGATAGAACTTACTCTTTTTGTGCCCAAATTCTAGAAACAAATATTGACCGAATTACTTTTTTACTTCAAATGATAACATTGGACTGTTGGAGCGGCAGCAATTCTTTCAATGGATTTTAAAAAAGTTAGGGGATAATAAAAACAAAGATGGCCTATTGCTGCCAATACGATGACCTCAAGCCAGGTGGAGGGTTTCGTGCGTTCCACAGGGTGCTTGTCTACTTATGCGGCGAGAGTGGTACTGAGCCATCAGTAACTGTTACACCAAGGTCTGGGTGGTCGCCTCTGACCGACAGGTGATGTATTGGGCGCCTGATAAGAAAACGGCCGTTGCACTCAAGTGCTTATCGACTCATTCTGCAGAGGGGCAGAGCTTAACGATTCGATACTGCACAGGCCGAAGCGGTGTACCGCTCATCGGGTCATGCCATATCTCAGCTTCTGTCACGAAACAAGTCTGTTGTAAGCGCTCATGCCCAGGTGTCCCGGTCTGGATTCAAGCGGAGGTCACACATTTCGGTTCCCAGTTTCCTTTAAAGTTTGTTGTTGCTGTTTTTTTGTAATAAAAAAATGGGGTTATTTTAGGTGCAATTTCGAATTTTCTGGGAAAGAGTTGTTGCTCTGAGATAATTGTGACTGATTTTTAAGATAATAATGCACTTAAGTGAACTGGGATTCCAACCCAGGAGATATGGGAGACAAGTGCTCCCTGAACTATAACAGGAAAACTCTGACTTTTATATAAAGTGATAAATTACACACTTAATTCAAGTCGGATTCCAACCCAGCAAATGAGGGAGACAGGTGCTCCCTGAACTACTGCAAATATACTCTAAGTAAAATATAGTTAGGTGAATTGAGATTTCAACCCAGGAAATATGGGAGGCAGGTGCTCCCTGAACAATTACAAGGACACTCTAAGTAAGATATATTTAGGTCAATTCGGATTCCAGCCCAGCAAATATGAGAAACAGGCACTCCCTGAACTACTGGACAGATATTTCAGTCTATGATAGTTTGAACTTACTATTAAAACTAAATAAACTGGGATTACAATCCAGCAAGCAAGAAAGACTGGAGCTCCCGGCACTTATATTTCAGTCTATGATAGTTGAATTTTAGTATTGAAACTATATAACCTAGGATTCAAACACAGCAGGTGAGGGAGGTATTAAAGAGCTCCCTGGACTGATATTTCAGTCTATTTATGATAGTTAAATTTTAGTATAAAATCTAGATACACTGGGATTCAAACCTAGTAAGCAAGGGAGACAGGAGCTCCCTGGACTGATATTTCAGTCTATGATAGTAACATTTTAGTATTGAAACTATATATACTGGAATTCCAACCCAGCAGGCGAGGGAGACGAGCTCCCTGGACTGATATTTCAGTCTATGATAGTTAAGTTTTAGTATTAAAACTAGATAAACTGGGATTCCAACCCAGCAAGCAAGGGAGACAGCAGATCCCTGGACTGATATTTCAGTCTATGATAGTAAAATTTTAGTATTGAAACTATATATACTGGAATTCCAACCCAGTAAGCAAGGGAGACTGGAGCTCCCTGGACTTATATTTTAGTCTATAATAGTTGATATTTTAGTATTGAAACTATATAAACTGGGATTCAAACCCAGCGAGCGAGGGAGACAGGAGCTCCCTGGACTGATATTTCAGTCTATGATAATTAAATTTTAGTATTAAATCTAGATACACAGGGATTCAAACCCAGTAAGCAAGGGAGACAGGAGCTTCCTGGACTGATATTATGATAGTTATTACTTAGTATTAAAACCAGATAAACTGGGATTCGAACCCAGCAAGCAAGGGAGACAGGAGCTCCCTGGACTGATATTTTTAGTCAATAATAGTTAAATATTAGTATTAAAACTGTATAAACTGGGATTCAAACCCAGGCAGCAAGGGAGACAAGAGCTCCCTGCACTGATATTTCAGTCTATGATAGTTACATTTTAGCATTAAATCCAGATAAACTAGAATTTCAACCCAGCAAGCAACGGAGACAGGAGTTCCCTGGATTGATATCTCAGTAGATTATGATAGTTAAATTTTAGCATTAAAACTAGATAAACTGGGATTCCAACCCAGCAAGCAAGGGACACAGGAGTTCCCTGGACTGATATTTCAGTCTATCTTAGCTAAAACGTTCCATTAAAACTAGATAAACTGGGATTTCAACCCAGCAAGCAAGGGAGACAGCTCCCTGGACTGATATTATGATAGTTAAATTTCAGTATTAAATCTAGATTTACTGGGGTTCCAACCCAGCAAGCAAGGCAGACAAGAGCTCTTTGGACTTATATTATGATAGTCAAATTTCATTGTTAAATCTAGATTTACTGGGATTCCAACCCAGCAAGCAAGGGAGACAGGAGCTCCCTGGACTGATATTTCAGTCTATGTTAGCTAAAACATTCTATTACAAAATAAACTGCGAATCAAACCCAGCAAGGAAAGGGACAGGAGCTTCCTGGAATGATAGTTCAGTCTATGATAACTTAAAGTTACTATTAAAAGTAAATAATAAAACTGGGATTCCAACCTAAGAAGCAAGGGAGACTGATTGAACAGTCTATGGTAGTGAAAACTTATTATTAAAACCCTGGATGAAGTTAGTTTTGAACCCAGGAAGTTAGTGATCCCTGGAGTAATATATCAATCTATAATTCATGTAGATGGAACTTACTCTTCTTGTGCCCAAATTCTAGAAACAAATATTGACCAAATTACTTTTTTACTTCAAATGATAATATTGGACTGTTGGAGCAGCAGCAATTCTTTCAATGGATTTTAAAAAAGTTAGGGGATAATAAAAACAAAGATGGCCTATTGCTGCCAATACGATGACCTCAAGCCAGGTGGAGGGTTTCGTGCGTTCCACAGGGTGCTTGTCTACTTATGCGGCGAGAGTGGTACTGAGCCTTCAGTTACACCGAGGTCTGGGTGGTCGCCTCTGACCGACAAGTGATGTATTGGGCGCCTGATAAGAAAACGGCCGTTGCACTCAAGTGCTTATCGACTCATTCTGCAGAGGGGCAGAGCTTAACGATTCGATACTGCACAGGCCGAAGCGGTGTACCGCTCATCGGGTCATGCCATATCTCAGCTTCTGTCATGAAACAAGTCTGTTGTAAGCGCTCATGCCCAGGTGTCCCGGTCTGGATTCAAGCGGAGGTCACACATTTCGGTTCCCAGTTTCCTTTAAAGTTTGTTGTTGCTGTTTTTTTGTAATAAAAAAATGGGGTGATTTTAGGTTTAATTTCGAATTTTCTGGGAAAGAGTTGTTGCCCTGAGATAATTGTAACTGATTTTTAAGATAATAATGCACTTAAGTGAACTGGGATTCCAACCCAGGAAATATGAGAGACGGGTGCTCCCTGAACTATAACAGGAAAACTCTGACTTTTATATAAAGTGATAAATTACACACTTAATTCAAGTCGGATTCCAACCCAGCAAATGAGGGAGACAGGTGCTCCCTGAACTACTGCAAATATACTCTAAGTAAAATATAGTTAGGTGAATTGAGATTTCAACCCAGGAAATATGGGAGGCGGGTGCTCCCTGAGCAATTGCAAGGACACCCTAAGTAAGATATATTTAGGTCAACTGGGATTCCAACCCAGCAAATATGGGAAACAGGCGCTCCCTGAACTATTGGACTGATCTTTCAGTCTATGATACTTTAAACTTACTATTAAAACTAAATAAACTGGGATTACAATCCAGCAAGCAAGGGAGACTGGAGCTCCCTGCACTTATATTTCAGTCTATGTTAGTTAAATTTTAGTATTGAAACTATATATACTGGGATTTCAACCCAGTAAGCAAGGGAGACTAGATCTCCCTGCACTTATATTTCAGTCAATGTAGTTGAATTTTAGTATTGAAACTATATAAACTGGGATTCAAACCCAGCAAGCGAGGGAGACAAGAGCTCCCTGCACTTACAGTTCAGTCCATGAAAGTTAAATTTTAGTATTAAATCTAGATACACAGGGATTCAAACCCATTAAGCAAGGGAGACAGGAGCTCCCTGGACCGATATTTCAGTCTATGATAGTAAAATTTTAGTATTGAAACTAAATAAACTGGGATTCCAACCCAGGAAGCAAGGGAGACTAGAGCTCCCTGGACTTATATTTCAGTCTATGATAGTTGAATTTTAGTATTGAAACTGTATAAACTGGGATTCAAACCCAGCAGGGGAGGGAGACAATAGCTCCCTGGACTGATATTTAAGTCTATGATAGTTAAATTTTAGTATTAAATCTAGATACACAGGGATTTAAACCCAGTAAGCAAGGGAAACAAGAGCCCCCTGGACTGATATTTCAATCTATGACAGTTTAATTTTAGTATTAAAACTAAATAAACTGGGATTCCAACCCAGCCAGCAAGGGAGACAGCAGATCCCTGGACTGATATTTCAGTGTATGATAGTAAAATTTTAGCATTGAAACTATATATACTGGAATTCCAACCCAGTAAGCAAGGGAGACAGGAGCTCCCCCAACTGATATTGCAGCCTGTACTAGTCAACAATTACTATTAAAACTAGATAAACTGGGATTCAAACCCAGCAAGCAAGGGAGACAGCAGGTCCCTGGGCTGATATTTCAATCTATGATAGTTAAACTCTAGTATTGAAACTATATAAACTAGGATTCAAACCCAGCAGGCAAGGGAGACAGGAGCTCCCTGGACTGATATTTCAGTCTATTATGGTTTAAACTTACTATTAAAACTAGATAAACTGGGATTCAAACCCAGCAAGCAAGGGAGACTAGAGCTCCGTTATATTTCAGTCTATGATAGTTGGATTTTAGTATTGAATTTATATAAACTGGGATTCAAACCCAGTAAGCAAGGGAGACAAGAGCTCCGTCGACTGATATTTCAGTCTATGATAGTTAAATTGTAGTATAAAATCTAGATAGACAGGGATTTAAACCCAGTAAGCAAGGGAGACAGGAGCTCCCTGGACTGATATTTCAGTCTATGATAGTAAAATTTTAGTATTGAAACTTTATATACTGGGATTCCAACCCAGCAAGTAAGGGAGACAGGAGCTCCCTCAACTGATACTGCAGCCTATACTTGTCAACAATTACTATTAAAAGTAGATAAACTGGGATTGAAATCCCGCATACAAGGGAGACAGCAGCTCCCTGGGCTTATATTTTAATCTATGATACTGTAGTTAAATTTTAGTATTAAAACTATATAAACTGGGATTCAAACCCGGCAAGCAAGTGGGGCAAGAACTCCCTGGACTGAAATTTCAGTCTGTGATAGTTAAATTGTAGTATTAAATCTAGATATACAGGGATTCAAACCCAGTAAGCAAGGGACACAGGAGCTCCCTGGACTGATATTTCAGTCTATGAAAGTTAAATATTAGTATTGAAACTATGTAAACTGGGATTCCAACCCAACAAGAAAGGATACTCTTACTAATTTATAGTTAGATCAACTGGGATTCCAACCCAGCAAATATGGGAGACAGGTGCTTCCTGAACTATTACGAGGAACTCTGATATTTCTCTGAAGTAATGAATATATAGTTAGGTAAACTGGGATTCCAGCTCAGCAAAATATTTGAGACAGATGCTCTCTGAAGTACTACGAAGAATTGGTCATAGCTTTACAGAGTACATGTATTACTATACACCTACAGCTGTAAATGTTCTCGTGTTAAGAGAACACGAAAGAAGAAGTAATTTATGACTGAGTCTTAAAGAAGCCAAACTCACTTTTAGAACTAATTTTAGGATCTCTTTGCACCGGGAAGACGCGGTCTGTAAAGAATAAACAGAAACCAGCGCAGTAATTCGCATTACTGATAGGTTTAATATTAGTTTAATTGATATCTGCTGGTAATATTTTCTAACGGATTATTTGTTTTCCTTGAGCATATTTATTTTCTAGACTGAATGTATCCGAAAAATACCTTGGAATGAAATTGAGTCGCCGAATCAGTTCGCTCATGGCATCGAGTGGGAAAACGTCTATTAAACTTCAGGTAGTTTGTACTATAACTGTTTTTTTAGTCGTATTCTATTAACCCTCGATTTTCTCTTTAAACTTGCATATCAAGCCCCATGGTAGTTAAGCACTGAAACCAGTTATGAAGATAGTGTTGATACACGTATCCTTTATTTGACGATAAAATCTATTATAAGAGCATGACGTAGTACATGTCGTCTACTTAACAGAGAATAGAGCACTTAATAAGCAAACAACAGTAATGAACTCATTTATCCCTGTTGCAAAACAGGAGACAGGAATAAAAAGTTTCTTATAGCGCTTATCACACTAAGTACGGGTAAACCCCAAAAATTGTGATGGGTGTTGCTCGAGCATTTATTTCAGATGCTTTATTTTGTTAACGAATGGTTGCTTTGATCGTTATCTTTGCTGAGTTTAGGTTCGTTCCCAACTGCACTTGTTCGTCATCTGACAAAAAACATGTCATTGATGCGAGAATATCAACTCTGTAAGGTATGTGATGTCGTCAGTAACAAATAAATAATTGTTACAAGCATTTTCGAGCAGGGGTATTCCGAGGCATTCATTTATCGTAGTTTTATTAGAACTAACCATTGCCATACCTAATCTACGGTCTGACTTACAATTAACGTTGCACTTTCTTCTGTTACGTTTAGGACATGTTGCTTAAATGGACTTCATGGTCACTATCTCACCGGCTGTCGGATTCCCCTAAATGAAATGTGCCTGCGACTTACAACACAATTACAGTCAAGTCTATCATCACGAAGATGTCTCGTTAAAGAAGAAATATTTAAATAACTTAATCTAATAATGTTTTCAAAAGCGTAAAACGTGAATAAACACTTTGTAGAATTATGCTTGCGTAGCAGTTATTTTTAAAGGAGGAAGTTTTCTTCTAACTAAAATGACTGCTACCAAGCAACAATGGCCTTTTTATTCTATTTCTTAGTTACCTTTTTCTAAGGATAGGGACGTTTCAATACTTTTATTGAACCCCTGCTTACCTTCGGGGCACTATTTGTCATATTCGACTACTATATTCTCGGCTTCTTTAGCTTCCGTTAAATGTTCCTGATTATAATTTATACATTACTGCGATCACACGCTATCGGAAACGTTTATTTGTCTTTACCAAATGGCGTAAACTGTACTCAACAACCTTGCCATCATTCGGCGGTACTTTCGGTATCTTTCGACCACTATCGTCAACTACTTCGTCTTGCGTTCTCAACGTTTATCTCCGTTTTCACTTACTATCATTGAGAGCGCTCAATATATCGTAATCGCTTACTAGATGCTTTTGCCGAATTGCCGTGCACTGTAATCAGCTGGTAATGAATACTATCGCCATCCTTTGTGATATTGTGGGTAACTTGTGACCGCTGTCGACTACTTGAGCTTGCATTTATCTTCGTGTTTACTTCCCGAACGTGTTCTATGGTAGACGCTTTTTTGATTTTGCCAAATTGCGTACACTGTAATGAAACTCTCGCGCCATCTTTTTGGATACTGTCAGTTACCTGCGACCATGCACTGCTGACTACTTCGGCTTGCATTAATCTTTGTGTTCAGTTACGTACCATTACTACGAACGCGCGCTATCGTAAACCCTATTGTTATGCTTTTGCCAAATTGCACGCTGTCCGCCCTTCGGGTTACTATTGATAACTTGCGACAACTATGGTCGACGTACTTCGGCTTGCGTTTATGCTCTTGTTTACTTAGCATTACCTTTGTCTCCGTCAAATTGCACACACTGCAATAAACATTCGGTTTATTCGTAAACTTACAGTGATGTAATACTCTTCCTACCTGCGATTACAGGACATAGCTATGCTCATGTATAAAGTTAATACCAACATGTGCCCGGCGTACATAGCACTCTGTTTGAACCGCCTGCAATTAAGTATAAATTGCGCAATCATGACTTCACTATACCCAGACTTAACAAGGTCTCCTTTGGAAAGCACTCGCTCAGGTATATGAGATGGGCCCAAAGGTATAAAGATTTGTTCGTAGAAACGCGAAAGAAGCTTCCGCGTTGTCTTCTTTCAAATATAACGTTAGAAAAGTGGATCTTAGTGTGCTATTAGGAGACAATAATTGCTCAAACTGCTCTTTTTGAAGTTCTTAATTTAATATGATTATGGATACATTTGTACATATTGTGTATACCCTCGCCTATTGTTCTCCCGAATTTCTTATTTGCACATACTGAATATAGTTTATCTTAATTTGTTAACCTCCTGGGTTTTTTTAGGTTTAATTATTCATTTATTCTTTTAAACTTATTTTAGCGTCTTACACCGCTATTACAGTTTGAAACTTACATAAAGGTATCATCATCTTCATCACCGATCGTCTTTCATCAGCCTCGCGTGTCTCAAAAAATTCCCACACTTCACGGCTTTATGGTCGTCGTTAATTTGCGTTGCTTTCGTGAACCTACAGTTACTTGGTGTCTATAGTTCGGCCTTAACTGTCGTATTCTTTATTAACACAAATTATCTTTAGCGACACTCCTTGTGCCCTTTTGAAATGCAATGTACATGAGTGTCGAGTGATGAATTGAATCATTGCTCTCCTGTTCATTGTATATCTTGAACATCCGTAAGTGATTAATCGCTCTTAGAGAAAATAACAATTTTTGTTCGTCTTGCATCAATGTTTGCGCTCTCCCGCAAAACTTCGAGTGTTGTGAGTTCGTGTCATCCGTAAATCTGATATGAATAGGGCCTGTTGAGCTATCGCTACGTTTTACCAAATATGTATACGTACACTTGTTAGATGCTCTATGTTCTCTTAAACACTTATCTTTTTATATTAACTTTTATATAATGTTGTTGCAAAATTCCGTGGCCGTGAAAAATTGCGCATACTCTTGTAATGTCTGGAGTGCTGTAGTCAACGTTTACTTGAATGACATTCATAATGAACTTTGGGGAGTTTTAACACAGGGGTAACCTCACAACTTTCCTGGCAATATGTATTGTCTTAATAGATATTTTAAATCTTACGTCTGTACTCTTGCATCCCGAAAAATTATGTAAAGCTGTATATGTCACTTCCTTTCGCACCCTTTCGTAAACTTGCGAACTCGCATCAACAACTTCGAAAACGGTACAAAACTGTTACCCATACACGTCATGTTCCATGCTTCTCGATTATATCCACTGTATTCTTAGATTTAGTCATCTTAAAATCACATTACTGATTTTAGTGACAAGAATACCTAAATATACTTTAGTGATCAATATAATGTTCATTAATTCGAGCTGTGACTGTGATGATTTAAAACATTCGACTACATGACGATACATCGTGTAATTAACAATTTTCTCTGTTCGAGGGAAAAAGAGATTTATTATGCGTTCAATGTGAATGAGGTAAAGTTAATGTTTTTGATATAGTATACATGCTAAGCGCAAAAAGTGTGTGATGTCAAGGATAAAAAAAAAAAATGCGGGAATAGCCTTTTATGTGCGACTGTCACAGTTGCTATATTTGCTGATATAAATTTCTACGCTGCGATAAAGATTTTTATTTCTAAAGGTACAGTCCTAATGCATCGGTGGGAGAGTTAAAAGCTGGTTTTATCAATTAAGCTTTTAAAGTATATTCAAATGCTTACGCGTCTCGGACGATTTTGCGCTCGTAGGCGTCTTGAAAATGAGTGGAAACTGAAAGTGAATTAGCTCACTCGATTGACGCTTGTTCTGGTTTGACTCCGAGCCATAATGACTTTTGTGTTCGCTCATCACGGTCCTTACCGTCTCCGTATATGTCTGCATGCACCTAGACAAGTTCTTTTTCGGCTCAAAAGCCAGCATTCATGTGGCACTTACAATATTTTAAAATTAATTCCAAACGATTCTAATTTAAATCAAGCAATTGGCCATCAGCATCGTACCTATTTTAAAACTATCTCCGCCCCTCTAAGTCTCGTTTGCCTGAACAAACGAAAAATGATCATGAAAGAAAGGAAAGAAAACTTGCCATGATTTAACAAATAATTAAATAAACTATAAATAACTAAAGAGAACACTGTAAAAAGAAAACACTATAAACAGGACAAGGAGAATTCTTAAAAATGTTATGGTAATAGAGGTAAATAACTATGAAGGTAACGATGATAGGGAAGAGAAAAGCTCAATAAAACGGGGCAGGGACTTTAACATAGTCATCTTCAGATTGGAGGAAGTCTTCAAGTAAACTCGACTAAATCACTTTCCGACATTGGGTTGGGCTAAATAATTTTATTGAGGGTGGAATTTAGTTCCAGATCTTAACACCGATTCTTGTGAAAGAGTCAAGCATCTTTTCCGTCTTCGAAAATTTAACATAACAAGATTCGTTGGAGCTAAATTCATTCCAAATTTATTGCAAAGAAGATATAACTAGCTGTTTTAATGGATTTAACAACCTGTATTTAACGGTATAATTCCTACTTAATGCTAAAGTAGACATAAAAGCTGATTTTCACGAGAAGCCTGAACGCCAAATTACCTTCAATAAATAGTGTCCAGGTCTTCTGTTTTAGCCTCATTAAGGTACTTAAATGCTTGCATTAAGATACTCTTTTCAAAAAAGTGAGCGCACGCCTTTTTGTCGCCTCTCCCTCTCTTCATTCTGAAAAAGAGGTCAGCATTTACAGTTCCTACTAATGTTGAAGTACGTGTATTCGATCACCGTGTAATTAATACTACACAATGTAAGAATAGGCCATGGATATAGTTTGTGTAATAGTGCACGATGTAATGGTTATGCTTTTTATTAAGCATGTAAGCGAATGTGGACCTGAGTTTCACCGGCAGATAAAGATAATTGAACCGAACAAAAATGCTCTGCTATTGTTGAATTTACCGCCGCTTACATCATCGGGAAAACGCGCTAAACACTGGAAAAGAATGTGTTGGCTAAGAAGCTGTCCTTATTAAATACTATGGTGACTGCCTCATACCCAGACGTCTCTCTCGATAAAAATTTGTTCGCAAAGGAAGGCGGGGAGGAGATTGACGTGAAAACTAAACATAAATGCTGATTTTTCCCTGTTACCAAGAAGCCTGAACGCCAAATTGCCTCCAATAAGTAGCGTCCACGTCTTCTGTATTAGCCTCATAGGTACTTTAAATGCTTGGGTTACGTCAAAACTCCAAAGATTATTGCTGTCATTATTATTCAAGCCACTACTGCTACAATACGAGGTGTTTCGAAAATTTCACCTCTGCGTTTCTACAAGTTGGGTGAAGGTCTTCGTGATTTTGCGTACTTTCTTTTTGTCTGCTCTTCCGTTCCCGTGCTTTCTCGTCACTTCGTTGTTGTCTTCTGTTGTCCTTTACAGGGTTACTCGGTCATAGAAGACTTAAGAGGCAGCTGCGATCTCGGGTTCAGATTTTGGCCTCTCTTAGGGTGTTCTGGGCAAATGGCCACTACATTTAGCAGTAAAGGTCTCTTTTAGGGTTGCACTCGAAGAAATATTAAAAAACTACATATTTTCAATTCGTTTTATTTACTCTATTCATGTAATCAAAGTTAAAATGATCGCTATTAGGAGTCAAAAAAAGCTTGGGCCACACCCAGATTGGTCTCCTTTAGGGGTTTAATTCAAAATTTCCGACGAGCATCCCCGCCCCTTTCATATGGGAGTCCCCCCGGGGCTGCGATCGCCGCCGGATCAAGGTGAAAATTTTGGAATGTGGTAGCTCTGAAAGTCTATTTTCAGCATTTGTCGATCTCGTTCAAGAAGAGATTATTTTCCAAAATAGACCTGCTCTTCAATTTTCTTTCAAAATTTAATCTTGGAGTTAAAATCTCAGACAAAGTGCGTCGTCTAGATTCAGTTAAAAGAAAACTACCAACTGCCTGAACACCTGAAACACCAGAACTTCAGGTAAAACAAATCAAAGACTGTCTGATGGTCTTTCATTTTCTTAAGGAAAAAAAATATATGTATATTTGCTTTTTGATGGGTTAACAAAATAAAACTGCTCAATGCATGCATAGCGCACGGCCAAAGAAGTAGTTTTTATTGACAAGTCAAATGTGCATGACATTAGGATTTTCTACTTTGTGGACAGTTATATTGCAGAAGTTTAATTGAATTATTATTTTTTTATCGAAGAAAAGTTATTATGATTAGCATAAGATCATAATCATCATATCATCAAACTGGTTTCTTACTACATGCAAGTGTTGATTGCTTTTGTAGATGCCGCTGTAGGGTTGCTACCGAGCAGTTACAGAATGACGGCAATCCAATCACTTTTCTTTATTTATTTATTTCTACTATTCCTGTATTTAAGAACAGCCGCATCAACTATACTTACCGATCGGACAAGCTCAAAAGCTTAATATGCGTTTTATCAATTTCTTGTCTTTTTTCGTAACTAAGCAACGACAACTAAGGCCTTCCTGTTATTTTCGGAAAAGATGAAAAAACACAGGAAGTTACAAAGCAAAACCTTATATTGACCTTAAACAAGACTTGCTCGTGATCGATCATTTATAATGTATGCAAACAGCCTGGTAGTCGCCAAATGGACTGTAATTAGCATTGTTTTTTTTTTCCGCTTTGATATGTTGCCATTAATGAATAAACGCGGACTATGAGCTCAGACAGGCCGCTCAATGAAAAACGTTAACACAGGACGTTTTCAGGTTACTCTGCATAACAGAACTTTTGTGTTAAGAACTGAACGAGCTAATTGTTTATCATTGTTCATTCCGTCCAAACAAACTTGGTATATATATGAAACGTTTCTGATCTCCTCTACGTCATAAAGCTGTGAAGGATGACAACACTGAGAACAATGAGAACAAGGCCATTACAAAAAAATTTCAAACATCTTAAATTGGTTTTGTTTTCATTATTACTATTCAATGCACTACAGGAAGAGGATCCAAATTCTTAAAATTATTTTGAAAATTTAGTCAATAAAATGAGTGACTGAACTGATTTCAGTGCCACTTACGTACATTGACATTACTCAGCAGCAAGTTAAGAGAGAATAGAAAGTAACCCCGATATGGAGTATAGTAAACCTAGTGACCGAGCCTATGCAAAAGGTCCAAAAGCTGACCAAATGAAGTGGAAAGCTGGTGCTCGGGCTGATGGTGGTGATAACTACAGTCTGTTAGAGGCTTCAGCAGACGCGGGACTGGAAAAATCAGAGTGGGGTGCCACAGCTGGCGCAGGTGCCAGAGCACACATATTTCACGTTGGTTCTGAGGATGGCGTCAAAGTGAATGCTCGTTTTCTAGGAGGCGATGTAGGAGCCAGTGCTGGGTTGGACCTAGAAAGCTTTGTCAAAGAAGGCCGCATGATTGGTGCTGAAGCTAAGGCTCGAGCAACACTAAGTGAAGCCAAAGTTGGCCCATTTAATCTCCACCTTGGAGCAGGAGTATCAACAGGTGCCAAAGTAGAAGACGGAACTATTGATGCCAAACTTGCTGGGACGGGATTGAAAGTGGGAAAAAAGATTGGAGTGTCTGTATTGGACAACGAGTTTTCAGTAGATGCTTTAGCTCTCGTTGGAAAGGGATGGCTGTGGTAATTCCGGTAGTTCAACTATAAACACTGATTTTAATCCAGTTTTTTCAAAATTGATGTTAATTTTCAGAGGTATATATTATATTGAATACACCTCAGTCCACCTGATGACAACTTTGATGCAGATACGTTTACAGCAAAGTTAGATTCCATTTCTGGACTACTAATTAGCATGAAGGCATGTAAAACAGTTTATAAAGAAATATATAAGCGATTAATCGCTGAACGATTCATTCTTATAGCTAGATTCATTCTTATAGCTGTTTTCTTGTAAAGATCAAACGGCGCACAAAACCACAGACTTCCTCGCGATCAATCGCGTAGCTTTTCTTTTAATTGTTACTATAACTCCATGTCAGTAAGGTCAGTAAGTCTGTTTTGACTATCGACCAATTTACTTAAAAATGCTTGGACGTGGAAAAAAAATTAATCAACAACTTAAGTTAGGCTCGACACATGACATTCCGTTTCCAAAAAAAAAAAAAAAAAAAAAATTGGAAAAAATTCTTGACCAGAACTGAAGTTGTGTGCTTTTCAGCTCTGTTTCTGTTTGAAAACCAACTCACCTTCATTTCAATAACATAAATAAACTAGGTGCTTTAATTAATGGTAATGAACATTCTACAATGGAACGTAGACAAATAAATATGGAGGGCCAAGGAACTGGCAACATATGTTTCTTATAACGAGGCTTCGTTGAATTAGGGTTCTTTTGTCAGCTTTTACTGGGGAGAAGAATATGATTCCTTAAACCGCGGATTTCGTTATTTCGAAGTTTCACTGTACTCCATTCCGCACACCATTTCGAGATGTATTCAATTCGTCCAAGTTTCAATCTCCGTATCTTGATCCGAAAAACGGTGTTCCCTGAGAGTTCCCCTCTTAGCGTTAAGGTTTTGGTGCCTTTTTTTTTTCTTTCAGTTTTTATTCGCTCTAATTAATTCGCTCTTCGATTCTCGTCGCTTCGTTCTCTACAGTTCTCATCTTTAGGGCCCTTAATATATAGAACGCAGAAGCCTTTCAACATTATTTTCAACATTAAGTAATTTCTTTGAAAAAATATCGAATCTTTTTGAACTGGTTATTATTTTCCCTTGTTAGTGTCTCGCCTTGCCTCTTGCTACCATACTACTTTTCCCTAGTTGCTTAGCGTAATTAATAACTATTATTTACCTCGTCCTAATCATTTCTTCTTTAATTCATCAATATATCAGCACGATTAACGCTGTGCAATGTGCTTTTATTAGTTCATATGTCCTTTTTGTAACTGCTTTCATTTGAGAAAAAGATTTAAACACACACACAGGAAGTTTAAAAGAAAACCCTAAAAATGGAACTGTTCGTGATTGATCAGTTTTCATGGTTATGATTTTAATGGTACTCTAATGGACTGTAATTACCGTTTTCGGCTCCGCTTTGACTTTGGACACATTATAGATAAATGATGACTAAGAATTTGGCCTAATGAGCACCCTATTGTAATGAGACATCTGAATTACCTAATGAAGAAATAAAGATATTAAATAAATTAAAGAACGTGTGTACGCTACAATGGGCAGAACTTTGGCTTAAACGAAAACTGAACAAACCTGCTTATCGCTAGTTCACTTCTGCCGGCCATACCAAACAAGACTGGCAAACTTTACTTACTTTTTCCAGTGCGTCGTCAGGCTGAACTGTGGGGCGATAACAAAACTGAGAACAAGGAATAAAAACAAAATTCCAATTGTATCGTTATAACAATTATCATTCCGGGTTAACTAGAGGAAGAGGATCCAGTCCTGAAAATTTGGTTGGAAATTTAGCTAAAAAAAATCGTGGGTATCATGCATTTTGCAACTCGTCTTGCGACTGTAAAGTATTAAGGAACTGCTCATTGACTAATACTATGTATTTCAAGTCAAGTTAAGTCAGCTTCATTTATTTTGCTAATTAGAAGAAAAAGTGTGCTGCACGTGCAATTTGTTTTTTTTGCTAATTTGATCTATTAGTCTTCAGCCATTTTCATTGTCGTCCCCGTTTTAATTAGCATTACACGGTTTATTTTCTTTTTGTTTACACGTATTAATATTGGCGCATCTACCTCTACGCCCCTCCCTATCACCCATGGCGTACCACCGAGCGCCGTACTGTCACCACTTTTGTTTTGTATTTATATCAGTGATCTTCCTCTCGCTCCACAAGTATGCAATCTCGAGTCCTAATTAGACGACTCTAAGATCTTCTTATCCCTTCCAGTCAAAGAGGCGAATCTGCAGAACGTGTTCTTGAGGAAGATTTAAGACGAGTGGCTGCCTGATGCTGTAAAAATCAACTATTAATCAACCCTGAAAAGACCAAGTTCCTTATGGTCGGAACACAACAACTACTGCGCAGGCTTCCTAACGAAATCTCGATCTCTTTCTTGGCGAAAGAGATCACACCTGTCTTCAGTGCCAAGGATCTCGGAATAATTCTAGATAACAACTTAACCTATGACCAACACATCCATCAACTTTCCTCATCGTACGTGTGAACAATTTTGATAGGGACCCTCTACGCACGATCATCTCCGCTCACTATCATAACACTAGAAACAGAGAATCCCTAGATATTCCCTCAAGTAAGACAAAGTCAGGCCAGCGACGTTTCCTCCATTTCTTGTAAATATATTCATTTGATTGTAATATCAACCATGTACATCGAAAAAAGTATATTAAAGAGTATTCTTATTCTTCTCATTCGTTTCTTACTACATGTAAGTCTTGATTCTTTCTGTATATCCCGCTGAAGGGTTGCTACTTAGTAGTAACAGAATCACGGCAATCGATTCAGTTTTCTCTATGTTATTTATTATTACTATTTAATAATAAAACAATCGCATCAATTAAAGGGGCTATGTCACCCCACACGCATGCGCGAGCCAATGAAAACAAACTTGAAAAAGTCGGCCCGTCTTTTTCAAGTTCTGTCGGAGATTTTGGAAGGCTGTTTTTGTCTGTCTAAATCTCAGCCATCGTTCGATAGTTAGCGAAGTTTTGTATTAAGAATCGTTCTATGGTGATTACAGAATAATTTTTTGGCGTTATTTTGAAATTGTTTGCCTGTGGAATGTTTTTACGTGGATTTACTGTGTCCTCTTATCAGCGGCCGATGTAATGGCAGAGTTAATGACGGCTACTCCACAATGAGTGATGGAATCTTTGATGGAATCTTCCCTATAGTTCACAGAACCTTTCTATTGAGTTATTTTAGAGGTTGCTGGCTCTTGGATTTTTCTTGTGCTCAAAGTATGTGGACATATAATGAAGCGGCTATCGAGTTGGTGGCGGCCGTTTTTGGTAAACGATTACAAGAGCATCTGGCCATGAGTTTCGCGACCAAACTAAACTGCTGGCGAAGGAGACATTATAAAATTCGGCTAGATTCCTTCTTGTATTTATCTGGATTCACGGCAAAGATAAACACGACCGTTTGCTCGTCCAGATTGTTCTCAACGGACTTAGAGAGGCACCTTAGTACGAGTTAGATCCTGTAAATGCCATGTTTTTGAACTGTTTGTGTTCGAGCATATTTTTGGAAAATAGCAGAGTTTACTTTCCCTTTTTATCAACGGACTGCTTACAGTGGAGTAGTATACCAATGATGCTTGGTTCTGTTTTTCTCGACGTCGCAGTGATTCGGCACGATCGAACAATTTTGCGCGATAATGTATGTTTCCCTAAGATCAAAACAAAGACTTGATGTCTCTTGTTCTATCAGCATCTAAATTATAAAATCACTAGCGACAGACAAGTCTAATTGTTAATGATTTGAAACAGTCTTGGTCTTTATCTTCGGTCTAGCGTCTTTTATAGCTCGATTGTAAAATACAACTTCCATTTATTTTGTTGAATAAGACAATATGTTGTTGTTGAATTTTTGTTTGCGCACTATTTTATGAATGGCATGCGTTTTTACTCCAAAACTACAAGTAAAATTGTCGTCACAATTTTATTCTTGATCTAGCATAACCAGAGAAGAAACGTTCCGTAAATTCTATCGAAATATCCCTTATCTAAACCCATTTCGCTTGTTAACCTCTCTAAATTTAGAGCCTTGGACGTGCCAGAGAACATGGAGAAAGTCACGCGTTAAAAACAATAGAATTTTGACAGTTGAAAGTAATTTGCATAACCTCAGAGCGCATGCTCTCCAGCTGACATAGCCCCTTTAACGCAGTAAAAGAAGCTCAATAGTTGTCAACAGCGTATGCGTGTTATCAATTTCATGTCCTTTTTCGTAACTAGGCAACGGCAACTAAGCCGTTACTTTCGGAAAGGATGGAAAAACACAGGAAGTTTGAAAGCAAAACCCCTAGATTGACCTATTAAATAGAATTGCTCGTGATCGATCATTTATAATGTGTGCAAACAACCTGGTAATCCAAATGGAATGTAATTATCGTATTTTTTTCCGCTTTGGCTTTGTTTCCACAAATGAATAAAGGCAGACGATGAGTTTAGACACAGTGAAATCCCCTGTGCTGTTATAAGGCATCTCAATGAAACAAGTTAACTCAGGACGCATTCAGGTTAATCTGTATGACGGAACTTTAAACTTGTGTTAAAAACTGAACGAGCTAATCAATTACTCATTCCACCCAAACAAACTTGGTATATAAAACTTTAATTTACTGATTTCCTCTACGTCATAAAGTAAACTTTGGCGGGATAAGAACACTACGAAAAAGGACAGATTATTTCACCTTTGTGCGTGTAGTCTCTTCAATTTTCGTCGTTCATCAAGTGGTTTACGATTATATATATTGGAAAAGTTTGAGTAGACAGATGTAGCAAGCCGCAGTTCTTAAAACAATATGATGTATGTTTGTTTTTTATTGATATTGTTCTTTGTAATTCTTCATGCACATAATCCCTTTGTTTAGTTAAGAGCTATTCTTTCTGCTCTTGAGTCTATACGGCTTCTCTGTGTTCAACGACCCCTGACCTCCAGTTTTAACATGATCTATTAGTTTTGTTGTTCAAGTATCTGAAATGGTTGGCGGGCCCCAGCGGGCCCCGCCGTACGTGCGTGAAACGTGACTCCATTCCGCGGCATCTTTAGTATTATAAATACACTCGCGCGATCACGATCGAATCAGCTTAGAATACTTTCATTCAATCCCTTTTTATTCGCCTTTAAAAATATGATACTTTTTTGTAATATATATGTCATCGAAGCGGCCCTTAGGCCCTCCTTTTTGAATATTTCCTTGGCTTCTTCCTTCTGCCCTTGTCCGCAAACAGTTAAACCTTCTGTGCGAAATTCTTCACGATTCCTAATTAATCATACAAAAAATAACGAACAGATAAAACTGAATTCATACGGACTAAAATGAATAGAAAACCTTCGCTAACTTGCTGTTGTCCTCAACAACAAGAAGTTAGCGGAGGAGGATTCCACATTTGCCTTGCGCTCCAGCTTCTTCTGGAGCACCAGAATAGGTTGCACATTATTTTCGATGGGAAGATCATTATCCTTTATGCACATGTCAAACTACCTGAAAAACAATCTGAGGTGAGAAGAGCGTCAAAGAGAAGCTTACGTTCAAAATCAAGCACTTCATGCACATGTAGGAACGAGGTATTGATACGTACTGCGGTGTTCCGATCCCTAAAATTATCTCTTCGACTCAGAAAATAACAGTTTTGTGAAGCCAGCAGTAAACGTCGATTGCAGCCACCTTTCCGGAGAAAGATCTCAAATGAATATCGCATGTTATGTCTTATGGAAGAAGACCTGTTATGCCCATATCACACTATTTCTCCCGGTATTTTTATGGCGTAACAAGAGATGTGAACAGGGGAAAGGTCAGATGCAAATGAGCCGTTTTTGATTTTTCCCCCATGATGCCCTTCGGACCGTGTCCAACACCGCCTGGAACAAGGACTATAAGAACAAAATTCCAAAGATTTTATTCTTTTTGTTTTCATTATTACTACTTAGTGCACTACAGGAAGATGATCCAAATTCTTAAATTGTTTTGAAAATTTAGTCAATAAACTTAGTGACGGAGTAGACTGAACTGATTTTAGTGCCACTTACGGACATTAACATTACCCAAACAAGACTGACAAACTCTACTTACTGATTTCCTGTGCGTCAACAGTTTGGCGATAACACAATGAGAACAGGAATAAAAACAAGATTCCAAATTCATTGTTATCATCATTGCTATTATTACCTATCAGGTTACTAGGGAAGAGAATCGAAATTCTGAAAATTCTTATGGAAATTTAGCTAATAAAAAGAGCTCGGTAACATGCATCTTGCATTTCAACTTGCGACTGTGGAGTACTGAGGAACTGCTTTCTCTTGCAGTGTATTTCTGAAAAAAGGCAAGCACACTGGAACACAGTACCCTAGGGAAGAGTTGATATATTTGTTTGCTTGTTTTATTATTCTTTAGAAGAGGTCTTGGTAGTCTTCATCAACACTGTTTTTACTAAGTAAAAAAAAAGGAAGTTTGACAATATTTTGTCTTCTAGGCTGCTTGTTAGTTTCAGTTTGGCTTTGAAACCAGCGAATTTGTAAATGGGACTCTCATGAAGATTGTGCGTCTAAATTTCAGTATTAAAAACAGAATCTTCATTAACTGTAAAAACTAGTTACATTTTGTTTTCACTAAATGCAGCTATATTTCCTTCCACCTGTTACTGAAAATTGAAGCCAGGTGCATTGGAATGAGTTTTGTCAAATAAATGCCTGCATGATTAAAGCTTCATTCACGCGGTTTCTGACGCTAAAATAATGACTTCTCAGAACTGAATATATGTATTATCTTTGCTTCGTTAAAACGTTTAACGAACGTTTCCCTTTGCTGCTAAGAAAAACTCAGAATTTTGTCTACCTATAGCTAACGGTAGAAAAATGAATTGTTCAATTACGTACATGTAAGACCGTTAGAAAAATTTTGTAATGCCTCTTGACACAGTACGGATTAAATCTAAAAAATAGGTTAAAAACAATTCTTAGAAAAGGCGGAAACATGAGAGGAATTCACAGCAGGTATTTGTCCAAGGCGTTTTAACTCTCACACCGATTTGCAGTCCTTGCGGTCAGGCGTAAGAAAATCTGCGGTAAGATGGTTGATTGCACATCCAGTCACAAGTAATTCGATGTTACGTTTTCGATTTCCGTTAAAAAAATTCTCTCTAAGGAAACCTCCGTTTGAAACAGTGGGATCAGAAAACATTTTGATCTGCGGTTTTATTGGGTTATGTAAATTCTTAAAAAAGGCAGAAACTTTGACATACTGACATTTAATTCCTCGGCTCACCAGCTACTTTTGCTTCCCTTTAATCATCACACGCTAGAGACAATTTTTGAGTTTATGTCTTATCATGTACCTTTGTAATAATGTGTCGCCGTTGTTGTCTAGTTTCCTTGCCTCATTGTAAGTCTTTGTAAATGCCACTTTGAAATTTAACACCGAGCACCCTTTGAAAACTAGCCACCTTTCTTATGTCTCATGACAACATATTTCCAACAGTTTCTGCCTCGTAAAGCCGTGAATGGGGCTTACACCATTTTTTCCAAAACGGTACCTAGTCTTTTTAATTTTCATTCTTTTGTGCAAATCTTTTCAGAATAAAGAGGAGTCATCATGGCCGGACAAGCCGCTGCTGCGCAGGCTGGAGTCGAGGTTCTTAACAAGGCGCTTGAAATTGGCATGAATGGTTAGTGCATGAGAGTGTTATCTTTAAGAGTCTTCACAGCCAGTAATATCGTGGTCTTTAATATCATGATCAGACGACCAAAAACTTTGCGACCGAATTGACCAATCAGGCCAGTATCTAGAGTTAAATGCCATCAACTGACGTGATGCAACTCACTTTGACTCTACTGCACAGGTTGTTCGAGATCCGCTGTCAACAACAGTTTTTTGTTAACATTCCGAGAACTACACTCGCCAGGATGATCATATTAACTCCACCTATCTACTAGTCTGCTACACAGCCGTTTTTAGAGTCGTCACGCAATGCTCCTCCCCACTAGGAGGAGCTTTGCTTGACGACACTAAAAACGGCTGTGTAGCAGACTAGCTATATACTTGCGTCTTAATTTGTAGCTATACTCGCAAAACCTTGCATATCTAGACCTTAGCTAGCCTGCGGGGAGCAGACACTTATCTCGGCTTTTGTTTGCTCCCCGTAGGCTACGTCTCAGTTTTAATTTTCATGATTTTTACGTTTCATTAAATGTTTCAGCCTTGAACAGCATTTCCGACCATTACTTCGAAAACGAGGCAATGATTGCTTGGTGGAACGATTGGAAAGCGAGAGACCAAAGAGCTCGAATCGAGAAAACGTTTAATCACGGTCGTTTCTCCAGAGAAAAACGCACTTTAGGTATTTCATCCTGATCGTTTTTTTTGTTTCATTCTTCTAACTGCCACAGAACCTTGATTGTTTTCAGTAAACTTGGCCAAGGTGTAAGTCTCATAAATTAGAAAAATTTATTTCAAGCACTTCTCAATGTCAAACTGTTTGTCTAAAATTACATTCAGAATTTCTTTTTAACTGAGTTCCATAGCCTCTAACTGTTTACTCAGTATCGCTTAGACCCTAGTGAAAACAATAACTAGTAGGTATTTAGGTACGACAAGATTCTAAGCCAGAGATTAAAAGTGGATTCCCACCTCTGTGAATGCTTTCACAACCCGACAACTTCTGAACTACCGAAGTCTACCATCTTGTAAACTTGAGCCTCAAATACAAGCCAATTTCTTTCAATTTCTTTTTTCCAGCAGAAGCGAGGGAAAGATAAGGCTTAAGATTGACCGTCTTGAAAACACTGAATGACTCATCTCTTTTATCAAAGACACTGTGAAATAAAATGCACAGCCCTTGTGGACCAATAATTGGAAATACGGTTTATGATCTCGTTTTTTATATCCATTTTTGTCCCATTAACTAGTCTCGGCTATTCTTAATTTAGGTTTCGTCAACGGAAGATGGTACTGTTGCTTCACACAAGCGGGCTTGCAGGCCAAAGGGCAACCCCTTGATAATTAGAGAAAAGGCCCATTGGACAGAAGGCAGAACCAGTCCTCAAAATCGAAGCTTCACATTAAAGCAGCGGATCTTAAAAACATGAAGTTAGAGACACCTGTTACATTGTCGGCTACCCACTTCCATGTATACTGAGTAGAATTAAAATGCATACCTTTTGGTAAACAGTCGTTGAACGTTATAGCTTCGGCGAAGTCGCATTAAATTTTTAATTATTGGTATGGGGAATAAAATTACAAAATTAGATGGCATGCAAGAGCGATAAGCGCTTATAAAGCTCTCCTTTGTAGCGGAGCAGTACTATCAGCAGTATACTAAGGCACGGCAGGAGCCGATGGACATGGAAAATGATAATACCCTGTTAGTTATATATGCTATCCATATGAAGATGAATTGACAGCTGTCAAAGCCGAGTCTTTTTTTTTTTTTTTTTTTTTTTTAACACTTAAATTTTAATGTCTGCACTGGCGTGTATAACAGAGAACAAATAAAACAAAAACAAATAAACAAACAAACAAAGAAAAAATATAAGAAAAACATGAAAATTTTTTTTAGCGGCTATATGAAAATGAAAAATGTTAGACATGCTAGCCGCGACACAGGTGAAAATCAGCGGCAGTGAAAAAGAAAAGAAAAGCTAAAATGAGCACCTACGAAATTTGCACCATAAAACGTTCAACTAGGGCCCCGTCCAAAGGCAGGTATTCGGATATTTTGGAATACACAACATTTTATTTGCGGATGGCGGCTACCGTCCACACATATCCGGTGAATCCAGCATACATATCCGCAACTTTTAGAATCCGCTTTTATGAAGTTATAAGGTGCATCCGTATAACTGTGTATATATAAACACTTGGAGGAGTTTGCCAGACACGAGTTCACAAATCTTTGATTAGAAACCTTGCCAGACATTCTTTCTCTCTCTCAGCCTGTTCCAGGCGTTCAGATGGTGGGGAGCGGACGAAAAATTAGTTGGGCCCGGGCTAAAAATTAACGAGGGAAAAAATATTAAAAAAAAATTTTTCCCATCACGTTTCTTTTTGTGCTCGCCTCGTACGATTTAACTTGCTCCCCACTATCTAAACACCTGGAACAGGCTATCTCTCTCTTTGACCGGAATAAGACTCAGCCCCATACAAGCAAGACGAGTGAACAACAGCTAGCTTATCACTAGCAGAAGATTGTACGATTACAGAAATTCGCCGACGATCAAATTCTGTGTTAAGTTATTCCCTGCTCACAGAATGATGTCTTTCCGCTACTGAAGTTTAAAATAAGACTAGAATGCGCGAGCGTGAATTGATCAAACGTCCTATTAATTTCAAGGGCTCACTTTCCGGCAAAGAAAATGAACTGAATCTAAAAAGTGAAATCAAAATAGCGAAAAATTCAAGTTCTAATTAAATCTTTTCGTATGGTTTAGAATAAACTATTCTCGAAACTGTGAATGTTTTGATCAAAGCTGTGTAAATCGAACTGAAACTGTACATGGAACGTTGCGTTTCATTGTATTTATGTCACCCATTGTATGGAATATTTGTGAAAATCTTCATTATGAATCGGTATATTTCAAAGAGCTACACAATCGATACACAACGAGCAAGAATACTATTGAACGACAATATACAGAACGGGGGAAGCTGTAGTGTCAACTATCACTAGTTTGATATGTGATCAACAATAATTTGTCAAGTAGTTAGGTTACGGTTACTGAGATATGAGGAAAACCGTTGGTTGGTTATAATCCACAGAATTCGTAGAAGTTGAGCTTATCTAGCAAAATATTATGGTCAACGGGGTGTCAAATTCTTTTTTGAGGTCAATAAATACACCACAATAGTCTGATAGAAATTTGGGATGAAGGAATCTTACGTACGAAATTACTCTACTTAATTGTAGCAACATTATTGAGGTTTTTTCTTACGGCGAAACAACAGACAGGGGCACCCAACGAGAATATAGTCTAAAACCACTTAAACATAGCATTGTTAAACGTATTTTAGTATTTAAACGGTAGATATAGGCATATTTTTATCCCCTAAAAATTTTTCATCTGTTCGGATTTCCTAGCTGAAAGTCTAGTGATCCAAAAATTATAGGGATCAAAACTTACCTTTTCGAAAATTTCAGCCAGAAAAAAGGCTTCCGAAAATTCTAGGTGAACTTTTTAGGGTAAAAATCCGTTAAAAATAGGCAAATATACCATTTTTTGGATGTTCGAAAATCCTAGGAGAAGCAGGCAAGCAAGAAATTTTACGACAAATGTTTCGAAAATTCTAGATCTCAAATCGTCTTCCGAACAGATATTCTTCCGAAAATTGTCGTTGGGTGCCCCCGAATAGATACCTGTCAAATACCACACTTTTTTAACCAATATGACAGTCACTCTAGGCCGCCATGTAAATGACACGTCACGCAAAAGAGTAGAAATTTAAGTTTATTGACTATCACAAAACGAAAACCATTTCAAAGTGAAAATTTGTCTCAGTATTAGTTTTTAGCTGCCCCCAAATACTTCATGAAAGTAAAAAATCGGAAGGACCGGCAATTCTCTAGTTTGAATTTTTGATGACGTTATGTGAAACCAAAATTTAACGCCACAGATTATATCACAGTCGATACACGCTCAATGCATGGACAAGAAAAACTCGGCGAAGCAGTGTCTGCGGGCCAATTAATTATTCAGTTATCAAACTCTTTGCTAGCTCAAGACTGTTCGTATCATCAACATTGTCATCATCATCATCATCATCATCATCATCATCATCATTATCGTCGTCCTCACATTCCTCCCCCTCAAAAACCATTTCCTTTAAATTTAGTTTTCATTAAAAACAAACAAACAAACAAAAATATGATATTTGACAACAATTTAGAAAAAACAAGACGCTAAAAATCACACAGACATATAGTTATTTTCATTTATTGTCGTGATGTGTTTTTACTTCTCCACATAAAGCACTTCCTATTTATTCATCTAATCCATCACGTTATAACAATTAACTGATAAAAAGTAAATTTCCGGTTCACCTGTTCAGTTGTAATTTTCCTTGGTGTAGGAAAATTGGAAGAAAAAAAAGAGTCATAAACTTTAATTTATGGAAAATTTTTAAGCTGTAATTAGGGAGAAACCAATCAAATTGGAATAATTCAATGCAGTAAGCACCATGCAGTAAACAGTTATTTAAATGACTATACCACATCTCCTCAACTGAAATACAGCATAAGAATTGTCGCTGTTTCGCGCAATAATTACAGTGAAGTTTAATTTATTTCTGTAAAAGAGGAGTTGTAAAAGCCAATTCATTTCACGAGGAATAAAGAAAAAGAGCACGTCAACCTTTTAAAGCGAGGTTCTTAGTTGTCTCTAACATTAAATGTAGTTAAGTGATCGTTACGATATATCGTTAACTGGCTGTTACGCAGCTGTGAAATAACATTTTACCGCTCAAATCCGAAATCTTCGTAAGGAAGAAGAAGTTACATAAGAAACTATTTGTATTTATTTATTTTTTCTTTCTTTCAGGCTTTTTAATGATTAAACAAGTTTAAAAACTGTTAGAGCCAGCCCACAACAAATAAGAAAAAAAAAATTTTTATGACAGGCGAGCACCCAAGCTGGCCTCCAAGGAAGTATAATGTTACCAAAGCTTCTACTGGGCGTTCTCTATGCTAACCAACTGCCTCTTTCGAATATTTGAGCTAATAATTGTTCTATTTGTTAACCACGTAAGTTTGTTTACATTCGCGCTCGTTTCCGCTTCACGCTGATTGGCGGAAATCTGACAACTCAGTCGACGAGGAGCCGCAGGGAAATTGGAGGCGGAATTCAAAATTCCAAAGATGTAGTTGTAAGCTCCTCTTCCTTTTCCCGCCCGGCCGGCAGAGCGGTCCGGAGAGCTTACTTGCAAGCTAATGGAGGGACTGCTGTTATTCACCTTATAAGCATTTATAAAAACAGTGAGGGTTGAGGGGAGGGGCCCTTAGTGTGGAATGGCCGCGTACTAAGATATTACAGAGTTTTTACATGACCAACTATCCCTTGTTTTTCTTCGTAGATATGCACCTTTTCGCTTCCTTTCGCAACAAATAATTACAGTAAAAAGTATAACTAAAAATACATATTAATAAACATTTGAAAGTGCAATAAGTAATTATTTTTGGCCAGTATATTAAAAGCGAGCCGCAAATGTTGCTCAATTAAGACAAACAAGTCAGACATAATTGGCACGTGTCTGGTTCCACTCGTTCATAACACCAGCACGGTTTCCATTTTGTTGTTAAATTTAAACATAACTGGCATCGTGTCACTAACATACACCCTTGCTAGCCTTTACTAGTAACATGCACCTTTACCCCTAAACAAAATAATAATAATGATAATAATAATAGTGATAATAACTATGACCAAAAATGCATATTAATGAAGTACTGTCTACTTCTTATATACCAATAAGTACAGCTGTATGCCAATCATTTTAGGAGGCAGTATATCAAAGAGTGGCGAGTGCTTTGTGATCAACTAAGAAACGCAAGCAAGTCAGAATACATTAGCCCCTGTCTGGCTCCACTCGCTCATAACGTCGACCAGTCTTCATTTTGCCGTTTTTACAAACTGCCAGTGTCCTTTTTAAAGAAGGTAAAAACAGTTTAATTCCAGTAGAATAAGTGAAGTTTCATAAGATTCGAGATATGTCTATGCAGGAACGATCTTGTGAAGAAAAATTGGCTTACAAATTCTTTTTGCAATTTTCGCCAAAGAAATGATTCACCAGAAAATTTTGTGAGGCAATCACTTGCAAATATCACAAGAGTAGCAAGGATACATACGATTTGCCATCGCATTGTTTAGTTAAAGAGAAAATTTAAATTCTTAATATTCTAAAGTGGCCACAGAACACACACAAGCCGGCTTACTTTTAATTTTGTGAACAGTTTAATAACACAAGCCACCAGTTTACATTTTTTAAAAGGACTAACGGCTTCATCAACATTTATTTTAGATTTCTCCCCAACTTTTTGTCTTCTCGTTTCTGCAACCGTAGTTGATAGCGGTCTCCTCTGCTAACAACGGAAAACAGACGGCGTCTGAACAGGTGACCAGTTCACTGATAAGGTAGGCCAGTTCTTCATTTCTGAGGGCTGAATTTCTTTGCATTAATACTACAAGCTCGATGACTCAGTTCAAACAAAGGGTCAATGAACCTGAGAGTTCCCAAAAAAAGTTTTTGTCCTTTGAGGAGGATGGATTGTGAAATTTTTATTTTAGTCTTAATTATGTCTAGTAGAGACCTTATACAGGAAATACTTTTTAGCTAATCCAGCTTTTCAAATGGACTGAGGCACAAGCAGTAAATTGGTTCTATAAAGGGAGGGAGGAAGGGTAGAAGCAGGCGTATAACACAAGGAATAAAAGGTTATATTTCCGTTAAAATACGTCTGCCACGAAGGCTAAACTTATCGGAAAACCCTGCTTATTGCAATCATGACAAAACTTAAATGAGGGTCGTGAAGGGGTAAAATGGGACCTGGGATTAGCCTTATTGTGGACTGGGAAAATGGGATTTACTCACTGGGACTGGGATTTAGCCACTGGGAATGGGATGAACAATTATAAAATGGGAATGGGATTTCTTTTCTTCAGCGGTCTTTGCTCCAATATTTTGAAATAGAAAAATAAAATTTCGTAGCAATAGACCTTGCACTCCTCAGTAGAGACCGTGAAATCAGTATTTTTCGCCTTCGCGCCCGCGGTCTAGCTACCAGGCTTACACGGTTGCATAGTTACGTTCTGTCAGTTTTCCTGGTCAGCGGACAAGTTCTGCAAGTTTGCATATGGCAGGAAGAGAAAGAGTGTTCACCAGCAGAATGAGAGATTTTCTTCAGTCCAGGTGAAGGTACGTGTATCCAAATAGCGTCAATCAGTGCTTTTAATTTATTATGCGCCTGATTTTGCAAATAATCATTAGTAATGGGATTTTAGATTTGGTAACTGGGATTTTGGCAAAAATTAGCCTGGGAACTGGGATTTGGGCCAAATTTAGGCTGGGAACTGGGATTTGGTACCCCTCTTAAATGCTACTTTTGCGCGTGACCTTGGGGTTTAGCTTGTTCTTCTATAAACAAATAAAGAAAAATGGCAATCCTTCCCATGTATCGCTCTGTTTTTGACCCCAAATGACGTCCGGAAAGCAGCCTGGTGTTATTCTTAATAAAAACCGGCGTCTTTTTGCTAATACTCCTTTATCTCTGATCATGAAAACAATAAATGTATCTGTTTATCAAACGTGTTTTTTAGTTATCGTTTACTTATAGTTGGTGCAGAGATTTTTTGAATTATTCAAAAAGTAAAAAGAAGGACCAGAAAACGCAAGGCTGGACGCCAGTTTCATGATACATTTTCCTATATTTTCTCCTTGTCAATTTTAAAGACAATTAGAAGCCATAAGTTAACGTCGACATGCGTTTGTATTTTTAACCGAAAATCTATGATGGGATATCTTTGAAAGGAGTTGTTGATCATGAAAGAGTCCAAGCAATAGGCTCAGCCACCGCTCGGCAACTTTTCGGCAGCTTTTGAGATTTTGGGCACCTTTTGCGATTTTCGGCAACTTTTAAAATTCTTGTCAAGTTTTGATTTAAATTATTTTTTACTTTTTTGCGACATTTATTAGCTATCGAAAAAAACATCAGCTAAATTCAACTGGTTTATACTACTGAGTGAGTGTGTGGACTCCAGGACTGGTCCAATTACCAGTGCCAGCTTGGTGTTGCACGCCTGTCCATGAGGTAAGCGGTATCACATCATCCGTTTTACAAAATGGCGGACAACAATGTCCAGCTAGGGAAAAGGTGTAGATGAAGGGGCGATCAATTAAACTGTTGAATTTGAGTTCTATTAATCAATGAAGTTTTGTTAGAAAAAGAAAATATGAATACAACCTAGTTATACTGTGTACGATCGAAACCGCAATAAAACCAAGCGATAGGTTAGCATTTTATAAAAGACTCAAGGGTTTATTAAACTTTATTTTAGATTGCTATACGAGTATTTGGCCTCCTGCAACGTAGTGAGTAGCGATCTCTTCTACTTACAGCGAACGAAAGACCGTTTTTTGAAAATTTGACCAGTTTACTTACAAAAGGTAAGCCTTCAGTGCTTTACTTCTTTGCGCTGAGTTTCATGGCATCAATGCTTGTTCTCTAAGCTCTATCTATCGATAGAGTTAAAAACGTGACTCAGTCTGCAAAGAAAGTGTCTCTGCTCCTGTCAGTGTACAAACAATGTTTGTGCTTTATCAAGTAGAACTCTTTTATAGGAAAGAAGGGTTGTTACCTAAACCAGCTTTTCAAATGGAAGGCACAAGGCAGGAAATTGGTTCTATAAAGGGAGGGATGAAGGGTTAAATTCTTCCAAAAATGTCTGCCACGCAGGCTAAACTTGTTAAAAACCCTGCTTATTGCAGAGAAAAAAATTTAAAGGCTACTTTGAATCGACCCTGAAAGCAGCCTCACGTTATTCTTTATAAACTGACCCGTCTGCTTTCTAATCCAGTAGCTCTGATCAAGAAAACAATAATTGCTCATCAAACAGTTTAAAGGAGCTGTGTCACGAAATTCAGCCAAATTAGGAAATTACAAAATGCCCGTTAAGTTAAGAGAAACATAAAAATAACCGCTTAAAACTTTCATTGAAAGTTAAAATAACATAACAGAAACAACAGATGCCATGGATGGGCAAAAGTGAAGAAGACTGAAATGGATTGAAATTGGGCTTTTGAAAACTGTTCAGCCCAACAGTTTTTCAAAGTTGATCCTCGTGCTGCTTGCAACTTCAAAAATAATGCTCAGGAGACCATTTGTTTGTCTCGGATCTCTGATTTTGTCATTTACCTGTAATTTCTTCGCTTACTTTAAGTTCCATTGCGATTGAGGGCGAGTAATTGGCAAAATTAAACAAAATGAACTGGACTACCGTGACACAGCCCCTTTAAGCTGTCAGTTATTCATAACTGGTGCAGAAACAATTCAAATTATTTTAAAAAAAATGTTAAAAACGAGGCTAGGAAGGGTAAAAATAAAAAGCAAAAAATAAATTAAAAATAATAAAAAAAACATATAAATAAAAGGACTGGAGATGCATTTTGAAAAGGTACATTTTTTTACATTTATTTTTCTCTTTTTTTTAATTTAAGAGAGAATTGGAAGCCATATTAAAGTGATGACTTGCCTTTGTTTTTTAACAGCAAACGTTTTGCAATTGCATTTTCCCATTGTTTTAACGCAGAGAAGACACGGATGAGAGTAAACGCTTGTAAGTTTGAATTTTGGGACCGATGTAAGAGAATATTAAAAAAGCTTGTGTTATCGTTAAATATCGCAACGAAGATGAACATAAAAGAACGACAAAAACTTATCATTGCCTGAAAGGTTTTCTAGTGGTATGGTTGTCGCCGTAAACGGCGACTGTTACAGGTCTACAGGTCTAATACTTTTATAGATTGGTTGATTCGTATATTATTATAATATAAAATATTTTGGTTTTCCGATACATCTCATCTAAACACAAACAAATTAATAGTCACATATTGTTTTGCCCTCTGTGGCTTATGCATCTGTTATTGAGTGGACAAGAATTTGCCAAAAAAACAAACAAACAAACAAACAAATGACAACAAAGATATTATCCGCTTCTTCTATCAGATAGCACTGTTCATCCTTTTTTCCTTCTGGAAGCGGCGTGCGCATTTTGTGTTCGAGGCATTCAGAATTCAGGTAGCGGGGCAAAGCAAACTCAAAAAAACAAAACAAAACATTAAAAAAAAACAAAAAACGGGGAAACAAGTTATATCGTATTTTACGATCGTTCTTTCAAGTTACGATGCTGACCTTTCTTTGATCAAACTGCTCATCAAAGGTTATTCTTCTTACAGGTAACTGTTGCGGACAACACAACTCAAGAAACAGTAACGCCATCGGCGAAATTACTCATGACAAGATGTTTATTTCTTTATCCGAGTGCATCATTTGGTTTACTGTACTCACCGCCGGGTGTGTTGCTATAGTGACGGTGAACCTCCTTTCCATCATTCTTTTTATAAAGAACAAAAGCCTTCGCACTCGCAGCATGTACTTGGTTATGAGCTTAACTGTGGTCGACCCGTTGGTTGGAAGTTGTTCCGGGAGTGTTTATCAGCTTTATAACAACAACATTTATCGTCTCCTTGTAAAATTGTCTTCAGTATCCTGGAAAGTTTTGCTTTTACTCGAACGTCTAAGCTTTTTCGCTCCTCTTGTCTCCCTGACAAACATTGCTGTGATTTCTTTAGAGCGATTTCACGCCACGTTTCGTCCATTTAGGCATCGGCTCATCAAGAGATGGGTCTACGTTATAGGAATTACTGTTGTCTGGGTTTTTCCTCTAATTGTTTTAGTCATTTGGGGGGTAGAGTTGCTTGATTTGATTGGATTTCACCTTTACATACTGAAATCCTACTGTCTCTGGTGTTTAATTGTTACCTTTGTTTCTTACACGTCCATTCTCTTTAAGTTTCGTTTTGGA
>OZ037992.1:30938650-30961150 GCA_964035705.1 Porites rus
AAAATCACCCATACGACTAGCCGGTTCTCACTTTTGACAAGCGCCAAAGTCCATTGTGCCAGTCGCCGTTTAGTCAGTTTAGTTGATCATAAAACATTAGTCATGAAAGTTTTAATGAATTATATTTGTTAAACAAACTGCAGTTGCCTCTTTGCGACCAGATGGCGGAATGAAACTCGTGTAGTAAATTCTAATGTTTAAAACCAATTTGTCACTGTTGAAAAGAAAAAAATGTCCAATAATGCTGTGACAAGGATCACTTGATAGAAATCTCTTGGTAAAAAAATGCTATGATCGTAAAATAATTTCTGTTCTCTTATATCTGGACAGCATTTGAGGAAAATACCTGAAAAATATAATTGGACTCACAAGTAATTTTAAGACAACATTTCAGTTACCACGAACAGGAGATTGATTCATATAATGTCAAGTGTCCCTGAGATTGCAGTCAAAGGCTGCTGGTCGCCGGATCAAGTTTCCATGCGCATTTCCACGGGTGAGACTGGTCAAGTCAATTGGAGTCATATATATATATCGTACAAATACCGTTACAGTCGAGTTTCATCCCTTGTCTCTTTTCTCTTCTTGTGGCCGTTAAATTGAAACCCCAGACAAGCAAACATTTGATTCCGGCAATGTTAACCATCTCCTGATCGGATTCAAATCCCTTCTAATTTAAAACGACTTATATTTATAAAGACACAGGAACACAGGTAATTAAATCTTATTTTATTAGCTAATACAGCTTAAATGCGTGCATTCAGGTTCCCAGTGTGACTTGGGGACAGAAATTAGACTTCAACATTATTTTTTTTGTTTGGGGAGTGGAGGGGAGATCTCTGGCAACATGCAGCTGCCAGGTAAACTCCTCCCATTTCAGAGGGTTTTTCACAGGTTCTGACCCTGTGAAAAATGCCCTTTTCACAGGTTTTGAGATTTTCTTCCCCGTGAAAAACACTGTGAAGGTCCAGAGGTTTTTAATAGGTTTTTTACAGGGTCTTTCACAGGTTTTTTCACAGGTTAAAAAATCACAAGGTTTTGCATGACCCTGTGAAAAATGCCCTTTTCACAGGTTTTGACATTTTCTACCCTGTGAAAAACACTGTGAAAGTTCACAGGTTTTTAACAGGTTTTTCACACGGTCTTTCACAGGTTTTTTCACGAGTAAAAACTCACAGGGTTTTGCATGGGTTCTGACCCTGTGAAAACTACCCTTTTCACAGGGTCTCAACAGTTTCACACCCTGAGAAAAAGGTGTGAAAAACATGTGAGAAAACATGTGAAATTGAACAGTTCACATGTTTTTTCACAGTTTAATTCACAGGTTTTTTCACAGCATTTTTCACATGTTTTTGTCCAATAGTGAAAACTACTGCAATAAGTTCAAGCTGTGTATAGCTTCTTACTGAGTTGTGTCTAATTTTTTATACCCCCCTCTCACACAGAAAAAATACAAACCTAATTACTCATTTTCTATGGTGTACGGCAAAACCTGTATATTTAAGCTGACCCCATATTAAAAGTTACATTCTATGTTGAGCAGATGAATAGCTCAGTATGTTTGAAAGGTTTCTAACCATATTTTCAGAAAAACAATGTTTTCAAAAATAAATGTATCCATACCCATTTTGAGGGGTATTTTCTTTGGGTTAAAAGATTTCATCCAATCATAAGAGCTGCAAATAATAGCCAGCTGAAGAAAACTTTACATTAATTTTATGTTCCTGACATGCGATATCTGTTTTATGCAGACTCATAAGAATTAATTGTTATAAGGATTCATATACATGCTGCTTTGCAAAGTTTTCTTGAATTTTGCTGCCTAAACCAATCAGTAGTATAGCACAGACAATAGTAAAGTGAGCACCTTTTTGCATTTCAACATGTTTAAACGTTGACTTTATTGATATTACTGTTGCATTGTAATGCTCTTAAAGCCGAGTCTGCAGGCAGAGCAAGTTTGTGTAATCTTTTGTTTTTAAGGCATCTACCATGACACCCCAATCTTTCCCTTTAAATAATCTAATAAACTCACATGTTGGCCTGCACATTATGATTGATCAGGCCTCATGCAACCAGTGAGACATCACAGGAAATTGAGGCTTTTATTATCAGTTAAGCTGATCAGTATTTGAGCATATGACCTTCATTGAGGAAGGCTTTAAGAGCGGTTTTCTGCAAGGACCGACTAAGGGTATGCAAGATCGAAAAATCCGATTTTCCCAAACTTTGCCAGAAAAAAGGCCTTGGTGAACTGTTTCTAAAAATATAACTTTCGGGTCGTTTGGGGTTTTACTTATTTTTAAGTGATTTTTTTAAATTTTGACCCCCGGCTTTAATCACCCCGAAATATGCACTTTTGCAGAAGCTCCCATTAATACCTTGAAACCTTTCTTAAAAAGATTAACCAAGCAAATCAAACTATCTTCTTTTCTCAGATTATCGGTGTCGTCAAATGTAAATAAAATGTAAACGTGAAAATTTGACAGATTTTTTAATTTTGCACCTTTCAATGGTGATTACAACAACAGTATTTTGGCTAAATTCAAGGCCTAAAAAAGCACTCTGGTACATCGCTTTGACCAACAAAACTATACTACGAGGAAACATTATCATTTCAACTAAACATCGATGAAAAAAAAAAATTGGGGTAAATGAAACGGCGAGTTCTGAGAGCGATTTCAAAACAGGTCATTTTATCAATTATGAATGACCTTTAACCTTTCATATTCATGGAAATAAACGCTAAGAGCTCTGCCTTTTGTTTGCGTGATGACGTTTTTTTGGCTCTACCAGTTTGTTTTTGCTTAGAAATACTTGCCTTTTAAATTTTGAGCCATGCAATTAATTTGGAATAGTAAAATTGGAATTTAAAGACAGTTTGCTCAGACATGTCAGTTTTGTCTACCGCCGACTCTGTAGTACCAGTCTATTGATACAACACAAATGCGGCAACAACTGCGAGGTAAATCA
The DNA here is from genome assembly GCA_964035705.1 of Porites rus. NCBI lineage: Eukaryota > Metazoa > Cnidaria > Anthozoa > Scleractinia > Poritidae > Porites > Porites rus. Next base: position 30,941,624 of record OZ037992.1, read on the forward strand.
ATGTGCGAGGTACTTGACTAATATGTCTTATCTCAACGATGCTTTCGTGGATAGAAAGAACCGCATTCATGGAAGTTCCTGACAAAAATCGCCGAGCGCATATATCACCTGAACGTGCAACATGACCAAGTATTGAATGCCACAGGAAACGCAGGATTGGATATGGTCGCGGAGAGGTCGGTATATCTTTGGTAGTTCAATTTTTTTTTGTTTTGGACTGATAAAAAAATATTTTTTTCCTGGATTATCGAGTTGTTCTCCGGAAATTGAAAGGGCCCGCATTCCGAAGAAGCAGCACTGGCTTACTTCTTTGTCTTTAAATGCACCTGTTAATTTGTACAGTGCAGTTTATTCATTGACTTCATTCAATCATTGTGTACTTGCAAATGGCTTCGTGTGAATATGGGCAGATTGCAGGAGGAACATGTGGTTCTAGTGTGGACAATCCAGCAAAGGTGAGGAGCGTGATCCTCGCCAAGTGTACAAAAGCCGTACAAGGGCATCTACGTTCTTGCAACATTCGAGACGTAATGGTACGTCGGTACGTAATGTAGATGTCTGTATTAAACAGGCCATCTTTAAAAAAAAAAAACAAGAAAAAATAGACGCATAATTTAAAAAAAGGAAAATAAACGCCTCCCAATCTTTTTACATCAAGAAGAATCGGTGCGAGACTAAAACTAAATGTAATTTAGCTGCATCGTGATCTGATTCAGACTGTTTTTATATTTTGAAAGGTGTCCCCAAATTTATCGAAACATCACTAGTTTTCCTACGTCTGCAGCCTATAGATATTAATTAATGTCCATAATTTACACACTAAATAAAACTGGACGATGTTCAAGGTTTAGTTACAAGGGTAACGCGGGAAATGACTTGAAAGGAAGGCTTAATGAAGCGTGACGCTCAGCACCTGCTTTGATTGTTTAATGTCGTGTATTTCTCATTTCACTGCATTTCATATACAATTTTTACCCCGTTAATTAAGGGCCATGATTGCAACTTACAACGCTAAAATATTTTTAGACATATTCCTAAAACACATAGCGTGTTATTCAAGAATGAATTTTACTGACAAAGATATGAGTGATAATTAACCCGTGCAGTAGCCGACTTAATCAAATTAAGATCAATATCAGAACATCTGAGCTGAGCCAAAAGGCAGAAGTAAAAGCCTCCGTGTTTCTCAGTAAACACGCAAAATTTAAACTTATTCCTGATCATTAATACTTCAGTGCGTTGAGAAGTTTATTTTAAAAAAATTATTAATATTGCCTACGTTTATAAACCATCTCAGATTTATCGCGAGCATTACAGCCTTGTTTGTTTCACAGGAACTTTACAAAAGTGATGAACAAAAACTGCTTTTGGGATGACTGAACGTCCAAAGAAAAATTAAAAATAAAGCTTTTGATTTATCTTTTGGTGCATAAATTAACGATAAACGTGGAAGAAGCGAATAAAATTTGAACGACGCTGTGATATATACGCTAAAAATTGTGAAGTAAAAGGCACCTTATAACCTTTTTTATCTTTGAAGGGAGTTTTGAGTTAAACGAAAGTCACCTTGAACTAACAATATGCCCAAGACATCGAGACAAATTTGGCATTAGATGGCGTTCAAATAAGAGGATATGCACTGCTCCCAGTGAATGGTCATCGCATGGAACTTTAGTGTCGGGGGAGAGAGGAATATCGTCTCTACATTCCAAGCTACTCTACCAGCAAACCCAAGTGTTGCTTCCTGTAGGCTCCCGTGAGTCTTAAACCTGTAGTGATATTTTACAACATTGCCGGGTTTAGAGCGTAAAAAATGGCAGTTTCAATTTCCTCCAATCCCATTTTTTGTATTTTAAATTCATAATCGGATATACCCCCGTCCCCTAAAATCTTATCAAGAAACGTGTTACCGAACAGTTTCAACACATAGCTGCAATATTTCGAAAACGAAGAGCATCATGAGCAAAAACAGAAGCTATAAGAGTTTGGCACAGATTTTCTGAGTAATGTTCTGCAATCCATTATTTTTTTCAGAAATCTGCAAGCAATGCAGGAGAAAGTTGGAAGAAGCATCACAGTTATTAGTATTTCCCAGCTCAGAATCGACCACAGAAGCTTTAGGATCTAACGTAGACAAACCGGAAGAGCGGATATCACAAAATATCGCACAGGTAGATAGAGCTATATGGTATAGCTATGGCATGAACAGAACAGATTATAACCTTGTCCGAGTGGCTTTTAATAGTTTAGTGAGGTTCAGCAAAAGGCGAGTTTTCCTCCCCTTCACTTTTGATGACCCCAGCCTCCTTGCATACTACTCCTTTATATCATGTATTGATGCGAGAACACTTACATCATTGCAGTGGTGATATGTACGCCGTTAAAAAAGTCATTCGCTCTACAGCGGCGACATCGAGTTTATAAACTTTCTAACGCGTACAGAGAGAAAATGTGGAGAGTAAAGAAGTTGAAGACAACGTTAGCCAGTCAATGCACCATACTCTCATCCACAGCTTGACGAATCAGGACACTACTCCGAGATCGACAATAGCCTGTATCAAACGGACTCTCAAGCGAGCAGCAGCAGCGAGAGTTCTAACGGCGATGATCCACAAATTAGTAGTCAAGCAACAAGACGTTCTCTGTTGAACGATTTCTTACGTTCATGTAATGCTCACACAGTCGGGTCATACAAAAAGCGATGGCAGACAGCCAGCGAACGTACTAGAGCAAGCCATGTGTCAAAGGCGAAGTCAGTCATTGTTTCTGGCCTTAACGTTATTGCTCCAGGAGACGCAGGCTACCTCTGGGAGGCCGTGAAAAAATCTGGCTCAGTCGAGAAGGTACTTGGCATCGGTGAACGACAAGAAGACCGAAAATATCTAAAGGCACTGGCGGAGTCTTAACCAAAACGCATCTACCTGGGAAACAAGGCGTCAGATATTATCGATCATGGCAGACCTGATAACGTTTAAGCGCATCCTAAACTACATACCAGGGATCACCGAATACCGGTTCAAAATGGCGAGACAGCACTCTCTTCAATATGGGCGGGGTGCCTTGCCAGCCCGAGCAAAACGTCCTAGGATGAGGGTAGAAAATAAACAGTTGGATCACTTTTTGACTTACATAAATAGCCCGCACGTGATCCAGGATCTTCCTTTTGGGCAGCGATATCTCCGCCTATCTTCTGGAAAGATACTAGAAACCCCAAATGTCATTAGGGCTATGATCCCTAAAAGGCTAGTAAAGCAGTACCAGGCTTATTGCGAGGAGACGAATTTCACTCCATTCAGCCCAAAAACAATGAGTCCTGTCTGCCTGCGGGGCGACCGTAAGGAAGTCCTCGCAAGGGCTCGACTACATTGCTTCGGATGGCGCGAAAGGGTTTAAAGCTTTGAGTGGAATAGTGGACCAACTTAAAGAGAGAGGTCTGGACAGAGAGACTGCTAAAAAATGGGAAGTGTCTCTGAGGGAAGGCAAGCAGTATCTGAAGGCTGATTATAAGGTATCAGATACGGTTTAAAACATGGTTAACTGAAAGTACACCGGAATATATATTAACGAACTTGCCACGAGACTGGCAAAATGGCAAAATCTGTTAACTTTGTCGTGAGGGCTTAATTAAATTAGGTGGGGTCTTTTCCAAACTAATTATACTATTATTGGGCAAGAGAACACCGTTCTCTATACTGGCGACCGTCTTCGCCTTGCCAGGTGTGTACTTTATTCTGCCAAAGGATCATATTTTCTAATTGCTTTAACCAAACTTGGCAAAAATATTGCGCGTACAATAGATGAAAGCTCAGAAACTTCAAACGGACACCAAATTTACTACTTTGTCTTTTTTGAAGGTTCATGTATCCGAGGCCTCCTCGGTTGCAGACCATTGCAGCGTATACGCTCTCAGCGATAGTAAGGACAATAAACTAAGATCCCAATGCTCTCATAATCATGACATTCACTGTTCACAGTGTGAAAGTCTCAGTAATGTTCTTTTTTCAATTAAAACATTCTTGACTGAGTCAACGTTTGTACCTGAAGAACTAGAAGATGTCTTGTACACGCATAGTCATGCAATCCAGGCAATCCACTCCTGGAAAGCACATCAACTCAGGTGTGTCAGGCAAGATAGAGCAAGGACGGCGTGCTTGAGCGCTTTAGATGAGACCTCTGTACTCATAACACAAGATTGGGCTATGAAGTTTTTACCGCTCAAATATAGAGAAAACCAATCAGATTGGTACAGGAAACGAGGAATGATCGTGGCATATAAGTGTCATCGCCAGAAAAATGAGAGGGCTTTTAGAAAGTCAGTCCTTCGTCCACATAGTTGAGAATACATCACAAGACAGCTCAGCTGTAGTGCGAATTATTGAGCACACCTTAAGGTCGCTGAAAGAGGAAAATCCTAGAATGAACAGAGCATTTCTACGACAAGATATAACGCGGGATGTTATCACAGTTCTGCTGTAATAGCACTTCATGACCCTAATGAAGGCAAACACTGGGATAGACGTTTGCAGGGTAGATTTCAGTGACCCTCAAGGAGGCAAGGGGGCTTGTGACCGAAAAGCCGCGACTATCAAGGCCCATGTCCGCAGGTATGTAAATGATGGCCACGACGTGCAAAATGCTGAACAGCCTCAAACAGCTATCCTGTCTAATGGAGGTGTCACCGGGGTTCGCTTTACTGTTGTTAATGCTGCCGTTTCGGCCTGTGAACTACCTCAAGTCAAACTTGCTGGTATCAGCACGTTAAAAAACTTTGAGTACTGCAAGACAAGTTGACAGTTTGGAGAGCTATCAACGTCGGAAATGGAAGGGAGATCAGCCAAACGAAAGTTCAAGGTAAAAAAAAAAAAAAAAATACGGGTATAGTGATATACGAATGTATTGTATTGAAGTGTTGCAAATAATCACTGACTTAGTCAGCTAATAATTACGGATAACGGGTAATATTAACAGAGTATAAGAGAGTCTTTACTAATGGTTACTATAGACAACTCAGTCAGTTGTGTACATGATAAATTAACAAACCTTTAAAAGACGCCAAAAACGTTTCATCTGAAATTAAAAAAGACTTTCATTTCAATGTTCACGTTTTAGTTGCTGATGTCTTACAAAACTGCAAATTTACTTGCCGATTTTCCCCTGGTGACTTTGTAAAAGCATCCAAGGAAGCCTCAAAGAAGCCAAGACCCAATGAAACGATGGTAGTAGAAGAAACGAAAGACGCTTCTGTCTTGTTCTCCTGCCCAAATGAAGGTTGCATCAAGGTATACGAGAGATACTCGAGTCTCGAAAGGCATATGTCTTTTGGCAAATGCGATTTGTTTCCGGAGAAAGAGACTTTGCTGGACAGGGCTAAATTAACGTACCACGCTATCCTTCAGGACGATATTGGCATTGCAAAAGTATTTGAAGGAAGGAAAACGGAGAAGAAGCACGGTGTCAGTTTAGCTGAGGGTTGGGCGTTGAAAACTGCAAAGAAGTCGTCACGGTTTAACGAATCACAAAGAAAATACCTGGAGGAAAAATTTGAGCTTGGACAGCAAACAGGCCACAAACAAAACCCTGAGAGAGTGGCGAGAGATATGCGCTTTGCGAAAAAAAGCAGATGGTTCGAGGCTGTTCTCGAGTGATGAGTTTCTTACCTCGCAGCAGATACAGTCATTCTTTTCAAGATTATCGTGCAAGTTGCGTCACGTTGTAGAAGTTAGCAACTCAGATTTACAAGCTTCTCAGGATGAACAAGAGTTTTGCGACACCCGCCAGGCTGTATTAGAGGAAGTACAGCTAGAACGTCCCATCGCTTATAACATCCTAAACCTTTGCGAATTGACCAAGAAAGGTAACATGAAAACACTCAGCATTGCAATGCTGAAGAACATATGCGTGTATTTTGATATCTGCACGGAAGAATTTAACCCAAGGCGCAAGGCAGAGTATCTTGCCGCGTTAGGGGATCTTGTAAAGGGTGCAGCTGTAACGCCTAAAAGTCAAATTACTGTTAACAGTTTGGATAACAGTTGTCAGGAGGGACCGGATCACGTTTTGACTCGTATTATAAGCACTTAAACTGACGATGTTTATACGTAGAATTAACGGGAAGCGTTATGATCGTATAAGACTAGGAGCAGATGTGAGAGAAACATTGTTAATTTAACGAGCGCTTCCTAAATCTGCGCTCATCTACCCGATGTTAGATTTTCCCTTAATTCTTACAGGATTTTGCTGACAACGAAAGAAAGGAATCGATCCATACAAGTTCTGTTTAATTTGTCTTTGTGGGTTCGTAACCCGGGGGTTACTCGACCAATACTAGGGTATATGTGAGCCGCTGAGGATTTGAAACCATGACCCTGTTTAGGAGAAACAAATTGCAAAAATACACACTCTGTTTATGATATACCCTGTTTAGAACAGAGAGTTCAAAAACCATACCCGGTCCAGCGGCACATATAAGGGAGTATCCCCGGGGTCCGTTATTCCTGCGCGTCGTTTTTACCTTGAGTCCCAGAGACTTTACCCAGCACTATTCAGGGTAAGTGCGATTACTTAGGAATTATCCTAACACTCAAGCATCTATTATAGAAATATCCCATGCCTTTTGTCAGTATAGTACAAAACACCCAATGTTGCTAAAAATATAATAAGACTTGCGGTTCCGGAATACACTTGACTGGGTGTGCTGTGGCGTTTCATGGTCAATTGTTTTTATGCAAATTGTGTTAGCGCGCGAGTTCGATGATCTCTTCGTACTTTTCTAATGAGTGCTGTGGTTTCGATCTAGGAAAAGATCTGTAAGGTACGAAATATTTTATAAGCAATTGGTGAATTGACTAACCTTGTAGCTGATCACCTATTTGTGTTGTAAGTACAAAGACAATCAATTTCTAATTCACCGGTAAACAAACCGCAAACGCCTGAGCAAACTCATATTTTGACTTTCCAAATTCTCTTTTTTAGGGAATACAGTACCACAAATTGAAAAGACTAGTATCCTTTATTGATAATATGCTAGAAATGAGGAAATAGGCTTCATCATGCAAAGGAAAATCAGAGTTAAAGAGCTCTGGGTTTCTATTTCCACAGATTTGGAACCGTTCCAAGTTCAAAAGGTCGCTGGATCAAAAATGGCCCAGGTAACCCATTTTGAAAACGCTCTCAGAACCCGCCGTTTCATTTACCCCATTTTTTTTTTCATCCATGTTTAGTTGTAATGATAATGTTTCCTCGTAGTATAGTTTTGTTGGTCAAAGCAATGTACCAGAGTGCTTTTTTAGGCCTTGAATTAAGCCAAAATACTGTTGTTGTAATCACCGTTGAAAGGTGTAAAATTAGAAAATCTGTCAAATTTTCACGTTTACATTTTATTTGCATTTGACGACACAGATAATCTGAGGAAAGACGATAGTTTGGTTTGCTTGGTTAATCTTTTTATGAAAGGTTTCAAGGTATTAATGGGAGCTTCTGCAAAAGTGCATATTTCGGGGTGATTAAAGCCGGCGTTAACGGTCAAAATTTAAAAAATTCACTAAAAAATAAGTAAAACCCCAAACGACCCGAAAGTTATATTTTCAGAAACAGTTCATCAAGGCCTTCTTTCTGGCAAAAGTTTGGGAAAATCGGATTTTTCTATCTTGCATACCCTTAGTCGGTCCTTACAGAAAATCGCTCTTAAACACTTCAAAGGCTCCGTCTTTCGCAAAGATATTTTCAACCACAATTGGGATTTCCTAAGTTCTTCAAAAGACCCGAATGAGCTTTGGTCCGAGTGGAAATGAAGCTAAAATTTAACTTCCTGGCAATTGCTGATAAAAACGGCCAGTTGGAAAACATGGACTGGACTTTTGGGGGGTGGGGGTGGTTGTATTATTTTTCTAGTCTGTAAAAAAATCGCGTTTTCAACCTTCCCCCAACAGGCTATATTTTTTCATTTGGGGGGAGGGGGAAGGAGTGTAGTATTATATAGACTTTACTTTTCTTTTAGTCTTAGATTGGTCACTCTGTTTGCCTCACGGCCGTCACGTTTCACTTGAAAGTTGAAAAAAATAGCAGGGGTGGATGTTACGTCGGTGAAAATATCCTAAAAATTGTCTCGATATTTTTTTGGGTGCGTTAGGTAGTAACAAAAACATAACCTGTTTCTTCTGCGTACCAACCAACCCATGGGCTGGGCTTTGTTTTCGGCATTGTTAGTTGTTGTTAAACGGAGTGGGTATTAATAATAAATGATTTTCTTCTTCGGAGTCTAGTGCAACATTAGTAGCTGTGCTAGCAATAACGCACAGTGAATGTCAGATGTGCTTTTCTGGCTTTTGGTCACATGCTATACCACGTATGCCTGCAAAACAACCAGCCCATTCATTGTTGGGAGGGAGATATCCGATTGCTTCACAACTCATCGGGCCCTACCTCATCTCAATTCCACACCAGCGGCTAACCGAAAAGAAGACTGAGTGCAATGAAAACTACTCCTGAAATCTACGTTAACTAACAAAGCCGTAAAAGCTATTTCAGTTGAAAATTTCTTTCGCGCGTTTCTACTTCATTGAAAGCAGGACAATTCGGTCGCGTACAGTGAGATAGCTTAAAAAACAAGAATCGGTGAAACATTCAAACTACCCCACTGAATAGCCACGCAAGGCAGAGAAGAGGCAGACGTGACTGAAATATAAGCCTAAGTTCTATGATATTTTTTTAGGCACGACCTGTCTACCTTCACAGGGAGGGAGAAGGTTCTTTGCTTTTAAGAAAAAATTGTTACCTTCGACCCTCGACAAAAAGATCGGACTTAAAGAAATGAAAAAATATAGCCTGTTGGGGGAAGGTTGAAAACGCGATTTTTTTTAACAGGACTAGAAAAAATAGTACCAAAAAAAAAAAAAATAGCCCCCTAAAAAAAGTCCAGTCTAGTCCAGAGTCCAGCCCTGATTTTCCAACTGGCCGATAAAAACGTCCAAATACGTACTAACCGTGTGCGTTCCCACAAGTCACCTTGGATTACAGTCGATTTAAAAAAACTCATGCACAGCAGGGATATTATGAATATAAAAGGTATTAGCTCCATTGATCCGCACGATTGGGCACGCTTTAAAAGAATGCGTAACAAAGTCAATGTTACGATCCGACAGGCTAAAGAAATATTTTTACCAAAATAAATTCAGCGAATCTGACGGCGATTCGCGTAAAACGTGGCAGGTGATCAATGTGCTTACTCCTCGCAAAACGGGCAGGTCCTCGGTTAGGGAGTTGAGTCTGAATGGTGTTTCAATACAGTGGAACCCCGCTCTACGGACACCCGCTTAATACGGACACCCGCTTTATACGGACAGTTTCGTTTGTCTCGACAAAAAGCTCATATACTTTCTCTAAAATTAACCCGCTTTATACGGACACTTTTGTGTCCCGAGTCACAAACTCTCATATATTGTCAACCCCGCTTTACGGACACTAGTTATCTGCACACTCTCTATTTTCACTGTCACAATTATGTGATTATTATAGACATTGTACCCTGTTCAAATAATGACAGATTTTTACGGTGAATAAAATTTTATTACAGTACTAAAAAAAAAAAAACACAGTAACGAAGTAACGTGACAAATTTGATTTTGAACAGTCTGTCTTTCTTCCGGTGTTTGACTCTTGTACTACTATGACAAATGATCGCGAGGTTTCTTTAGGATGAACTTGTTACTGGTACAGTTAAGAAATTAATCAACATTTTTCTCGTAAAACTGTCTGCTTTGGTCTTTATATCGATAAAACATTTGTTCCTGACGTTTTCTCTGAGAGCCCGCTTAATACGGACACCCGGATAATACGGACACTATGGCATGTCCCCTTGGTGTCCGTATTAACTGGGTTCCACTGTAACTAATTCGACCAGTTTGTTAAACGCTTTCAATGATCACACTTCTCCACAATTGGCTCCAAACTGGCAAGCGAAATACCTTCCAATGATGGCTCTAGTTTTCAGGAATATATCTCTGGCCTTAGTGAAAGATTTCAGCTCGTCTCCACTGATAGCAATCGGGTTTTGTCTCTTCAAAAAACTGAACAAATCTAAAGGAGCTGGTCTCGATGGAATATCTAGTCGGCTTATCCTTGATTGTGCTGATTTGATTGCACCTCATATTTCAATTATATTTAATAGTTTCTTAGCTAATGGTATATTTCCTGACGATTGGAAGTCTGCGAGAGTTACTCCTCTATTTAAGCATTGCGAAAGAAGCGATATAGACAATTATCGTCCAATTTCAGTTATCTCTATAATTGGCAAAGTATTTGAAAGAATTATCTATAATCAACTCTTTGCCTATTTATCGGATCATAATATTTTGTCTAGGCACCAATCTGGTTTCCGCGCGCTTCATTCAACAGTTACAGACTTATTGGAAGCAACCGATAGTTAGGCCTATAATATTGATATAGGTAATGTTAACGCTGTTGTTTTCCTTGACCTTAAGGGCCTGTTTACATGGAGGTGGGGGACCCCAGGTAGGCGAGGTAACCCGCTTAGGTGGGGTAACCCCCCTGTGATCACGTTTACATGTTAGGTGGCGTGACCCGCCACATGTTACCTCACCTACCTGGGGTCCGCGGCCTTCATGTAAACAAGCCCTAAGAAAGCGTTTGACACAGTCGACCACCACATTCTATTGTCTAAATTACATCTCTATGGTCTAACAGGTGTTTCCCATAAATTGTTCTCCTCCTATTTAGATAATTGTACTCAGAAATGCGTTGTCAATGGTTCCCTTTCAGAATGTTGCACCCTGAAGCGTGGTATTCCCCAGGGAACAATGTTAGGGCCTTACTCTTTTTGTTATATATCAATGATTTGCCCAATTGTCTGTCTCATTCTGTGCCAAGAATGTATGTTGATGATACCCATCTGACTTATTCGAATGGTAATATCCACTCCCTTCAGTCTTCCCTGAACGAGGACTTGCTCAACATAAATCGCTGGCTTACCGCAAATAAATTGACGCTAAATATGACTAAAACTGAGTTCATATCGGCTCACGGCAAAAGCTTAATAATCCATCTTCTCTGCCTTCCTTGAATATAAATAACGTTCCTATCAAACATTCTCATTGCTCTAAGTCTCTTGGCGTGCTTATTGACGAAAATCTAACATGGGAAGACCATGTTGACGCTTTATCTAAGAAAATGACATGTGTTATTGGAGCTATAAAACGCATCAATCATTGTTTGCCCCTACCGCCATGCATGATGTATATTATCGCCTTGTCCAATCGCACTTTGACTATTGCAGCGTAGTAGGGGGTAACTGTGGTAAAACTTTGCGTGATAAATTGCAGCGACTCCAAAACCGTGCGGCACGCGTTCTCACAAACTCCAATTATGATGTAGATGCGAGTAAACTTTTAAATAACTTGGGGTGGCAAAACCTTGAAACTCAGTGGCAAATTCAGAAGGCTGTGATGGTGTATAAATCTTTGAATTGCCTTGCATCTGACTACATGTCTTCAAAATTCATACTACCCAGCGATTTATTTAGTTCTTATAACCTTAGAGATTCTGAAAACAAGCTTGCTGTTCCCTTGCCACGAACCAATTGCTATCGAAATAGCTTCTGCTACAGCGGGGCTGTTCTGTGGAACAATTTGCCCACTGATGTAAGAAAAGCAAAATCTTTGACTGGCTTTCGGAAACTGTTAACTTTTAGCTCGAACACGGCATTCATGGAAAACAGGCTTTAATTTCATAAATTAATTTTATTTATTTATTTATTTTAACATTCACCTTTCTAAATGCATGCTATTACCGTTAATTCTATAGTTTGTAAACATTTTTAGGATTATTGTATATTTAACAATTATTCTTTGAAATCGAGGTGAATAGTGGCAAAATATTCCTAAAGCCACTATTCACCGAGATTGAAAAGAATAATTGTTTTAGTACATACACACGAAGTGATCTGAACAAAATCAGAGAGGAAACCATTCAAAAGTACGATTTGATTGACAGATCAGGTCAGCTAGACACACGACAGTTTAAAAATAGATTTAGCTAGATTTTTGTAGAATTTTCAAACAGGGCAATTCACAAGCTTATCACTTCGCAAATAACAGCGTAATGACTTAAATGGAACCGCTAAAAGTTTGAATTGATTCCTTACCTGAGAAGAAAAGAAGAGCTTTGTTGTTTTCTGTTGACTCGCCAAGTTTATAGCCGAAAAGGTTTGTTGTGTCGTTCTTTGCTTGAAGTGCCGACAAAAATGGCGATTCGGTTCCTCGAGGTAAGACGTCGTCTTCATGTAGCATTTTTTCTCGTGTTTACTTGAAACGTAGAAGTTCTGGAAACATTTGCTTTCATATTTGTTTGTCATAAATAAACTTCGTTTTTGGGCCAAATTTTTGTTGTTAGGAAACGCTGAGTTCACGAAACGGCATCTTCTAGGGGAATAAACGGGAAAGTTTTAAACAATCCATCGAGCACAAAACTCAACAACAGTAAATGGAAAAACGCCGTTTTGAATCCTTCGAAGTCTTTTCTTGCCTGAAAAAAAGTCAACCCTAGGATTTTGTCGACTTTTAAAAGATCTTTCTCTAAGAAAATGGGAAAAAAACCGAGCTCACACATTATCCACTCGCTGGTAGGTGAATATTGTCGAATAGTCCGAGGTAGCGAACCAATCAGATTGCTTAAATCACCAAGATCACTGAGTGTGTATATACTGATGTATATTAAGCCTGATTGTTTTTACCGTGTATAAATAAAAGTGAGGATGAGGATGATGATGATTCCGTTCGGAAAGCTAGCCAAAGACAGCGTGACTTTGAGACGAAATATACCTGTTATATACGTTTTTATTATCGTTATTTATACCAAGACTACGTACAAAAGGCCCAGGGTCTCAATTGGACCAGTTGACCCTATGCACCAGTAGTAAACACAGACTTATTGAGTCAAATGGACAAGAACTCGAAATTATTTTATGGACCCTTTTCGTGTGTCTTGTGTTGCGTCTGAAATCTTCAGTTAGTGAAAAGCACATTCATAATTCTGAATTAAAGTTCACTTCTTTTAAAATCAAGATTTGCAGTTGTTGTCTGGTATAATAATCGATTCTACTTTCGTAACCTGCGTACGTTTACTTTCCACTCTTTGCCTATATTTTATTTGCGCAAGTAAACACTTAAGAGACCCTCTAGCAACGAACAAAAAAAATATTGGGTAATTTTCTGCCAGAGCAAAGTCTAACTTTTTCTTTGTCACTAATAGAACTTAGGAAAGAAGATAACCTATTTTTCCTGATTATATACGAGCTCGATACCTATGTTGAGCCCAGCAAACACACAAAAACCAAACAGTGATGGCATTCTGATCATCAAAGTTACTTAATTGTACATTTAGTCAAGTCTTTTTTCGGGCGGAAGTTTTCCGCTAGTGTTTCTCCTCCTTGGACCATTGACCCTCATTGCGAATGTAAAACTGAAATGCTGCTCGTAAACCAGACTCCAAGGCACCCTGAATCCACCCCGAGGCAAATGAGAGACCCTCTCCAGCAAAGAAGATGTTTGCCATTGGGTATTTCAGGAGGTAGCGGACGTTTTGGTACTGAGTGGGTTTGAGCAGGGCATATGCTCCTTGAGCCGTTGACTGGTTGTACCACGCGCAGACGGCTCCCGTTTCAACTTGCTGTTTGATTTGTGGGTGGATTGTGGTTATTTGCTCTACTGCCTCGTGCAACGCAGTGGTGGGATCGAGGGAACCAAAGAGTAGGGCTTCTGTCTTCCACGTGTAAACTAACAGGATGCCCTTTTCCCCGGGATGTTCTCCTTTGAGGTTAGTTGGATAGTGCAGCTGCCCGATGGGAAGATTTGTTTTTGAGAACCCTCCTTTAATTCCCTCCTTCTCCCAGAATCTTGTCTTCGTCTGTATGAATAGTTTGGTTGCTGGGCCGGTGAAGATGCCTTCTATAGCTTTATGAAAGGACTGTGGGGGAGATTGAGTAGCAGTATCGCTGGGTGTGTACTTAATCTGCCTAAGGATGTTGATTGGAGTTGCGACTATAATAGCATCTCCTTCGACCTGAAAAGGCTGTCTGCTGTTGCTGAAGTAGCCTTTTACCACCACATGATTCTTATCAGGCTCTTCCAACTGAAAGGTATAGATAATCTCTCTGACTGTGCGATTGAACTCGATTTTTTGGTAAAGGTGGACCTTTGAATTCCAGCCTCCCTTATTTGGTTCGGTGAAGGCCTCTGGTAACAAAGACATCCCACCTTGAATGCAGTGCATATTCGATGTAAACCATTTTCCCAGTTGATCGCGGAGGTATTGTACAAGGCTTTGATCAAGCTGCTCTGTGTAGCTAAAGACGCTGTAGGCAGTAATGGCAGCATCAGGCCAAGGTAGGTACTTCTCAAGCTCTTGAAGGCTATTCACCGAGATTTTACTGGATTTGGTCTTGAATTTTGTTACGACGGCCTCATAACTACTTTTAAGGAAGCCATCAAGAGCGAACTGACTCCAGATGTCAATCCATTCAGCCCAGGCTTCGCATGAGTTAACCTCACGACTGTTAAGTAAGTCAAGCAGCTGGTCTGTTACAACTTTAGTGGTGCAATCATAATAATCATCTGCGGTTGGAGAAGATGAAATTTAAGTTAAAACAACCTTTAATCTAACAAAGTTATGTCAGTCCAATTGATTTTCAACGAAAAAGGTAATTATACCATTATTAACGAGTTGACAAAAAAGGATAGAAAAAATTGCCGGTCGGGATTCTCAGTTCAATGCATCGGTTATGCTACGGTACTGAACAAGAGGCCAGTTCGACATTTTGCTTATGACATTTACAATCCTGCTTTTAAATAATTTCCACACTGTAAATTCCTCTTCAGATCTCACACGTTCTATATGCTCGTTCTATACTATAATGGGCTGCGTAATTACGCAAGATTTCTTATTTTGTCACCAAATTCAAAGAGGACCCGTGGTGGAAGGGGTGAACACAACAGTCGGAGATCTGCAAGAGCTTTCTAAGGGGCTAGAAAACTGTACACTGCCAGCTGCTGCGGAGTGCATAAATGAAGCGCGGCAAAACGGAACTTTGCAACCACTTATAGTCAACTACGATGTTTTCAACTTACTGATACTTTTAATGTCTTCCACTCCATTTTCTTTTAGGGTGTCATTCCATCCAGGCCAAAGTTTGTCGAAAGTTGCGTCATCCCATTCTGTTGAAAAGACGAATTGAGAATTACCTCAAAACGTTTCATCGCAATGATATAATTTAATCCGTGTTCAGCAAAAATTGTTAGTGCCTAGAATGGATACCCCGTAATTAGGTTGGATACCTGAACGCAATACTCTATAGTAAAGAACTGTCCACTTTTTGGGGACATTTATATTAGAAAAGTTTGAAAACCAGATAGAGCCAGTTGTGCAAAGAAAAGAGTTGTCTGAGATAACCTATGAATTACAGTGAGCCGCATTTAAAAATAGAGTTTAACGCTGATGGCTTTAATGCCATGTAAAGTTATCTGAAGTAGGTCTAAAACAACCGGTATCGGCAGTTAGCCCTTGGTGGTGTAGGGGAAACGGATGTGAACTATAATTCAAATGAGGTTGGCTCAGGTCTTACGAGATTAAGCTTTTGACAAATTGTTTGCAGCTTCGTCTGTTTGATTCTAAGAGGTAAGAAATTTCATGTTCTCGTCGGGCATATATACAGATATAAACCTGTCTCATTGATTTTATATTCGGTTCTGCTGATATGACGATTGATAGACCAAACCTCTTCACCGCCTCTTGTGAACTGTCCAAACTTTAGGGGGTCAGGTTAGAAAAAAAACTGTTTCTTCCGGGTTGTTGGCAGAGAGACGTCTGCTTGTATGGCTTCCGTTCAGCCGCGCTCGTGTCACTTGATTCGTTCAATAAGGCCTTCACCTGACTTAACTCGTTGATCAGGTCTGCAAATGGATCGATTTATCTCTGCTCCAGGGAAATTGCTCCCATCCTCTATAAGGAACTCTGGCGGCGAAGGACTTCTTAACCCTATTCAGACCGGGCTTTGTTTTGCGCTTCCAGCGACCGGGGAGGGGCGGCTTCGAATGCCCCCTTCTATACATGTAACTTCAAAACAGCTCATGATACGGCAACCAAAATTACATAGAAAAATGTACTCATTATGTCCATCATCTAGGCATAACCTGATTGCTACAATTACGTAATTTAACGTCATTATGATGTCATATGAATTTATTGGGGAAATCCAAATTCCCTCAAAGTATCCATAAAGCGAAAAATACTTGAATTAAGTAAAGTGTCTAATAAGATTAAGTAGTTGGCTAACCCATCTTAAAATAATCATTAACAGTAGCAGTATTGTCACGATGACTTCATTTATTATTGAAGAGGGAACTGAAATAATCTATCATCTTGGAATAAATGTATTCAATTTTACTTAAAACCGGTATAAATCGAGGTAATCGTGATAGAAAGTTTGATCTGTGTATAAAAGGATGCCTAACAAGCAAAAAAATCAGAAAGTTATGAAATTCCAAGAGAAATGAACACTATTGAAACTACTGAATTGAAACCAGCATCTGGCATTTAGCCATTTTCAAATTAGTCTCTAAAAAGCCTGGTTTACATTTGCAGCAAATTTGAAAGATTAATACTAAATTAAGTGTAATATAATAATAAAATGTGTAAATTAACGATAGAAATAAAACGTTTTGTACAAAAAATTACAAATTTTGAAAAAAATCGCTGTCAAAACTCGATTGCCATGGTAACGTTTATGTCGACGTACACGTCACGTCAACTTGAAAATGTTCCCGGGTTAGACTCTGTACATTTGAAATCAAGTTGGCCGCCCGTAACGCAAAACGCTCGATCTTGGCGATCTTACGAAAAATACATGGGAGACTGTGAACAGTCTGAACACCTAAAGGAAACAAAGACTAAACTAGGCTACGATGGCTCGGAATAAGTTACCTTATTCTCACTTAATTTCGCGAGTATTAAATTTCTCGATTTTTAGGGAAAGTTAGAATTGGAGTGTATTAAATTTCGCGATTTTTCTCTTCTTTAATTATGTAAAGGTAGCTTTGACCTCAGAACAGAAACAAGAGAATTAACAGTTTTATCGTAAACAACAGCAATTACAAACAAACGAAGTTTAACATAAAGCACAAGTTTTTCAACAGTCTAAATAAGTACCTGCAAATAGTTACGTGGTAAACTCTGATAGACTTCGTTCTTATAATGTTCTGTCAGACATGATATGGAGAACCGGAGGGCATTTTGTATGCGCATGCGTCATTCTGGTCTGTTGAAGACATACAAAGGCATTTTCTGTGAATTGACCACTCCAGAAAATACCATAACATACCATAATGCTCTTTGTTTGTCACCCCAAAATTTTGCATAAGCATTGTTTTCAGTTTCTCTTGGGGCCATTTTAACTCCCAAGAGAAACTGAAGACAATGCTTATGCAAAATTTTTGGGGTGACAAATAAAGAGCGTTATGGTATGTTATGGTATTTCTGGAGTGGTCAATTGTTTACGTTCACTACCAGAATTTGCAGGCTGTTTTCTGGAGCTGACTGACTTATATTGGGTGCTACGTTCCACAAAGGTGTTCTTTTTGGTATCGAGGCATTTCTACGATGAAAGTGAATTTATTGTAGCCTCGCTATCGCCCTTGAGAGGACAGTCTTTCCTTTCGTGAAACAGTGCATCGAAGACAAGATGGCGGCTAAATGCTGTTACGACCTAACATTTCGCGGGCACTTTTTTTGAGCGGCAGGAACAGGTCAGAAAGATAATTTTTCGTCAAACAATTATCCTATAGATATTTAATTCCTCAACAGTATAACTCTAAAATCAAACTTAATCGTTTCAGGAATACAGTGGTTAATTAACTGTCCATATTGCCGTGAGACTGCATTTTCACCCTTTCGCTGGCTTGTTTATCTCGAAATCTTGCCTTTCTCCTCACATTTAGTTAATGATTAATGAAACCAAGGCGATACCTCCGCGAATGAATGGTGCTTTGATGAAGGCTGTGAAAAATCGCTTTCTGCAGTAATTTTAGCTTTCTTCACTGAACAAAAAATAACCATAGATTTCATGTTTTTGTGGCATATGAAAACGAGTGTCTCCGCGATCAGTTTAGCATGAGACAACGTGGTTTTGCCGCTTTCCTTAAGGAGCTAAACATTGCTCCGATGCATTTCTTCTTTGATAAGAAAAACCATGAGTTTGGAAATCAAACCATAGAAATGCATTGCTTTGCCAGTGAAAATCAGATTTATACAGGAACAGTGACTTTTGGCGTTGAGCCTTTTAAGTCTTTAAAAGGTCAAGAAAACCTACTGCTGAAAAATCTAACCTGCGTAGAAAATGTCCGATTTTTTGTCATGGGGAAAATTTTTTGTAGGAAAGTACGGTATTCAAAGCACCAACGAGATTGCTCTTAAAAGAACGACTGTAACTTCACGCGAGTTCTCGTTCTGTGGATGCACGCATGCGAACGCAAAATGCCCTCCTGTTGATATGGAGGTCCTTATTCTGTCCATATTATGGATATTTATGTCTGATATTAAATTGTCGCGAAATTTAATACTCGAGAAATTAAGTGAAATAAGGTAATTAAGAGGTAATCGAACCGAGTAAAGGAAAGTTAAGTAGATGTAAGAAATTACGGTTGACATTCAAGCGTAAAGAACAACATCAACTAAGAAGTCTGTGCTCATTTACAAACAGCTATAACCTAACAAGAAAAAGGTAGGCATGTGGAATTGCCATTCTCGCATGTCAACTGCTGATGCCGAAGGCCACAGGAAGGTGAGTACATCGAAACATAAAAAGTGGTTTTAAATTACGTCGGATTGTGCGTACCTTTCCTTTGAACAGCCTTTTCGTTGTAAAACTTGAGATAACTATCTTCACTGTAGTTAGAAAAATGTGCCAGGGTTAGTTTAAACCGCTCCGAAGCATAAAAATCTGTCAGGAAGTGCGTCTTGTTCTCCGCATCAGGTTCACATGGCAGCCTCATGGCACCAGCTGTGTCAAAGCATGAAAGAACGAAGATCAAGAAGTCAGTTTTGCTAAATACTTTACTTGAGCATAACTATTCTAGAGTTGTTTTTTAACTCCCCTTAACCCTTGCTATAATTGGTCGCCCCTCGATGTCCATTTAACTCTGGATTTAAGACTGATGAGCAAATGCCTGGAAAGTACTTAACAAATACCGCGGTAAGCAAAAGCCTTTTTTCCGACTGGAAAATCAAGGTTAGATTTTGAGAATCCCAGTACGAAATGCGCAATCACGCGCACTCTAAAAAATTATTTCATACTTTCATTCAACCGAGCCTCTCAACCTCGCTTTCATCCTCGTCCCTAGAACCCGTCGTTGCTTAGTCACGTGGTCTTGTTCGTTACAAATTAAGCCGAGTGGCTCTGGGAACGAGAATGCCTCGCTTTCAAACTAACGACCGCGAGACTTCTCGAAGTTTTCATTCAAACAG